>CM077078.1:127690890-128890890 GCA_039513925.1 Platanthera zijinensis
GTATGGATTCGTCGAGCTGAGATCCACGATCGTCGGCCTCAGAACTATTGACTGCTGCTTAATGAATCTTTCCAATTCTATGCATCAAGATCGTCGAGCTGAGAACCAAGTTTGTCGACTGGAGTCTGATTCTGGACTTAGAAATATTGAGATTTTTTCTAGACTTGAGTGTTGAAGCATATGATCCAAAAATCGTCGACCTGAGAACTTAGTTCGTCGAGCTTAGCTCAGAGAATTTTTCTCTGATTTCATCGAGCTGAGCATGACTTTCGTCAACCTGAGTTCGATGAACGTCGAACTCTTTTTTTGAGTCTTGATATTTCTCTAGGTCTTGAATCTTTGGCAAACTGTTGATGGCTGGTCCAAGCATTGTTGACTCTAAGGACTTGGCATAAACTCTAGGACACAACCATGACCCTTGCTATACATGTTGGGTCATATGATCCTAACTTAGTGAACCTAGCCCAAATCCAACTAGGGATCCAACAATCTCCCCTTATTTGTGTTAGGTCACTAATTATAGACTCAAAACAAAAATGTACAAAGCAAGAAAAACATATATCTGGCAGAAAAGAAAATAGCATATGCAGCATATATATATATACAGTAAGCTTTGTATCATGAATGAGAAATTGTTTTAACAATACCATAATCAAAGCAGTTCAAAATTTATTTCTTCTGCTACTTCTCCATTTGCTTCTCCTCTTTGCTTTTGTCCCCAGGCCGAGTTAATATGATTTCCCTATTGAGATTGGCTGATTCTTTATTTGACATATACAGATTTGATACTCCAATCACATATAGTTTTGAGGTTCTAGGCACAACAACCTCTGGACGCAGTGCCATGTACTCTGCTGGATTGAAGACCTTTTTGCTTACTTTAAGTTTGTTTAGTTCCTTTTCTCTGTAAGATGACATAGTGGTGAATTTTGATAGATCTTCTCCTTTTTCTATAGGTTTCTTTATCTGTGATAGGCCAATTAGCTTTTGGAGCCTTGTCATTCTAAAACTTGGATCAACATCCTGATTAAAAGTTGATTGATCATCTTGAGGAGATAGAAGGGTGACAGGTTTGAATTGTGTAGATTGAGCTTGAGAACATGTCATGCTATGCTTTTCATCACTTTGAGTATAAAGAGATTTACGAGGAGGAGCTTCACTAAAGTTCCCTTTAGGCTTCTGAGATTCACTATGCCTTCTGGATTGATGTTGAGGAGCTTGATGTTGAGGAGGAGAGAATGAAGGCTTTTGGTAAACAACTTCTTTTATTTTCTTAGCTGAACTTGTATTCCTTTATAACTGACTGCCACCTTGGGATTGATGTCTGGATGATCTTTCCTGCCTTTGATAGATTCTTGTGAAAGATGTAGGCTTAAAGGATACATCTGAACTTTGATGAGCAACTCCTGAGGCACCAACAGCAGGAGGATGAGGAGGAGGAGGAACTCTCCTAAACTCTTGAGGTGGAGGAGAGTATCTACTGCTCTTCTTTCTTGCCTTTTGTTCATTCTTAGATAGCCACATCCATGTTGGCATACCCTTATAGGGGTTAGTATTTTGTAGAATATAGTATGGTGTGTCATTTGTAGGATTGGGTTTAGGGGTATGTTGGGTATTGTATCCACAATCACCTGGATTTGAGGAAGCCTCCTATCAAGTTAAGATGAATTTACTATGTATTTGATGAAATCTTTCTAGTTGTGGTTGCAGTTATTCCACGCTAAGTACACACCAATGTCAGGGGGCAGTGGGTCAATATACACGGATCTGTGCGACGTAATCCCTCGTTGAGCAGATCAGTGTGTTGGCCTACGTGTACTCTCTCTATTGGGGTGTACTTAATTTCAAGTACAGGGCTATGATAAAGCAAGAGCAGACAAGGAGCATGTAAGACCCCCCTCCCGAAACACAACACACGGCACGAGGGGAGTCTTATGCCCGAAATAGCCGCCTTGCGGTAGCACTAACACACGGGTTAGCCTTTACCATAAGACGCCTATTCCGCCGGCTACAATTCATATCACATAAACTATGCCAACCCAACCATAACTGAAAAGTAAAGCAGTTCAATTCACAGCTAAGTTTAAGTCCAAAAGAGCGGAAGAAAACAAGCACAACAGGCTTGTACAAAAGAACAAGAGTCTAGACATGTTTTGCCAAACGGCTACATGAAAACACTCACGACTGTCACTGACGGTGCCGATGGCACCACCACTTCAGGTCCTATCGTCCGGGCCTGGCTGTCCTGCTGCATAGTCCGTTGCTGCTCTACCTGCGGGGTTTACTCCTAAAAAGGAAGACGTAGCAACCGTTAGTCATAAGACTAAGTGGCTTCACATCCGCTCCCCCGGCGACTCCTCGGCACCGGGCGGAGAAAGGAACAAAGGTACAATGTATATATATATATATAAGCAAGTAAACAAACAGGTGACTGTAAATATGGTGGAGTATAAACTACGCTACACAACTAGCAGTTCTAAAAATATCTATAATATATGACAGCAGGTATAATTAATAAGAATAGTAACTTAACTTATAAGAGTGCCCATACAAACTTATAAGTTAAGGATCGGCTTAACAGTAAAGTAACTCATCGTATAAGAGTGCCCATACAAACTTATACGATGAGGATCTTGTGTATGCAATGAATGACATGATATGAATGTTATGCTATGACCGAATCATGCGCACGCACATGCAAGTTGCTATGTCGACACAAACTTGAAGTTCCCACTTTTCGAGCAGGTAGCTAACCTCTCGGGCATCGTCCGTCGTGGCCAGACGGCGACAGTGGAGCGGGTGTCTCCACTACTAGGTGGTATCACACTACCTATCCTAGGCCCCCGTACGCCTCAACGCTAAAAACACAATAGTGGAGCTCACATGCGTACTACGGCTCAGAAGGGGTCTTGGGTAGATGTGCACCAAGAACACAGCCCAACCTGGCCTTTGATTTCGAACCGGATGGAACCTCGGAAACGCACGAGGTGCAAGCCCAACCGTTCTCATGGCGCGGAGGAGATCTCGGGTTATGGACACCAAGTATCTAACCCTACCGCCCAAGGTCTACCCATTGGCTCCCATCGGTGTGACGACTGGCGAACCCGTAGACCTGCCACAGTCATTATCTCAATATCGCGACACGATGAATCGTCGCACATCGCATGCCCCAAAATAACTCACTCGATGCTACCCGTAGGGAGGCTTCAACTCTAAGCATCGGTTGTTAATAAACCCCTTGGGCTCGGATTACGGTTATAAAATACTCTTCACATAGTGTCCATCATATTCACGCCCACCTATTCAATGAATTCACCTCAACACTACGCATAATAGATATGTTCAACACCCAACTATATAAATATATTCTATACCAATCTCAACCCTTAATTTCTAGCCTTCTCATCCACTCCATTTCTCTACCAATACATGGTTATTCCTTATTACACAACCAAATGAGTAACCATGCTAAATTACAGTAACAACAACATTATAGATATATGGGAGCAAGATAACAAATGAGCAAATCGCAACCATTGAAGAGTGCTAACATTGTAAATTAACAAGTGCATTAATCATAGGATAGCCCGATACTAAAACTGGGATTCCCGGAGCTACAGGAATCCGATCACAATGCTCAACCACTCGTTGGAAAGGTATTCGCGAGGGCTACGACTTTTGTGTTGAGTCGATCGTCCAGATCTGGTCGCAACATACCAGAAATTCAACTCGAATACGTACAGGAAACAGTTTCCTGTACAGGATTTTCCCGAATGCAGCAGACTCGAACCAGCTTTCCTGTGGCTACAGGTATTGCATGGAAACGTGCAACCACTCGTTGGAAAGGTAATTTCAAGGGCTACGACTTTCCGGTTGAGTCGATCGCCCAGATCTGGCCAGAACACCTCTGAAATTGGCCACGAAGGTCGCCGCGTGCAGAAATCAGATTTCTGCACGCATCTTAAGGCGAGATGAACGGCATCCGTTCATCTTCTTCCTTGCAACGACCTCGCATAAACTTCTCCAGAAATCACACCCAACCTTATTTCTCCTTTCAAAGCCAAACCCTCACGAAAACCCCTCTCATCTCCACTTTGAATGATGAGAAGGTTGAGGGAGACTAAGCCTAGAAAACCTAGGCATGGCTTATCCTAAGAACTCTCCTCCTCACCATCAAGACTCTATGGAGTCGATGTCTCTCCTAAAATAACTACAGATCTAGCACCAAGGGAGAGGGGAGAAAGCTCACCTCAAGTCCAGCGGTACCACCATGGCCGGCCATGAGCCTCGCACTCCTTCGTAGCGGCATTTCGTTTCCGCCAAGGATGGCCCGACAATCTTCTTCCAAGGATGGCTCCGGCAAGCCTCTTCCTCCTCCAGCCAAGAGAACTCTCTCAGAAATTTCGGGGCAGAAGAAAGGGGATGAAATGCTAGGGTTTCACATCTTTTTCGTTTTTATACACCGCAGACACGGGTAGGCACACGGCCGTGTTCCTACCCGTGTTCAGGTGACACGGCCGTGTCGCCTGCCGTGTTTAGGGCCGTGTTCATCCCAGAATATTTTTCTACCGTGTTGGGGTTGCGGCACACGGGTAGAGACACGGCCGTGTCTCGACCCGTGTCCTCAGCACACGGGTAGGGACACGCCCGTGTCTCAATACCTGTGTACTTCTCTGACTGATAAGCCTAATCTTGGCATGAGGCACACGGGTATGGACACGGCCGTGTCCATACCCGTGTCGGCCAAAATTACCGTTTTGCCTTATTTTTCTCATTTCCCATACGTTCACACCTGTTCACCCACACCCCCATTGGGCTCACCACAGCCCCCTTGACTCAAAAACGCAATCAAGGGGCCTAGCGCGAATTGGGACGTTACAAATCCTATAAACAAAATAAAAGATTTCGTCCCCGAAATCAGGGTAAGGCTATGGGAGTGAAACACATAAAAGGGAACTATGCTTTCAAGTAAAATTTTTACCTGGGGTAAATAATTCCGTGTAGCGCCCTTGCATCAAATCCTTTAGCTCCCATGTGAACTCCTTCCCATGATTAGACCATAGCACTTTCACCAAGGGAACACTTTTGCGGCACAAGGTTCTTGTCTCGTTATCAACGATCCGCACCGGCTCCAGTCGCACAAACCTATCAGACGCCACAGCACCATCCGTCGTGGGGATATACTGTTCAGGCCGCAACAAAGCCTTCCGAAGCGACGATACATGGAACACGTCGTGAAGGTTCTCCAGCTCCGGTGGTAACTCCAATCGATAGGCCAGAGGGCCAATCCTTTCCACTACGACATAGGGCCCGACATACCTTGGGCTGAGCTTCTTGACTCCACGCACCCGCGACACTCCGTGCATCAGTCGAATCTTCAGGAACACCATATCACCCACTTGAAACTCCACCATACGGTGCCTTGCGTTGTAATATTTCGCCTATCGGCTTTGAGCCTCTAGCATTCGATCCCGGATCAACCTAACCACCGCGTCCATGTCATCAATATACTCATTTCCAAATGTCTTCGAATCTTCGTCTTGCACCCAGGACAAGGGTGTTCTACACCTCCTTCCATACAAAGCTTCATGAGGTGCCATTCCAATACTGGCTTGATGACTGTTATTATAAGAGAACTCCACGAGAGGTAAGAGTCTCTCCCATGGTTCCCCTTTATCTAGCACACACAACCTCAGAAGGTCCTCCAATGTTCGGATGGTTCGTTTAGACTGCCCGTCCGTTTGAAGGTGAAAGGCTGTGCTAAAGGCGAGGCGCGAGCCCAAATAAGCCTGTATAGCCCTCCATTCTCTTGAAGTAAACCGACCATCCCGGTCGGAGACAATCGTCTTCGGCACCCCATGGTACCGCACAAATTGTTCCACAAAGAGACGCACTATGACGCCCACCTGCGCCTCCTTCTTCATTGGGATAAATCGGGCTACCTTGGTCAACCGGTCAACTATCACCCACACAGAATCATTCCCCGAGCGCGAGCGAGGTAACCCGTGGACGAAGTCCATGGAGATGTCCTCAAATTTCCATTCGGGGATGGGCAACGACTGTAGCATTCCACCGGGGCTTCTGCACTCCGCCCTCACCATTTGGCAGGCCACACAATGAGTAACAAAGTACATGACATCCCTCTTCATGCCCGGCCAACACATTGTCTTTCTCAAATCGGTGTACATCTTCGCGATCCCCGGGTGCACCGAGTACTTGGAGCAATGGGCCTCCTTTAGAATATCCTCCCGAATGTTGTCACCTTCGGGGATGTAAAGCCGGCCAAGAAAATGGACGAGGCCGTCTTTTAGGGAGTATTCTTCCGTAGTCCCATCCTCCATTGACTTGAAAGCCGGGGTTAAAGCCGCATCCTTCTTTTGTTCCGTCCGGATCCGGTCTCGTATATTGCAAACTATACTTATCGCGGTCAAATACTCGGTATACTCTTCCGATTGATTCTTAAAGACCAAAGTTACTTCCATCTCTTGCAGTGTCTGGATTAACTCCATCCTCATCAAGCGGGATTCCGTGCTCGTTCCCGGTGCCTTTCGGCTCAAGGCATCAGCTACAGAATTAACCTTCCCGGGGTTGTAGTTCAAGGTGAATTCGTAGTCGCACAAGAACTCCAACCACCGCCGCTGTCTCAAGTTTAACTCCTTTTGGGTGTGAACATACTTCAGATTTTTGTGATCCGAGTAGATTTCGCAGTGGACGCCATATAAATAATGCCTCCAAATCTTCAAGGCGAATACCACCACTCCCAACTCTAGATCATGCACCGGGTAGCTGGCTTCATGCTTCTTCAACTGTCTTGAAGCATAAGCGATCACATGCCCATTCTGCATCAACACAGCTCCCATCCCTTGACACGATGCATCCGTGTAAACTTGAAAGCCCTCCTTCCCAGATAGAAGAGCTAGGATGGGTGCAGTCGTCAATCTGTCCTTCAACTCTTGGAATGCAGCTTCGCACTGGGGTGTCCATTCAAACGGCACACCCTTCTTGGTCAGCGTAGTAAGGGGAAGGGCGATCTTCGAGAAGCCTTTCACGAACTTGCGATAGTACCCGGCAAGTCCAAGAAAGCTCCGTATGTCGGCCGCTGACTTCAATGGCGACTACTCCTTCACGGCCCGCACCTTGGCCGGATCTACTGCTAGCCCCGCCCCACTAATCACATGGCCCAAGAACGCGACCTCTTGAAGCCAAAACTCGCATTTGCTGAACTTGGCAAACAAAGTGTGCTCCTTTAGCTTCCTCAGCACTAAAGTTAGATGTTCGGCGTGTTCTGCTTCAGTCTTGGAGTAGACTAGGATATCATCGATGAACACGATGACAAAGATGTCCAAATAAGGGCTGAACACCTTGTTCATCAAGCTCATAAAGGCGGAAGGGGCGTTTGTGAGCCCAAACGGCATCACGGTGAATTCATACAAACCATATCTCGAACTGAACGCCGTCTTCTGAATGTCATCTTCTTGTATCCTCAGATGATAATATCCCGAACGCAGATCTAACTTGGAGAACCAATACGATCCCACCAATTGATCAAATAATTCATCAATGCGCGGTAGGGGATAGGTGTTCCGCACCGTTAACCGGTTCAACTCTCGATAATCAATACATAACCGCAGGGTGCCATCCTTCTTTTTGACGAACAAAACGGGCGCTCCCCAAGGCGACGAGCTTGGGCGAACGAACCCTGCTACCACCAATTCCTGAAGCTGGACTCTAAACTCTGCAAGTTCCTTCGGAGCCATTCTGTATGGAGCTCGTGAGACGGGCTTGGCACCCGGAATTAGCTTGATTTGGAAGTCCACTTCCCTATGCGGGGGTAGTCCCGGCAATTTCTCGGGAAATACCTCGGGAAATTCTCGCACCACCCGCACATCCTTGACCTCTAATGTCAATTTCTTCAACTCGAAGCAAATTACATAGACCTCGTCCCCTTCCATATGAGATTTCATAACTTGGATTGAAGATAATAATTTACGGGGTGCGAATTTAATACCTTGGAAGATGACTTCCGAGTCTCCATGCCTCAACATAACTTGCTTCTCCGCACAATTGATCCTGGCGTGGTGCCAGTTCAACCACTTCATGCCCAGGATGAGATCGAACTCCGGGATTCTTAACACTGTAGCCGGAGTTTCAAAGAACTTTCCTCCAATAAGGGTGTCGAAGTCGCAACTTGCTGACGACGTCATCTCAGAGCTGTCCGGAAGGCGCACCCTTTGAGTAGTGCCCGTGAAGTGTTGCACTCCCTCCAAGTCCTTCACGAAGTCCGCCGAAATGAACGAGTGAGACGCACCCGTGTCAAATAACGTATAGGCGGGGCTCCCGCTAACCATGACAGTGCCTAGGTTCCAAAAAGGGTAATCACTATCCAGAATTGCGCGTATCATTTGTATCGTAAATCTAACAAGTCATAAAATATTAATAAATTTTGCACGTACCGGTGATGACTTCCTGCGGATTTCTCTCCTGAGTCATATCCAATGCAAATACATGCTCCCGTGCATGTCCTTGATTTCTCCCTGGTGGTCCTCTTCCTCGGCCACGCATGTGCCCTCGCCCCCGTGGAGCTACTGGAGGGAGAGCAATAGGAGCATCCCCGATCAGTCGCGGGCAAACTCGTCGGACATGCCCCGGTTGGTTGCACTCAAAACATATCACCTCACGTCGGCCCCCAGGTTGTTGATAATGTTGCTGCTGCGGTGGTGGAGGTAAAGCTGGTGGTTGCGGAATTGGGTACTCCACCCGATAGTTCCAGTTGACCCACCGACCGCCTCTGTGGTTTCCCCTTCCTCTGCCATGATCATTCCGCCTTCTATTACTAGGGCCGACTTCAATTACTCCTTCCGCAGGTCTCTTGCCACATCCCATGTGGTCCGCCTCCAGTCTCTTTGCCATGTCGATGATTTCTGCCAGGCTTGCATCGGCTATAAACAAAAGGGCCTGCCTCAGGGGGGTCCTCAACCCTTTGTAGAAGCGCTTCGCGTAGCCTCTATCGTCCAAATCATAGGAATCGGCAAACCTAGCGAGGTGTTGGAACTCCCTCTGGTACTCCGTTACCGATTTCGATCCCTGCTTCAGCTGCAAAAATCTTTCTTCAAGTTCATCCCGAGCAGAAGAATGGATGAAGTGATCCAGAAAAGCCTCGGTGAACTCGTTCCAACTGATGTCCGTGTACAACCGCCCTTGGAAGGTGGAGCCCATGAGGGACTTCCACCACCTTTTGGCGTGCAGCTCTAGCAGCGTCACTACCAATGTCACCGCCATGCTGTTCGGACATCTTATGCCAGCCATCAATTCCTGCACGGTATCAAGCCATTCCTCGGTGCGCACCGGCGATTCTGTCCCAAGATAGGAAGGAGAGGACAGGGCACGGAAGGTGCTCAACCAGTTGGAGCCTGGCGCTTGTTGTTGCACCGGAGCTTGCTGGGCTTTAAATGCATCTAATATGGCTGACAGCGTTTGTCCCAGTTACGACTGCTGGAATTGTGAAGGGACGGAAGGGGTAGGAGTGCCCCCAACCGGCTCCACCTGCGCTGGGACCTATACGCAAGGTACAAACTAGGGTCAGGTTGGCTAAAACTAATGTCAAAGTTGGACAACTTAGTGTGAATTACATATGGGCACACCACTGCTTCCGCTAAGTCAGTTTGTCCCCAAACTGACTAATCGAACGGGAGTGGCCCATTGTTACCTGACTACTCTAGTTGAAGCTCGGCTAAGTCTGATACCATTTGTAAGACCCCCCTCCCGGAACAAAACACACGGCACAAGGGGAGTCTTATGCCCGAAATAGCCGCCTTGCGGTAGCACTAACACACGGGTTAGCCTTTACCATAAGACGCCTATTCCGCCGGCTACAATCCATATCACATAAACTATGCCAACCCAACCATAACAGAAAAGTAAAGCAGTTCAATTCACAGCTAAGTTTAAGTCCAAAAGAGCGGAAGATAACAAGCACAACAGGCTTGTACAAAAGAACAAGAGTCTAGAAATGTTTTGCCAAATGGCTACATGAAAACACTCACGACTGTCACTGACGGTGCCGATGGCACCACAACTTCAGGTCCTATCATCCGGGCCTGGCTGTCCTGCTGCATAGTCCGTTGCTGCTCTACCTGCGGGGTTTCCTCCTAAAAAGGAAGACGTAGCAACCGTTAGTCATAAGACTAAGTGGCTTCACATCCGCTCCCCCGGCGACTCCTCGGCACCGGGCGGAGAAAGGAACAAAGGTACAATGTATATATATATATAAGCAAGTAAACAAACAGGTGACTGTAAATATGGTGGAGTATAAACTACGCTACACAACTAGCAGTTCTACAAATATCTATAATATATGACAGCAGGTATAATTAATCAGGATAGTAACTTAACTTATAAGAGTGCCCATACAAACTTATAAGTTAAGGATCGGCTTAACAGTAAAGTAACTCATCGTATAAGAGTGCCCATACAAACTTATACGATGAGGATCTTGTGTATGCAATGAATGACATAATATGAATGTTATGCTATGACCGAATCATGCGCACGCACATGCAAGTTGCTATGTCGACACAGACTTGAAGTTCCCACTTTTCGAGCAGGTAGCTAACCTCTCAGGCGTCGTCCGTCATGGCCAGACGGCGACAGTGGAGCGGGCGTCTCCACTACTAGGTGGTATCACACTACCTATCCTAGGCCCCCGTACGCCTCAACGCTAAAAACACAACAGCGGAGCTCACATGCGTACTACGGCTCAGAAGGGGTCTTGGGTAGATGTGCTCCAAGAACACAGCCCAACCTGGCCTTTGATTTCGAACCGGATGGAACCTCGGAAACGCACGAGGTGCAAGCCCAACCGTTCTCATGGCGCGGAGGAGATCTCGGGTTATGGACACCAAGTATCTAACCCTACCGCCCAAGGTCTACCCATTGGCTCCCATCGGTGTGACGACTGGCGAACCCGTAGACCTGCCACAGTCATTATCTCAATATCGCGACATGATGAATCGTCGCACATCGCATGCCCCAGAACAACTCACTCGATGTTACCCGTAGGGAGGCTTCAACTCTAAGCATCAGTTGTTAATAAACCCCTTGGCCTCGGATTACGGTTACAAAATACTCTTCACATAGTGTCCATCATATTCACGCCCACCTATTCAATGAATTCACCTCAACACTACGCATAATAGATATGTTCAACACCCAACTATATAAATATATTCTATAGCAATCTCAACCCTTAATTTCTAGCCTTCTCATCCACTCCATTTCTCTACCAATACATTGTTATTTCTTATTACACAACCAAATGAGTAACCATGCTAAATTACAGTAACAACAACATTATAGATATATGGGAGCAAGATAACAAATGAGCAAATCGCAACCATTGCAAGAGTGCTAACATTGTAAATTAACAAGTGCATTAATCATTGGATAGCCCGATACTAAAACTGGGATTCCCGGAGCTACAAGAATCCGATCACAATGCTCAACCCCTCGTTGGAAAGGTATTCGCGAGGGCTACGACTTTCGTGTTGAGTCGATCGTCCAGATCTGGTCGCAACATACCAGAAATTCAACTCGAATACGTACAGGAAACAGTTTCCTGTACAGGATTTTCCCGAACGCAGCGGACTCGAACCAGCTTTCCTGTGGCTACAGGTATTGCATGGAAATGTGCAACCACTCGTTGGAAAGGTAATTTCAAGGGCTACGACTTTTGTGTTGAGTCGATCGCCCAGATCTAGCCAGAACACCTCTGAAATTGGCCACGAAGATCGCCGCGTGCAGAAATCAGATTTCTGCACGCATCTTATGGCGAGATGAACGGCATCCGTTCATCTTCTTCCTTGCAACGACCTCGCATAAACTTCTCCAGAAATCACACCCAACCTTATTTCTCCTTTCAAAGCCAAACCCTCACGAAAACCCCTCTCATCTCCACTTTGAATGATGAGAAGGTTGAGGGAGACTAAGCCTAGAAAACCTAGGCATGGCTTATCCTAAGAACTCTCCTCCTCACCATCAAGACTCTATGGAGTCGATGTCTCTCCTAAAATAACTACAGATCTAGCACCAAGGGAGAGGGGAGAAAGCTCACCTCAAGTCCAGCGGTACCACCATGGCCGGCCATGAGCCTCGCACTCCTTCGTAGCGGCATTTCGTTTCCGCCAAGGATGGCCCGGCAATCTTCTTCCAAGGATGGCTCCGGCAAGCCTCTTCCTCCTCCAGCCAAGAGAACTCTCTCAGAAATTTCGGGGCAGAAGAAAGGGGATGAAATGCTAGGGTTTCACATCTTTTTCGTTTTTATACACCGCAGACACGGGTAGGCACACGGCCGTGTTCCTACCCGTGTTCAGGTGACACGGCCGTGTCGCCTGCCGTATTTAGGGTCGTGTTCATCCCAGAATATTTTTCTACCGTGTTGGGGTTGCGGCACACGGGTAGAGACACGGCCGTGTCTCGACCCGTGTCCTCAGCACACGGGTAGGGACACGCACTTGTCTCAATACCCGTGTACTTCTCTGACTAATAAGCCTAATCTTGGCATGAGGCACACGGGTATAAACACGCCCGTGTCCATACCCGTGTCGGCCAAAATTACCGTTTTGCCTTGTTTTTCTCATTTCCCATACGTTCGCACCTGTTCCCCCACACCCCCATTGGGCTCACCACAGCCCCCTTGACTCAAAAACGCAATCAAGGGGCCTAGCGCGAATTGGGACGTTACAGAGCAAGGATGGGCCAAAGACTAGCTCACGGGTTGAAAGACGAGAATCGTCTAAGTGTAAATCGTCGATAATCATTAAGTGATTCTCGCCGATTTGTCGAGAATCACTTGTGATTCTCGACGAGTCGTCAAGAATCACTAAATGATTCTCGACGAGTCGTCGAGAATCACTAAATGATTCTCGCCAGGTTGGGCTGGCTGTCTCAACGCAGTCAAAAAATCCTCTTAAGGCAGAATCGTCGAGAAACACTAAGTGATTCTTGCCGATTCGTCGAGAATGACTTTGCATTCTCGACGATTCGGCGAGAATCAAATGTGATTCCCGTCGATGCTCCCTGACCTGTATAACCTGTGATGCCAGAATTCGCCAAGTAGAATTCGGCGAGAATCGTAAGTGATTCTCGCTGATTCGTCGAGAATCACATACGATTCTCGCCGAATTTGACTTGGGCAAATTTCTGACATTTCCTGGACCGGTCCAGGTTTCCAGCGGTATTTCGAACCGGACTTAGGTCTTTGCTTTGGTGGGGCCCACAACGGTCATCTTTATGACCTAGTCTATAAATACACAAGTATTGGTGTACAGTGTTTTACACGGATACAGAATACGAAAGCCAGCGGCCATCAAACCCTAAATTCGCGAACCTGCTCCGTCTCCATCGCCGCCGCTCGTACAGTGATCACCGTTGCTGATCTCGATCTCCTCCAGATCCCCGGTGATAGAAGCCAAGTCTTACACAGTGTCTCACGCGTCTAACCAGAGATCTTTTGTCTCTTGATTTGAGATAGGGAAATTCATCCCCGTCCGAATCGATCGAGACGATCGATCCTAGTGTGACCGTTAGAAGACCTTGCCGACTTTGCTAAGAAGATTGAATCTCCAGTGCTTTGCTGCTGTTTTCAGTTGCCGCCGCCAACACCGAGAGCCTAGCCGCCACTCGTCGCCGCTGCCGGTCTCGGGGAGATTCTCTCCACGAAAGATCTAGGGTTGTGGACTTTTCGTTGCCTACAAGAACAAGTAGTCTAACGAAAAGGGACACCTAGATCTTCTAGTTATTTGTATTTTCTTGTACACTCTAATTTTGTTTTCATTATAAAGGAACATTTGGTTCCTAGTTGTAGGGTTGGGTGCAACCCGTGTTGTAGGAGTGTTGACTCCTACGTGTGGAAGGGTTCCTTCCGATAGTGCAAGGATTGGATTTCAATCCTGTTGGTGAAGTGACCGAGTCGTCCCTGCATTGGGAGATAGGTCGAAGGGGGAAAGTGGACGTACCCAAATCGGGGAACCACTATATATTGCCTGTGTTATTTTCTGTGCTGTGTGTTTTGTTTTGATTCTGCAGGTACACTTTTAATTCCGCAAATACGCTGCAAGTCACCTATCCCCCCCCCATAGGTGAAGGTAGTTGACACTAGGTGGACTTTCAAGTGGTATCAGAGGGAGGTTGCTCATCAAAAAGGTTAACACCTTGAGTAGAATCCTGCTACCAGTGTCAACAAGAAGCTCAGACTCAAGCATGGAGTTGGATTGTGATGTCCCTCCTCTAAGACTCCCCTCATGTACAAAGGAGTACTATCCTGTATGGAAGTTGAGAGTACTATTTCATCTGGAGGCCATCGACCCTCGAGCATCACTCATTCTAGAAGAGGGTCCCTTTATTCCCATGAAGGCTACAAGCTCGGGGAAAGATCTCCAAATCCCCAAGTGTCCCAAAGAGATGTCGGAGACAAAGCTCTCACTATTCAACCTGGACCAGGTGATTCATCAGATCATCACTGATGTCTGGTCTGGACCTTCTCGCTCTAGAGTGGACAAGTGTCGGACAGCCAAGTCCATGTTGCAAACCATCTCAGACCTCATGGAGGGATCAGAGAAAACAGGGACCTGTCGTCAACAAGAGGATGAAGCCTATGTAGGGGTCCTCATTTCTGAAGATGAAGGGCATGATCAATCTGTCAGTATCAGGGCTCCTGTGTCCTTGTCAGAGACTGAAGAAGAAGTTGAGGAAAGCAGTTCTGATGAAGCTGACTCAACAGTATCTGCCGATATTTACGGTAACCCTGAACAACAAAGCCAGGAGCAGGTAACTTCTTCCTCATGCCCCTCTCCTCTTGAAGTTCCTGAAGACAGGAACAATTCAGAGGGTAGTCCTTCCAGAGATGCAAGGGATATGGATAGCTTCAATCAAAGGATTGAAAATCCTGATTCTCTTGAGAGTACCCTTCAGAAGAGCAACTTACTTGTGGAGGATCAAGCTAAGGAGATTGCTCAGCTGAAGACCTTGATAAATCTCCAATTGGAATCCATCAAGGTAAAGGACTCAAAGATCTCGGATCTAGAGAGTCGTCTAGAGACCAAGAAGAGGATTGTTTCTAACTTTTCCAAGATAAATGCTATCAAAAGAAAAGCAGAAAATGGGTGGATCTCCCAAATCATCAATTCATGGAGAAATGGGGAAACTGTGTTCAGACCCCCCACCCCGAGCAGGAAGGGCACACATCATGCATTCAGGTATGACCATAGGAACAACCATGGTCACTGCAAGAATGATCAGCCTTCATGTGGAAATACCCACAGTGCCAGAGCTGACATGGCCACCCAGAGGAAAATACCTCAGGCTTCCACCAAGCCCTTTATATTCTCGGCCACAGCCCCAACTCGTCATGAATCTGCCAGCATCAGCTCACAATGCGTCTCTCACCTCCCTAGGACTCAGGAAAGGGGGTTAGAAATCATATTGTTGGGATTCATGGGGTCCTTGGAAGGGGGCTGACTGAAAGGAAGGCACCACATCCCAGGCCTCATGACGCCTGCCATATGCATTCTTTCCACCCTTCCAATAGTCACGGTGGAAGAGACAATTTTGTTAGCATATCCGGCTCTATCCCGTTTAGACCTAGAACTATGACTACCTCAGTCACCAGTTTAGGTCACAAACAGCGATACAACATTCATGAATGTTGGTGTTGTGGCAAAGTGGGACGTTTTGCCATAGATTGTTGGCACAACTCTTCTGTGTCAAAGGCAAGGGGACTTCCACATCCTCAAGGAAATGTTAGTCCTCCCACTAGGATTCCTGAGGGGAGGCATTCCAACTATTATGCTGACAGGAACCTAGGACCCAATACTTATTGGGTTCCTAAGGCAAGATAACTCTTTCCTGCAGGGTGGTCTGGGTTCCCGCAATCCTGATGGGAACCGGACAGGAGATGCTCCAAGAATGACGTGGAAAAAGTGTCGAGAATGGGAGCAGTGCCTTCATTACAGGCACATGCATACTGACCTCCTGATATACTCTGTGCTGGTAATATGAATGTTATATCTTGTTATCACAGGTAACTGCAATTAGCCGTAAATGTTTGAGCCATAAAGCATAAACAATTCCATATATGTATTTATGTATGTTGACATATCAACACTTAATAATGAGTTCACTTCTTTTGACATTGGATGGTCATATAGAAAAATTATTCACGTATGCTCAGTCACTTAGGGAAGGAGTATAAGCGTAAGATAACCTTCAGTTACATTAGTAGTGATTAGTTTGACATTGTCAGCCATAAGTCCGCCCTGGAAAATTTTGAACCCCTTGGTTGGATTAAGAAACCATCATGCCTATTAAGACTTTCTTACCCTTGACAACGGCATAAATTTGGAATCTCAGTGATTTCCCTCATACTAAATTCCACCATGGTATCGTCGAATGAAGCCTTCGGACATAAATAGATACATAAACCCGGGTATAACATGGAACCTTCAAGTGGTATCAGGCCGACTCAATTTAAATCCCGCCGACCCAACCTACATCCCGCCGACTCCTCAAATTCCAGCGACTCTTCAAATTCTGCCGACTCATCTTAAATCTCGCCGATCTAACCTAAATCCCGCCGACTCTTCAACTTCCAGCTATTCGCCGAGACTCTGTCCAAGCTCTCGTCCAACGACACCTCCCAGCAGGAATCCCTTCGACGTCTCCTCCCAGCGGGTTCCTCCTTCGGCACTGCGTGGTGACCTAACGACACTTCTGGAGACTTCCTCTCTTGCAACTAGGCTCTCCATCTCTCCGGAACCTTCACTGCCTCTCCGCACTAGGTAATCTCCTACTTGTCCCCTACCGTGTGTTGAGCTTAGTGTAGATTTTGTTCTCACTCTCTTGGTTTCGGAGATCCTTAGACTTGGAAAGTGGTATTCCCTTTCTTTCTAGTTTGCTATGGCCCCACGGACTTCTGCTGGGCTGACCACTGGATGCGAGCTCGTGAGAACCTGATTCTCCGAGGCCTCGGACGAGTTCCGGAACATAATCATTATGCTCGAGGAAGCGGGACTGACGTTCATGCTGGAGCACCCATGCAAGATCTTGGATAAGGAAGTCCTGGAGTTCTTTGCAACTGCCAAGCTCCGTCACGAAGACACTTCCATCAAGAGCAATGTTGCTGGGAAAAAGGTCAAGTTATCCGCCAGGAAACTGAACCAATGCCTGCGGCTATCCAGTTGTGAAGAAGAAGATTACCTGGAGGAAGAGGATAGAGCAAGGACCCTATCCTTCTGTGGACTGGCCAGGGGGACCAGGTCAATCAAAAGGAAATACATGAATGAGGAGGGAAAATTGCTGTCTGACATAGTTGGGAAGGCTCTAATCTGCAAACCTGGATCCCACGACCACATTTCAGGGGAAATGTTCAAGACTCTGGTAGCAATCGTCTGCCGAAAGTGGTTCAATTGGGGAGCCATGCTCTTTGAAAGAATTAAAGACACACTCCGTACCCCCAACTTTGGCAGAATCATCAGCCTCTATCTGAATCAGCTGGACGGAGATACATTCGACATGAGCAAAGGAGTGTCGTTGCACTATCTGAAAAAGATGGACGTAAGCATATTCGACCGATGGGAGCGGCGAATAGGGCAGGTTGCCAGGGAAATTGAACAAGAGGAAGCATCTCCGGCCGTGGACACTAGTACTCCAGCACACTCTATGGCAGCACCCAGTGAAGTTTCTGACGCACTGATTGCAGGAACTGAGGGGGAGCCTGTACACTCTTCTGCAAACATCATATCAGATATTTCTTAGATAGCTAAAGATGTTGTGGAGACTGTGCAAGAAGATGGTGAGGAGGAAGTGGCAGATGTGGAAGAGGAAGAGGAAGGTGAGGAAGACATGAATTACCTGGGAGATGAGGCGGCTGATGAGGAGGAGGAGGAAGAAATAGAGGAAGACATGCACAACTCTGCAGATAAGCCTGAGCACATGGAGACCGAGATGGAGGAAGAAGTAATTGAGAGGGAGAAAGTGGTGGATCCTCGGGAGGATGTTGCTGTTTCATCTAAGGAACTAGCTCCTGAGAGGTCGGATGCAGGAATGCAGGGGGAGCCCTCTCAGCGACCATCTCTCCCCCCTGTGGACTCTATTCTAGTGTCGAGCTCTCCCAGTACTTCTGCTGGGGAGCCTGACCAGGGTCTGCCTGCTGCTCCTCCACTTCAAGCAAACCTAGCAAATCACACTGTTAATTTTGTCCAAGGAATGCTAGATGAGCTCAAGGATACGTTTGAGAAATCCCACAACAAAGTGCTAAAGAGACTGCGGGAATCTGAGGATCTCATGCTTAAGAATGTGGTTCAGATCAACCACAAACTAGATGTGATGGAGAAGAAATTTGATGAAAAATATACAGAGGCACGCACAGCCGTATCTCTTCTCATGAAAGGACTGAAGAAGAATAGTGATGACCTGACAGTAGTCAATAAAAATGTTCATGTTGTGGCACAGACCATACAAAAATTTGATGCCAACATGGTAACGCTGAACGCAAATTAGAAATCTCTGTTGGACGAATTCAGTAAAACTTTGAAGCACATTGATGCATCTCTGCATTCCTATACAAACTCTATAGCCGCCGAAGCGAAAAAGGGGGAGGAAGCGTATAACGCTAAGATGGCGGGGCTTCAAGAGTTAGTACTTCTAAACTTCGATCAGACCAATAGGTATGCCTTTCAAAACTACCAAATCATAACTGCACCTTTAATCAACTTAATAAATAATAATTGACAAATACAAATTCGATAATTCGAATAGGTACATGTTTGAAACGGCCCACTGGCTGGTAATAGAGGCATCGGGAATACAAGTTCCTGTCGCTCCGCCTGAGGATGTGGGTCCTGCTGGTACTGCTGCGGGTGAAATAAGGACTGAAGAAGTACCAATGAGCGAAGCCAAGACAAAGAAAGTTGCTGAAAGGGCTGAACGAAGAAGCTGGTTTGATCAAGAAGACATAGCAAGAGCCAGGGACAAGAGAAAAATTCAAGAAGGGACATCTAGGGAAACACAAGCTGAAAAGAAGATCAGATTGAAGGAGGATGATGTGAGGAATGAAAGATGGAGTCCTGTATTAAAGAGTATTATCTTGGACACATTTTTGTTACTATAGAGGGGGCAAATAAATCGAAATGATGTATATAGTTAGTACGAATGGGAGCGGCATAAAGAATTTGAAGTTAAACGTAGCATATTTTTCAGGAACAACACCGCGGCAGATAAAGCCTGTCCTCCGAGATACTATCCAAAGCCCAAGGAGTATCTTGAGTGACAAAGCAGAAAGTTATTAGCTAAGTAACTTATAGATGACATAGCTAAGGACAAAGATCTTTAGGATGTTAGCTTTTGTTATTATCACATTTAAACTTTCCGTATCATGTGATCATGTGAACATTTCTGTGTGGATATTCATATTTATATATACATGTGTGTGGTTTATTATTTGACTCTCACATTGATCTAATTACGTTTATTGTTCACTCTTTTGGTTAATGCATATTTTGTCTTAAGTGTTGAAATTCATCTTAGCTTAGTAGGATTTTGGCTTCGTCAAATAGGGGGAGATTGTTGGGTATTGTATCCACAATCACCTGGATTTGAGGAAGCCTCCTATCAAGCTAAGATGAATTCACTATGTATTTGATGAAATCTTTCTAGTTGTGGTTGCAGTTATTCCACGCTAAGTACACACCAATGTCAGGGTGCAGTGGGTCAATATACACGGGTCTGCGCGACGTAATCCCTCGTTGAGCAGATCAGTGTCTTGGCCTACGTATACTCTCTCTATTGGGGTGTACTTAATTTCAAGTACAGGGCTATGATAAAGCAAGAGCAGACAAGGAGCAAGGATGGGACAAAGACCAGCTCACGGGTTGAAAGACGAGAATCGTCTAAGTGTAAATCGTCGAGAATCACTAAGTGATTCTCGCCGATTCGTCGAGAATCACTTGTGATTCTCGACGAGTCTTCGAGAATCACTTGTGATTCTCGACGAGTCGTCGAGAATCACGAAATGATTCTCGCCAGGTTGGACCGGCTGTCTCGACGCAGTCAGAAAATCCTCTTAAGGCAGAATCATCGAGAATCACTAAGTGATTCTCGCCGATTCGTCGAGAATGACTTTGCATTCTCGACGATTTGGCGAGAATCAAATGTGATTCCCGCCGATTCTCCCCGGCCTGTATAACCCGTGATGCCAGAATTCGCCAAGTAGAATTCGGCGAGAATCGTAAGTGATTCTCGCCGATTCATCGAGAATCACATACGATTCTCGCCGAATTTGACTTGGGCAAATTTCTGACATTTCCTGGACCGGTCCAGGTTTCCAGCGGTATTTCGAACCGGACTTAGGTCTTTTCTTTGGTGGGGCCCACAACGGTCATCTTTATGACCTAGTGTATAAATACAGAAGTATTGGTGTACAGTGTTTTACACGGATACAGAATACGAAAGCCAGCGGCCGTCAAACCCTAAATTCGCGAACCTGCTCCGTCTCCGTCGCCGCCGCTCGTACAGTGATCACCGTTGCTGATCTCGATCTCGTCCAGATCCCCGGTGATAGAAGCCAAGTCTTGCACTGCGTCTCACGCGTCTAACCAGAGATCTTTTGTCTCTTGATTTGAGATAGGGAAATCCATCCCTATCCGAATCGATCGAGACGATCGATCCTAGTGTGACCGTTGGAAGACCTTGCCGACTTCGCTAAGAAGATTGAATCTGTAACACCCCAAAAATCTCAAAACTGAATTTGAGGTGCAGGCTGTTTGACACGGCCTGGGACACGGGCGTGTCCCAGGGCGTGTCGGGGGTACACGGCCTGGGACACGGGCGTGTCCCAGGGCGTATCACTCAAGAAATGGGAGAACTGAGTCAAAGAACTATACGGCCCGAAACCAAGCCTTGAACACGGCCGTGTCAGATTTGACACGGGTGTGTCCGATGGCGTGTGCCTACCCGTGTACTGTTTGTTGGTTTTGGAGCTCGTTGAGGCAGGGGTGACACGGGCGTGTCACATGACCGACACGGGCGTGTCAGGTTCGATACGGGCATGTCGATGCCCGTGTTCTAGTAGATTTCAGTCGGTATGAGTGCCGCGTGTGCCGCTTAAGGGTACACAGCCTGTGACACGGGCGTGTCACAGGCCGTGTCAGCCAAAAAAATGGAATTTTGGGAAAACCGTGGCCGTTCCTTTTCTCTATTTGGATCCAAAGGCTCACGTGATTCCTTGCTGGATTAACACACCAGAGGCTTGATGAAGAGATCATTCTTCATTTGGCTAAGTGAAGAGAGAAAGAGAGAGGAGGAAGAAGAATGAGGAGGAGATCAAGCCACCGGCGGAGCTCCCGTGGTCCGATTCGAGATCCGAGGCCAGCGCTGTGAAGGCAAAGCTGCTGCGGTGCTTTCTCACCGGCTAGATTTTGATGGCTCCCAAGAGATAGTCAAGGGTAACGATCTCCCTTCTTGGACATGTGAAGTCCTTCTTTTCTGCATTGCATAGGGAAAACCCTTCCCCGCGAGTGTGCGGTGGGTTGTGGCATCTCTTGGGGTAGATATGTGAAGTCCCCCTTGTTAGAGTCCGAAATTGGAGTACGGATCTAGGCATGCTGTGTGAAGCCCATCTGGACATGTTGGTCTGGATTGGTGATGCTTGTTTGCATATCAGAGAAGACTCCGTGGTTATGGCTTGTTTGCCTTGTGCCTACCTATTGCTTGGTGCAGCAGGAAGTACTAGATGAAATCCAGGAAATGAAGAGGGTTGGATGCAACTCTTGTGGTCGTGCGTTGCAACTTTGTGTGCGGTTGAGCCATTTGGCTGCAACTCGATGAAAAGGCAGATTGCCGAACAGGAAAGGTGAAACCGACCCGCGCCTATAAATTGCCATGGATACCTCCGTATTCAAGGTGGCACGACGACTTGAGCAACGGGGGGTGGCTGATCCGTACCTTTGTTATGTCCGTCCGACTGGTAAGCCTGGTTATAGGTTTCGTTGGAGCACATAATGAGAGTCTTAGGCCCGCGCGCTGTTGCGCGCTAGGGTTCGAAGAAAATAAACGCAACCGAACTAGCAACCCGATGAGGCAAGTATACCTATCGAATTGTAGCAAGGGGACACAAGTGTCGTATTGAAATCCGGGAACTGTTGGCTAAGCTTACTCACACGAACGCTATTATCTTATCGACGGAAAAACTAGGGTTTTAGAAAATCTAAGTGCAAGGGAGGAATTAAAGCTATACTAGAAGGAGAACTATGATGCGCGTAAAATACGGCAAGCGTACCGGTCGCTCAAGTAATAAAGTTGGGAATGAATCCCCGGATGTCGGTCTCTTGAGGAATGCAATTGGCGTCGAACGATCTAGACTCTAAAACTATCATTATGAGAGTTAATTTAAATAAACAGAAAAGAAAGGTGTTTTTGTTGGTGGTCTTACGACCGATTACACTAATGTAAACTATGCGGGTCGCAATCACCGCTTCTCAAGGCGAGATGGATGTAGCGGCCGCGATGCCGTACTTCGATTGGCGAGTGGACGGAAATCTAGCGAGTGAGGTGATTAGTGCGGAGCAAGCTTGAGTGAAATGAACATGTGGAGTGGAGCGAGATGAAGCGAGGCGCATCAAAGAATAAATCTCAAGAGCAAGATGAAATACAACTGATAACAATAATGCTAGAAGTTGATGTCCATTACAAGCACAAACATTTCATACAACAAGAAAAAGAGAGAAAATGCACAACCATGAGATTGAAGATCCACCGCGGTTGTTGGCCGGAGGTGCGGGTTGTCAATCCGCTTCCAAGCGCAGTCCGAGGAGGGCTTCCGGTACCACCGAGCTATCACCTCGAGGGCCTGTAACTCCGTTCTCTAGGGGTGCTTCGTCTTCTTCCTTGGTGGAAAGCTCGGAGAAGAATGCTTCAATGGCCGGGAGGATTGCCGGAGGAGGCGAAATGCTTCGGAATCACCGGAGAAGGTCCTCCCGTTGGTATGGATGAAGGTGGAGGTGAATGGGACTTGCTGGAGGGTGAAACGGCGGACTGGCGAAGGTTTCGTAATGATCGTCCCGCCCTAATTCGCGGAACAGCGTATTTATAGCTTGCAGAATAAATAGCGCGCACGACCACTGGCGCACGACCAGTGATCGTGCGCGACCAAGGTCAGCGCCCGTGCGTGAGCAACCTGCAAAACTGCATCAGAAAATCAGTAGTCGCGCACGATCAGCAGTGCACGATCAGTGATCGTGCGAGGCAAGGCTGATGATCGTGTGGAAATAGCCAGACAGACTTTGCAAAATGGGTATGACTGCGCACGATCGGCGGCGCACGAGCAGTGGTCGTGCGCGGTATGGCAAGTGATCGTGCGGAAGGTTCAAGACAGAGTTTCACAAATGAGACCGGGCTGCGCACGATCACTGATCGTGCGCCAGGAGGTCGATGGTCGTGCGTGGGTAAAAACGCACGACCACTGACTCCTTTGCCAAAAATAGTGAAACGCCTATCCCGAATGCCCTCACGATCCCCAAACCTGCAGGAAAACTGCACGGGGCATCGATCGCGGCAGCCACAGCAAACAGTGATAAACATAGCCAGAAAGTAAATGCACACAAGCACAGAAAATGGGCAACAAAGGTGCACAGGGCGTGGAAAACCATAGCGAAACAAAAGGAGTGCAAATGACGCTAAACGGTGTGCAAAGACAAGGAAATAAGCCCAGATGAGTCCGAAAATAGGTATATAAAGAGGACTCATCACACCCCCAGACTTAACCGTTTGCGCGTCCCGAGCAAACAGAACCTAAGCAGACGGAGAAAAATGAACTAGCTAAAAAGAGAAATTGCCAAACGGAGTACCATGCGAAGTCGCATGCTCACGTGCATAAAAATAAAGTAGAGGGAATTCTTAAGTATACAAAATATTTTATATTTTTCACAATGCGTAACAAAAATTTATTATTACTCAAAAGTGGAATCACGGTGAATCAGCAGGTCCTACGCAGGGAGAAAGTAGACAGGCCACTAAGGTGAGCATTGCCGAAGACCGGGGCTCAAGATTACCCCCAAAGGAATCCACCAATGTCGGAAACCATAAGCTTGCCCGATCGCACTCTCTCCACGGCACTAGTCAACTCAAGCGCAAGTCCGTAGGACTTCGGGTAATAATGGGGCTTGGGTAAACAACGATAAACATGATGGGTATGCACCTAACCCAAATGAGCAAACGTACAGAACTAGTACCCGCTGCCCACAAAATAAACACGGGTGCACCACACCCCCAGACTTAACTTTTACTAAATGGGTGTGTGCACCGCCTACTCGAAATCCAAATCATCTCAAATAAAGGTTTTCAATCAAACTTTTTCTTTTCACTTTTCATTTTCACTTTTTCTCTTTTTCAAATATTTTTCTTTTCACAAAACACAATTTTCAGCAAATAAAGCTTGGGGGCACTTCCACATTTTCACGAATAAAAATACCACATCACAACCCCACATGAAAATATAAAACACTAAGCTCGACTTGGGTGTGCGACTAGGATCGGCTATGGGGCTTTGGTGAAATAATGGTGGAGCTGAATCAAAAGGAAGGGTAGGCACAAAGGGGCTAGCAAGGGCGATGTTAGGAATGGGTACAAAGCTCAACCGGGCCAAAAGGTGGCCTACATCGCTCTCACGCTAGACTAACCGTGTACCAATGCTTCAAGAATAGCTTGGGGCAAGTTCTTAGCAACCGAGAAGGATAATCCTTCCTCCCGACTCAAGCAATACGAGTCTAGTGGCGGCTACACACATTCCTACGCTACCGTTTGATTCACACCGGATTCACAAACTTTTGAGTAGAATAAGAAATATGTACGCAAATAGAAAAATATAAAACTATAAGCATACAGAAAAATTAAATCTACACAAATTTCTATACAAAACGAGAGCAGTTGACTAGAAACACAGCAAGGCCAACATTTTACTCCGTCGCGCAATCCTGAACTAGCACAGAAATTTTCCAAAGCTAACAAAGATACAAGCTCAACTCGTGGCACGCTAACAGCTAAGCTCGCGCTCAAGTGGGTGCAGTGGTGTGCAACAGGAATCTAACATAATAAAGCGAAAAAGGAAAACTACTGGCATGCGAAATTAAATGTGCTCGTGGAGTGCACAAGCGGCTCTTCTTCCCAGACTTGAATGAAAACATAAGCAAGAAAAATAAACATTCAACCAGAAAATGAAATCTGAAGCGAGAGAGAGTACCAATGCTCCAAAGAGGGGAGCATGCCAGAAGATAGCATGATGATTCGCGGGCAGTGCTGCATCGCACAAAAGATAAGCTGAACCTGCGAATTAGGCCGAACAATAGAAAATACAAAAAGATAGAAAGCATAAAATAAAATCAAACAAAAACAAGGGGACCAAAAGGTCCAAGCTTGGGTTGTCTCCCGAATAGCCCTTTTGTTTACCGTCCTTAAGGTGGACCAAATACCTGTATTAGCAGTTGTATATAATGTTTATGCATCAAAATAAAATAAAATAAATCTCAAAATGTTCCAAAGCAGCAAGGAAAGTAAGCAGGAAACACGAGGCAGAGCGGCAATCAGCTATATGCCGATTTGTGGTAAGTCTTCTCGGTGGAGAGCGAAGGAGAGGCAGAACCTAGCATAGGATCATGAGGAGGGGATTTCCCCTTGCTCAAATGGTGCGCAAACGCTTGGAAGGAAGAATAACGCTTATCACGCAAGCGTTTCGCCTCCTTCAGCTTCTCCACCGATGGAGACCTCCAAGGGGTGGATTTCACAGTTTTCCCAAATTTTACAATCGATGGCATCATTTCCGGCACCGTGATGGCGATCGGATCAGCCCAAGCGACAGAACGCTTAATAGAGTCATGAATATTATTACACGAATAACAGTCTAGGGATTTCTCCCGCATGTAACTAGAAGTGTCATGCTCCACAACAGCATCGGTAGGAAGTGGCACGTTCACCGTGTCTTTGGGGCGCTCAAACATCTTCGCGGGCGCTGAATTATCCTTCTCATCGGTCATCTCGGTCAATCCTCCCTTGGTTTTCTCATCCACAAGGGTTGCCTTCAAAGCTGGGACTCTGAAATCTTCCTGGGGATCTGCACTACGTAGTGAAACGTCATTTCGAACAAGAGAGGAGTGTACGGAAGTATCATCGAGGGTGCAAGCATCAGCCGGCCAGGTGACGCGTCCTTGGGAGAAATCCAGGGATGCGCCACTGGCCGTCAGAAATGGGACACCAAGTATAGGAATGGAGTCATTTTCTTCCGGTCCCATGACCTGAAAAGCAGTGGTAAAATGTTTTCCATTAACCTCGATATCAACTTCCCTCACACCACCATCTGTATCTACCACATTACCATTAGCTAGAATAAGTGATTTCCGGTCTGCGGTGTCTATTTGCAGTTGCATCTTCGCGACATCCTGCAGAGTGAGGATGTTGCTGGATGCCCCGGAATCACATAAAGCAGTAGTTTCAACGTTGTTAATCAAGCAGCTAATCACGAGTTCGTTGGTATTCCCCAGCCTTCCCTCCCCAAGGCTTTTCCCTTGTTCATGGGGATTTTTTTCAGTGTTGCTTGGGAGGGTACCAAGCGTGCGCTCGGAGACCATTTGAGCCAATTGGCCCAACTGTGCCTCGAGCTTACGCATTGACGCGGCTTGATTTGTCATGTTTGTTTGGGAAACTTCAACAAATTTTTCAAACATTTGAGCCAAAGAATTGGTTTTTTCGGCGGGGGGGCCTTGAGGATAATTCGGGTGGGGTGGCCGCGGCTGGCTCCCGGAGGCGGAGGCATCATATTGATGCTGCCCCGGTTGCCATCGTTGGCCCGGTGCGTTTTGATTCCACGAGAAATTCGGGTGATTTCTCGCACCCGGATTATAAGCATTTCCATATGGCGCGCCCCTGTTTTGATTTGCGATAAAATTCACGGTTTCATTGGAGAAGGCGGGGTCATACATTACCTCCGCTCCAGGGCACTCAAAGCTGTGATGATCGGTACTTCCGCAACCTTGACACGAGATGGCCAACACCGGAGCAGCAGCAGCGGGCCTTGATGCTTCCACAGCAAAGATGCCACTTGTCCCACGGGGGGTATTCCTTCCCGCGGTCCAAAAGGCGCTGTGCGTGGCGGTGTCCTGCAGAACTCTCAAAGCATCCTCAGGAGCAAGGTTCATAATTGTTCCACCAGAGGCGGCGTCAATCATGGCGCGGTGTTGAGGTTTGATGGAGAAGTAGAAGCATTCCACAAGATTCCACGTTTGGAATCCGTGATTGGGGCACTTCCGCAGCAACTCATTGAAGCGCTCCCAGACTTCCGCCAAACTTTCTTGGTCGTTTTGCCGGAAATTAGCGATGGCGCGTCTCAAACTCACAATACGGTCAACCGGATGGAATTTGGCAAGAAACTTTGTGGTAAGAGCCTCCCAGGTTGTGGCTGTCCCAGGAGGTAGGGAATGAAGCCATGACTTGGCCTTGTCACGTAGAGAGAAGGGGAAGAGACGGAGCTTGACCGTATCGTCAGGAATCCCAGCATAACGGAAAGTGGCACAGATTTCTGAGAAGTCTGCCAAGTGTAGATGGGCATCCTCAGTAGCCAGTCCAGAAAACTGTGCGTTGTTCCGGATGATGTTAAGAATTGCCGGTTTGATCTCGAACTGTTGGTTTGCGATCGCCGGTCCAAACCCAGGGTAAATGCTCCCAACAGTGGGGGTAGTGTAATCTCTCATGGTTCGGACATGCGGCGGTTGCACCTCATTCTCATCCCCGTTACGGTTATCAGGGAGGTTCCCTCCAACACGAACTTCGTTGTCATGGTTCAACTGGTCTCCCATTGTGATTGGATCTATTGCAGCGGCACGCCTTTGCGCACGAAGAGTTCGCTCGATTTCGGGATCGTAAGCAACGAGATCTCTTGCAGCACGTCCTTGCATCCACTGAAGCAACAAAACAAAGAAACGAAAATCAAAAAAACACTAACTCTTATACCAATACTTTCAGAAATCGTGATCGTTCAACAGTTGCATTCCCCGGCAACGGCGCCAAAAACTTGATGCGCGTAAAATACGGCAAGCGTACCGGTCGCTCAAGTAATAAAGTTGGGAATGAATCCCCGGATGTCGGTCTCTTGAGGAATGCAATTGGCGTCGAACGATCTAGACTCTAAAACTATCGTTATGAGAGTTAATTTAAATAAACAGAAAAGAAAGGTGTTTTTGTTGGTGGTCTTACGACCGATTACACTAATGTAAACTATGCGGGTCGCAATCACCGCTTCTCAAGGCGAGATGGATGTAGCGGCCGCGATGCCGTACTTCGATTGGCGAGTGGACGGAAATCTAGCGAGTGAGGTGATTAGTGCGGAGCAAGCTTGAGTGAAACGAACATGTGGAGTGGAGCGAGATGAAGCGAGGCACATCAAAGAATAAATCTCAAGAGCAAGATGAAATACAACTGATAACATAATGCTAGAAGTTGATGTCCATTACAAGCACAAACATTTCATACAACAAGAAAAAGAGAGAAAATACACAACCATGAGATTGAAGATCCACCGCGGTTGTTGGCCGGAGGTGCGGGTTGTCAATCCGCTTCCAAGCGCAGTCCGAGGAGGGCTTCCAGTACCACCGAGCTGTCACCTCGAGGGCCTGTAACTCCGTTCTCTAGGGGTGCTTCATCTTCTTCCTTGGTGGAAAGCTCGGAGAAGAATGCTTCAATGGCCGGGAGGATCGCCGGAGGAGGCGAAATGCTTCGGAATCACCGGAGAAGGTCCTCCCGTTGGTATGGATGAAGGTGGAGGTGAATGGGACTTGCTGGAGGGTGAAACGGCGGACTGGCGAAGGTTCCGTAATGATCGTCCCGCCCTAATTCGCGGAACAGCGTATTTATAGCTTGCAGAATAAATAGCGCGCACGACCACTGGCGCACGACCAGTGATCGTGCGCGACCAAGGTCAGCGCCCGTGCGTGAGCAACCTGCAAAACTGCATCAGAAAATCAGTAGTCGCGCACGATCAGCAGCGCACGATCAGTGATCGTGTGAGGCAAGGCTGATGATCGTGTGGAAATAGCCAGACAGACTTTGCAAAATGGGTATGACTGCGCACGATCGGCGGCGCACGAGCAGTGGTCGTGCGCGGTATGGCAAGTGATCGTGCGGAAGGTTCAAGACAGAGTTTCACAAATGAGACCGGGCTGCGCACGATCACTGATCGTGCGCCAGGAGGTCGATGGTCGTGCGTGGGTAAAAACGCACGACCACTGACTCCTTTGCCAAAAATAGTGAAATGCCTATCCCGAATGCCCTCACGATCCCCAAACCTGCAGGAAAACTGCACGGGGCATCGATCGCGGCAGCCACAGCAAACAGTGATAAACATAGCCAGAAAGTAAATGCACACAAGCACAGAAAATGGGCAACAAAGGTGCACAGGGCGTGGAAAACCGTAGCGAAACAAAAGGAGTGCAAATGACGCTAAACGGTGTGCAAAGACAAGGAAATAAGCCCAGATGAGTCCGAAAATAGGTATATAAAGAGGACTCATCAAACTACCGCAATTAAGTTAAGCTATTAAGCAAAGAACTATGCTAGAAAGGAAACTACTGCAGTTAATTAAAGAGCATAAGATAGGCGATTACTACGAAAGGTAGAAAATATGAAATGGAAATGCACCCAATCAAGATTCACCTCGGCTAAAGACGATTAAGAAAATGCGATAAAAATCTGAACTTTATAGGATAAAGGTCCTTGACCGTGGAGGTTCCTAAAGCTTGAACACGCTTCTCTCGAAGTCGTGCCCAACTGAGTTTAGGAAGGTCCGACCGACTCTCGTCTAAATCGGAGGCCTAAAACTCGCTTTACGCGGTGAACCCCACTATTGGATTTTACTCCAATCCGGGAGATTTGGACGTCTGCCTCTCTCGAGGGGTGCGTACAACTCCCTTTACTGTTGAATGCTCACTTCATTTTTTCGGCCTCTCGGCTGGCCCAGAATGAAAGCAAAGGCGGAGAGTATATATCGAAAATATACCTCCAACCCGTGATTAATCAAGAGTAATTCAAGGCCCTATCCTAAAAAGAAAAGATTAATTAAAACATCATAACATAATCGCTCTAACCTCGGATCATCAAGATCGAGTACAAGGAGGATTAGTTAATCATAATGGAGTGGAGGAGGGGAGATGAGTAGAAAAGCATATAAAGAACACAAGCTAAACAAAAAAAACACTTTTATTAATTCAAAGGGGCAAGCTACACTATAGAAAATAAAATTACAAGTGCATGAAATTGAAATCCTATTCTAGCCCTATATTAAGCACTAAGCAACACTAAAGATTACAAAAAAAGCTAGGGCAACTAAATATTAAACCATGATTAAGCAAAAATTACAAAGGAAGAGAGAGAGAGAGAGAGAGAGAGAGAGAGAGAGAGAAAGCATAAAAAACTCAAGAAACAAAGGGGCAGCACCTCCCCCACTCAACCAAAGCTTTCTGAAATGGAGAGGGGGGGTCCCAATTTATAGAAATTTTTCTCGGGTTGGTCACGCCCTAGGACACGCCCTAGGGGGGGCGTGTCAGGGGGCGTGGCAGTACTATGTTGACCTCGGGCTCTGGATTCTGGCAGGAGGAATGATTTCTTCGGTACGTCGGTGGTCACGCCCTAGGTCACGCCCGTGACAGGGGGGCGTGACAGGCACGTCATGTCCAAATCATTGGTCGGAAATCCGTCAGTCACCGAAAAAGGAGGGTGTCACGCCCATGTCATGGGCGTGATATGGGGCATGTCAATACTGTTTGCGTGCTAAGGCGGAACGACATTGAATGCGGCGGCAGGCTTTGCGGCAGAGGGCGACACGCCCATGGTCACGCCTGGTGACACGCCCAGGGAGGGCGTGTCAGGGGGCGTGACAGCGGTTTTTGACCGTTTTCTGTCCCTTCTAGTAGGAGTCCTCGGGATCGGGTGACACGCCCTAGGTCACGCCCAGGGAGGGCGTGACTGGGGGGCGTGACAGGTCATTTTGGCCAATTTTCTAGAAACCTGCAAAAAGACAAGAAAAAGTCAGTGGCAATAATATTTACATAAAAATGATAAAAATAAACTAATAATAGACATAATTTGTATAATATAAAATAGAAAATACGATAATAGTTTAGGCTACAAAACGTATTATCAAATTCCCCCAAGCTTAAGCTTTGCTTGTCCCCAAGGAAAAATATAAAAACTAGATATTTATAAAAGGACTAATCAAAAAGTTCTAATTATGCCAACACAAGTACTATGCGAAATTCTTAGTAGGGAAAAGGTGAAATGTAAGTCTAAAACAATTATTTAGGTATGGTAAAACTTTTATAAACTTTACTTAATAAAAACAAATCATCCAAAATTTTAACGAGATTTTTTAAATGGACTTAAGCAAAGCAACGAAAATGAAAAACACGCATTGAGTTGTTACTAGATCCAAGCAACGCATTATAATTATATCAATTTAATTTTCAAAAATCTAGGTTTAAATCCAAAACTAAAACTGATTTACTGTTTTTCTTTTCTTAGTTATTAAATAAAAATCAAAAAGCGTGAATCAAAAGGACTTAAATAGGACAAAAACGTTTGGTTTAGGAAAATGATCAGGAGTGGAATTCAAAGATAAACGTGAAGGTTTTAAAATCACACTAAACCAAAGCAAAGAGTTTTAAAAATTTTCATAAAAATATATACCCATTTTTTCTTTTTCTTCTCATTTTTTTTCTTTTTTTTCAAAACAAAGGCCATAAATATTTTTATTTTCCTTTTTTTTTTGAGCTGGCCAAACAAAAAAAAATTTTAAAAAAAATAAACATCACTTTCGAACATACTTTTTTTTTCTAAAACCTTTCTCCAACAAAAATCACAAAATACCCTATCAAAATTGTCAAAATAATTTATGAAACTCAAAAAGGCTAGTGTGATTCGATGGGTTGGAAATTTTGGCTTTGGTGAAACTGAAATGAAGGGAGGAGCTATCAAATGAAATCAAAAAAGGCTCAAAAATGGCTAGCTAGTGGTAAAAGTTTTTAGGTTGGCAGGAAAGCTCAAACGAAAACAAAAATGGCCTAAATCATTTTCACGCTTTTGAATTTATTTAAAGCAAAGGTTTGAAAAATTTCAAAAAGCGAGTCCTAGATAATAAAAGAAGATTGATGAAATTAACTTGAAAATAGAGATAATAGGTGACTTGGATCGTTCACATCTACTACGTTATTCAAAAGTTGACTTTACAAAAATTATTCAAAAACAAAAAAGAAAATAGTGGATGATGAATTTTTGAGAAAGTAAAGGAAATAAAAAACAAAAAACCATAATAGAAATGCGAGTTTTAGAAGATTTTGAGTAAAACAAAACTAAAAACTAGGGGTACTATTGAAATACCAAAATATCTAAACTATTCAAAAACACATATATATTTTTATTATTATTTTTTTAATTTTTTGTGAAATATTCTCTTTTTTTGGATTTTGGATTTTTTTCTCTTTTTTTTGGAATTTTAAGACATTCATTTTTTTTTTGGAAATATTTAAAATATATACAAAAAGAAAAATATTTACACTAAGCAAAAATGAAGGAGGAAGTCCTCCCCCAAGCTTAAAACAGACATTGTCCTGAATGGCTAAAGAAGGGGATTGGAGAAGGAGAGAAAAATAAAGTACAGAATTGAAAGACAGAAGTGAAATATAGGTACTTCCCCGGATTTATTTGCTGCGAAAGCTGAGTGATGCCGCCCCCCGAATGTCTTCTTTGGACTTCGTGATAGATTCAGCAATGTTGGAGCAGGCGATCGCAGAAGCTTCAGCTTGTCGGAGCCGTCCGAGGCAAAATTGTAAAATAAAGAAAACAGAAAAAAATAACTTGGGTTACCTCCCAAGAGCGCCCTTTGGTTAAAGCGTCAATGAGCTCGACGCATCAAAAAATAATTTTGTCCAAAAATATTGTTGTCCCGAAATAAAATTGTCTTTAGCAAAAAATTAAAAATTTAGATTACAGTTCGGGAAGCAGAAACTTAATAATGTTTGGACTGACATCATCATCACCAGAAAAGTAGAGTTTAAGACGCTGACCATTCACTTTGAAATTACCCTTATCAGGGTGAGAAATTAAAACAGTTCCATAAGGAAATACTTCTAAAACAGAAAACGGGACAGACCAGCGAGATTTTAATTTGCCCGGAAATAAACGTAAACGAGAATTATATAAAAGGACTTAGTCGCCCGACTTAAAGTTTTTAGGGTGCCTTAAGTGTTTATCGTGTAAACGCTTCGTCCGCTCTTTATAAAGTTTATTATTTTCATAAGCATAAGAGCGCCACTCGTCGAGTTCATTTAGTTGAAATTTTCGAAGGTCACCGACTGAGTGGGGATCGAAGTTTAAAAATTTTAAGGCCCAAAAGGCGCGGTGTTCTAACTCTACGGGCAGATGGCACGATTTTCCATAGACCAGCCGATACGGCGTACATCCGAGGGCGGTTTTGTACGCTGTTCGGTAGGCCCATAGAGCATCGTCAAGTTTGGTTGACCAGTCTTTTCTAGAAGTTGAAACAGTCTTTTCTAATATTGTTTTTATTTCTCTATTAACTACTTCGACTTGACCGTTAGTTTGGGGGTGGTAGGCAGTGGACAGTTTATGCGTAACGCCGTATTTAGTAAGGATTTTTGAAAACTGTGCGTTACAGAAATGGGAACCCCTATCGCTAACGATTGTGCGAGGCGTACCGAATCTAGAAAATAATTTTTTTAAAAACGTGACTACAACTCGGGAGTCGTTCGTAGGAAGAGCTTGGGCCTCAGCCCATCGTGAAACATAATCAACAGCAACTAAAATATATTTGTTTCCGAAGCTAGAAGGAAGGGGGCCAACAAAATCAATTCCCCAGAGGTCGAAAATTTCGCACTCTAAGAAATAATTTGGCGGCATTTCATTTTTATTAGAGATGTTGCCCGACCGTTGGCAACTATCACACCTGCTCACAAAGGCTTGCGCGTCCTTAAACAGGCTAGGCCAGTAAAAGCCCGCGCAAAGCACCTTATGAGTGGTGCGAGCAGCTTGATAGTGCCCACCTGTCGGACCTTCATGCAAATGTTTTACAATATCAATTCCTTCATCAAAAGAAACACATCTCCTTATCACCTGATCCGCACAAATTTTGAAAAGATGCGGGTCTTCCCAAAAGTAGTTCTTCAGCTCAGAAAAGAATTTCTTCTTTTGCTGAGAGGAGAACTCTTTTGGGAGCACCCGGGCCACTAGATAGTTGGCGATGCGCACGAACCAAGGAGAAGTAGATGCGTTAACTAAAAGCAGCTTCTCATCAGGAAAATAATCATTAAAAGATTTTTCATTTAATTTTTCTATAAAGGGGTTATCTAATCTTGATAAATGGTCGGCGGCCAAGTTCTCGGCTCCTCGCTTATCACGGATCTCTAAGTCAAACTCCTGGAGGAGTAAGACCCAGCGAATCAAGCGAGGCTTGGCATCCGTTTTGGCAAGAAGGTACTTGAGGGCCGAGTGGTCCGTAAAAACAATGATTTTTGAAAGAGTAATGTAAGGGCGGAATTTATCAAACGCAAATACTACAGCTAAGAGCTCCTTCTCGGTGGTGGTGTAATTTTCTTGTGCAGATGTGAGGGTTTTTCTAGCGTAATAGATCGGGTGGAAGTTCTTAGATATGCGTTGACCTAATATGGCCCCCACCGCAAAACTACTCGCATCGCACATAATCTCGAAAGGAAGGTCCCACACCGGAGCTATCATAATCGGTGCGTTAATTAACTTTTCTTTAATTGATTCAAAGGCAGAAATACAAGAGTCATCAAAAATGAATGGAGCGTCTTTTTCTAAGAGATGGGTGAGGGGCTTTGTGATCTTGGAGAAGTCCTTTATAAAACGACGATAAAAACCAGCGTGGCCTAGGAAACTTCTTATAGCTTTTATGTTTGTAGGCGGCGGCAACTTTTCAATAACTTCTATCTTGGCAACGTCTACCTCAATACCTTTAGCAGAAATTTTATGACCCAAAACTAACCCTTCCCTCACCATAAAATGACATTTTTCCCAATTTAGGGCAAGGTTAGTTTGTTCGCATCGTTCTAAGACTTTTTCGAGGTTTTCTAAACATCTATCGAAGGAATCGCCGAACACGGAGAAATCGTCCATGAATACCTCCATAATGCTTTCTACGTACTTGTCAAATATTGCGAGCATACATCGTTGGAATGTAGCTGGCGCATTGCATAATCCAAACGGCATTCTTCGGTACGCGAAGGTGTCGAAGGGACAAGTAAACGTAGTTTTCTCTTTGTCCTCGGGAGAGATGGGTATTTGAAAGTACCCTGAGAGGCCATCGAGAAAACAATAAAAGCTATGGCCGGAGAGACGTTCTAAAATCTGGTCGATAAACGGTAAAGGAAAGTGGTCCTTGCGAGTGGCGTCATTTAACTTACAGTAATCTATGCACATACGCCAACCCGTCACCGTCCGCGTCGGGATTAATTCATTATTCTCATTACTAACTACGGTTATCCCTCCCTTCTTTGGAACTACCTGAACGGGGCTAACCCACTTACTGTCCGATATAGGGTAGATAATTCCTGCGTCTAATAGTTTCATAACCTCGCCCTTAACTACTTCTTTCATGTTTGGGTTTATACGGCGCTCAGGTTGGATAGAGTTACGCGAATTATCTTCCATTAAAATTTTATGGGTACAGAAAGATGGGCTTATGCCCTTGATATCAGAAATTTGCCAAGCAATAGCCCGGCGATGCTTACGTAGAACTAGAAGAAGTTTATCGTTCTGTGTATCCGTGAGGTAGGCCGAAACGATAACTGGTAACTTGGAGTCTTTTTCTAAGAAAGCATACTTAAGGTGTTCGGGAAGTTCTTTAAGTTCTAGGGTAGGGGGTTCTTCATAAGAGGATTTTGAGATTCTTTCTTTTTCAAAAATAATATCTTCATAAACTTTTTTATAAGGAACGTAATAAGGGGTGGGGCTAGCAGCCAAGACAGATTCTTGTAGAGATTCAGTGGGAAGAAAAGAGGAAGAACAAAAATCAGAAAATTCTTTTTCAAACTCAGAAAGACAATAAGAAGATTCATCACTTCCTTGCAGTGATTCCGTTGTAAGAGAAGAGGAGCAAAAAGTAGAAAATTCTTTTTCAAAGTCGGAGAGGCAGTAGGAAGAATCATCTCTCACGGGGTCTACGAAAAAACATGAGTCATCGTTCGCTAAGGTGTTCTTCATCGAAGGGGTGATAGAAAATGTGACTTCGTCGTCACCTACTCGAAGAAAGATCTTACCATTGCTTACGTCAATGATTGCTCGGGAGGTGGCAAGGAAGGGTCGGCCAAGGATCAGGGGAACCTCGACGTCTTCTTCGATGTCCAAAATGACAAAGTCCACCGGGAAGATGAACTTGTCGACTTTCACTAGAACGTCCTCCACTATTCCTAACGGGTACTTGACGGATCTATCGGCTAGCTGGATACTCATACGCGTGGGGTTAAGGCTACCAATCCCTAACTTTTTGAACAATGAAAAGGGCATCAGGTTTATACTCGCGCCTAAGTCGGCTAACGCGTGTTTAACAAAAAGATCACCGAAGACACACGGGATAGAGAAACTACCCGGGTCACTGATTTTCTTCGGCAAACCGTTTGTTAAAACGGCGGAGCACTCGGCGTTTAGCGTGACGTGCGAAAGATTCTCTAACTTCTTCTTGTTTGTGAGGAGGTCTTTAAGATATTTGGCGTATTTCGGCATCTGCGAAATAGCCTCGTAAAAGGGAAGATTAATGTGGATTTGTTTGAAGATTTCTAAGAAGCGGGAGTATTGATCATCTTGACGTTGTCTATTAAGTTCAGAGGGGTATGAAGGAGTTGAATTATTTTTGAAGATGGGTGGTGGAGTGAGATTATTTTCTAAAATAGGGGTGATTACTTCTTCAGCAGAGGGTGGAAGCGGAGCGGAGCTTTGAATTTTAGAGGCGGGAGCGGAGCTTGCCTCGGGCTCTTCACTTACCATACCAGAGACTTGCTTCCCACTCCGAAGAGTTATAGCTTTCGCTTGCTCTCTCGGGTTGGGTTCGGTATTGGAAGGAAGAGACCCTGCGGGTCGCTCAGAAATTATTTTCGCGAGCTGTCCTACCTGATTTTCTAAACTTTTTACGCTTCCGATTAAAGTTCTTATGGTAGCGTCATTTGTGGTGATGTATTTAGAAAGTATTTCCTCCAAGCTTGGAGGTTTTTGGTAATTTTGAAGAAGTGGTGGTGGTGGTGGTGCAGAAAAATCATTTTGCGGGGGTGGGCGCATCGTATTCGATGGATTACTCCATGAAAAGTTCGGGTGATTTCTTAAAGCAGGGTTATAACTATTCGAAAAATTAAAACCAGGCAGATGAAAATTCGCAGCAGAATAATTATTAAAAGCAGTTCTAGGCATATTATTAACATAATCTAAATGTTCTGGAGTAGGGGTTACAGATTCCCATACCTGAGGGGCGGAGGCAACAGTCATCTCCGTGATTTTTTTGCTTAGGATTTCTACTTGCAGAGCGAGCTGGGAGACGTTGTCCACTTCATAGATACCTGTAGGCTTGTTCGGGTGGGACCTAGGCACATTCCACTGATAAGTGTTCATGGCCATGTCCTCAAAAAGCTCAAGAGCGGCTTCCGGGGTCTTATGATTTAAAGTACTGCCAGAAGCTGCGTCTATCATTTGCTTCGTGCTTTGATTTAGACCGTTATAAAACGTCTGCACTTGTAACCATATAGGCAGCGCGTGATGTGGGCATCGTCTTAATAATTCTTTAAATCTCTCCGAGGTTTCGTATAGGGTTTCAGAGTCTATTTGTCCGAAGGCAGAGATGTCATTCCTAAGTTTTGCAGTTTTACCTGGCGGAAAATACTTCGCCAAAAATTTTTCAGTTAATTCATTCCATGTGGTTATGCTATTTTTCGGAAGTGTGTTTAGCCACTGCTTAGCTTTAGTTCTTAGAGAGAAGGGGAAGAGTCTCAGCCTGATCGCATCATTTGTGACACCATTTATCTTGAAGGTGTCACAAATTTCAAGAAAGCTAGCTATATGTGCGTTCGGATCTTCATCTTGTAGTCCGTCAAATTGCACATATTGCTGCACCATTTGAATTATGCTAGGCTTTAATTCGAAGTTATTTTTTGCTATAGCAAGGCCGGGCGGACTATACTTGATTCTGTTCCCTCGATGTTCGGTCGTGTATAAAAGGACATAGTCCTTTGCATGGCCTCATCTACGTTGGGTTCTTCCATTCTTAAAGTAGCAAATGACTCGGAGTCCTCAACCGGCACTTGGATAGTAGGGCCTTGAAATCGCGATCTTCTCCGAAGAGTACGCTCAATTTCGTGGTCCAAGTCCAAAATAACTGACGGACTCCCGCGGGTCATGCACTAAAAGAACAGAAAAGAAGAAGAGGAAGAGAAATAGGATAAACTAGAAAAAAGATTAGAAATTTTTTTTTCTTTTTGAAATAGATTTTTTTTATAGATTAACTCCCGAACTTCCCAAGGACTACCCCGTGAAGGGTTCGCAAGGTACTAGACAAGACAGTGGCGCTTAAAGCCCTTTGCCCTTTTCGAGAGAATTAGGTGGCGTAGAAAAATTGTGAGGTTGGTTTCTATTAAGAGCGGTGAAAATTTTTTTTTGATTTTTTAAAATTTTAAAGAAAGAGGATGAGAAAGAGAAGAGATAAAATTAATAGGTTCGTGTTTTCAAAATATCAACGGAAGTTGGTTCCCCGGCAACGGCGCCAAAAACTTGTTGCGCGCTAGGGTTCGAAGAAAATAAACGCAACCGAACTAGCAACCCGATGAGGCAAGTATACCTATCGAATTGTAGCAAGGGGACACAAGTGTCGTATTGAAATCTGGGAACTGTTGGCTAAGCTTACTCACACGAACGCTATTATCTTATCGACGGAAAAACTAGGGTTTTAGAAAATCTAAGTGCAAGGGAGGAATTAAAGCTATACTAGAAGGAGAAGTACCGCAATTAAGTTAAGCTATTAAGCAAAGAACTATGCTAGAAAGGAAACTACTGCAGTTAATTAAAGAGCACAAGATAGGCGATTACTACGAAAGGTAGAAAATATGAAATGGAAATGCACCCAATCAAGATTCACCTCGGCTAAAGACGATTAAGAAAATGCGATAAAAATCTGAACTAAATAGGATAAAGGTCCTTGACCGTGGAGGTTCCTAAAGCTTGAACACGCTTCTCTCGAAGTCGTGTCCAACTGAGTTTAGGAAGGTCCGACCGACTCTCGTCTAAATCGGAGGCCTAAAACTCGCTTTACGCGGTGAACCCCACTATTGGATTTTACTCCAATCCGGGAGATTTGGACGTCTGCCTCTCTCGAGGGGTACGTACAACTCCCTTTACTCTTGAATGCTCACTTTATTCTTTCGGCCTCTCGGCTAGCCCAGAATGAAAGCAAATGCGGAGAGTATATACCGAAAATATACCTCCAACCCGTGATTAATCAAGAGTAATTCAAGGCCCTATCCTAAAAAGAAAAGATTAATTAAAACATCATAACATAATCGCTCTAACCTCGGATCATCAAGATCGAGTACAAGGAGGATTAGTTAATCATAATGGAGTGGAGGAGGGGAAATGAGTAGAAAAGCATATAAAGAACACAAGCTAAACAAAAAAAATACTTTTATTAATTCAAAGGGGCAAGCTACACTATTGAAAATAAAATTACAAGTGCATGAAATTGAAATCCTATTCTAGCCCTATATTAAGCACTAAGCAACACTAAAGATTACAAAGAAAGCTAGGGCAACTAAATATTAAACCATGATTAAGCAAAAATTATAAAGGAAGAGAGAGAGAGAGAGAGAGAAAGCATAAAAAACTCAAGAAACAAAGGGGCAGCACCTCCCCCACTCAACCAAAGCTTCCTGAAATGGAGAGGGGGGGTCCCAATTTATAGAAATTTTTCTCGGGTTGGTCACGCCCTAGGACACGCCCTAGGGGGGGCGTGTTAGGGGGCGTGACAGTACTATGTTGACCTCGGGCTCTGGATTCTGGCGGGAGGGATGATTGCTTCGGTACATCGGTGGTCACGCCCTAGGTCACGCCCGTGACAGGGGGCGTGACAGGCACGTCATGTCCAAATCATTGGTCGGAAATCCGTCAGTCACCGAAAAAGGAGGGTGTCACGCCCATGTAGCGGGCGTGACATGGGGCGTGTCAGTACTGTTTGCGTGCTGAGGCGGAACGGCATTTAATGCGGCGGCAGGCTTTGCGGCAGAGGGCGACACGCCCATGGTTACGCCTGGTGACACGCCCAGGGAGGGCGTGTCAGATGGCGTGATAGTGGTTTTTGACCATTTTCTGTCCCTTCCAGCAGGAGTCCTCGGGATCGGGTGACACGCCATAGGTCACGCCCAGGGAGGGCGTGACAGGGGGCGTGACAGGTCATTTTGGCCAATTTTCTAGAAACCTACAAAAAGACAAGAAAAAGTCAGTGGCAATAATATTTTACATAAAAATGATAAAAATAAACTAATAATAGACATAATTTGTACAATATAAAATAGAAAATACGATAATAGTTTAGGCTACAAAACGTATTATCACACGCCAAAAAGACTAGAATGCTCAATACCGTGTAAACGGTGGTGTTGACCCTAGTTTTCCGGTGCACCAAGAATGTGCCCTGAGTGCACGGACTGTCGAGCCGTGTGGCCGACGGTTGTGATGGCTTGAGTGTGCCTGCGAGCACATATTTGCTATTGTTGATACCATGCTGTGCAGGGAAGGAATGCTACTGCCCCGAGAAAGGGGTAGGATTGTTATAATTGGGTCAGGTGAATGCTGACCGTTACCGTGTTTGCCATCGTTTGGGTGGATTGTCCCTATGCAGGTGCTGGAGAGCCAAGTGGTAAATGAAGGGCTGAAGCCCTTGCTGCTGTTGTTGTTGCTGCTGCGGCTGGCCCTTGAAGGCTATGCGAATGGTTTTGTTTGTTTTGCTTTAACTCATGTATGGCCGGCCTATGCGCCGAGGTTTGTAATCCATGATGTGTGGAAAGAGGACCTGTAAGGCCTTAAGGCCAACCCTTCACCTTTGTTGTATATTCCGTGGCTGTATATATAACTGTGGTTTATATATTGGACATTCCTGGTTAGAGTTCAATTTACAACTTAAAGCTTCCGCTAGCATGCTTTGAGTTAGGATACGTGTATGGTTTGGTATTATCCTGTGACCTCACCGTCTGTTTATGGCATATAGTGTGGGGCCCCGGCCGGACCTTCTACTATACGTCATGTAACGGATGGGGTCGTTACATTTTGGTATCAGCTTCGTTCGGTCTTCCTCTTTCGAATTCTTGGTCGAATTCTTTTATGGGGTGGCGAGCACGTGTTTGTGCGCCCTGCTGTAATGCTAATGAACTCTGGAATGTCCACTAAGGAATGTACATAATCTTGTTTGAGGAATCTGCGCGTTCCTTTTCTGTTGTTTTGCTTGCATGCGATCGCTAATGTGTGTCTTGTCCACCTATTGGTGACGCGTAGTGGTGCTGGGCAGTTTGAGCCCCAGCACTCTGATGAGAGTGCGGCACCAGCTGAGGTGCCAACACCTCCTCCATCTTCGGAAACTATTCGCTTAGTTGCTGAGGCTCTATTTGCCATGATTCAGCCGACCGGGCAAGCGCACCCGGCAGTAGTGCCAGTTCGTGTTGATGTAAGACTCTAGCTGGTTGAGGCTGTCGATCCACGAGCAGCTGACCGACAGTTGAAGCAATTCATGAGCTTCAGTCCGCCTACGTTTACGGGACTAGGATCAGTAACGCAGGCAGAGGATTGGTTATCGCGTGTCAAGCGGATAATGACAGCGATCAGGGCGGAGGAAACTTTAAAGGTCACCTTGTCCACCTTCATGCTTGAAGGAGAGGCGCGGTTGTGGTGGGATGAGGTTGAGGTACACCATCTGGCGGGCAGGTAATTAACGCAAGTATCGATTGAGGAGTTCTCTCGAATATTTCTGGCGAAACATGTCCCAGCGGCGCAACGCATTGCCATGGAAAATGAGGTCCAATGGTTAAAGCAAGGAGAAGATAGCATGGATAACTACCTGCATGAGTTTAAAAGGTTGGGATGGTATGCGGGAACAATCTTCGCGGATGACCAAAGGAAAACGAATAGGTTCTGTGAAGGATTGCGGGATGAGATGAGGTTCCTGCTTTCGAGTTCAGTGAACCAAGGGTTTCAGGCGTTGGTTGATACTGCATGTGCGTTGGAGAAGGACATGAGACGGGTGCAAGGGAACAAGGGCTTGGTTGTGTCGAAGCCAGAGCAAGCACCTCGCCCTAGCAAGTCGTTCTACCAGAAGAAAGGGGGCAAAAGGTCCAAGCCGTCTGGGCAAGTGTCTACGACTGTTGTGTCGGGGGCGACGTCAAGGCCGGAGTCTTGTACATTCTTTACTTGTGGTCGGGTGGGGCATATAGCCCGTGATTTTCGTGTTGTTCAGCCCAAAGGGGAAAAGAAGATGGGTGCGTCTTATGCTGAGAAGGGCAAAGCGGTGGTTGATTCCTCTGCGTCCCAGGCACAGCCCCGAGTTTATCACCTTGGTCAGCAGGAGGCGATTAAGTAAAGTGACGTTGTCACAGGTACGAGTTAATATAGCTTACTTTCTTAAGTGCTATTGCATTTGGTTATGTATAGCTTGTGGATGATGTGTGTGTGCTGCAGGCTTTGTCCTGATTCGGAATAATCTGGCGAGAGCCCTGTTTGATACGGGTGCTTCACATTCTTTTCTGTCTGAGGACTTCGTATCTCGAATTGGGGTGCCGAGTCATGTGACGGTTGATAGTACAAGGGTGCTATTGCCGAATGGCTGTGTGATGCTTGCGGTTAGGGCTTGCGATGTGGATGTTCAAATAGGAAGTCAGGATTTCGATTTGAGTGCAGTTGTGCTACCGTTATCGTAGTTTGATGTGATCTTTGGCATGGACTGGCTCTCGGAGCAGCGTGCCTTTATTGATTGCAACTGTAAGGAGATCACACTAGGCCAGAATACCGGACTTGTGACGAGGTTCGCTGGTATGCGAGGAGTTGGCGGGACTTTGTTATTTGCGCTCCAAGTCGTCAATGCTGTTCGGAAGGGCGCGGAGTTATTCTTCACGCTAATTCAGGCTGTTGAGCCAAAGGCCAATGTCGGTGAAGTTCTGGTTGTGTCAGAGTTTGCCGATGTGTTTCCTAAAGATCTTCCTGGGTTACCACCCCAGCGGGAGATTGACTTCTCTATTGAGTTGGTGCCAGTTGCTAAACCTGTGGCCCGCTCACCATATCGCGTCGCGCCAAAAGAGATGGCTGAATTGAAAGTCCAATTGCAAGAGTTGTTGGAGCAGGGATACATACGCCCAAGTATGTCACCTTGGAGCGCGCCTGTTCTCTTTGTGAAAATGAAAGACAGTAGTTTGCGGTTATGTATAGACTACCGTGAATTGAATAAGATGACGGAGAAAAACAAATATCCGATCCCACTGATTGATGACCTATTTGATCAGCTGGCAGGATCAACGGTCTATTCCAAGTTGGATTTGAAATCGGGATATTATCAGTTGAGGATTCGGGAAGGTGATATTCCCAAGACAGCGTTTGGAACACGCTACGGTCATTATGAGTTCACGGTAATGCCGTTTGGCTTATGTAATGCGCCTTCGGTATTTATGGATCTAATGCATCGAACGTTCCGAGAGTACTTGGATTTGTTCGTGATTGTGTTTATCGATGACATCTTAGTATACTCTCAGTCGGAAGAGGATCATGCAAACCATTTGCGGTTGGTCTTGCATACCCTGCGGAGGAATAAGCTTTATGCCAAGTTCTCAAAGTGTGAGTTCTGGCTCTCTTCAGTAGCCTTTTTAGGCCATGTGGTAAGTGGAGAAGGTATCGCGGTGGATCCGTTGAAGATAAGTGCCATTCGAGATTGGCCAGTGATGTCTTCAGTGGCCGAGGTCAGGAGCATCCTTGGGCTTGCGGGCTACTATAGACGGTTTGTGGAAAACTTCTCACGGATTGCTTTACCTCTGACGACGCTGACGAGAAAAGATCAAAGGTTCATTTGGATGCCGGAGTGCGCGCGTGATTTTGAAGAACTGAAGAGTCATTTGACCACGGCGCCTGTGTTAACATCGCCATGTGGTACAGATGGTTATGAGATCTATATCGATGCTTCCGGGAGCGGCTTAGGCTGCGTTCTTCTGCAGTTTGGTAAAGTGATTGCTTATGGCTCGCGCCAGTTGAAAGTGCATGAGCGGAATTACCCCGTCCATGATTTGGAGTTGGCGGCGGTAATCTTTGCGATCAAGTTGTGGCGGCACTATCTTTATGGCGTTAAAGTGGACATCTATACAGATCACAAAAGCCTAAAGTACTTGTTGGATCAGAAGGATCTGAATATGCGACAACGAAGATGGATGGAGTTCCTTGGGGACTACACCTTCGAGATTCACTATACTCCCGGGAAGGGAAATGTGGTCGCTGATGCTTTGAGTCGGAAGACTCCGGTACGGGCAAGCTGGTTGTAGAGGCATGATCAGCATTTGATCCAGGACTTGGAAGCATTGGAGATATCGTGCGTTGACAAGGGTTCTTCGACCGATGCATGCTTGAACTGGACGGAGGTTCAATATGACCTTACGGACAGAGTTCGGCGAGCAACGGAGCTTGATGAAAGCCTCCAGCGCTATGCAAAAGATGGGCAGGATGACCAATTCTCTCGGGATAACGGTTTGTTATGAAGAAATGGTCGAGTGTGCGCCCCGAGTGTGGGTAAATTGAGGGAAGAGTTGATGTACGAAGCTCACTTTGCAAAGTACTCAGTTCACCCAGGAAGCACAAAGATGTACAGAGATCTGAAAAAGCTGTTCTGGTGGCCCGGACTAAAGAACGATGTAGCACGTTATGTGGCTGAATGCACTACCTGTGCGTTGGTGAAAGCAGAATGCCAGAAGCCTGGCGGTTTCCTGAAGTCGTTACCCATTCCAGAGTGGAAGTTCGATGACATTTCGATGGATTTCGTGCACGGGTTGCCGAGATCTCAACGCGGTCATGATTCAATCTGGGTGATTGTGGACCGGTTGACAAAAGTGGCGCACTTCCTTCCAAACAAAAGAGACGATTCAGTGGAAACCTTGGCCAAGCTCTATGTGGAGCAGATTGTTCGACTGCACGGTGTTCCTCGGAGCATCGTCAGTGACCGTGATGGGCGATTCACATCGAATGATTGGCGGCTAGTTCATCAAATGTTGAGTACAAAATTAGCGTTTAGTACGGCCTTTCATCCCCAAACGGATGGCCAGACTAAACGAACCAACAGGACGATGGAGGACATGCTCCGCATGTGTGACCTAGACTTTGGTAAGAGATGGGAAGATTATATTTTTCTTGTAGAATTTGCCTATAATAATAGCTACCAAGCGAGCATCGGTATGGCACCATTTGAGGCTTTGTATGGTCGTAAATGCCGTACACCGTTAGCTTGAGCAGAAGCAGGCAAATCTACGCTGCATGGGAAAAAGGAAGTCGAAGAAGCTACCTCGCTTATACGCTCTATTCGGGAGAGGTTATTGATCACCCAAGATCGTCAAGCAAAGTACTACAATGCCAAACATCGGAACGTGGAGTTCGCGGTGGGTGATTGGGTATATTTGAAGATCAAACCCTTCAAAGGCGTGTCCAGGATTCGGCGTTTGAAAAAGCAAAGTCCGAGGTATCTTGGTCCATTTGAGGTGGTGGAGCGAGATGGGGAAGCTGCTTATCGACTAGCACTTTCAGCAGACTTGGGTGGATTACATGATGTATTTCACATCTCAGTACTTCGTAAGGCTGTTATGGATCCTGCTCAAGTAGTGGAGAATGATCGGGTACCGGTCGAGTATGGGCTAACGATAAAGGTGAGGCCCATTAGGATCGAGGATCGAGCCGAGAAACAGTTGTGGAACAAAGTGATCGGGATGGTCAAAGTCCGATGGGACAATTGTGTCCGAGAAGAGCTAACATGGGAGCGCGAGCAGACCATGCGAGCCGAGTTTCCCGAGTTATTTTCGTAACTTGTTCGCTCGTTGTATATGTAATAGAAACATATAAGTGTGTTGTTAGTTTCTCCCTACAGTCTTCAAATTTCGGGACGAAATTTGATTAAGGAGGGGAGGATTGTAACACCCAAAAAATCTCAAAACTGGATTTGAGGTGCAGGCTGTTTGACAAGGCCTGGGACACGGGCGTGTCCCAGGGCGTGTCGGGGGTACACGGCCTGGGACACGGGCATGTCCCAGGGCGTGTCACTCAAGAAATGGGCGGACTGAGTCAGAGAATTACACGGGCCGGAACCAAGCCTTGAACACGGTCGTGTCAGATTTGACACGGGCGTGTCTGATGGCGTGTGCCTACCCGTGTACTGCTTGTTGGTTTTGGAGCTCGTTGAGGCAGGGGTGACACGGGCGTGTCACATGACCGACACGGGCGTGTCAGGTTCGACACGGGCGTATCGATGCCCGTGTTCTGGTAGATTTCAGTCGGTATGAGTGCCGCGTGTGCCGCTTAAGGGTACACGGCCTGTGACACGGGCGTGTCACAGGCCGTGTCAGCCAAAAAAATGGAATTTTGGGAAAACCGTGGCCGTTCCTTTTCTCTATTTGGATCCAAAGGCTCAGGTGATTCCTTGCTGGATTAACACACCAGAGGCTTGATGAAGAGATCATTCTTCATTTGGCTAAGTGAAGAGAGAAAGAGAGAGGAGGAAGAAGAAGGAGGAGGAGATCAAGCCACCGGCGGAGCTCCTGTGGTCCGATTCGTGATCTGAGGCCAGCGCTGTGAAGGCAAAGCTGCTGCGGTGCTTTCGCACCGGCTAGATTTTGATGGCTCCCAAGAGATCGTCAAGGGTAACGATCTCCCTTCTTGGACATGTGAAGTCCTTCTTTTCTGCATTGCATAGGGAAAACCCTTCCCCGCGAGTGTGCGGTGGGTTGTGGCATCCCTTGGGGTAGATATGTGAAGTCCCCCTTGTTAGAGTCCGGAATTGGAGTACGGATCTAGGCATGCTGTGTGAAGCCCATCTGGACATGTTGGTCTGGATTGGTGATGCTTGTTTGCATATCGGAGAAGACTCCGTGGTTATGGCTTGTTTGCCTTGTGCCTACCTGTTGCTTGGTGCAGCAGGAAGTACTGGATGAAGTCCAGGAAATGAAGAGGGTTGGATGCAACTCTTGTGGCCGTGCGTTGCCACTTTATGTGCGGTTGAGCCGTTGGGCTGCAACTCGATGAAAAGGCAGATTGCCGAACAGGAAAGGTGAAACCGACCCGCGCCTATAAATTGCCATGGATACTTCCGTATTCAAGGTGGCACAACGACTTGAGCAATGGGGGGTGGCTGATACGTACCTGCGTTATGTCCGTCCGACTGGTAAGCCTGGTTATAAGTTTCGTTGGAGCGCATAATGAGAGTCTTAGGCCCGCGCGCCAAAAATACTAGAATGCTCAATACCGTGTAAACGGTGGTGTTGACCCTGGTTTTCCGGTGCACCAAGAATGTGCCCTGAGTGCACGGACTGTCGGGCCGTGTGGTCGACGGTTGTGATGGCTTGAGTGTGCCTACGAGCACATATTTGCTATTATTGATACCATGCTGTGCAGGGAAGGAATGCTACTGCCCCGAGAAAGGGGTAGGATTGTTATAATTGGGTCAGCTGAATGCTGACCATTTCCGTGTTTGCCACCGTTTGGGTGGATTGTCCCTATGCAGGTGCTGGAGATCCAAGTGGTAAATGAAGGGCTGAAGCCCTTGCTGCTCTTGCTGCTGCTGCTGCGGCTGGCCCTTGAAGGCTATGCGAATGGTTTTGTTTGTTTTGCTTTCACTCATGTATGGCTGACCTGCGCGCCGAGGTTTGTAATCCATGATGTGTGGAAAGAGGAACTGTAAGGCCTTAAGGCCAACCCTTCACCTTTGTTGTACATTCTGTGGCTGTACATATAACTGTGGTTTATATATTGTACATTCCTGGTTAGAGTTCAATTTACAACTTAAAGCTTCCGCTAGCATGCTCTGAGTTAGGATACGTGTATGGTTTGGTATTATCCTGTGACCTCACCGTCTGTTTGTGGCATATAGTGTGGGGCCCCGGCCGGACCTTCTACTATACGTCATGTAACGGATGGGGTCGTTACAGAATCTCCAGTGCTTTGCTGCTGTTTTCAGTTGCCGCCGCCAACACCGAGAGCTTAGTCGCCGCTCGTCGCCGCCGCCGGTCTCGGGGAGATTCTCTCCACGAAAGATCTAGGGTTGTGGACTTTTCGTTGCCTACAAGAACAAGTAGTCTAACGAAAAGGGACACCTAGATCTTCAAGTTGTTTGTATTTTCTTATACACTCTAATTTCATTTTCATTGTGAAGGAACATTTGGTTCCTAGTTGTAGGGTTGGGTGCAACCCGTATTGTGGGAGTGTTGACTCCTACGTGTGGAAGGGTTCCTTCCGATAGTGCAAGGATTGGATTTCAATCCTGTTGGTGAAGTGACCGAGTCGTCCCTGCATTGGGAGATAGGTCGAAGGGGGGAAAGTGGACGTACCCAAATCGGGGAACCAGTATATATTGCCTGTGTTATTTTCTGTGCTGTGTGTTTTGTTTTGATTCTGCAGGTACACTTTTAATTTCGCAAATACGCTGCAAGTCACCTATCCCCCCCCCTATAGGTGAAGGTAGTTGACACTAGGTGGACTTTCAGGGTAAGAGGTGGAGGAGCTTTCCTCTTCTTGAAGACTTTATTTCTCTTGGGATCCTCATCTGAGTCTTCATCATCATCATCTTCATTATCTGACTTTTGTGGATTGTCAAATTGTGCATCTATTTCTCTTATTTACTCTTTAGGTATTGCAGATTTTGTAGTCTTGGAGGGAGCTAGAGGAGGAGCTAGAGAACTATACACATCAATACGTTCAGTAGCTGATTTATTTTATTCTTCTATGTCAACCATGATCAGTGCATGTAGATCGGGCATTGGAGAATCATCCATAACAAAAATTTGTGAGAGAGGGGATGAGATAGTGGGGGAAACAACTCTGGAAGGAGACTCTGGAGTAGCAAAAGTTGACTTTAGACAAACTTTGGGGCTTATTGGCGTGGTATAAGGAAATATAGCCATGGATGGCTTAGTGCTGTCTGCTAAAAGGTTATTAAAATAGACTGTATCTATTGGTTCTACTGTTGCTTCTTCTACTATTTCTGTTGCTGCTTCTGCTGTTTGAGCTGCTTTTCTATTGTTTCTGCTGCTGCTTCTGCTGGTACATCTGCTGCTAGTTCTTCATTGAGTATCTCCCCCTGCCAAGTTTCAGTGGCAACAAAAGCCTGGCCCCTTCCTGAAGAGGGAGCAGTAGAGAGAGCATAAATTTGGGCAGCAAGGGTTGAAATGGATGCAGCAAGAGGTGAAATTTCCTCTACTATGATGGTCTTGAGGAGGGGTTTGAGAAGTTCAAGAAGTGGTTGGATAAGGAAGGGATCCAATAGTGGTGAGGCAGAGGTTGTGTCAGGGGGTGTTTAATTGGGATAGAGGTTGGGATGGTAGTAGTTGGTAGAGCTAGAGATAGAGCATCTTGCATATAAGTGTCTTGAGGAAATTCATTTTGAGGAGAAGGAGTTTGTGAGGAGGACAATAGTTGATTGAAGTTTGGTAGGGAAGACAGGTTGGATTGGGGAATGTCAGCCGAGTGATGTGGAAGAGGAGATGAGGGTGGTGATGGTTTTGATGTTTCATGATGGGGGGAAGGAGTATGAGAGGGAATATGGGTTTGAGATGTTTGTATTGGGGATGATGGAGGTGTGGGAGTAGAGACTGTAATATGAGTTGAAGGTGGGGTTTGTTGATTTGCTAGCTGAGATGGAGTTTGGAGAGCTAGAGGTTGTGTTATGGTTGATGGAACCTCTTCAGTACGGTGGGAAGTGGCTGGAGCAGCCCTTCTACTCTCTGAAGTGTTGATGGAAGAGGAGGTAGCCTTGGAGGGATTGGTGATGGTCCTCTCCGATTTACTAAAGAGGGCACAGGTGAGCCTCTTGCTAGCATTTATGAATGTGGTCGGGGAGACCAGGGATTCAACAGCCTTTTCCTTTAGGAAGATCCCTAGGATCCTTCCAAAACAAACTTCTTTCTTTGTATTCTTTTTCTTAATCAGATCAAACAAGATTTGAGCCCAGTTAACTTTTTTCTTATTCACCACTGCACACATGACCAGTAATTGGTGCCTGGTGATGTAGTCATGCACAGTATGCTTGCCCAGCAATACTTTCCCTACAATGTCTGCTAGAAACTTGAATTCAGTAGACAATTATTTCTTCCGCAATTTATTAGTGTTATCTCCAGAATAACCCATTTGGCTGAGCATCTCAGTATATTCCTCATTCTTAATTTCTAATTCTTTTGTTACATTATTCAATCCAAAAATTTCAGTTAAAACTTCAGGAGTAAGGGAGACGACATTACCAAATATAAATCCAGTCATAATATTCTCTTCTATTGTGGAGTATGTATAAACCCACCGCCTGAGTTCAGTGCCAGGTATTTTAATCCTTGTAGAGAGCAGATACTTCAACTGCTGTCCTTTAAGAAGTTACAGGATTTCCTGAAAGACGGGGTCGAAATATTCAAACGAATCGAAATCAACATCAAATCCTGTGTCAAATTTCATTGCCGCGAGAGCTCCTGCTGGAATCGCCATGAGAGCACCTGCAAAAGAAAAATGAAGATCAAGTGCAAGGAACCGAAAGCACGGGACGGAGGTCGAAGAAAACCTAAATAAAAGGTTTTCTAGAATATGAATCAATAGACTCCATTCCACTAAAAGTAAATAATTCTTCGATCTGAGGTCGACGAAATAATTAGGAGTTAATCAATTCTTCAAGCTCAGTCTGAAGGTTTGAAGACATTTCCCCGAGCTCCGTTTGACGAAAGTTTTTTGAAGTAGATTCGTCAATCTCAGGTCGACAAAACTAACTTCAATAGCAGAGAGTTTGTTGATCTCAGGTCGACGAATATCTCAAGAACCTTTCCCAGTTCGTCGACCTCCGTTCGACGAAATTTGAAGAGTTCTTCGAGTGCAGACATAAACTAAACTAAGTCTTCTCCATGAATAATTCCAAGCTGATTTACAAAGAACAGGTGATTTCTTTCATCAAGGTGTTTGGTGATAATATCAGCTCTTTGTAAATCAGTGTAGATATAGACAAGTTCAATTTTGTTTTCTTCTACACACTCTCTAATGAAATGATGCCTAATGTCTATATGCTTATTCCTACTGTGATGGACATGATTTTGTGCTATAGCTATAGAAACTAGTGTTATCACATAGAAGAGTTGAATTATTTAAGTTGAAGCCATAGTCCAGGAGTTGCTTTTGGATCCACAGTATCTGGGAACAGCAATTGCCAGCTGCAATATATTCTGCTTTAGCAGTTGGTTTTGACACAGATAACTGCTTCTTACAAAACCAGGACAATAATCTTATACCAAGGAACTGGAAGGTTCCTGAGGTACTCTTTCTGTCCACTCTGCATCCAGCAAAGTCAGCATCTGAGTATCCAGTTAACTCAAATTCTGACTCAGTAGGTTACCAGAGTCCTAGACGAGGACAACTCTGTATATAACTCAAAATTCTTTTTAGAAAAACTTGGTGAGATTTTTTAGGGTTCACCTGGAACTTAGCACAAATATATGTGGCAAACATGATGTCAGTTCTACTTGCTGTAAGGTATAGTAGGGACCCAACAATGTCCCTATATAATTTCTAATCCACAGGTATTCTATGTGCATCAGAGTCTATTACATCATTTATAGCCAAGGGTGTTTTCTTGGCTGAGGCTTCAGCCATCCCAAACTTATTTATAAGCTCTTTAACATATTTAGCTTTGGAGATGAAGTTGCCATCAGGGAGCTACTTTTCTTGGAGACCAAGAATGTAGGAGAGCTCACCCATGCTACTCATCTCAAATTTTGAATGCATGAGGTCAGAGAACCTCTTGCATAATTTGGGATAAGTAGACTCAAATATAATGTCATCCACATATATTTGTACTAATAAAGTTTGGTCCTAATGATGTCTAGTGAATAAGGTTTTATCTACTATGCCTCTAATGAATTTATGCTGTATCAGAAAGCTAGCTAAGGTCTCATACCAAGCTCTTGGAGCTTGATTTAGACCATAGAGAGCCCTATGCAATTTAAATACATGATAGGGATGAGTTGCAGAGATAAAACCTGGAGGTTGTTCAACATAAACCTCTTCCTTTAGTACTCAATTCAGAAAAGCACTCTTTACATCCATCAGATATACTTTGAACTTCTTGTAGGCAGCATAGGCAAGAAATATTCTGATTGCCTCTAATCTTGCAACTGGTGCAAATGTTTTGTCATAGTATATACCTTCTTCTTGCCTATAACCTTGAGCAACTAGCCTAGCCTTATTTATCACAATTATACCTTGGGCATATAGTTTGTTTCTATATACCCAATTGGTTCCAATGACTGGGAACTCTTGGGGTCTTGGAACCAAATCCCAAACTCTACATCTCCCAAATTGGTTGAGTTTCTCTTGCATAGCAATGATCCAGGTGGGATCTTGCTCAACATCTTTAATGGATTGAGGTTCAACTTGAGAGAGGAAACAGGCATGCATCAAGTCTTGGTTGAGTTGATGTCTTGTCTGTACACATGTTGTTATGTCTCCAATCACTTGAGATCTGGGGTGATCCCTTAGTGTGACAGGATCAGTGGGTGGAGTTGGTTCAGCAACATTATTTTGATTTAATTCCTCTTATGGAATTATGTTTGCTGTTGGATGAAGTTTAGTCTTTTTAGTGCCTTCTTCTTCACTGTCTTCTTCATCTTGTGGAGAAGGATGTGTTGGAGCCTCTTGGGTGAGGCTTAGTCCATCCAAATTCTCACACAAGTGAGGTACCTACAAAGGATTATTGGTAGAAATTTCTTTCTCCTTGCAAGACATGTTAGCCTCATAAAAAGTAACATGGATTGATTCTTCAATTTTTAGAGATGATTTATTGAATACCCTATAATCTTTGCTTACTTTGGTATATTCTAAAAAAATTCCCTCTTCAACCTTAGTTTCAAACTTTCTAATATATTTCTTGTTATTATTATGTATATAACATACACATCCAAATACTTTAATGTATGTGAGTTTAGGTTTCTTCCCTTTAAGTAATTCATAGGGAGCCCTATTCTTTAGTTTATGTATTAAGCTTCTGTTCAGTACATAATTTGTTGTGCTTACAGTCTCTGCCCAAAAGGATAGGGGCATGTAAGTATCTCCAAGTAATGTGCTTGCAGCTTCAATAAGGGTCCAATTTTTCCTTTCAACTACCCCATTTTGTTGGGGAGTTCTAGGAGCTGAGAAGCAATGCCTGATACCTTCCTTCTCACAGAACTCATGCATAAGAAGAGACTCAAACTCTGTACCAAGATCACTTCTGATCACTGCAAAATGAGTAGAGTACTCAATTTATATGGTCCTGAGAAAATCTGTAAGAACTTCAAAGGTATCTGACTTAGATCTCAGAAAGAACACCCATGTGAACCTTGAGAAGTCAACTACAATAACTAAAGTGTAGGATTTCCCTCCTAGACTCTGTACATCAATGGGTCCAAAGAGATCCATGTATAGCAAGTACAAGATACTAGGTGAATCATTTTTATTTACTAATTTAAATGTTGATTTAGTTTGCTTGCCTAGTTGACAAGCCCTGCATAGGCCTTCCTTCTTGTAGGGACCAGAAGGTAAACCTCTCACAAGGTTGTTTTTTGATAGCCTAACAATATTTTTCATGTTTACATGTCCTAGCCTTTTATGCCATAATTCATTCTGATTACTAATTATGTTAAGTAAGTAGATATCTGAATTGATAGCATTAAAATCAGCTAAATATATATTTCCTTGTCTATTCCCAATTAAAACATTTTTTTCTTTATTTGAAATAGTACAAGATGTTGAGTTAATGTTTACCTGGTAACCTTCATCACATAATTGACTTATGGAGATGAGGTTATGCTCAAGTCTACTTACATAGGTCACCTTCTTGAATGTGACAGCTCCAATTTTTACTTGTCCATAGACTTCAGATTGACCACACTTCTAATCACCAAAGATTACCTTTGGTCCCAGCTTGGTTTTGTAGTTGAGTAGATTTTCCTTGTTTCCAGTCATGTGTTTGGAGCAACCACTGTCTAGGTACCATAGTTGATTCACAACTGGACAGCTCTTTATCTGCAAGAAAAACAGTTAGTTGTTCTTGACCAAGGTTACCTTGGGTACTTTATATTGCTTATATTAAAAGCCAGATCTTATAAAAAATTTTGAATGAGATTAGTATCCTAATGGATGATATCTTCTAGGTGGAATTATCCAATCAACTAATGGATTAAATGGTTTCCTAGATTTATTAGAGTTGTTGTTATAGTTATGATTATTAGCAAGTCTTTTTTTGTTCGACGAAATGTTGTGAGTTCGTCGATTAGAGTTCGACGAATTGGGATGAGATCGTCGATCTCTGCTCAGAGGATGAACAAGTTCATTTTCTGTGCCCCAAGTTCGTCGATCTTTGCTCGACGAACAATACACAATTCGTCAGTCATAGTAAGACGAATGATTATTATTGAAATTTGCATTCAGAGATCGTCGTACTAAGGTCGACTATCTATTCATATATCGTGGATCTGAGTTCGACGATTGCTGCTGAACATTGTTACTTTTATTATTCTTCTAGTTTTTATGTTTGTTCTTAGTTTCAATCTGTTTAAGAACTTCATTAACCTTATTAACAAGTTCAGCATTTTTCTTTCCTTTATCAGAAAAAAATTTACAGGTTTACAAAGATGATTCTTTTGGATTAGGATTGGTTCACTGGATGAAGCTCCTAACCCAAGTCTGTAGTTATTAGTTCTAAAATTTAATGTGCTGGTTATATCTAACAATCATAAACTTCTGCCATTCAATGATTCTTCTAATTTTTTAGCTTTGCTAAGTTCGGATTTCAGAAAGATAATTTATTCATTTGCAGAATTTAGTTCAGCCTTTAACCTATTGTTTTCAGAAATAACATTTTCTTGGTTTCCTAGTCTTTCCCTAAGTGTCTTAATTTATTTTTCTGAATTTATTAGATCTATGCACATGGTTTTAAATTTAGACTAAATTGATTCAGAACTATAATCAAAAGAATACAATACCAGATCAGCTTTAGATGTTGAGGCTTCATCAGTGTTTGATTCTTCCTCCTCTGAATGACTCCTGGAAGCATCAATGGCCATGAGGCAAACTTCTTTGACACTTGCCTCCTATTCTTCTTCATTGGACTTGGAAGATGAGGATTCATCTTCAGTTTCACTCCAGCTTTCAGCTATAAAGCCTTTCTCCTTCTTCTTATGTTTGCTGGAGGAAGGCATGTTGCTTTGCTGTCTTCTAGAGTCCTTCTCTCTTCTCTTCTCCTTCTTCTGATTCTCTGCACACTTTGAGAGGAAGTGTCCACGTTTCCTGCAGCCAAAGCACACCACTTCTTAAGTGGGGGTTTTATCATACCTTGGCTTATCATCCTGCCTGGATGACTTTCTTCTGTAATCCTTTTTTGCCATTTTGTAGAATCTTTTGGCAAATAGACTCATCAACTCTTCATTAACTGTTGGAGTCTATGCCTCTTCAGCAGCCTTGAATGCAATGATGTGCTCCTTCCATGCTGGTGGAGGTTTTATTTGCTCAGCTGCTTCTCTGGATTTGATAAGCTGCTCATAGGACTTCAGCTTTCCCAAAAGAGATTCAGTGGAAATCTCATTTAGGCTCCTGGCCTCCTTGATGGGCCAGATCCTTGAATCACATGAGCTTGGAAAGCACATAAGGATTTTATCATTCAACTCTTTGAGGGTGATGTCCTTATCCAAGGTTTTTAGCTTATTGATGATAGAGCTTAACCTATTGAACATGTCAGCTATAGATTCATCTTCCTCCTTCTTGAAGTTCTCATATTAGGATATGAGATTTGATCTTCTATCCTTCCTTTCATCAGCAGATCCAGCAACAGTTTGATTGAGGGAGTCTCATATGTCCTTGGCTGATGTGCATTCAGCCACTTTGTAAAAAATGTCATCTGACAATATTTGGCCAGGATGTTCATTGCTTTGGCATCCGCAATTTTGGCCTTCTTCTGAGCCTCAGTCCACTCAGGTGGTGGAACTGCAGTACTGCTGGATGTTGCTGTTGAGGTTGATACCTGAGGGGGACCTATTAAGATAGAATTGTAGATATCTTCATCAATAAAGTTCATATACAATTTTTTCTTGCCTTCTAGATGACAAACTTATTTAGATGGCATACTGGAGGTCTGGTGCTTGCATAGTCTTTGTTCTGTGCCATGATGTGTGTATAATTCAAATAGAAATGAAATGTCAGATCTAACTTAGAATCTTTGGTTCTAGGGTTAGCTTATACAACCAAAAGAATCTCTTCTGATACTAATTGAAAGTGAGGGGTTAGATTTGGTATACTCTAGAGGGGGGGGGGTGGTGTGAATAGAGTATTCTTTGGGTTTTAAAACTTTTGCTATAAATAAAAAAGTTTTCCTAAACATATATGATTTGTCACAAGCAAACAACAAATATAAGTAATCACAACCACAACAACCTAACTAGTACAGCCACAGCAAGAAGCAAAAGAAAAGGGAATCCAGACAACACAAGAATTTTATAGTGGTTCCCCAACCTGGGTACATTCAGTCTTCTACGACCCTGGTAGGAATCCACTCAGGTTTTTGATCAGATGACTGCCATCAATGAGCTTTTGATCAGGTTCTCAAAAACCAAACCTCAAGTCTTTTGATCAGGTGACTTACAACCAGGAATAATTTTGAAGGGAATTAAAACCATATATACATTGGGGTGAGAGAATGATTTTGTCTTCTCTTTCTCAAATACAACTAAGAAGACTTTTGTGGATATTGACTCTAGCAAAGAGCTCCCCCTGAGATATTGAATGGTTCAGGAAGGTGGAGCTCTACTGCAGGGTGATAGGCCTTCAGAATTTTTTCTTTTACAAGAAGATCTCAAAGAACTTCTTGACTGATGTTGTAATTGTTCTCCTTTGAAGAATCCTGAGTTGAGGGTAGAAGAAGATTCTTGATTTTTAATGGCCGTTCTTATTCTTCTTCAACTTAAAGTTCTTCCTCTTGTCTAGCACTTGTTTCTCTACCACTTTGTTCTGTGTACTCTGCATCTCAGAGTGCTGTTCAGAGAGAGAGATAGCAAAAGATCCTTCTTCACTGTTGTTGTTGTTGTTATTGTTGTTCTGTATATCTCTTGTTGTTGTTCTTCTTTTGTATATCTTGTTTTTCTCTGTCTCTTACCGGAAGGCGGAAAATCCCTTTTATATTTTATATATAAATTTGCTTTATGAATTTCGAATTCCTTCCTGCATTCAATGCTGACATCCTTGAGAATATTTGCAATGATTGATTTCCCAACCTGTCCCTTTGAAAAACGGCAAGCAATAATCCTGATGAAGACCACAACTAATACTCTGTATAACGGTAATATTCAGAGAATATTTTAGCATTAATAACTCAGGAATTATCGCATTATAATAGGGACAGAAGGATGAAAAAAACCAAGTCTGGATTCATCGAGCTGAGATCCCCGATCGTCGGACTCAGAACTGCTGACTGCTTCTTAATGAATCTTTCCAATTCTGTGCATCAAGACTGTCGAGCTGAGAACCAAGTTTGTCGACCGGAGTTTGATTCTGGACTTAGAAATATTGAGATGTTTTCTAGACTTGAGTATTGAAGCAGATGATCAAAAAATCGCCGACCTGAGAACTGAGTTCGTCGAGCTCAGCTCAGAGAATTTTTCTCTGATTACGTCGAGCTGAGCACGACTTTCATCGACCTGAGTTCGACGAACGTCGAACTCTTTTTCTGAGCCTTGATATTTCTCCAAGTCTTGAATATTTGGCAAACTGTTGATGATTGGTCCATGCATTGTTGACTCTAAGGACTTGGCCTAGACTCTAGGACACAACCATGACCCTTACTATCAGTGTTGGGTCATATGATCCTAACTTAGTGAACCTAGCCCAAATCCAACTTTGGATCCAACTGAGGAGATGGCGACGACATGAGCACAAGGCTCATCGTCATCCCAACGTACTCGTTGAGACTCTACCTGTAGAGTCTTAGATAAAGAATGGGGGTCAAGTAATAAATGAGATGAAGAACTAATATAATCATAATAAGGAAGAGTGATCCTGGTATCACTCTCAGCAGGATCAGAGCAGAGATCATTGTCGGTATCATATGAGTCATTTCGGGTGGAATTCGAGAACTCAATGTCCATAGTGGTAAGAGGAACGACCTCATCTAATAAGGAGGTGCAAACCTCTACATTGGAAAGGGAATATTCCTCATCCCACCGGGGTGCGTCATAGTGCTCTGAAGATCTATATTTTCTGTCGGAGATAGAAGAATCCTCATCCAACCTCGACGCAACCTCAAGCACCGAATCATCCAAAAATACGGCATCATAACCCGACTCAAACAAAAATAGCGTAGCACCATGAGGCAAAAATTTCGGAGGGGCGAAACTTCTCTCAAAATAAAGACCTGAATGAGCATGCCCCATCGCAAAATCATTCGCAGACGCCACCCCGATGATAGGAACATTCTCTACATCCCATACACGAGGGCCGATGGATTCCTGATCCTCTTTTTGCTGGATAACACCAGAGTGATCGTCATCACTCAAGGGAAGCTCGTAAAAAGGGAGCGAGGGACCCATGAATGATCTGTATGCAGCGAGAGATTCTTCAGTAATCTTAACGGTTAAAGAACGAGCAAGATGAGCGATGTCATTGTATGGGCCATGCAACACCCTGGTAGTCCTGTCCACAACAGTCTTTCGCAAACGGGAGGTTTTTGCGCACATGCCCATAGCGGGAGAAGGCTCGCACAAATGAGGGCAATCCTTCACCATGTGGCCTACACCGTGACATAGCAAACACCGAATATAGTGCTCGTCATTAATAACAGCCATGACGTCGATGTATCGGTGCAAAGTGTCATAAAGACGACACTCGGCTACGGAATACATCGCGAACAAAAATATTTACCAAAAGGGTGCTACACAACTCGAATAAAATAACACGGATCTACTTTCTAAACCAAAAATCAGAAAGGGGCAAAAAGAATAAGCAAAATAAATGGAAAGCAGGAAAATAAATAAAAATAAGAAACAACAATCACAAGATCTACTTTCAGAAAACTCACACGGTTATGTTCCCCGGCAACGATGCCAAAAACTTGATGCGTTGATCTGCAAGTGTACCAGTCGCACAAGTAATATAAAATGGCTGAATTTTGCCAAGTATCGATCTCGATGGTACACAGTAAGGTGGAGTTAATTTTGAGGTGGACTTGAGATTGAAGTGCTTAGGTTAGTATTTATGATGGGGGGTTTTGATTATTGTGGAAAAAGAAAGTAAAGCACTATCAACTACTCATTTGCAATGCAGCTATGCAATGCTTTGCCAGGAGGATGGAAAACTACACGGGACGCTATGAACCGAATCGCTGGGCGTGTCGACGAGTAGGCATGCGGATGAGGTGGTGAGAATGGCGGATTGAGGGTCGTGAGTACCTCTTCGCTACGCATGCCACTATCAATTGCTAGTGTTGCACGGTGTGGCGGGGGAAGGAAAATGGCGCACCTCAAGCAAATAACGAAAATATAAAATCACCTAGACATGATTGTATACAAACGTATATCAAATTAAGAATACTTCATCATATACAAAGAGATCAATCTACACTATCAACAAATAGAGATAAAGATAGTGTGAAATCTACTGGATCTGATGACTTGCTGAGGATTCACGGTAGGATTCGCCGGGTTGTCAATCTGCGTCCTAGCTCGGTCTTCAACTGCGTCTGGGGTAGAGGAGGCTGTCACTAACTCCCAATGGACCCGTCTTCTTCGTGTCACGATCCGGTGGAGAATGACAAAAACTTCACCTAGCTTGATGGTGAAAGCTAGGTCAAACTCTTCTTGAAGCTCAATGATGAAGGAGGAGGCCGAGAGGAAACTCCGGCTTGAATTTGGCGGTGAAAGCTTGCCCGGAGAACCTCCCTATGGTGGATGATGAATAAGAACAGCCGAACCCTCCTCTGAGATGAAAATGGCGGAAAAAATGTGCAGGATCTCGAATTAGGGCGGAACCTGCGAATTTATATACAATAAAATAACAATGTGCACGATCAGTGGCACACGACCAGTGGTAGTGCGCACTGAGTCCCGTGATCATGCGCTGAGAAATGGAAGAAATCAAGAAAAACTGGGATAACACACATGAGCAGTGGAGCACGACCGGTGGTCATGCGCACTATGTCTAATGGTCGTGCGATTATCCTAAATAGAACTCCCGAAATGGAATAAATGCGCACGAGCTATAGCGTATGACCGGTGGTCGTGCGTAATATGTCCAATGCTCATGTGAATTCCTTAGACTGAACATGGAAAAATGGAGAGTAGTGTACATGATCAGTGGCTCGCGACGAGTGGTCGTACGTTATAGGTCCATTGATCGTGCGCTATAGATTATGTACTATTTGGGTTCGACGAATAGGTCGTGAATAACCAACATTAGTGCGCTTAGGAGTCCACTGACCGTGCAAAAAACGCACGACTAGTGGCCCTTAGGTAAAAAGCAATCCCAAACAATCCCGGATCACACACGTGACCCTTGTACTTGCAGCAAATACAGCAGAACCACCGAGACGGCATACCACAATCTCCATATAGAAAAACCCACCAAGTAGGGAAAAAGAACAAGAACTACGAAATTGAACAGAAAACGGGCCAAAAGTGCACCACCTATGGTAATAAAGATTAGATGAAATTTATATAATAACGAACTAAAAGTGAAGTGCACGTGAAAGAAAACTAGCCCAGATGAGTCCGAAAATCAGTATATAAATAGGACTAATCAGCAGCCAATCGAAAGAGTTTCGCGAAAACAGGCGCGTGCGACCGACGATTGTTATTTCGGGAAAGTGTGAAAAATGATTCGAGAAATTAGGTTTTCAAGATCCGTTATCATTTCGAAATTACTCTAGGTATTTATAGAGGGATTCGAAATGAAATGGCTATAAAATATTTCCAAAAATGAAACCTAAAAAGCATTGTACCTGGCCGACCGAACCCGTGACAGGAGGAAGAAATTTTCAGAAAAATGACCTAAGTCAAATTCTTCGAGTATCATAAAGATACTCGCCAAATACATCTTGATATACGAAGAAAAAGACTTAGACAAAACATCACAAGTTGGCTGGTCACTCAACGCTATAACGAGGAGTCATACTCGATGAATTCGTCGAGAATCACCTGGCATACTCGATGAATTCGTCGAGTATTAGTCAACAGAATCGACACTCTTAATGCCATTACACTTAATGCTTTTGCTCACTCAACGACATAAGCGGTATTCATAAAATATCATCGAGTTAACTCAACGCACTCAACGCTTTGATATTCGACGAATTAGACTTGAAAAAAAATCTAAATAAGTAGCGTCGACTGGACTCGACGAATTTGGCGTGTATCACTTAGCATATTCGACAAATTCTGCAAGTATCGATCGATACATTTGACGAATTTGGTGAGTATCAATAGATATATTCGACGAATTCGACGAGTATACACAACGATACTCGGCGAATTTTACTTGATAGATTTTTCACTTTTCCAAATATTTTACCCTAAGTATATATGACGAATTCTACGGGTATTTGTAAGTATACTTGACAAATTCGGCATGTATAAATGACGATACTCGACGAATTCAACGTGTATTCTTAACCATACTCGCCAAATTTTACTTAGATAAAATTATACGTTTCTGGCTCCTGGTCTTTGGCCTTCCTTGATCATTCTTCTGTACTTGGGATAGAAATAGTTCCCAATAGAGAGATTACACGTGAGTCAACACATTGGCCTACACATTGTGGGACTACATTGTGCATTCCTGTGTTTATCGAATAACTAGAACCTTACATTGGTGTGCACTTGGCATTGCAAACTTGCAATTACATAACTAAAGAGCAATATCAAATACAACCTCAATTCATCTTAGCTTTACTGGACCCTTCTTCAAATCAGGGTTATTGTGGATTCAATACCCAACACTTCTGAAACAACAGGCCCTTTCCTGGAGACCCTTTCACATACTCCATAATTTTTATTGTAGACTGAAGATGACACTCTATAGGATTCTGCATAAATTTGATTGACCTTTCCAACCGCATAACAGATATCTAGTCTAGTAACAGTCAGATATATGAGTTTGCCTGCAAGTTGTCTGTACGTAGTGAAATCTTGAAGAGGAGGAGAATCTTCAGTCCACCCCTTATCATCTCCAACCACCATCTAGCAATGAGTAGGTTTCGTGCCAAGAAGACCGGTCACCTTTAAGAGATCTAGCGCATACTTTTGCTGTGAAAGAACCACCGAGTTCCTCTTTCGTGAAATCTCAATTCCCAGAAAGTACTTCAGATTTCTCATATCCTTAGTAACAAAATGTTGTCGAAGTTGTCATTTGAATAGATCAATACATTCTTTATCTTCACCAGTCAGAAGAATATCATCAATATAGATAGTAAGAACCACAAGGCCTTTAGTAGTCTTGCGTATAAACAGAGAATGGTCAGTAGTGCTTCGACTTAACCCAATAAGAGAAACAACTTCACTAAACATTTCAAACCAAGCTCGTGGACTCTACTTCAAACCATAAAACGCCTTTCAGAGCTTGCACACCTGAGACTCCCCCCTGAGCAAAATACCGAGGAGGTAGCTCTATGTAAACCACCTCTTGCAAATCACCATAAAGGAAGGCATTCTTCACATCTAACTGAGTCATATCCTAGTATCTATTAATAGCCATAGATAAGAGAGCACGTATAGTGATGATGCAAGCAACAGGAGAAAAATTATCAAAGTAGTCCACCCCATACGTCTAAGTAAACCCTTTGGCAATAAGCCTTGCCTTATAGTAATCAACAAAGCCATCTGGAAGATACTTAACCAAAAAGACCCACCGACACTAACCAGATCAATGCCCAGATGTGGGGGTACAAGAGGTCAAGTCCCTCTCTCAGTTAATGTGTTCATTTCTTCATCCATAGCAGCTTTCCACTGAGGAATAACAAGAGCCTCTAGATACATTATTGGGATGATAGTAGAAGAGATAGCAAGAGCAAAATGCTTTCCATCCGTGGAAAGTTGAGCATATGAGACAACATCATCAATAGGAATCTTAGTAAATTATCGAACTCCATTCTGTATGGAAATGAGAAGATCAAGGTCACTACTGGCCGGAGGAGGCAATGCACTGTTAGAAGAAAGAAGAGGCCCCGGAAAAGGCATAGAAGGCTTCAAGGGCAACACATCAGTCTCAAGTGAAACTGATGGGGCAATAGCAGAAGATGTGGAAAGAACTGGCTCCGACAGAGGTGTCGAGATAATAGGCAGGGAAGAAGAAGTATCAGAGGGCAAGAAAGAAGAAGTAGGAGAAAAATATGGTGTATCTTCAAATAATGTAACATCAGCTGAAACATACTGTTTGCGTAGAAGAGGATCATAACATCAATAGCCCTTTTGAGTCGGACAATAACAAAGGAATACACACTTAACAAAATGGGGAGAAAGCTTGTCATGATAAGGAGATGGTATGTGAGCAAACACCGTACTTCCACAAAAATTCAGAGGTAAAGGAAATGACTCAGCCTCAGGATATAAAATAGAAAATAGAGTCTTTCCTTAAAGAATGGACGAGGGAATACGGTTGATGAGATAGCAAGAGAGGAGAACAACATGACCCCAATAAGAATTAGAAACATTCACTTGTATGTAAAGGCTATGAGCAACATCCAAGTGATTGAGATTCTTGTGTTCAGCAATGCTATTTTATTGAGAGGTATATGGACAAGTAGTTTGATGAATCAAACCATGGCTCACACAAAAATCAGTGAATTGCCTGCTGAGATATTCCTTTGCATTATCAGTATGAAAAATCGGAATAAGCATATGAAATTGTGTTAATATCTCATTATAAAAGGCAGTAAACACAGAGTACAACTCAGAGCAATCTATCAAGGTATACAACCAAGCACACCTGGAGAAATTATTAATAAATGTAACAAAGTATAATCTTCCTCTACTAATAGTGGCAGTAGGAGAAGGAACCCAGATGTCAGAATAAACTAGTTTAAAATGATGCAAAGAACTACGTCCCATCCTAGCTGGGAAAGAAGAGCAATGATGTTTACCAAACTAACAGGCTTCACAATTCAAAGGAAAATCCCCTGAAGGAAGGTCTGGGAAAAGTTGATGAATGATGCGAGAAGGAGGATGGCCAAGACGATGATGTCATTGCTGAAGAGATGAAGAAGTAGAAAGAGCAATGTCGTGGTCAAGAAAGAAGAGGCCACCACTGGCAGTCCCAGTAGCAATCGTAGCTTTGGAGATAGAATCAGAGAAAGAACAAGTAGTGCAAGTAAAAGTAACTGTGCAATTTAACTGAGTGCAAAGAGCATGAATAGAGAGTAAATTACATGGAAAAGTGGGGACATAGAGAGTGTCCTCAAGAAGCAAAAGACGAAGAGATACACACAGTTCCAACACCACGCACAGGAGCAGAAGTCTCATCTACAATAACAACAAGAGATAGCCTGTTCTTTTCGAGCAAAGAGGAGAACAAAGGAGAGTTGTCGGTCGTGTGACAAGTGGCACTAACATTAATAAGACACTTATCAAACGAGGCCACAAGAGCACGAGCTGTATAGGAGAGAAGAGAATCCATCTCAAAGAAAATAGAAACCAAAAGGAAGAAAAACTAACCGCATGGTTAGAAACAAGCAGTCAAAAGAAGCCAAACCGATTTGGACAGCAAACAAGTTGCAGAAAGACAACGACCAAAAGAAAGAGAGAGGCAGAGAATCAAACCATACGGTTTGAAAAGTAGCCGGAGAGAACTGGACACCATGAGGTGCAAACCAAGAAGAGGCCGTGCGAGAAGAGAAATCAACCCGCACGAGAAAGGAGAAGTCGCAGCAAACAAGCAGCGAACAAACCGCACAAGAATACCACACGATCATGGTGACACCACACCAGCGGCTAGAAAATAGGCTGTGATAAGATTTGGAGCCCGTAGCAGTTAGAGAAGCCAAAGCGATAAGAGAAGTCGCTGCGAACAAGGAAAATGGTGATCGCTTTTTGATGCAGGCTTGTACGTTGACACGTAATAGAAATACGGACTTGCACGTATACCTCTCTACGATCCAACCCTATACTCGCACAATCATTCTACGTAGCACCACGTCAATTAATTCTATCAATTATATGCTAGCGTACGGGTAGCCAAACCGATTAGGATCGAACAAAGTCTATAAAGCTAATGTTCTTTCCGGCTAAAAGGGCCCACCCGGTCTGAAACGAGTGGTGTTGTACCAAAAGAGATCTACCAAAAGTAACGATTTGGAAAATTGTTGATCTCTCCGAACAAAAGAAAACGACGGGTTGCCAAACCTTTCGAAAATAAAATCAATCAAGATAAACACAAACCAATCGAAGGAAAACAACTATTATTTAATACTTCAAAATGCAACGCCAATAATATCCACCACAAGATTATCTAGGAAAGAGAAGCACACAAAGGTAGGAATTTTTCGTTACCTAACCGGAATGGATGATTTCTGTTTCTCTACCTGGATCGCCCTTCAACGTCTCCTCTAGGGTCATGTCGGAAGGAGAGGAAACTTGTCTGCCTTCGTCGCTTCACGCCAGAGTTGGAACACCAAAAGATGATCTTCTTTCCTTGGCCGAATTCAAGAGAAGGAGTAGGAGGAGGAGGGGAGGGGGAAGGTGACCGAGCCACTAAGAGGGGGACAGAAAGAAGGCCGGTGGCCAAGAGGATGAGGAGGGGGAGGGAGGTGGCCGTTTGCCAAGGGGGAAGGAGGATCTCAAAAAGATTTTTAGGGGGATTTTTTTCTTATTCTTCTTCTCTCTAATCAATCATTCATAACATGGCTATATATATCATACACCACTCAATCTCCCTCCATTCAAAATTTAAAATTCAAATTGAAAATATGATGGTTATATGCACCCATCATAACACATGAAATGAAATAATTAATACAACACATGATGGTTATAAGCACCTATCATTACACATGAAATTAAAATTAAAACAAACATAAAAATGACTTAATAATTATAAATAAATTATTAATAATTATTAATAAATTAGTTTGCGCACCGGGCGGATATTATGGCGACGCTCTACATGGTCATCACGGTGCCGCAAATCTTTATTTAAAGGGGAGAAAGTTCTTCTATAAACGCGCAATTACCATCTTCAATATGTTGAGGGCCATCGTCGTTATCAATTATTGAGGGCGATCCAAGTAGAGAAACCATAATCATCCATTCCGGTTTTGTAACGAAAAATTCCAACCTTTGTGTGCTTCTCTTTCTTAGAAAATCTTATGGTGGAAATTATTGGCATTGCATTTTGAAGCGTTAAATAATTGTGTTTTTCCTTCAATTAGTTTGTGTTTATCTTGATTGATTTTATTTTCCAAAGGTTTGACAAACCGTCGTTATCTTTTGGTGGGAGAGATCTACCATTTTTTGAATTGTTACTTTTGGTAGATCTCTTTTGGTACAACACCGCTCGTTTCGGACCGGGTGGGCCCTTTTAGCCGGAAAGAACATTGGCTTTATAGCCCTTGTTTGATCCTAATCGGTTTTATTACCCGTACGGTAGCATGTAATTGATAGAATTAATTAACGTGGTGCTGCGTAGAACGATTGTGCGAGTATAGGGTTGGATCGTAGAGAGGTATACGTGCTAGTCCGTAGATCTATTCATTCTGAAACGTGTGAGCCTGCATCTATTCTATATCAGAGGGAGGTTCACGCCAATTTCCTAATTGGCCCTCTCCCCCTTTTGCTTTGAACAACGACACACACTTTTCACATTTAATTGCACATTATATAAAACACAATTAAAATTTTTGGTTTGCAAATAGTGGCCTAAAATTTTAAGGTTTTCTCAAAATTAAAAAAATAAAATTCTGGAAATTCTCTATCATTTTGTTAGTAAGAAATTCTAAAAAAAATTATTTTTAATTAAGTCATTATTTTTATTAAATAATTTTAAAATTTAATTGTTGGTCTGCTTATAGCGTCCTATATTTTTTTGTTTCAGCAAAAAAATCAAAAACAAATTATTTAATAATTTTCATATTATTTCCTGCAAGCAAATCAAAAAAAAATCTTTAATCGCTATAGTTATTAAGTGGGAACAATTCCATCTTTGAAAATTAAATAGGGATAGTTTCATTTCTCATTGCATGTGCAACAGTTCCGGGTGAGTTTTCTCTCCGGTTCTCACTAAAATAGCATATGACGTATATGCTGTCTGGTTAGACTATTCATATTCTAAGGATATGGATAAACACACCCCTAGGGCACAACACATTTATCCTACTTATGGCGGTTTAGGATGTCCCCAAATTTTTAGAGTTTGGCTTAAGGGATTAGAGCATTATTTTAATTGCCACTTATGGGATGACCACAAAAAGGTTAACTTTGCCCGAGAGCAATTAGTAGGTCAAGCCCAATTACTTTGGTTAAACGAAGAGCGTCGTGTTGGTAGCTATCATTACACTTGGTCGCACCTGCATAGCCTACTCTCGGATCAATTTGATCCCGCCTACCTTCGCCCTACAAACACCAAGCGTATGATTTGGTATAGTTTTGGTACTAGATCCATACCTGCATTAGGAATGATTAAAAACCAAACGCCCAGACCAAGCGATAGATAATTGATGATTTAACTAACCTTAAATAATGGAACACGTCGGTCTCGGAATATATGCGCCTGTTTAAGGATATGATGGTTAGAAATGGTGTGAAGGTGTTGCTAGAGATCACCCTCTCTAGGTTTCGTAAGAGGTTAAACCCCTACCTCCAGGGTAAATTACTGCGTTATTTTCACACCGACCTAGACACGAATTTTATTACGGCAGTACAAATTGAGAAGGACTACATTCATATATATAAAGCTCACCCATGTCAGACCGAAAAGGCTGTTTTAGGACCACCACCACCCATTAGGGAAACCTCTCCTAATAGGATTTTTGTTGTGCACTCGATAGATGTTACCATAAGGGTTATGCCTCCGTTAGGCTCGACATCTATGCCCCTAAAGACAGTGACTGATTCCCCTAAGGATGCTGATATTGATATACTATCTCTAGATTTTGAGGATGACCCCGTAGGTGAGAGTATTTTGACATGTTCGTTAGTGCCCGACGATTCTGATGCATCTGAGTCTAAGATAATCCTTAGTGATCTAGAAGATGATGATTGGGATGATGATGATAGTCCAAGCTGTGAGAGTATCTCTTTGCCTATTACGTGCCCCACTAGCATTGTGTCAGTACACCCTATTATTGTGTGCCCTCTCCCGGATACGATCCCATTGCGTTAGAGCCAACGATTATACCCACTGAGATTTTATCTGACTTTCCTTAGGAGCCTATGAGTGAGGATTTTTCCATTGTCATTGACGACTCTGACTTAGTGGATGTTCCAACTGATTGGGAGGACTCACCTTATGTGAGAAGCTTATGTTGGATGATTTTAGAGCTGCGAACCCGAACGATAGTTATTTGATGATATCACCATTGTCTGAAGTTCCATCTGAATTAAATTTTTCGTCAAGTTTGATTTTGCCCATTTCTGAGACCTATACTGATTCTGAATTTAACGACTTGCCTAGTATGTCAGAAGAAATTGAAAGCGAGGATGTGGAAATTTTGAATGATTCTTTGGTTTTACCCTCGGATGAGAGTTAATAGAAGTTATCACTGATCGGTGAAAGTTATTCTGATTTGGATTTTATCCCAGGTTTGATTTTACCGACCCTTCCTCCTATCTATGAGCCCACATTAGTTGACGATTTAGGATGTGGCATCGGTAGTCCTAGATTGAGTGGTTGTGACACGCCCACTCTTTTAGTTCCTACATTGGCATTGTCTCAGCACTTAGATATTAGTACGTTGAGCGCGCTAGTTTTTGGTCTGATCACCGCACCGCGTAGATCTGACTACGGGACACATTTGGGTATTCATTTCTCTGTGTGTCTAGCTATGGTTCTATCCTCGTCCGTTTCTGATACCTTGGCTATTCTGCCTCTAGATGTGGTGTCTCCTTCACATACCCAGGATTTTGCCAATAGCCCCCCATGGCATCGCTACCGGGCTGTAGCCCAAGCACCCCAACCCCTCTCTAGCACTCTGGCGGGTTGTTGGTGGCCACAACCTCCCTTTGATGAGCGAACTCGACAGTTAAGTTGGGTTGTACGGAGACTTCCCAGGAGGTTACCCATCCAAGTACTACTCTCACGCAAGCACTCTTAACTATGGAGTTCTTTCAACTCTCATCACCAATTGAGCTGCATAGTTAAGCGTGCTTTGGCGAGAGTAGTACTGGGATGGCTGACCTTTTGGGAAGTCCTCATACAGCCCAACTTAACTGTCGAGTTCGCTCATCAAAGGATGGTTGGGGCCACCAACAACCCGCCAGAGTGCTGGATAGGGGTTAGGGTGCTTGAGCTGCAGCCCGGTAGCGATGTCATGGGGGTGTTGTGGGCCCAATCTCGGGTCGTTACATTAAATAGTGCACTTTTTATTATAACGTCCCTTTGATGAGCGAACTCGACAGTTAAGTTGAACCATACGGGGACTTCCCAAGAGGTCACCAATCCCAGTACTACTCTCGCCCAAGCACGATTAACTATAGAGTTCCTTAACTTCTCATCACCAATTGAGCTGCAGCTCAATTGGTGATGAGAGTTGAAAGAACTCCATAGTTAAGAGTGCTTGGCCGAGAGTAGTACTGGGATGGGTGACCTCCTGGGAAGTCCCCGTGGTGCGTGCTTGACTATCGAGTTTGCCTAGTCAAAGGGAGGTTGTGGCGACCAACAACTCGCCTGTTGATGGAGAAGGGTTGGGGTGCTTGGGCTGCAGCTCGGTAGCGTTGCCTAGAGCGGAGCCGTGATGCTGTCACGTTGTATCGGCTAGGGGCGTTACTAATTTCATGCTAGCTTACATAAAAGAGCATCTCACTATATGATTGGCGATTTAGTTTTGGTGCATCTCGTCCTTGAACGGTTACCTTCGGGCGCTATAGAAAGTTGGCGAGTTGGACCTTTTTTAGATTTTAAAGAAATTAGGAGAATACGCATTCATTTGATGTTTTCCACTAATTGGGGTATTACACCTATTTGTAATGTTTCTAATTTAATGTTATATGTTTCTCCACCACGTGAATTATCTGCCTGTCCGTTTGGGTCCACTTTATTTTCTTAAGGTTTGGGTAGTGAGTTTCTGCCTAGATCGCTCTCTTCATCGGTCTTCACTGGAGGTACGTTGGTTGTTGATGTAGAAATTTGTTATTCTTTATTGCCTAATGCTTTTCTGAGGTTCTCTAGGACCACCTTTTTGCATGACAGGATACTCAAAGTTGAAGTGCTCTCTTCTCTAAGTGGTGATGTTTGCCACTACGTGTTTCTTTGGGATGATGCTCTCCTGCACCGGTACTTTCAGACCAACTAATTATTGATGAGTACTTTTGAGCGGGGGAGGATTGATGGAGACGACGACCCTCAACATATTGAAGATGATGACGACGCGCATATAGTAGAACTTTCTCCTCCTTTAAATAAAGATTTGTGGCACTGTGATGACCATGTGGAGCATTGCCATAATATCTGCCCGGGGCGCAAACCAATTTATTAATAATTATTAATAATTTATTAATAATTATTAATAATTATTAAGTCATTTTTATGTTTGTTTTAATTTTCATTTCATGTGTAATGATGGGTGCTTATAACCATTATGTGTTGTTTTAATTATTTCATTTCATGTATTATGATGGGTGCATATAACCATCTTATTTTCAATTTGAATTTTGAATTTTGAATGGAGGGAGATTGAGTGGTGTAGGCTATATATAGACATGTTATGAAGGATTGAATAGATTGAAGAAGAATAAGAAAAATAATCCCCCTAAAAATCTATTTGAGATCCTCCTTCCCCCTTGGCAAAATTCGACCACCTCCCTCCCCCTCCTCCTCCTCTTGGCCGCCGGCCTTCTTTCTCTCCACCTCTTAGTGGCTCGGACACCTTCCCCCTCCCCTCCTCCTCCTACTCCCTCTCTTTAATTCGGCCAAGGAAAGAAGATCATCTTTTGGTGTTCAAACTCCGGGGTGAAGCGACGAAGGCAGACAAGTTTCCTCTCCTTCTGACGTGACCCTGGCGGAGCCCTTGAAGGGCGATCCAAGTTGAGAAATCGGAATCATCCATTCCGGTTGGGTAACGAAAAATTCCTACATTTGTGTTGTTCTCTTTCCTAGATAATCTTATGGTTGAAATTATTAGCGTTGCATTTTGAAGCGTTAAATAATAGTGGTTTTCCTTCGATTGGTTACTGTTTATCTTGATTGATTTTATTTTTGAAAGGTTTGGCGAACCATTGTTATCTTTTGTTGGGAGATATCTACCGTTTTCCGAATCGTTACTTTTGGTGATCTCTTTTGGTACAGCACCGCTCGTTTCGGACCGGGTGGGCCCTTTTACCGGAAATAACATTGGCTTTATAGCCCTTGTTCGATCCTAATCGGTTTGGCTACCCATACACTAGCATATTATTGATAAAATTAATTAACGTGGTGCTGTATAGAACGATTGTGTAAGTATAGGGTTTGATTGTAGAGATGTATATGTGTTAGTCAGTAGATTTATTCGGTGTCAACGTGCAATCCTGCATCACTTTTCATGCTAGAGAAAAGAGAGCCAAACTAGCAATCCAACTAGGCAAGTATTCCTATCGAAGTGTAGCTAGGGGAGACAAGTGTCGTATTGAAATCTGGGAACCGTCGAGTAATCTTACTCACACGAAAACTATTATCTTATCAAAGGATGGTTTGAGGGTTTAAGAGAAAGCTAATTGCGATTAAAAAAAGAAATATTGCACTAAAAAGAGAACTACTTGTAGTTAGAATAAAGAGATATTAAAAGCGATCACAACGAAGGGTTGAAATGATGAAATGGAAAAGCACTCGATCTAGAATCACCTCGATAAAAGTTTATTAAAAAATGAGATAATAAACCTAAGCTTAATAGGGTAAAGGTCCTTGACCGTGGAGGTTCTCAAAGCTTGAACACACTTCTCTCAAAGTCGTGCCCAACTGAGTTTAGGAATGTCCGACCGAACTCTCGTACAAATCGGAGACCTAAAGCTTTTTTTACGTGGTGAACCCCATTATTTGATTTCACTCCAATCCAGGAGATTTAATGTCTGCCTCTCTCGAGGGGTGCATGCAACTCTCTTTACTCTTGAGTGTTCACTTCAAACTATGAGCGTCTCGGCTAGCTAAAAGTGAAAATAATGATGGAAATTATTTATCGATGATATAACTCCAAACATGAATAATCAAGAGTAAATCGAAGGCCTAAACCCTAAAAAGAAAAAGTAAATTTACAGTATCATAACTTAGTCAACTCGAACCTCAGATCATCAAGATCGAGTAAAAGGAGGATTCTTCAATTATGGAGAAGTGAAGGAGGATAGATGAGTAGAAGAACAATAAGAACACAAAGCAAAAGGGTAATTTATATTAATGATAAAAAATAGAACTATAACTTGAAAGAAAGGATTATACTTGCTTGGAATAAAACCCTAAACTAGTATTACAATTAGAAACTAAAGCAATTACAAAAACTATAGTAAAAGATTATACTAAGCTAGGGATAAGAAAGGCATAAAATGAGAAAGATAGAGAGAGAGAGATAGAGAGAGAACAGGAAAAACACTAAGAAATAAAAGGGAAGCACCTCCCCTCTCAACCCAAAACTTCTTGCTGTACATAAGGGGGAGGCCTGAATTTATAGAAATTCTCACGGGTTGGTCACACCCTCTGTCATGCCTAGGGAGGGCGTGTTAGGGGGGCGTGACATGTACGGAGTTGACCTCGGGCTCTGGATTCTAGCAGGAATGATTATTTATTCTGTACGTCGGTGGACACGGCCTTGGCCATACCCGTGTAGGACGGGCTTGTAGGGCACGTCAAGTCTCAATCATTGGTCGGAAATCAGTTAGTCGTCGAAAAAGGAGGAACACGCCCCAGGGCCACGCCCATGTAGGGGGGGGGTTAGTACTGTTGACCTGCAGCAATGGAAAATCTTTAAATGCGGCTGCAGGCTTCTATATGAGGGTGAAACGCCTAGAGACACACCTAGGGAGGGCATGTCAGGTGGGCGTGTCTGCGGTTTTTCTCAGTATTTTGGTTCTTGAAGCAAACTTCCTCAGGATCAGGTTACACGCCCTGTTACACGCCCATGAAGGTCGTGTGAGGGAGGCGTGTAAGGTCATTTTTGGCCGAAAGCTCTGAAAATTTGCAATAAGAGAAGAAAACATTAGTGGAAATAATATATACAAAAAGAGGCCAACAAATAAGCTTATAAGACATGATTTGTGTATTAAAAGTCAGAAAATACCATTATAGCTTTGACTACAAAACGTATTATCAAATTCCCCCAAGCTTAAGCTTTGCTTGTCCACAAGCAAAGATATAAAACTAGCTAACATTAAAAGTGACTAATTAAAAAGTTCTAATTATGCTTACCCAAGTACTATGCGAAATTCTAAGTAGGGAGAAGGTGAAACGTAAACCTAAAACAATTATTTAAACATGGTTTAACACTTTATAAACTTTACTAACAAAAATAAATCATCCAAAATTTTAACAAAATTCTTTAAATAAATTTAAGCAAGGCAACGAAATGAAAAAAATACATTGAGTTGTTACTAGATCTAAGAGACACATTATAACTATATTTATTAAATAACAAAAATCTTAATTTAAATCCAAATCTAATACTGATTTACTTTTCTTTTTTACTTAGCAAATAAATAAAATTCAAAAACATGAATCCAAAGGGCTTATTAGGATCGAAACGTTTTTTTTAGGATTATGATTAGGAGTGGAATTCAAAGATAAACAAGGAGGCTCAAAAATCACACTAAACCAAAAGAGTTTTAAAAATAAAATATTTTTCTTTCTTTTTCTTTTTCATTTTGTTTTCTTTTTTTATTTTCTTTTTAAAACAAAGGACAGAAATATTTTTTCTTTTCATTTTGTAATTGGCCAAACAAAAGTAAACACTTCTTTGGGCATACTTTTTCAAAAAGTTCTCCAAAAATATCACAAAATCTCCCTATCATAATCTTGAATTTTTTTTTAATGAAACTCAAAAAGGTTAGTGTGATTAGATAGGTTGGAAATTTTTTCTTTGGTGAAAATATAATGATATGTGGAGCTATCAATTGAAATTGGAAAAAGGCTCAAAAGCTGCTAATAAGGGGGAAAAATTTTTAGGTTGGCAAGAAGGCTCTAATGAAAACAAAAATGTCCTAAATCATTTTCATCCTTCTAAATTTATCTAAAGCATAGTTTTGAAAAATTTCAAAAGCAAGTCCTTAATAATAAAAGAAGGTTAATGAAATTATCGTGAAAATAAAATAATAGGCGACTTGGATCGTTCACATCTACTACGCTAATCAAAAGTCGACATTACAAAAATTATCCAAAAGTGAAAAGAAAAATAGTGGATAAATTAATTTTTTGAAAGTAAAGAAGATAAAGAATGAAAACCATAATAAAAATGTGAGTTTAAGAAAAATATTTCATGTTATCATGATACCGTGAATTAGAAACACAACATGACAAATAATTTACTTGTGAAACAAAATTAAAAAAACGATTAGAAATATTATAGTTAGCTCAATCGTTATAAGGAATTATGAGAAGAAAAAACAAAAATAAGGGATACTATTGAAATACCAAAATTTGCATAATAAATTTTTTTTTATTTTGAAATATTCTCTTTTTTTGGATTTTTTAAGATATTATCTTTTGTTTTGAGATTTTTTTTAAGAAGAAAAAGGAGAAAGCACAAGAATTATTTTTATTTTTTCATAGATTTTTACATGGAAACAAAAATAAAGAAAAGAGAAAGATAAAATCCTCCCTCAAGCTTAAATAGGTCATTGGCCTTAATGGAGAAAAGAGGGGAAGGAGAGAGAAAAATAAAAACAGAAATAAAAGTACAGAATTAAAAAACAGGTACTTCCCCTAATTTATGCGCCACAAAAGTTGAATGATACCGCTACCCCATGTTTGCGCTTTGGTCTTCTTGAAATGTCTTCATTGGACTTCTGATGTATTCAGCAATATTGGACCAGGCGATTGCAGAATCTTCAGCTTGTCAGAGCCGTCCGGGGCAAAAAAATGTAAAATAAAGAAAATAGAAAAGATAACTTGGGCTGCCTCCCAAGAGCGCCCTTTGTTTAAAACGTCGTTTGAGCTTGACGTATCCAAAAAATATTGTCCAAAAGATTTTTGTCCAAAATAATAATTGATGTTTTAACAAAAATAAAAAAGTCTTAAGTTAGTTACAGTTCGTGCAGAAGAAACTTAATATTGTTTGAACTGACATCATCATCACCAGAAAAATAGAGTTTAAAACACTGACCATTTACTTTGAAATCACCCTTATCAGGGTATGAAATTAAACAAATGTCATACGAAAAAACTTGTTTAACAGAAAACGGCCCAGACCAACGAGACTTTAACTTTCCAGGAAATAAATGTAAACGAGAATTATAAAGAAGAACTTGGTCGCCCGACTTGAAGGTTTTTTTGTACCTTATGTGTATGTCATGAAATCGTTTCGTCTGCTCTTTATAAAATTTGTTATTCTCATATGCGTAAGAGCGCCACTCGTCGAGTTCGTTTAGTTTAAATTTTCTAAGTTCACCGACAGAGTGGGGATGGAAATTTTAAAATCGCAAGGCCCAAAAAGCGTTGATTTCTAATTCTACTAGTAAATGGCACGATTTTCCATAAACCAATCGTTACGACGTACATCCGATTGTGGTTTTGTATGTTGTTCAGTAGGCCCATAGAGCATCGTCTAATTTGGTTGACCAGTCTTTTCTAGAAGCTGAAACAGTCTTTTCTAAAATTATTTTTATCTCTCTGTTCACTACTTCGACTTGTCCATTAGTTTGGGGGTGGTAGGAAGTTGAAAGCTTGTGCGTAACACCGTATTTAATAATAATTTTTGAAAACTGCGCGTTACAAAAGTGTGAATCCCTATTGCTAACGATCGCTCGCATTGTACCAAATTGATAAAATAATTTTTTAAGAAAGTAATTATGACTTTGGCGTCGTTTGTAAGAAGAGCTTTGGCTTTAGCCCATCGTGAAACATAATCGATGGAAACTAAGATGTATTTATTTCCGAAGCTAGAAGGCAGAGGGCATACAAAATAAATTCCCCAAAGGTCAAAAACTTCTCACTCGAGGAAATAATTTTGCGGCATTTCATTTTTATTGGAAATATTTCCCGACCATTGGAAACTATCACACCTACTCACAAAGGCTTGCACGTCTTTAAAAAGGCTAGGACAGTAAAAACTCGGGCAAAACACCTTGTGAGCAATGTGAGCAGCTTGATATTGACCATCAGTCGCTCTTTCATGTACTTGTTTAAAAATATCTAATCTTTCTTCAAAAGAAACACATATCCTTATCACCCGTTCCGCACAAAATCGAAAAAGATGCGGGTCCTCCCAAAAATAGTTCTTCAACTCAGAAAAGAGTTTCTTGTTTTGCTGAGTGGAAAACTCTTTTGGGAGCACATGAGCCACTAAATAGTTGGCTCTGTGTGCAAACCAAGGAGAAGGAGAAGTGTTAATTTAAAGCAGCTTCTCATCAAGAAAAAAATTATTAAAAGATTTTTCATATATATTTTCTATATACGGATTATCTAATCATGAGAGATGGTCGGCAGCCAAATTCTCGGCTCCTCGCTTATCATAGATTTCTAAGTCAAACTCCTGGAGGAGTAAGACCTAGCGAATCAGGAGAGGCTTGGCATCCGTCTTAGCAAAAAGATACTTGAGGGCCGAGTGGTCCGTAAAAATGTTAATTTTCGAAAGCGTAATGTAAGGACGGAATTTATCAAAAGCAAAAAAAACAGCAAAGAGCTCTTTCTCAGTCGTGGTATAATTATCTTGTGCAGATGTAATTGTTTTACTTGCATAATATATGGGGTGGAGGTTTTTAGATATTCGTTGTCCTAGTACGACTCCTATCGTGAAACTACTAGCATCGCACATAATTTAAAGGGAAGGTCCCACATTGAAGCTATAATAATGGGGGCATTAATTAATTTATATTTAATTGTTTCAAAGACAGATATGCAAGGTTCGTCAAAAATGAATGGGGTGTATTTTACTAAGAGTTAAGTAAGGGGTTTGGTGATTTTGGGGAAGTCTTTTATGAAGTGGCGGTAGAAACAAGCGTGTCTTAAGAAATTTCTTATAGCTTTTATGTTCATAGGCAGCATCCGCTTCTCGATAACTTCTATCTTAGCTATGTCTACTTCAATTCCTCTCGCAGAAATCTTATGACCCAAAACTAACCCTTTCTTCACCATAAAATGACATTTTTCCCAATTTAGGGCAAGGTTAGTTTCTTCGCACCTTTCTAAGACTTTTTCGAGCTTTTTAAAGTAACTATCAAAGGCATCACTAAACACGAAGAAATCATCCATAAATACCTCCATAATGCTTTCTACGTACTTGTCGAAGATTGAAAGTATACATCATTGGAATGTAGTTGGCGTATTGCATAGCCCAAACGACATTCTTCGGTAAGCGAATGTGTCAAAGGGACAAGTAAACGTAGTTTTCTCCTGGTCCTCGGGAGAGATGGGGATTTGAAAAAACCCTGATAGACTATCGAGAAAATAGTAAAAGCGATGGCCGGATAATCCCTCTAGGATTTGATAGATGAATGACAAGGGGAGTGGTCCTTCGAGTGGCATCGTTTAACATACGATAGTCAATCCACATTCGCCCCCTCGTCACCGTCTGTGTCGGGATTAAATTATTATTTTCATTTACAACTACGGTTATACCTCCCTTTTTCGACACTACCTGAACAGGACTAACCCACTTACTATCAGATATAGGATAGTTAATTCTTGCGTCTAACAGCTTCATAATCTCGCCTTTTACGACTTCTTTCATATTCAGATTTATACGGCGCTAAGATTGGATGGAGTTATGCGAATTATCTTCCATTAAGATTTTGTGAGTGTAGAAGGATGGGCTTATGCCCTTGATATCGAAAATCTGCCAAGCATTAGCTCGGCGATGCTTACGTAAAACTAAACTTAGTTTGTCATTTTGTACTTAAGTCAGTTGGGCCGAAACTATTACCGGTAGCTTGGAGTCCTTTTCTAAGAAGGCATACCTATGATGTTCGGGTAGTTCCTTTAATTCTAGGGTAGGAGGTTCTTAATAAGACGTTTTGGAAATTCTTTCTTTCGCAAAAACTATGTCTTCGTAGACTTTTTTATATCGAAAATTAAAAGGGGTGGGGCTAGTTGCTATGGCATCTTCTTGTAGAGATTCCATTGGAAGAGTAGAGGGAGGACAAAAATTAAAATTTATTTTCACTATCGAAAAGGAAGCAGGAAGATTCATCACTTAAGGTGTCTAAGAAAAAATAGGAGTCGTCATTCTCTAGGGTGTTCTTCATCGAAGGGGTGATAGAGAAAGTTACTTCATCGTCACCTACTCGAAGGAAGAGCTTGCCATTGCTTATGTCAATGATAGCTCAGGACGGGGAAAGGAAGGGTTGGCCAAGGATCAAGGGAACCTTGACTTCTTCTTCGATGTCCAATATGACGAAATCCACCGGGAAGATGAATTTGTCGACTTTGACTAAGACATCCTCCACTATTCCTAACGGGTATTTAACTTATCTATCAGCGAGCCGGATACTCATACGTGTGGGGTTGAGGCTACCAATTCGTAACTTATTAGATAACGAGAGGGGCATCAGGTTGATACTTGCACATAAGTCGGTCATTACGTGCATGACAAAAAGATCACCAAAGACACACAGATTAGAAAAACTACCCGGATCACTGATCTTCTTTGGTAAACCATTTGTCAAGACCGCAGAGCACTCAGCATTTTGTGTGACATGCGATTAGGTCTATAACTTCTTTTTATTATTAGGAAGGTCATTAAGATACTTAGCGTACTTCGGCATCTGGGAGATTGCTTCGTCGAAAGGCAGATTTATGTGGATTTGCTTAAACATTTCAAAGAAACAGGTATACTAATCATCTAGACATTATTTGTTAAGTTGGGAAGGGTATGATCGAGTTGGATCATTTTTAAAAATTGGTGGTGGAGACAGTTCTTTTTCTAAAGTAGAGAGCGGAGTGATAACTTCTTTTTCAGCAGGTGATGGAATATTCAAAACGGGGGCGGAGCTTGCCTCGGGCTCTTTGCTAACCATACCAGAAACTTGATTCCCACTCCAAAGTGTTATAGCTTTCTCTTTTTCTCTCGAATTGGGCTCGGTATTGTCAGGAAGAGACCCTGCAGGTCGCTCAGAATTAATTTTTACGAGTTGTCCTACACTATTTTCTAGAATTTTAATGCTTCCGGCTAAGTCTCTTATAGTAGCGTCATTTATGGTTATATATTTAGAAAGTAACTCCTCCAAGCTTGGAGGTTTTGGATAGTTTTGAAGAGGCGTTCGAGGGATTACTCAATGAAAAATTCAGGTAGTTCCGTAAAGCGGGATTATTACTATTCGGAAAAGCGAAACCCGGAGCATGAAAATTTGTACCAGAAAAATTATTAAAAGCATTTCTAGGCATATTATTAACATAATCTAATTGTTCGGGATCAGGAGTTGCATATTCCAAAATTTGAGGGGCGGAGACAACAGTCATCTCGATAAATTTTTTACTTAATATTTCTACTTGTAGAGTTAGCTAGGAGACGTTGTCTACATTAAAGATACCTCAAGGTTTATTTGGGAGGGACCTAGGCACATTCCACTGATATGTGTTCATGGCCATGTACTCCAAAAGCTCAAGAGCTTCTTTCGGGGTTTTGTGATTTAAAGTACCACCGGAAGCTGCGTCTATCGTTTGCTTTGTATTTTAATTTAGCCTGTTATAAAACACATGCACTTGTAACCATTCAACAGCGCGTGATGGGGGAATCGTCTTAACAGTTTTTTAAATCTTTCCCAGGTTTCATATAAGGTTTCAGTATTTCTCCAAAGGTAGAAATATCATTCCTACATTTTGCAGTTTTGGTTGGAGGAAAATACTTCGTCAGAAATTTTTCAGTTAATTGATCCCAAGTCATGATTCTCCCTCTTGACAGAGTCAGCAACCACTATTTAGCTTTGGTTCTTAGGGAGAAAGGAAATAATCTTAGCCTAATAACATCATTTGTAACACCATTGATCTTGAAGGTGTCGTAAATCTCAAGAAAGCTTGCTATATGCGCGTTCGAATCTTCATCTTGAAGTCTTTCATATTACACAAACTGCAGCACCATTTGAATTATGCTAGGCTTTAGTTCAAAATTATTTTTAGCTATAGCAGTGCGAACTATGCTTGATTCTGTACCCTCTAGATTCGATCGTGCATAATAGGACATATACCTATTCATGACTTCCTCCACGCGGGGTTATTTAATTCTTAAAGTAGAAATGACTCAGAATCCTCAACCGGTATTCAGAGAGTAGGGCCTTGAAATCGCAATCTTCTCCAAAGAGTATGCTCAATTTCGTGGTCCAACTCCAAAATAACCGACGGATTTCCGCGGGTCATGCACTATGAGAAGAGAAGATAAAGAAAGAGAAAATAAACTTAGAAAAAGAGAACTACTAATTTTTTGAAATAGATTTTTTTTAATGTTTTAACTCCCGAACTTCCCAAGGGCTACCCGATAAATAGTTCGCAAGGTACTAGGCAAGAAAGTGGTATTTAAGCCACATTGCCCTTTTCGAGAGAGTTAATATTGTGATGTGCGTTTCTATTAAGAGGGTTAATATTTTTTTGATTTTTTTAATTTTTAAGAAAGAGGGTGAGAAAGAGAAGAGATAAGAGCAATAGGTTCGTGTTTTCAAATTATCAACAAAAGTTGCTCCCCGGCAACGGTGCCAATAACATGGTGATCGCTTTTCGTTCTAGAGAAAAAAGAGCCGAACTAGAAATCCAACTAGGCAAGTATACCTATCGAAGTATAGCTAGGGGACATAAGTGTCGTATTGAAATCCGGGAACTGTCGAGTAATCTTACTCACACGAAAAATATTATCTTATCGAAGGATGGCTTGAGGGTTTAAGAGAAAGCTAATTGCGATTAAGAAAATAAATATTGCACTAAAAAGAGAACTATTTGCAGTTAGAATAAAGAGCTATTAAAAAAATATGGTAATAAACCTAAGCTTAATAGGGTAAAGGTCCTTGACCGTGGAGGTTCCCAAAGCTTGAACACGCTTCTCTCTAAGTCATGCCCAACTGAGTTTAGGAAGGTCCGACCGAACTCTTGTACAAATCGGAGACCTAAAGATCGCTTTACACGGTGAACCCCACTATTTGATTTCACTCCAATTTTGGAGATTTAACATCTGCCTCTCTCGAGGGGTGCGTGCAACTCTTTTTACTCTTGAGTGTTCACTTCAAACTACGAGCCTCTCGGCTAGCTAAAAGTCAAAACAAAGAAGTAAATTATATATCGATGATAAAACTCCAAACATGAATAATCAAGAGTAAATCGAAGGCCTAAACCCTAAAAAGAAAAAGTAAAATTAAAGAATCATACCTTAATCATCTCGAACCTCGGATCATCAAGATCGAGTACAAGGAGGATTAGTTAATCATGGAGAAGTGGAGGAGGAGAGATGAGTAGAAGAACATTAAGAACACAAAGCAAAAGGGCACTTTATATTAATGATAAAAAATAGAACTATAAATTGAAAGAAAGGATTTCACTTGCATGGAATAAAAACATAAACTAGCATTACAATTAACAACGATTTCACTTGCATGGAATAAAAACCTAAACTAGCATTACAATTAACAACTAAAGAAATTACAAAAAACTATATATAATGATTCCACTAAGCTAGGGATAAGAAAGACATAAAATTAGAAAGAGAGAGAGAGAACATGAAAAACACTATGAAACAAAAGGGCAGCAGCTCCCCTCTAAACCCAAAACTTCTTGCTAGAAATAAGGGGGAGGCCTAAATTTATAGAAATACTCACAGGTTGGTCACGCCCTCTGTCACGGTTAGGGAGGGCCTGTAAAGGGGGGGGGGGTGACATGTACTGAGATGACCTCGGGCACTGGATTCTGGCGGGAATGATGATTGCTTTGGTACATCAGTGGACACGCCCTGGGCCATGCCCGTATCGGAGGGGCGAGTAAGGTACATCAAGTCTCAATCATTGGTCGATAATCCGTCAATTGTAAAAAAAGGAGGAACACGCCCCAGGGCTCCGATCGTGTAGGGGTGGTGTTAGTACTGTTGACGTGCAATAATGGAAAATCCAACAGGCTTCAGTATGAGGGTGACATGCCCAGAGACATGCTTAAGGAGAGCATATCAGTGGGGCGTGTCAGCGGTTTTTCTCGGTATTTTGGTTCTGGCAGCAAACTTCCTCGGGATCAGGTTACACGTGTAAGACCCCTTTTTTTTAAACCACCAGGGTCTTTTGCCCAGAACTGCCGCTTTACGGTGACACCAACACACCGGGGAAGTTCGTCACTACAAAACGCTGATCCTGCCGGCATTGACGATCAACAAAGAAGTAGAAGTACAAACAAGACAAGTCCACAAATTCACCAAAAATATATCTATATATATACATATATATATAAGTAAAAGTGCTATAGTCCACAATGAGTACAAAATATAAAAGTGAGTAGAAAAGAAAAGGGCTTAGGCCCGGTATATATCTAATACAATAATCTTTCTCTCACAACTCACACATCTGGCAGAAGCAACTAAAAACCATCTTCGACCTGTCGACATGTAGTAGTGGTTGTGTGCAACAAATTCTCTTCATGTCACACCTCCTTGTCCTGCCAGTGTTGAAGCTCTTGCTGCTTGGACCCCTAAAATAAAGTGGTCCATCGACCATTAGTCAAAAGACTAAGACACTATCATCCTCGTCTCTCACCCGTGACTCCTAAGCACCGTGCGGAGAGGATGAAAGCGGAGGACAATAAAGCAGAGTGGAACAAGCAGGTGATAACTACCCTAGAAGATGTATGTATAAATGAACTATAAAAGGAAAAGTAAGATAAAAGTTCTATAATAAGGAAGCAGTAATGTAAACAAGTAAAGTAGAGCAGTAAGTACATGAAAAATAAAAGTAAGAAAAATGTAATCTTAACTTATATGAATGCCCATACAAACTTATAAGTTAAGGGGTCTTTGTTGAATTTTCCGGATTTTAGAATAAGCACAGGTTATCTCAACTTAGAATGCTAAACACAAGACGAGACACATGCAATAACAAAAATCTTTATTGATCATAATAATCTTCTTACAAAGCGAGGAATGATTTCGCCAATATACCAAGCAGAACAAAATACACGGAAAATCGAACCGTGCGGACTGAAAGAGTAGCTGCCAATTCGACTACTTCACTACGGAGTCCACACCAACCTCCTAGTCCGCCAAACTGCGAATAAGCCGAGCGGACAGACCATTATTCCAATACAAGCTCTACTCGCCGATCAGCAAGACACCTAGCTGCCTGACCGGACAATCTGCTACTGCCAAACTGAATAGGCCGCCTGAAGTAGACGACTTATTGAACCCCGAAACAAGTTACCAAAAAGAAAATTGGCTGTCGGCAACCAGGTATTTAACGCATGTTGCTTAACCGCAGAGTCCGCACTATCCATTACCGCAATCAGAGCCAAGTCCTGGTTTCTAGTTCTATCTGCACAACCTGCATAACACAAGTTGGTCAACTCCAGTAACCCAGGCGGATACCAAAATCCATTCCACAGTAATTGTTCGCGGGCTCACTTATTGTTGATTCTCTTCTACTTGACGTAACGGAGGGGTCCTATTTATAGGCATGATGAGGAGTGTGGTTGCTGCCTTAGCCGATAGGATAACTACAACCATCCCGCGACGAACACCAAGCAGTCTGCTTAGTTCGACGCGACCTTGTGCGATAGCCAGCCCGCCTTCGCATCACCAAGGCCAAACTGACTTCCCAGTCTGCCTTGTCGCCAAAGGGCCATCAAACTTGGTCGACATCCCGCAAGACTCTGCATCAACATCACATGTCATCCATTCCGCATAGATCACATAGTCCGCTCCCCCCAAGTTCATAGCTAAGGCACCAAGCCAATTGCCGAACTCAGCGGACAATGAAAGCAGTCCGCCCGCCTTGCGAACACAACATCTGTTCGTATAACTCTGAGTCTGCAGCTAGGCATCAAGCTGAAATCTGCCGGACTTAGTGGATAAGGCTCCAGTTTGCGAATTCGCTAAGCATACAGCTAACCCAAAAGGCAACACCTGCCGAGCTTGGCAGATTGAGAAGCAGTCCACACATTACAGCGCGATCTCCCTAGACTGAGCCACCCATGGACTTGGTTCAGAATAAACCAAGTCCACACCACATGCCACCAGGGCCAGTCCGCACTTACTAGCGGACACTGGTACTAGTCCGCCAAGCTCGGCAAACTCCTGCATCTATCCGCTCTAACCGGCGAACCCTGCGGCTACCACCAGCCTCACCACAAGAGCTAGACCAAGACATCTGCCATGCCGGTCTGTCGAGCTCTAGACCAGTCGATACCTTGCCAGATTCTGCATATAAAGGAGTTATCCGGCCGGTTACCATCTTGGAACATCCTACTGTCTAAGCAAAAGCAAGTCTGGCTGGCCGCCTCCTCTATTCGCACAGTCCGCGCGAATAGACTGCAAAGGCCGCCACTTCCAGCACACCCGCTGACTTGATGAACTACATGTCCTGTCCACGCAGTCCACGGGGACTGATCATCCTTGTTTCCTAACCATCAGCTAACCGCTGCCTTATTTCCGACCTGCCTATTAGCCTATCAAAACCGCACAGGCCACACGGATAGAACTCCCAGGTCGCGCAATCTGCCACTTTCACTTCACAATTTTAAACAGTCTTCTGCAAGGCTCATCTCGTATTAAGAGTCCCATACCGATTTATATTATGCGAGCCTTGCAAAAGACCCCTTAACTTATATGTTTTTATGGGCATTCATATAAGTTAAGGTTAAAAGTTTCTTACTTTTACTTTTCATGTAGTTACTGCTCTACTTTACTTGTATATATTACTGCTTCCTTATTATAGAACTGCTAGCTTGCTTTTCCTTTTATAGTTCTTTTATACATATATCTGCTAGGGTAGTTGTCACCTGCTTGTTCCACTCTCCTTTGTTGTCCTCTGCTTTCATCCTCTCCGCACTGTGCCTAGGAGTTGCAGGGGTGAGGCAAGGTTGATAGTGGATTAGTGTTTTGACTAACGGTTAGTGGACCACATTATTTTATGGGTCCAAGCTACAGTTGCATGAACACCGACAGGACAAGGGGACGGGACATGAAGAGAAGTTGCTGCGCACTACCACTACTACATAGCGACATGTCGAAGATGGTTTTCAGTTGCTTCCGCCAGATGTGCGACTTGTAAGAGAGAGATTATTGTATTAGACATGTACCGGGCCTAAGCCCTTTTCTTTTCTACTCTCTTTCATATTTTGTACTCATTATGGACTATAACACTTTTACTTATATATATTTGTGGTGATTTTATGGACTTGTCTTGTTTGTACTTCTACTTCTTTGGTGATCGTCAATGCCGGCAGGATCCGCGTTTTGTAGTGACGACCTTCCCGGGTGTGTTGGTGTCACCGCAAAGCGGCGGTTCTGGGCATAAGACCCCAGTGGTTTAAAAGAAAAAATAATGGGTCTTACAAACTGGTATCAGAGGTTAATAGCACTATAACATTACCTCTACCAAAATATCATAAAGATCCATGGTCTTATGACTCTTCAATATTTTCATAAAAGGTATAGGCCTAAACTATCCCTAACAACTTTAAGTTGTGTGCCTAAGTATAATTGTCATCAAATTCCTTCCTTGGGCTATTTCGCCACCCCAGAATCACATGGACTAAACTCCAAGTCCATACAAGGACATATCACCCCATATCCTTCACAAACTCCCAAAGTTTATCCTTAGGGTTTTAACTAGGTTCCTCGGGCAAGACCACCCCAATCAATCTCAAATTCCATGAGAGGGTGTTTTTACTGACCATGCGGCTCTGGCCAAATTCCCACCCCCTTTGGGTTAGAATTTGCCCCTCCATGCCCCAAACACTCTTTCCCACCCCCTTAAGGGCCATACTTTGGTAACACCAAAACTTATTTAAATCAATCCCAAATGTTTTGAAATTTTTAATAGAGTCATAATATGACCCTAAAAGACAGACTCAAAATTTTGGTGGGTTTAGTGTTCATTAGATCCCTTAAATAATTCATGCAAGGTTTATTAAATTTCTACAAAAACTTTAGGAAAATGTTATCCAAAAATTCCTATTATTGGATATATTTTAGGAATAGGTAAGAGTGACCGTCAGCCAAAATTTCAAGTCATTTGGAAAGATGGATTGATGGGGGCACTCAATTTAGTCTCTGGCCAAGCCTATGTATAGGCTGTACCATTTTTAGTGTTGTGGACAAACCACTTACTCAAATGGGTTGAAATAAATTTTAAATTAATGTAGACTTCAAGGGATACAATTTTTATGTTGGACACTTTTTAATGTTTAGCCCTTAAGGGTCTCATTTATTTAATTTAAAGGGGCATAGTAAAGGGTTAAAAATATAAAACCTTAATTAACATTTATAACAATACATATAAATATATTAATAATTTTATAACCTACTGTTCATCTTCTTTCCCTAATAAAACCCGAAAACGCAAATGCCTGTAGCATTTCCAAGTTCCCTTGTCGGCCACCCGTCCACGTCCTTGGCCGGCGACCTCCACCACCACCTCCATCGAGGTGGTGGCTATCGCCCGGCGGTGGTTTGCCCGCCGAAGGTTGTGGTTTCCGGCGAACCCACCACCATGAGTATTCCGAAAAATCCATTTTTTTCTCACTTGGATCGGCTCGTTTGAGCATGATTTCTCAGCCTAATTTGATCTAGATACTAGCACAAGGGGAGAGGAGGAGAAGAAGACCTTGTTTGGGGTTCGACGACGGCGGCGGTTGGCCGTGGCTTTATTCCTGTCCGGCGAGCTTGCCCGATTCCTTGATCCTCAACCAAAACCTTTGATCCAATACATCATTTTGATTATCAAGGATGTTTTGAAGTTGATGAGATTGTCCAAAGTTGGAATGGTGGGCTGTATAGGGCGATTAATATTATTTTCATGGAGGGAAGGTGAAGGGGTGGTTGTCCATGGTGGTTAGACTCCTCCATTGATGGTGGCTAATGAGAAACTGATGGGAATCTCTTCCCAAGGGTCAGGAGGAATGAATGGAGGCTTGGGGAGGTGAATGGGGTGGCTCATGGTCTCCCTCCATAACACCTCTCTCTCTTTTCCTCTTTCTCTCTCCTCCATTAAGAGGAAAACTCCCATTTTCTCTATCCTAGGCACCCCGTCCGAAATTTAAGTGCCATCCCACATAAATATCAGCATCCTAATGTTAATGGGCCACTCAACTTGGGCTTAGCCCAAGTGGCTTTAGCTTGTTTAGGTCATTTATGCTAGTTTGACATATTTTGAGGTGTAGTTGACTTTCGTCAATTTGATCATTTGGGTTGACCCAATATACCTCTTAAAGGGTTACAGAGGTTTATATGGTGTCATTTTGGCAAGTTGGAGGTCCACTAGCCCTATATAGGCTACTTTGACAATTTAAGGGTTAGGGTCGACTTTGGTCAACTTGTCCTTTTTTGTTGACCCCAATGGGTCCTTGCTGACCCAATGAACCTTGTAAAGGCTAGGGAAGTTATGATGGGGTCAAAGAGTCAAGGTAAGGACCTAAAGTCATATCATAGGTTAGATAGTTGTAATGTTTTATTTGAAGACCATGGTGATCTCACCTTCATTTCTAGTTACACTTGGTCTTCTTGGGCTTCCTAGAGTTTGGTCATGACTTAGTAATGACAAATCCACTCTTAGGGGTCTAGTTGTTTGAGGGATGTTACAACACAACCTATGACACGCCCATGGAGGGCGTGTTAGGGGGGGCGTGTCAGCTCATTTTTGGTCGAAAGCTCTGAGAACCTGAAAAAAGATAAGAAAACATTAGTGTCAATAATATATACAAAAAGAGGCCAACAAATAAGCTTACAAGACATGATTTGTGTATTAAAAGTCAGAAAAATACCATTATAGCTTAGACAACAGAACGTATTATTAGAAAGTAGCTACAAAGAAGAAGAAGAAGAAGAATAAAGAAAGAAAGAGTGAAGAGAAAGAGTCTCTGTCATGGTGATGACACACAAGCAGTAAGGAAGATGTCGCGAAAAAAATACGAAAATCGCAATAGAAAAGTGCAGAAGCACCGAACAGCTGAGAAATCGCAACGAAATGTGACTAAGCAAAGGAAGCCGCACAGATAGAACACGCACAAAGAAGAAAGCGCAGGAGGGCACCAAGCAAGGAAGGGAAGGGTGGGAAGCAAATAGGAAGAAGCCAGCATGGGGAGCAAATTATAAGAAGCCACGCGGGAAGCAAACCGAAAGAGGCCGACGAAGATAACAAACAAACCACAATCTGATTGGAGCAAATGACGGATTCTCTCTAATACCATTTGAAAAATGAGGGAGAAAACGACCAAGAGGTAAATAACCCGCAAATTTTATTTCTCCAAAAAGATAAATAATACATTGGTATGCCCTATATTTATAGAAAATGGGGGAGATAAGAGAATACAATAAGAGAAGAGGGAATAAATAAGTATCCTCCAGTACTAGCCGCCAGACCATCTACTAGCTGTCATACCTCCCATGCTATCTGCTAGATCGCCTGCTAGCAACCAGACTCCCTATGTTAACCTAAGAATGCCTGCTGAGGCAAGCCACCAGCTCGCTACAGTGGTAAGACACTCGACCGACATTGCGGCTAACTGTCAGACCGCTCCTGCAGAATATTACTAGACCGCTACTGCGGTAAGCCACAAAATCGTTGTTGCTAACTATCACACCGTTGTTGCGACATGCCCTCGGACCGCATCTGCTAGGATAAGCTACCAAACAACTAGACCACCTAAACAAACCACTAGACTGCCCCGTACAACTAGCCGCCCGAATAGAAGGTCAAACCGCCAAACTTAACATTCTCCTCAAGCTCAGTCACATGAGTGCGCTGACGATCGGCGGTTGAGGTATCCTGTGAGGTGAGAAAGTGTAAGTGAAAGAACTAAGCAAGCGAAAGAAAAGGAGGAGAAATGCACTAACACATACCACCCGCCGACATTCTTCTCGAGATGTGGTAACCTCCAACTTCTTCTTCAAGTCCTCCACCTCATCTCAAGCGAGATACTAGGCTTCTTCAACACTCACCAACTTGTGGTTGAGAGAAAGCCATGACGAACGGATATGTGGTTGAGCTCCATGGAGCGCATTTGGGTGAGAGTGCACTCGTGGGCGAGCTGTTGAAGGGTCATCCCATCGTAGGTCTCGGCGTCCTCGTGAACATAAAACCTGAAGATGAGGGAAAAAGGCTTGCTCGCTGGGAGGTAAGCGCTCAGACCTAGAGGGTAGGAGGGAGAAGATGGAAACTCACGGAGCCTTCTCATCCCACTGAACCATTAGCTCGCCGACTTGGTCCTTTACCTTACTGCCGAGACCGAAGTTCCGATGTTTCTTCTGCAGGCCCGACTCGCACTCCTTGAGCCCCTCGGCAGCTACTGAGGCAGGAAGTTCGCTGTAGCCTTGCTCCTCCTCTATCGAGTCGAGCAAGAAATGTTTTTTCCCTGGAGACCAACATTTTCTTCAGTTTATTTGGTGGCGGAGGTAGGCTAGGCAAGATTGAGCTGGCGAGCTCAAGCCGTTTCTTGCTAGAGGAAGGCCTAGAGGATTCCCGCTCCATTTGGTCAGCCACCGCAGCCGTCCTCTCTCACATGATTGGGTTAGGGTGTAGCTTTGAGTCCATGAAAGGCGAGTTCTCTGGGATCATCTGCTCCCCTGCAAAAATAACCAAGTTAGAAAAGGTCTTAGCGAGCCCACGATGAAAGTAACAATGACATGACATACCTTTGCCAAGAAGAACTTGCAGGAGCGAGTCGAGGGCCCTTCGTAGGAAGGCGACCTCGAAGTCTTTGTGGAGGAAGAAATGGTGGAGGTTGGAATCGTCGCCTATCAAGGTCGTCGGCCGATATACCTTCTCTCCCCGTTGGATTGGCGAGAAGGGGATGTTGTCTAGCTCGCCCTTTATGAAGACAAATTTCTTGAAATATTTGTGGTTCTTGTTGGCTGTCTCACGCAGCTTGAATTGCGGGACGGGTAGGAAGGCTACCCCATCACTGGTGGTGCGATAGATGAAAAAGATTTCGGAAGATGAAGAGATTGAACTCGATCAATTCCTTCTGAAGGAAGCTCGCGAAAACCACAAGCATGGAGATCGTGGTTCATCTGCGTGGGGATGGCCCCAAAATATTTTTGCACCTGGCGGACCTCTGGCCAGAGGGGCAGGCGCAACCCCACCTCAAAATGCAGTATGGGGAAGGCGAGCTCATCAGGGAAAATTGTGTTGATCGCCGAGCCACTCTTAGGTCGATGCGAAGTGAACCTCGGTTGAACATAGTCCACCACAAACATGAGATGTTCCTCCTCCGTGGTATTGCCATTGAAGAAGAGGTACTCGGAGAATTATTTCACGCACTTGGACCTCCCATCAACACCATCTCGCGTCTTGCCCATTTCAGAAAATCCTTGTGTGAGTGGCGAGAAGTGTGACTAAGGGGTGCCTGTAGTTTATGCGATGGATGAAGGTAGGTAAGGGACCCTATTTATAGAAAATGAATTAACACCTGCTGAGCTGCACACTTAGCCCAGCTCGCTGGCCCAGCTCGCCATCTTATTGCGACGTGTCTTATCCTAAAAGCGAGCCAAATCTGAAGCATAATATTATTCGTGCGAGTCTAACAGACATTAATAAATAAAACATTGTTAAAACTTTTACAACACAACATCAATGTTTTGAAGAAATACGACAACAGAGGAGAATTATTTTTACAACACATGAGTAGAGGGTTCGAGGGGCGAGTGACGGTAGGCTCAACTTGGGGGCCATTTCCATCTACCCCGTCCTCACGCCCCCGTCCCTAGTGGTCGGCAAGGGTTTTTTAATCTCACAGACCGATTCCAAGTCCTGATGTATATAGCGTTGATTCTCTTGTATCCGATCCATGAGGGGTCTCGGGTAAGTCATCGTACTAGTCTGGCTGTGCCTCACCTCATCCACCAGCACATGTTGTCCTGCTCAAGCGCATGCAACCGCTGCCTGTTAATGGCCCTCTCTTCTTTGAACTTGAGCAGCCCGAGCCCATACTTCTTGAAGATCCCGATGGTTTGCCTCCTAATCTAGGTAGGCTCTATGGAGGCATCCAGGAAGTCTTCTAGTGCATTGGGAGAAGGAGGTGGTGAGTAGAACCCAAGATCAAAGGAATATTAAGCTTCATATTGACTACGAAGGCCTGTGGTGATAATCAATCCAAATAAAAAACTTGGGGTTCTAAATATAGCGAATGTGATGAACTAACCATGCGAGAGAATCTGGTGGAGGTGTGGCTTACAAGAAGAGCTTGGCTTTCCCTGATGGAGGGGAGTGAGAGGAGAGATGACAATAGTTTCGTTACCCCAAAGATAAGTGCTTGGCGAGATGACCAGTTCAAATCTCGGGATGGGGATGTCCCTATCACCTCCCCTCGCTAGTGCGGGATTGGGGGTAGGATCCTGAGGGTGTTCACAAGCCGATGGGTTCGAGGTAGAAATCCCATCCATGTAGTCCCAAATGGGGCATAGGTCTCTTTTGGCAAGATATAGTGGAAGTTTGGAAGCGCGAGTCTGTCTGATTGGAGTTGACTCGCGTTAGAGGGATGCCCGTATCGCCCAGGTGGGTACAAGGATCATCGGGGAGGTCTTCAGTCTCCTTCCCAGTGGGTTCGGTGGACGATTTGGAGTAAGAGGCGATTCCACGATCCAGAGTAGAATCCAGATCATCTAGAATGGCCTTGCCGACCTTGGGGTCAGGTTTGGACTTTTTGGCAGACTTATGTTGTGGTGACGGGTTGGAATGCTATCGGCTCTCCTGGCAGCAAGAGAGGAGTTTAGCGCCCTGGCACAATTGAGCGTCTCTTAGAACTCCTTTGAAAGAGGCATGATGGAAAAAAGTAGGACAGAGTGGGGATTGGCACCGCTCTCTCATGCAGCTAGGCATATATATAACAGCTCGTGTCCCCCACCAAAAGATTCCCTACGGCTCCTTCCACACTCGCCGAATCTCTCGAGGTTGGATGATTCTTTATGAGCTTAGGTAAATCTCGTAAAGTGCGTGGATTATGTACAACCCTATATCCGGTGGGTGGGCCTGACAAGAGCCAGCCTAGCCAATTGGCATTGTTTGAATAAAGCAAGTCATCCAGGGGGTGACGAGTGCAGTAGGATTGTTCGGCTCGCCCAGATTGGGGGTAAAAGTAGGTGCGGGGCAAGTGGAGCAAGTGGGCTCGCACTCTCCCCTTTTCTCTTAGTATTAGTAGGCGAGTGGGGCAGGGCAGGCCCGCACTCGCCTGGGCCATAAGGAGGCGGTGAGTGCAAGCCCAATCGAGCACTCGCCGCCCCAGGAGAGTGGGAGTTTTTACGGAGGACTAGACCATAGATGTTTTTATCATTACACCCCGTTGGTTTAACAGTATCCCACCAAAAAGTGGAGTTATGTTCTTGGCAGACCGATTTGTGTTGCATATTTCTGTTCAGAACAGTGGAGATGCGATGTTGGTAGACCATTTTAAGAAAACTATAAATAGACCCATTGTAACACCCCATCCATTACATAACATAAAACAAAAGGTCTGGCAAGGGCCCGACGCCATATACTACGGACAAAACAAGAAGTTACTAAATTGAAACTATAATCCAAAAATTTGCATCCTACCACAGAGTGCATTCTAGTGGAAGAAATTAAAGGTTATAAATAGAACTCATCAAAAAGTTGAATGTCCACTACCACAACTTGGAATGTTAAACAAATACACAAATAAGGTCTTGGACATAAGGCCTTACAATGTTCAACTTGAATTAAAGTGTGTTACATACTTCAGCACGCATACCGACCACACATGACCGATAAAAAAACACAAGAGTTCGCTTTGTCCTTCGAGGATCAGCACAACATTTATGGGCTTCAGCTCTCGACTTCCCGCTTAGCTCAGAAACACCTACACGCAATAATCCATCACACGGTGGCAAATAGAAGCAACGGTCAACAAAAACGGACCAAATTATAATGACCCCACCCCTCACTCGGTGTGGCAGTGCTCTTTCCCTATAGGCATTAACTTAAGCAACACTTGGCAATCAAAATGTGCAACTTAAGCACTGTTAGCCATGGACATTGGAACAAAAGCCCAACGCCATGTGCTCTTAAGGCACATTCTTAGTGCACCAGACCTCTAGGGTCGCACCATTATTCTCTGTGACAGACAACAATATTTGAGCTTTTATTCTCACAAGGGCCAATGCTAGAGACAACACCCTAGTGGTATGATAAGTCATGTGATGTACACGTGACCACTAAAAGTCGACCAGCATAGGGGTGGGTATCGTTCAGCCATATCCCGTGCTCAAATCGTCTGGCTCGTAGGCTTGATACGGATCAGCATCCCCTTTCCGTTTTTTGCATGGATATGAAATCTGAGCAATATTAGCTGACGCTCAATCAAATAAAGCCCCCAGGTCTCTCAAAGACATGATTCACAAATAATATATATCTTACTGGAAGCTATCACCAGCGGTAGAACTACTGTCATGCGTTTGGGGATACACTCAGTTCTTCCCCTTAATCGGGTTTTTTTCCTGAAGACTTACCCCTAATACTCTCAATGTAGTCATCTGCACACCCCACGACTCCAAAATATACATGATAACTATAGATTCTTCCCCAGCTTACAAAGCATAAAAATATCACAAATATAGACCAACCCATCCTAATGGGCTTCACACAGCATGCCTATTCTGTTCTTCGATTCCGGATCTAAATGCAATACTACAGAGATACACGGATCTACCCGTCGGGGCCACCATATCCATGTGTTCGTAGAGTATACCGTCTATTGCCAAAAGAAAGGACTTCAAATGTCCAAGAAAGAGGATCGTTACCCTTGATGTACGCTTTGGCGCCATGGGAGGAATCTAGAAGGTAGAAAATGACAGCTCCAACCTTTCCTCCACAAATCAGAACTCACCTTGTGAATCCGAGACCCAAAACACGAACGACGTCAAGAACCCTACTCCCGGTGCTGCTGCTCCTCCTCCAGAAAACTAGGGCACCAACTCCTCTCCAAAAGAAGATAAAGAGAAACGGCCATACAAGGATTTTAAATAAAGCTACCTCCGCATGGTAACTACCTAGTGTCGTGCGGTTTCTTAAATCAATGCCTCATTTTAGGTGCAACCTCTAACTTCTTCTTCAAGTCCTCCACCTCATCTCAAGCGAGATCCTAGGCTTCTTCAGCACTCACCAACTTGTGGTTGAGGGAGAAGCCATGACGGACGGATATGCGGTCGAGCTCCATGGAGCGCATTTGGGTGAGTGTGCACTCGTGGGCGAGCTGTTGAAGGGTCATCCCATCGTAGGTCTCGGTGTCCTCGTGACCATAAAACCTGAAGATGAGGGAAAAAGGCTTGCTCGCTGGGAGGTAAGCGCTCAGACTAAGATGGTAGGAGGGAGAAGATGGAAACTCGGGGAGCCTTCTCATCCCACTGGACCATCAGCTCGCCGACTTGGTCCTTTACCTTACTGCCGAGACCGAAGTTCCGATGTTTCTTCGGCAGGCCCGACTCGCACTCCTTGAGCCCCTCGGCCGCTACTGAGGCAGGAAGTTCGTCGTAGCCTTACTCCTCCTCTGTCGAGTCGAGCAAGAAAAGTTTTTCCTTGGAGGCCAACGTTTTCTTCGGTTTCTTTGGTGGCGGAGGTAGGCTAGGAAAGCTTGAGCTTGCGAGCTCAGGCCGTTTCTGGCTACAGGAAGGCCTAGAGGATTCCAGCTCCATTTGGTCAGCCACTACAGTCTTCCTCTCTCACATGATTGGGTTAGGGTGTAGCCTTGAGTCCATGAAAGGCAAGTTCTCTGGGATCATCCGCTCGCATGCAAAAAAAACCAAGTTAGAAAAGGTCTTAGCGAGCCCACGATGAAAGTAACAATGACATGACATACCTTTGCCAAGAAGAACTTGTAGGAGCGAGTCGAGGGCCCTTCGTAGGAAGGCGACCTCGAAGTCTTAGTGGAGGAAGAAATGGTGGAGGTTGGAATCGTCGCGCGTCAAGGTTGTCGGCCGATATACCTTCTCTCCCCGTTGGATTTGCGAGAAGGGGATGTTGTCTAGCTCGCCCTTTATGAAGACAAATTTCGTGAACCATTTGTGGTTCTTGTTGGATGTCTCACGCATCTTGAACTGCGGGATGGGGAAGAAGGCTACCCCATCACTGGTGGTGCGATAGATGAAAAGGATTTCGGAAGATGACGAGATTGAACTCGATCAATTCCTTCTGAAGGAAGCTCGCAAAAACCACAAGCATGGCGATCGGGGTTCATCTGCGTGGGGATGGCCCCAAAATATTTTAGCACCTGGCGGACCTCTGGCCAGAGGGGCAAGCGCAAGCCCACCTAAAAATGCAAGATGGGGAAGGCGAGCTCATCAGGGAAAATTAAGTTGATCGCCAAGCCACTCCTAGGTCGATGCGAAGTGAACCTCGGTTGAACGTAGTCCACCACAAACATGAGATGTTCCTCCTCCGTGGTATTGCCATTGAAGAAGAGGTACTCGGAGAATTGTTTCACGCACTTGGACCTCCCATCAACACCATCTCGCGTCTTGCCCATTTCAGTAAATCCATGTGTGAGTGGCGAGAAGTGTGACTAAGGGGTGCCTGCAGTTTTTCCAATGGCTGAAGGTAGGTAAGGGACCCTATTTATAGAAAATGAATTAACACCTGCTGAGCTGCACACTTAGCCCAGCTTGCTGGCCCAGCTCGCCAGCTTATTGCGACGTGTCTTATCCCAAAAGCGAGCCAAATCTGAAGCATAATATTATTCGTGCGAGTCCAACAGACATTAATAAATAAAACATTGTTAAAACTTTTACAACACAACATCAATGTTTTGAAGAAATACGACAACAGAGGAGAATTATTTTTACAACACATGAGCAGAGGGTTCGAGGGGCGAGTGCCAGTAGGATCAACTTGGGGGGCCATTTCCATCTACCCCGTCCTCACGCCCCCGTCCCCCGTGGTCGGCAAGGGTTTTTTTATCTCATAAACCGATTCCAAGTCCTGATGTATATAGCGTAGATTCTCTTGTATCCGATCCATGAGGGGTCCCGGGTAAGTCATCGTACTAGTCTCGTTGTGCCTCACCTCATCCACCAGCACATGTTGTCCTGCTCAAGCGCATGCAACCGCTGCCTGTTAATGGCCCTCTCTTCTTTGAAGTCGCGCAGCCCGAGCCCATACATCTTGAAGATCCCGATGGTTCGCCTCCTAATCTAGGTAGGCTCTATGGAGGCATCCAGGAAGTCTTCTAGTGCATTGGGAGAAGGAGGTGGTGAGTAGAACCCAAGATCAAAGGATTATTCAGTTTCATATTGACTACGAAGGCCTGTGGTGATAATCAATCCAAATAAAAAACTTGGGGTTCTAAATATAGCAAATATGATGAACTAACCATGCGAGAGAATCTGGTGGAGGTGTGGCTTACAAGAAGAGATCGGCTATCCCTGATGGAGGGGAGTGAGAGGAGAGATGACGATAGTTCCGTTACCCCAAAGATAAGTGCTTGGCGAGATGACCAGTTCAAATCTCGGGATGGGGATGTCCCTAACACCTCCCCCCCGCGAGTGCGGGATTGGGGGTGGGATTCCGAGGGTGTTCACAAGCCGATGGGTTCGAGGTAGAAATCCCAGCCATGTAGTCCCAAAGGGGGGCATAGGGCTCCTTTGGCGAGATATAGTGGAAGTTTGGAAGCGCGAGTCTGTCTGATTGGAGTTGACTCGCATCAGAGGGATGCCCGTATCGCCCAGGTGGGTACAAGGATCATCGGGGAGGTCTTCAGTCTCCTTCCCATTGGGTTCGGTGGATGATTTGGAGTAAGAGGCGATTCCACGATCCAGAGTAGAATCCAGATCATCTAAAATGGCCTTGCCGACCTTGGGGTCAGGTTTGGACTTTTTGGCAGACTTATGTTGTGGTGACGGGTTGGAATGCTATCGGCTCTGCTGGCAGCAAGAGAGGAGTTTAGCGCCCTGGCACCATTAAGCGTCTCTTAGAACTCCTTTGAAAGAGGCATGATGGAAAAAAGTAGGATAGAGAGGGGATTGGCACCGCTCTCTCATGCAGCTAGGCATATATATAACTGCTCGTGTCTCCCACCAAAAGATTCCCTACGGCTCCTGCCACACTCGCCGAATCTCTCGAGGTTGGATGATTCTTTATGAGCTTAGGTAAATCTCGTAAAGAGCGTGGATTATGTACAACCCTATATCCGGTGGGTGGGCCTGACAAGAGCCAGCCTAGCCAATTGGCATTGTTTGAATAAAGCAAGTCATCCAGGGGGTGACGAGTGCAAAAGGATTGTTCGGCTCGCCCAGATTGGGGGTAAAAGTAGGTGCGGGGCATGTGGAACAAGTGGGCTCGCACTCTCCCCTTTTCTCTTAGTATTAGTAGGCGAGTGGGGCAGGGCAGGCCCGCACTCGCCTGGGCCATAAGGAGGCGGTGAGTGCCAGCCCAATCGAGCACTCGCCGCCCCAGGAGAGTGGGAGTTATCACGGAGGACTAGCCCATAGATGTTTTTATCATTACACCCCGTTGGTTTAACAGTATTCCACCAAAAAGTGGAGTTATGTTCTTGGCAGACCGATTTGTGTTGCATATTTCTGTTCAGAACAGTGGAGATGCGATGCTGGTAGACCATTTTCAGAAAACTATAAATAAACCCAGTGTAACACCCCATCCATCACATAACATAAAACAAAAGGTCTGGCAAGGGCCCGACGCCATATACTACGGACAGAACAAGAAGTTACTAAATTGAAACCATAATCCAAAAATTCGCATCCTACCACAGAGTGCATTCTAGTGGAAGAAATTAAAGGTTATAAATAGAACCCATCAAAAAGTTGAATGTCCACTACCACAACTTGGAATGTTAAACAAATACACAAATAAGGTCTTGGACATAAGGCCTTACAATGTTCAACTTGAATTAAAGTGTGTTACATACTTCAGCACGCATACCGACCACACATGACCGATAAAAAAACACAAGAGTTCGCTTTGTCCTTCGAGGACCAGCACAACATTTATGGGCTTCAGCTCTCGACTTCCCGCTTAGCTCAGAAACACCTACACGCAATAATCCATCACACGGTGGCAAACAGAAGCAACGGTCAACAAAAACGGACCAAATTATAATGACCCCACCCCTCACTCGGTGTGGCAGTGCTCTTTCCCTATAGGCATTAACTTAAGCAACACTTGGCAATCAAAATGTGCAACTTAAGCACTGTTAGCCAAAGACATTGGAACAAAAGCCCAACGCCCTATGCTCTTAAGGAACATTCTTAGTGCACCAGACCTCTAGGGTCGCACCATTATTCTCTGTGACAGTCAACAATATTTGAGCTTTTATTATCACAAGGGCCAATGCTAGAGACAACACCCTAGTGCTATGATAAGTCATGTGATGTACACGTGACCACTCAAAGTCGACCAGCATAGGGGTGGGTATAGTTCAGCCATATCCCGTTCTCAAATCGTCTGGCTCGTAGGCCTGATACGGATCAGCATCCCCTTTCCGTTTTTTGCATGGATATGAAATCTGAGCAATATTAGCTGACGCTCAATCAAATAAAGCCCCCAGGTCTCTCAAAGACATGATTCACAAATAATATATATCTTACTGGAAGCTATCACCAGCGGTAGAACTACTATCATGCGTTTGGGGATAGACTATCAGTTCTTCCCCTTAATCGGGTTTTTTTCCTGAAGACTTACCCCTAGTACTCTCAATGCAGTCATCTGCACACCCCACGACTCCAAAATATACATGAAAACTATAGATTCTTCCCCAGCTTACAAAGCATAAAAATATCACAAATATAGACCAACCCATCCTAATGGGCTTCACACAGCATGCCTATTCCGTTCTTCGATTCCGGATCTAAATGCAATACTACAGAGATACACAGATCTACCCGTCGGGGCCACCACATCCATGTGTTCGTAGAGTATACCCTCTATTGCCAAAAGAAAGGACTTCAAATGTCCAAGAAAGAGTATCGTTACCCTTGATGTACGCTTTGGCGCCATGGGAGGAATCTAGAAGGTAGAAAATGACTGCTCCAACCTTTCCTCCACAAATCAGAACTCACATTGTGAATCTGAGACCCAAAACACGAACGACGTCAAGAACCCTACTCCCGGCGCTGCTGCTCCTCCTCCAGAAAGCTAGGGCACCAACTCCTCTCCAAAAGAAGATAAAGAGAAACGGCCATACAAGGCTTTTAAATAAAGCTATCGCCGCATGGTAACTACCTAGTGCCGCGCGGTTTCTTAAATCAATGCCTCGTTTTAGGTGCAACCTTCAACTTCTTCTTCAAGTCGTCCACCTCATCTTAAGCGAGATCCTAGGCTTCTTCAGCACTCACCAACTTGTGGTTGAGGGAGAAGCCATGACGGACGGATATGTGGTCGAGCTCCATGGAGCGCATTTGGGTGAGAGTGCACTCGTGGGCGAGCTGTTGAAGGGTCATCGCATCGTAGGTCTCGGCGTCCTCGTGACCATAAAACCTGAAGATGAGGTAAAAAGGCTTGCTCGCTGGGAGGTAAGCGCTCAGACTAAGATGGTAGGAGGGAGAAGATGGAAACTCGGGGAGCCTTCTCATCCCACTGGACCATCAGCTCGCCGACTTGGTCCTTTACCTTACTGCCGAGACTGAAGTTCCGATGTTTCTTCGGCAGGCCTGACTCGCACTCCTTGAGCCCCTCGGCAGCTACTGAGGCAGGAACTTCGCCGTAGACTTGCTCCTCCTCTGTCGAGTCGAGCAAGAAAAGTTTTTCCCTGGAGACCAACGTTTTCTTCAGTTTCTTTGGTGGCGGAGGTAGGCTAGGAAAGCTTGAGCTGGCGAGCTCAAGCCGTTTCTTGCTAGAGGAAGGCCTAGAGGATTCCCGCTCCATTTGGTTAGCCACTGCAGTTGTCCTCTCTCACATGATTGGGTTAGGGTGTAGCCTTGAGTCCATGAATGGCGAGTTCTCTGGGATCATCCGCTCCCCTGCAAAAAAAAACCAAGTTAGAAAAGGTTTTAGCGAGCCCACGATGAAAGTAACAATGACATGACATACCTTTGCCAAGAAGAACTTGTAGGAGCGAGTCGAGGGCCCTTCGTAGGAAGGCGACCTCGAAGTCTTTGTGGTGGAAGAAATGGTGGAGGTTGGAATCGTTGCGCGTCAAGGTCGTCGGCCGATATACCTTCTCTCCCCGTTGGATTGGCGAGAAGGGGATGTTGTCTAGCTCGCCCTTTATGAAGACAAATTTCGTGAACCATTTGTGGTTCTTGTTGGATGTCTCACGCATCTTGAACTACGGGACGGGGAAGAAGGCTACCCCATCACTGGTGGTGTGATAGATGAAAAAGATTTCGGAAGATGATGAGATTGAACTCGATCAATTCCTTCTGAAGGAAGCTCGCAAAAACCACAAGCATGGCGATCGGGTTTCATCTGCGTGGGGATGGCCCCAAAATATTATAGCACGTGGAGGACCTCTGGCCAGAGGGGCAGGCGCAAGCCCACCTCAAAATGCAAGATGGGGAAGGCGAGCTCATCAGGGAAAATTAAGTTGATCGCCAAGCCACTCTTAGGTCGATGCGAAGTGAACCTCGGTTGAACGTAGTCCACCACAAACATGAGATGTTCCTCCTCCGTGGTATTGCCATTGAAGAAGAGGTACTCGGAGAATTGTTTCACGCACTTGGACCTCCCATCAACACCATCTCGTGTCTTGCCCATTTCAGTAAATCCTTGTGTGAGTGGCGAGAAGTGTGACTAAGGGGTGCCTGCAGTTTTTGCAATGGATGAAGGTAGGTAAGGGACCCTATTTATAGAAAATGAATTAACACCTGCTGAGCTGCACACTTAGCCCAGCTTGCTGGCCCAGCTCGCCAGCTTATTGCGACGTGTCTTATCCCAAAAGCGAGCCAAATCTGAAGCATAATATTATTCGTGCGAGTCCAACAGACATTAAAAAATAAAACATTGTTAAAACTTTTACAACACAACATCAATGTTTTGAAGAAATATGACAACATAGGAGAATTATTTTTACAACACGCAGAGGGTTCGAGGGGCGAGTGCCGGTAGGCTCAACTTGGGGGGCAATTTCCATCTACCCCGTCCTTACGCCCCCGTCCCCAGTGGTCGGCAAGGGTTTTTTATCTCACAAACCGATTCCAAGTCCTGATGTATATAGCGTAGATTCTCTTGTATCCGATCCATGAGGGGTCGCGGGTAAGTCATCGTACTAGTCTGGCTGTGCCTCACCTCATCCACCAGCACATGTAGTCCTGCTCAAGCGCATGCAACCGCTGCCTGTTAATGGCCCTCTCTTCTTTGAACTCGCGCAGCCCGAGCCCATACTTCTTGAAGATCCCGATGGTTTGCCTCCTTATCTAGCCATGCTCTATGGAGGCATCCAGGAAGTCTTCTAGTGCATTGGGAGAAGGAGGTGGTGAGTAGAACCCAAGATCAAAGGATTATTCAGCTTTATATTGACTAGGAAGGCATGTGGTGATAATCAATCGAAATAAAAAACTTGGGGTTCTAAATGTGGCGAATGTGATGAACTAACTATGAGAGGGAATCTGATGGAGGTGTGGCTTATAAGTAGAGCTCGGCTGTCCCTGATGGAGGGGAGTGAGAGGAGAGTTGACGATAGTTCCGTTACCCGAAAGAGAAGTGCATGGCGAGATGACCAGTTCAAATCTCGGGATGGGGATGTCCCTAACACCTCCCCCTGCGAGTGCGGGATTGGGGGTAGGATCCCGAGGGTGTTCACAAGCCGATGGGTTCGAGGTAGAAATCCTAGCCATGTAGTCCCAAAGAGGGGCATAGGGCTCTTTTGGCGAGATTTAGTGGAAGTTTGGAAGCGCGAGTCTGTCTGATTGGAGTTGACTCGCGTCAGAGGGATGCCCGTATCGCCCAGGTGGGTACAAGGATCATCGGGGAGGTCTTCAGTCTCCTTCCCATTGGGTTCGGTGGACGATTTGGAGTAAGAGGCGAGTCCACGATCCATAGTATAATCCAGATCATCTAGAATGGCCTTGCCGACCTTGGGGTCAGGTTTGGACTTTTTGGCAGACTTATGTTGTGGTGACGGGTTGGAATGCTATCGGCTCTGCTGGCAGCAAGAGAGGAATTTAGCGCCCTGGCACCATTGAGCGTCTCTTAGAACTCCTTTGAAAGAGGCATGATGGAAAAAAGTAGGACAGAGAGGGGATTGGCACCGCTCTCTCAGGAAGCTAGGTATATACATAACAGCTCGTGTCTCCCACCAAAAGATTCCCTACGGCTCCTACCGCACTCGCCGAATATCTCGAGGTTGGATGATTCTTTATGAGCTTAAGGAAATCTCGTAAAGAGCGTGTATTATGTACAACCCTATATCCGGTGGGTGGGCTTGACAAGAGCCAGCCTAGCCAATTGGCATTGTTTGAATCAAGCAAGTCATCCAGGGGGTGACGAGTACAGTAGGATTGTTCGGCTCGCCCAGATTGGGGGTAAAAGTAGGTGCGGGGAAAGTGCAGCAAGTGGGCTCGCACTCTCCCCTTTTCTCTTAGTATTAGTAGGCGAGTGGGGGCAGGGCAGGCCTGCACTCGCCTGGGCCATAAGGAGGCGGTGAGTGTCAGCCCAATCGAGCACTCGCCGCCCCAGGAGAGTGGGAGTTTTCACGGAGGACTAGCCCATAGATGTTTTTATCATTCCAACCCGTTGGTTTACCAGTATCCAGCCAAAAAGTGGAGTTATGTTCTTGGCAGACCGATTTGTGCTGCATATTTCTGTTCAGAACACTGGAGATGCGCTGTTGGTAGACCATTTTCAGAAAACTATAAATAGACCCAGTGTAACACCCCATCCATCACATAACATAAAACAAAAGGTCTGGCAAGGGCCCGACGCCATATACTACGGACAGAACAAGAAGTTACAAAATTGAAACCATAATCCAAAAAATTAGCATCCTACAACAGAGTGCATTCTAGTGGAAGAAATTAAAGGTTATAAATAGAACCCATCAAAAAGTTGAATGTCCACTACCACAACTTGGAATGTTAAACAAATACACAAATAAGGTCTTGGACTTAAGGCCTTACAATTTTCAACTTGAATTAAAGTGTGTTACATACTTCAGCACGCATACCGACCACACATGACCAATAAAAAAACAGAAGAGTTCGCTTTGTCCTTCGAGGACCAGCACAACATTTATGGGCTTCAGCTCTCGACTTCCCGCTTAGCTCAGAAACACCTACACGCAATAATCCATCGCACGGTGGCAAACAGAAGCAACAGTCAACAAAAGCGGAACAAATTATAATGACCCCACCCCTCACTCGGTGTGGCGGTGCTCCTTCCCTATAGGCAATAACTTAAGCAACACTTGGCAATCAAAACGTGCAACTTAAGCACCGTTAGCCACAGACATTGGAACAAAAGCCCAACGCCCTGTGCTCTTAAGGCACATTCTTAGTGCACCAGACCTCTAGGGTCGCACCATTATTCTCTGTGACAGTCAACAATATTTGAGCTTTTATTCTCACAAGGGACAATGCTAGAGATAACGCCCCAGTGCTATGATAGGTCATGTGATGTACACGTGACCACTCAAAGTCGACCAGCATAGGGGTGGGTATAGTTCAACCATATCCCATGCTCAAATCATCTGGCTCGTAGGCCTGATGCGGATCAGCATCCCGTTTCCGTTTTTCGCATGGATATGAAATCTGAGCAATATTAGCTGACGCTCAATCAAATAAAGCCCCCAGGTCTCTCAAAGACAGGATTCACAAATAATATATATCTTACTGGAAGCTATCACCAGCGGTAGAACTACTGTCGTGCGTTTGGGGATAGACTATCAGTTATTCCCCTTAATCGGGTTTTTTTCCTGAAGACTTACCCCTAGTACTCTAAATGCAGTCATCTGCACACCCCATAACTCCAAAATATACATTATAACTATAGATTCTTCCCCAGCTTACAAAGCATAGAAACATCACAAATACAGACCAACCCATCCTAATGGGCTTCACACAGCATGCTTATTCTGTTCTTCGATTCCAGATCTAAATGCAATACTACAGAGATACACGGATCTACCCGTCGGGGCCACCACATCCATGTGTTCGTAGAGTCTACCCTCTATTGCCAAAAGAAAGGACTTCAAATGCCCAAGAAAGAGGATCGTTACCCTTGATTTACGCTTTGGTGCCATGGGAGGAATCTAGAAGGTAGAAAACGACTACTCCAACCTTTCATCCACAAATCAGAACTCACCTTGTGAATCCGAGACCCAAAACACGAACGACATCAAGAACCCTACTCCCGGCGCTGCTGCTCCTCATCCAGAAAACCAGGGCACCAACTCCTCTCCAAAAGAAGATAAAGAGAAACGGCCATACAAGGCTTTTAAATAAAGCTACCGCCGCATGGTAACTACCTAGTGTCGCGCGGTTTCTTAAATCAATGCCTCGTTTTAGGTGCAACCACTGAAACCTTCCAATCGCAGGCCGACACGTGGCCACACTGTTACGGATTCCCTATCGCTTTGCGAAAGGATGCTAATGCCGCGTGATAGCGGACGATGATTATGACGCGACACCTGCTACTATCGTCACGCGCTAGCTACTACCACCGCGCAGTAGAATCCCGAGAACTATAATAATTAAATTGACCCAGCTATCGCCAGCGGTAATGCTATTTCCAGGCAATAGCTTCCTAAGAGCTTTGTTAGGTTAATAACCCTGCTACCGCCGCGCGGTAACAAATTTTCACCACGCGGTAAGTCCAGTGTTGAGTCGACTCAACCCTCTCAATTCTTTTGACGCTGTCGACACTAACACTGGAGCTACCACCACGTGGTAATTAGCTACTGCCGGGCGATAACCTCCACAGAACCTTTTCCTTTCTTAAGGAATTTGGGGCATTACAAATCTCCCCCACTTAAAGAATTTTGTCCCAAAATTAAGTTATGCAGGAAACTAAGGAATTAAATCAACTTTAAACTGTATACCATAATTTAATAAATCGGGGAACTCCGACTTCATAGTTTGCTCCCGCTCCCAAGAAAGATCCTCTGGGTGACAGTTGTCCCATCGGATCTTAACCATCCTAATCTCTTTATTACGCAGTCTTTTGACTTCTACATCCTCAATTTAAATGGGCTCGACCCTCGTTGTCAACCCACTATCAACCAGTACTTGATCTACAACAACCACTTGCGTAAGCTCTTTCACTGCCTTTTGCAACACCGATATGTTGAATACATCATGTAGACCACTCAATTCCATTGATAACTTCAACTTATAAGCATCTTCTCCAATACGCTCCAGTATCTCAAACAACACAAGATATCTCAGACACAGCTTTTTTAAGCGTCAAACCCTTGAGACACCCTTGAAAGGCTTAATTTTCAAATATACCTATTCGCCTATGACAAACTCGACTTTTCTGTGCTTGGAGTTATAATTCTTGGCCTGCAAATCTTGAGCAACTAATAATAGCTCACAGATTGTTCGTACAATCAAAGTTGCATCTTCGACTTCCTTCCGCTTCTACTGCTTTGAATCGCCCGTCTCCAAGCAAGACAATGGAGTACGACACTTCCTACTATATAGGCCTCAAATGGATCCATTTGAATGCTCGTCTGGTGGCTTTTATTATAAGCAAACTCAATTATATGCAGGTGATCTTCCACCCTCTGACCGAAATCCAGGGGACACATGCGAAGCATGTCCTCCATCGTCATATTAACCCTCTCAGTCTGACCATCCGTCTTTGGATGAAAGGTTGTACAAAAATTCAGCTTAGTCCCCAACAGTTGATGCATCAACCTCCAGTCATTGGACGTGAAGAGCCCATCTCAGTCTCTCATGATGCTACAGGACACATCATGCAGTCGTACAATGTTTTCTACATATAACTTTGCCAGTTTCTAAACTGAATCGTCCTTCCTATTTGGGAAGAAGTGCGAGACTTTTGTCAGATGATCTACGACCACCCAAATGGCGTCGTTACCCTTTTGCGATCTCGGTAACCCATGAACGAATTCCATGGATATATCGTCGAACTTCGACTCTGGTAAAGGCAACGACTTCAAGAATCCTCCGGGCTTCTGGCACTCTGCCTTCACCAAGGCTCATGTTTGACGCTTTGCCGCATAAATTTCTATGTCCTTCTTCAATCCCGGCCACCCAAATAGCTTTTTCATATCTCTGTATAACTTTGTGCTCCCTGGGTGAATCGAGTACTTAGTATGATGAACCTCATACATCAATTCCTCCCACGTTTTACCCACACTTGGGATGCACAAATGACTGTCCTTCCACAATAACCCATCATCGATAGAAAATTGGGCATTTGACCCATCTAAAGCCACAGCCATGAACCACTTCATGTTGTCATCCAACTATAATGCCTGTTGTATCCGATCAGTCAGGTCATACTACACCTCTGTCCAATTCAGCTGAGCTTCAGCACTAGACCTCTTATCAACACAAGAAATCTCCAAGGCTTAAGATTCTTGAAACAATCACTCGTCATGTATTGAAAACCAATTGGCCTGCGCAGGAGCTCGACGACCTAACGCATTCGCAACCGCATTCACATAGTGAATCTTGAAGGTGCAGTCCCCTAGGAACTCCATCCACCTTCGTTGTCGCATATTTAGGTCCTTCTGATCTAGTAGATACTTCAAACTCTTATGGTCTGTATAAATATTGACCTTTAACCATATAAGTAGTGCCTCCAAATCTTTAGAGTAAATATCACGGCTTCCAAAACCAAGTCATTGACTAGATAATTCCTCTCATGCACCTTCAACTGGCGTGAGCCGAACGCTATTACACTCCCATTCTAAAGCAGAACATAGTCTAAGCCACTTCCCGAAGCATCGCTGTATATCTCAAAGTTTCTGTACCACTTGGTGAACATAGGACAAGCATCGTGGCCAGATGACTTTTCCGTTCTTCAAAATATTGCGCGCACGCCAGCGTCTAGACAAAATTATGATCTTTCCTTGTCACGGTCGTGAGGGGTATTTCTATCCGCGAGAAGTTCTCAATGAAGCTCCTTTAGTAGCCGGCAAGTCCCAGAAAACTCCGGACTTCCTCCACCGATGACAATGTAGGCCACTCCGGTATAGTAGCTGAAAGTGAGGGATAGATCTAACTTTACTCTATAGGGGGTGAATAGAGTATTTTAAACCTTTGATTTATTTTTATAGCAGATTTTAAATTAAGTCATAAATATATATATAGAAATAAAAATCATAGTACACAAATAAAGAAAGCAATCAATCACAGACAACACGAGGATTTATAGTAGTTCCCCAATAAACCTGGGTATGTCTACTATTCAACCACCCTGGTAGGAATCCACTACAGGTTTTTGATCAGGTGCCTTGCCACCAGAAGATCTATTTTCTAAGGGAGATCTTACAACCCTTTGAGTTTTTGATCAGGTTCCCAAAAACCAAGCTAAGTATTTTGATCAGGTGAATTATAAACCAAGAGATTACATTTGAAGGGTGTTAAAAACCCTATACACAGTTTAAGAAATAAACTAAGAGAGTTGATGATGTCTTCTCTATCAAATATCTCTAAGAAGACATTAGTGGATGAATAAACAAAAAGCTCCCCCTGATTTGAGTAGAGATTTGAGATTAGGAGGGGATGCTTTTCTTAAGGGTTCAGGCCTTCTTCTATTTGACTGGTTGAAGACTTTTCACTTGCAGAGACTGAAGCAAAAAATCTGTTAAAAAATATGTTAATCTGTAAGTCTCTAAAACAGTAACAGTGTGTCACCCTGAAAGTCTAACTCTGTAAACTTATGAGATCTGTAAGAGTATCACCCTTTGAAGCAGTAATAATCTGAATATATAATCTCTGAGAAGAATTCAAACATTTGAATTAAAACCATTCTAAAACGCCTAAAGATTCTCTAAGAATTGTAACTCCTCTTGGTAATAAATAAGAATAAAACTCTGTGATAAATCCATATATAATGCTTCCTGAAACGACTATATTCATTAAGAATATTTAGCATTAAATATCAGAGTATAACTGACTAAAATTAAGCATTTCAAAATCATTCTTCCTTGAGAATATAAAACTGCTTGAACATTTCACACTATAAGAAATTCGTCGAACTGAGCCTGGAGGTCATCGAAATGAGCCTGGAGTTCGTCGAATTGAGCCTGGAGTTCGTCGAATTGAGCCAGGAGTTCGTCGAACTGAGCTTTGGAGTTGTGATCATCGTTCGTCGAATGGAGCCTAAAGTTTGTTCAGCTAAACTAAGAGTTAGAACTCCGAGCTCGTTGAATTGAGCTCGACATTCATCGAACTGAGCTCAGCTTTCGTCGATCTGATTTTGCGTTCGTCGAACAGCACTTCTCTGGAATTCTTCTGAAGGAGCAACCATGGAAATAAACCTATGACTCTAGACAACACATCGGGTCAAACGAATCATCCTAAAACAAATAATAATGATCATAGCCCAAATCAGTAATAACATTCCAACAATCTCCCCCTATTTTTGTGAGGATACTATCAAAAATAGAAAAACACAGCATAAATATCTAGCAAATTTTTTTTTCAGCGGATATATAATAAGTGCTTTGAGAGTTTAAAAAACAACAATATAGTTCAAAAACATAAAAAAAATCAAGAATCTTTCTGAGGTGCTGCTGAAGGAGATTCTGAAGAAGATTTGGTGAAAATAAGCTTTCTGGTAGGATTTTCAGCTTCCCTTATTCTAATCTTTAAGTCTTAAGATCCAATAATCTATAAAGAAGTAGTTCTTGGAACTACTGCTTCAGGATGCAGACTCATGTACTTATCAACATTGAACAAGCTCTTCTTTGAATATCTGTCCAGTTCCTATTATCTGTATGAGGATATAGTGGTGAATTGTGAGGGGTCCTTACCCTCTGTCCTAGCTTTCTTAATCTGAGATAGAGAAACATGCTCATTAAACCTTGCTATTCTAAACACTGGATCTAACTCTCGATCATAAACAAGAGAAGGTGTCCTTTATTTGTTTGAATGTTGCTTGCTGCTTTGACTTCTTTGAATGTTATAATTATCAGACCTTGAAGATCTATCCTGTTTGCCCTAAGATTGTCTTGAGTGATGAGAAGAAGACCTCTGAGAAGAAGAAACACCTCCTGCTGACCCTGCTGCTTGAGGAGGAGGAGGAGGTCCTCTCCAAGACTTTAGAGGGGAAGAATATCTCCTCATCTTCTTCCTATTTTTTTGCTCATTCCTAGAGTACCTCATCCAGTATGGAAGATCCATAGATAGAGGTATCTTATGTAGAATATAATATATAATTTCTGCAGTTGACGAAGGTTGAGGAGCAATCTTAGCAGGAGCCTTCTTCTTTAACTTTCTTTTTTTAGACCCAGAGTCTTCTGAATAATCCGACTCTGCATGATCATCAGATTCTTCTGCTGGCTGATCATATAATTCATCTATTTGTTTATATAAATTAGTATGGTCATTAACTTGAACTTCTGGCTGTTCATATACAATATCTATATCAACTGCTTTTTCTATATCTTCATTAAGAAGATCATCAAAAAACTTCTTTGGAGTTTCATCCCACATAGGATGGGAGAAATCCTGCCATATAACATCTAATATATCATCAACTATTATAGGCTAAGGGACAGGAGTAACACTGGTTGAAATGTCTTTAAGACTAGATCTCAATTGTTCTAACATAGAAGCATCAATAAGGGCTATATAAGACACTATCGCTCTAGATAAATCATTTTCAAAAACTAGAAAAGCAGGAAGATAACTAGGCATAATGTCAAAATTTGATAAAAGAGAATGTAAATCAACTGTGGGATGAATTATAACATCACCAACAGTAAAACTTCTTGTTTTGCCGACAACTCATCTTCAACTGAAACTTCAAACATTTCTGAATCTGAAACTACTACAAATATAACCTCTAGAACTTATGCATTGGTTGAAACTAAAACTACAGTATATGGAGCTTCTTTATGAAACATCTCCCCCTGCCTAGATCTAGGGAGACCTGAATCTAGGCCCCCATAAGATGGAACAAAAGAGGAAGAGGTTAGCTTAGAGGAGAGGTCAGAGATAGTAACAACAAGATGAGCCAAGGCTTCATCTATTAGTTTCCTGAAAGTAGGAGTGATGAAGTCCAAAAGATTAGAAGAAATGGATGAGAAATCCAAATACTTATACTCAGGAGGATGATGAGCAGATGTAGAGGATGGATTAGAAGATGATGGATGAGAACTGTTAGCTTAGTTTGGATATATGAAAGATGACTGTGGTATAGATGTAAGATTGATTACAGGGGTAATGGCATCAGGAACTATTTCTTCCTAGATTAGGGAGTGAGGTTGAGATGAATGTTGGGGAGATAAATGAGGTGGAGATGAATTAAGTAGAGAGAAGTGAGGTGGAGATGAAAGTAGTGGAGATGAAGGTGACTAATGAGGTGAAGATAATTGATTTAAAGATGAATGAGGTGGAGATAGCTATTGAGTAGAGGAATTTATATGTAAGGAAGTGGATGGAAATTCTAAAGATAAAGCAGGTAGTTAAGAAGGTGGAGATGGGTTCTTGGGTGAATGGTGTGGAGATGGTAGAGGAGAAGAAATAAGAGGAACATAAAACTCTTATGGGGTATGGAGAGTGGCTGGAATAGCCCTGGAGCTTTCAAAAGCAAACCTAGAGGGTGCAACCCTGTAAGGCTTCGGAATCACCCTCTCCCATTTTCTAAAAAGGGCAGAGGTAATCCTCTTAGATGCATTAATATAAATGGTCTGAGAGACCAAAATATCTTGACACTTAGCCTGTAAGAAAATTCATAAGATCCTGCTATAACCTTCATACTTGCTGGTGATCTTCTTCTTAATTAAATCAAAAAGAGTTGATCCCCAGTTTATGTTCTTCTGGACTACCAGAGCATACATCAATAGGAATTGATGCCTGGTAACATAGTCGTGGGCTAAATGTTTGCCCAAAATAACCTTTCCTACTATATCTGTTAAGAACTTATATTCTATTTAAAAGTTCTTTTTCAGAAGATTGTTAGGGTTCCCTTGAGAATGACCTAATCTATCTAGCATTATCTTAAATTTAGAATTAGATAATTCTATATCTTCTTCGCCATTAATAAAACCAAAAAATTCAGAAAGAATTTCTGGGGTAAGAGGAACCTGATTCACTTAGATAGATCCAATAATGACAGGGGTATCCTTAGATTTGGCAGTATGAATCCATTCTTTGATCTCTGCCACTTGAAGCTTGATCCTGGTAGTCATAAAATGCTGCAGATTTTGTGCCTCAAATAATTTCAGAATATCCTGGATAACTTTATATGAATGATAGAAAGATTCTATGTCAATATAAAACCCTACATCAAATTTCATTGCCGAGAGGATTGCTAGAGAAATCGCCATTAGCATGCAAAACAGAGAGATCAAGTGCAAGGGAAATGGGAAAAGAGCGGGAGAGAGTTCGATGAAAACCTAATTATAAGTTTTTAGAAGTTGAAAAGGCAAACTCCGTCCATAGAAAAACGAAGCATTGAACTCTGTTCGATGAAATATTTCACACAAGAAATACATTTTGTCGATCTCCGTTTGACAAAAGTTTTGCGAAAGAATTACATTTCGTCGAGCTCCGTTCAACGAAAGGTACTCGAAACTAAAACATCGATCTCCAGTCGACCAAAGTTTCACAAAGAAAGTTTGTCGATCTCCGTTCGACCAACGTTTCACAAAAAGTTAACAGTTCGTCGAGCCTCGTTTGATGAAAGGTGTACAATTCGTCGATCTCAAAACAAAAATCAAAGTAAAGAATCTCCATTAATCATTCCTAACTGATTTAAGAATAAAATATGTATTTTTCATCTAAAGGTTTAGTGAAAATATCACCTCTTTGAAGATCAATAGAAATAAATTTTAGTTTAATTTTACTTTTATCTACATTATCTCTGATGAAATGATGTCTAATTTCTATATACTTAGTCCTACTTAAAAGGACTGGATTCTGCGTAATTGAGATTGCACTAGTATTATCAAAGAAAATAGTTGAATTATTTAAGTTATAACCATAATCTAGTAACTGATTTCGAATCCACAAAATCTATGAACAACAACTACTAACTACAATATATTTAGCTTCAATAGTCTAAGTAGACACGGATGTTTATTTCTTGCAAACCATAAAACAAGCCTATTACCAAGAAACTGACAAGTTTTAGATGTGCTTTTTCTTTCAACTCTGCATCCAGTATAGTCAGCATCTGTGAATCTAGTTAATTCAAATCCTGACTCAATAGGATACCAAAGTCCTAAATTAGGGTAACTTTTTATATATCTTAAAATTCTTTTATACAAAAATTAGATGAGATTCTTTTGGATTAACTTGGAACCTAGTACAAATACAGGTTGCAAACATAGTATCAGGTCTACTTGCTGTTAAATATAATAAGGATCCAATGATTGTCCTATATATTTTCTGATCAACATGTTTACTCTGTTCATTATTATCAACTACATCATTAGAGGGCATGAGTGTTTTCATAGAGGAGGCATCTGTCATCCCAAATCTTTTAATTAGCACTTCATGATATTTAGATAGAGATATAAAAATTCCATCAGTTGTTTGCTTTACTTGTAAACCATGGAAGTAGGATAATTTACCCATGCTACTCATTTCAAACATTGAATGCATTGGGTCAGAAAACCCATTGCAAAGTTTTGAATCAGTAGAACCAAAAATTATATCATCAACATATATTTGAACTAGTAAAATTTTAGATTTATGATGTCTAAAAAACAATGTTTTATCTACATGCCTCTACTAAATTTATTTTCTAAAACAAAACTAGCAAGGGTCTCATACCAAGCTTTTAGAGCTTGTTTAAGACCATAAAGGGCTTTATTGAGTTTAAAAACATAAGAAGAGTGAGTTGGAGAGATAAAACCTAGTGGTTGATCTACATAAACTTCCTCTTTGAGTTCTCCATTTAGAAATGCACTCTTCACATCAATCTAATATACCTTGACTTTCTTGAATGCTGTAAATGCAAGAAATATACTGATAGCCTCTAATCTTGCAATAAGAGTAAATTTATGATCATAATCTATGCCTTCCTCTTGTAAGTATCCTTGAGCTACCAATCTAGCTTTATTTATTACTATGAATCCTTAAGCATCCAACTTATTTCTAAAGACCCATTTGCTTCCAATGACTTGATTGTCTTTGGGTCTTATAAATAAGTCCCAAACTCTACATCTATCAAATAGATTGAGTTCCTCTTGCATAGCAATGATCTAGTGGGGATCTTGTTCTGCTTCTTTGATGGATTGAGGTTCAATATGAGAGAGAAAATAAGTATGCCACTGATCTGGATTCAGTTGATGCCTTATTTGCACACCAACTGATATATTTCCAATCACTTGAGATCTAGGATGATTTCTAAGTGTGAGAAAATTATCAGGCGGAATTGGTTGTTCAATAACTTGTGTTGTTAATTCCTCTTGTAGAATTTCATTAGCTATTGTTTTTTTAGAATAAATTTCATGATTTTCTTCATCTCTGTCTTCTGTATTTTGTTGAGAAGGATGCAATGAATCCTCTTGTGTTAGGATTAACTCATCCAATTTCTCACACAGATTTTGTACCTGAAAAGAATCTAGGGTAGATGTATCCCTCTCCTTATAAAACATGTTAGTTTCATCAAAAGAAACATTTATAGATTCTTCTATCTTCAGGGTAGATTTATTAAACACCCTATAAGCCTTGCTAACTTGATAATATCCAAAAAAATTCCATATGCAGATTTGGCTTCAAATTTCCATAAGTGTTTCTTGTCATTATTATGTACGTAACATCTACACCAAAAAACTTTAAAGTAATTTACTTTAGGTTTCTTATTTTTAAGTAATTCATAGGGAGTCTTACCCTTCAGTTTATGAATAAGACTTCTGTTAAGAACATAATTTGTTATGCTTATTGCCTCTGCCCAAAAGGATAGGGGTAAATAAGTATCTGCAAACAATTGTCCAGCAGATTCAATTAGAGTTCTATTTTTGCTTTCAGCTACCGCAATTTGTTGAGGAGTTCTAGGAGCGGAAAAATAATGCCTGATACCTTCTTTCTCACAGAATTCTTTCATCGGAAGAGATTCAAACTCAGTGATATATCACTTCTGATCAATGCAATCTGAGTAGAATACTCAATCTGATGTTCCTAAGAAAGTCTGTAAGAACTTTAAAGATATCTGACTTGTTTCTAAGAAAGAACACCCAAGTAAATCTTGAGAAATCATCAATAAGGTATATGACTTTCCTCCCAAACTTTGTACTATAATAGGTCCAAAAAGGTTCATATGTGGCAAATACAAAATTCAGGGTGAATCACTCTTAGATATGGATTTTAAACTACTTTTGGTTTACTTGCCTAATTGACAAGCCCTGCAAAGTCCTTCCTTCTTGTAAGAATCAGAAGGTAGTCCTCTAACAAGGTTATACTTAGATAATTTAGAAATAGTTCTAAGGTTTAAATGTCCTAGTCTTTTATGCCAAAGTTCATTAGATTTACTAATTTGATTAAACAATCATAATTCTATTTTAGCAGAGTTAAAATTAACCAAATAAATGTTACCTTGTCTAACTCCAGTTAAAACAATTTTGTTTTTATCATATGTAATAAAGCACAATGATTTATTAAAAGATACTTGATAACCTTAATCACATAATTGACTGATGGAGATAATTTTTTGCTTGAGACCTTTTACATAAGCTACCTTCCTGAAGGTAACTGCTCCCACCTTGAAATGGCCATACCCTTCTATTTGTCCACAGTTGGAGTATCCAAAAATGACTTTTGGTCCAAGCTTTGCTTTAAAATCTTTAATGTTAGCCTTTCTTCCTGTCATATGTTTTGAACATCCACTATCCAAATACCATTGTTCCTCTATTGTAGGATAGCTTTTTTCCTGTATAAAATAATTTAGGTTTTCTTGACCCAGGTTACCTTGGATCCTGATATTCTTTCATAAATATTTGAAATATAAGAACATTCAGGTTGATCTCTATAACCAAGTGGATGATATCTCCTAGGAGGAATAATCCACTGAGTAAAAGGTATTTTCAATCTTTATGTTTGATTATTCATTTGAAAATAATTTAAATTTCTATCTGATAAATTTGAGTTCGACGAATGATAGTGATTTTGTCGTACTGCGTTTAACAAATGGTGGAGAGTTTGTCGAGCTACATTCACAGAATAGTGATATTCACTTTCTGTGTTCCACGTTCGTCGATCTCTATTCGACGAATCATATTGATTTCGCCGAGCATCATTTGTTCAATAGTTATACTCAAATCCTTTGTTCACTGTTCGTTGAGCTCTGTTCGACGAATAATATTTATTTCATCGATCTCGGTTCGACGAATTTTTTTGAACATAGTTTTTATGAAAAAATTTATTTTGATTTGGTTTATTCTTTTGTAAAACTTCTGTAGCTTTATCTATATCTTCGAACTTTTCTTTTTCTTTAGCACATGTAAATTTTATTGGTGTAGATAAAAATTTTTTCTATAAAAGAAGAGGTTGACTTGATGAAGCTCCCAAGCTTAGTTGGAATTTAGTCTGGCATTGACTGTGCTTATGATATTCATCAGTTTTATAGTTCTCCCATTAAGAGATTCTTCAAACATCTTAGCCTTAGATAATTTATTTTCTAGTGAAATTACTTGTTCCTTAAAAATCTTTAACTCTTCTTCAAGTTAAATATTTTCTGAAGATAGTTTGTTTAATTCAATTAATTTTTCTCTGAGAAATTTTATTTCTTTCTCAGATTGTATTAAGTCTTTACAAAGTAATTTGAAATCAATTTTAAGTTGTTCTGAAGTAAAATCACATGTTGAAATTACCTGGTCTTCTTCAGAATCAGATTCAGAATCGGAATTGTTGCATGATGCATTGATTTCCATCAGACAGACTTCTTTAGCTATTGACTATTGTTCATCTTCACTTGAACTGGATGAAGATTAAGAGAACGATTCACTCCAAGTTTCAGCTACAAAGCCTCTCTCCTTCTTTTTGTGTTTACTGGAAGAGGATTTGTGTGAGTGCTTCTTAGAGTATTTCTCCTTCTTCTTATCCTTCTTTTGATTTTCAGGACACTCTAGAAGAATGTGTCCTGGTTTCTTGCAACCATAACAAACAATTTCCTTAGTTGGACTTTTGTCATACCTTGGTTTGTCTTGGTTTCTAGATGATCTTCTCCTGAAGTCTTTTTTGGCTATCTTGTAGAACCTTTTAAACAGGAGACCCATAAGATCTTCATTCTGTGGAACTTGTTCTTCTTCAGTTGCTTGGAAAGTAATGCTCATTTCCATCTTCACTGAGGGTAGAGTCTTTTGTTCAGCTTCCCTTGTTTTGATGAGCTGCTCATAAGATTTGAGCTTGCCCAACAAAGTCTCAGTTGTGATTTTATTCAAACTTCTAGCTTCTCTAATTGGCAAGATTCTTGAATCCCATGTTCTAGGGAAACACATGAGAATTTTATCATACACCTCTGTCAATGTAATGTCCTTTTCTAGAGATTTCAGCTCATTAATTATGAGATTTAGTATTGTGTACATATCTGTAACTTATTCACTTTCACCCTTTTTAAAATTCTCATATTGAGATATCAAGTGAGATCTATTATCCTTTATTTCATCAACTAATCAAGCTACCATTACATTGAGGGACTCCCAGACAGCTTTTGTTGAGGGGCATTCAACAACCTTCTTAAAAAAATCATCAGACATTGTTTGGGTTAGAATGTTCATAGCCTTTGCATCAACAATTTTCAGCTTTTTCTGAGCTTCTGTCCATTCTGGTGGTGGTACAACAATGGTGCTTGATGTTGCTAGTGGTAGAGGTGGTCCTATCAAAATAGAATTGTAGATATCCTATTAATAGAGTTCATATATTATCTAATCCTTATCTACCATAATGCAAACTTATTAAGGTTACAAACAGGAGGTCTAGTACTTGAATACTCTTTATTTTGTGCCATGATAAAAAAAACTAGAGAAAATAAGATCTGTTGGTTCATGTGTTAGCATGTAAAACCAAAGAACCAACCTCTGATACCAATTGAATGTGAGGGATAGATATAAATTTACTCTAGAGGGGGGTGAATAGATATTTTAAAACATTGATTTATTTTTATAGCGGATTTTAATTTAAGTGATAAATATATATATATAAAGAAAAAATCACAGTACACAAATAAAGAAAGCAATCAATCACAAATGACTCAAGGATTTATAGTAGTTCCCCAATAAACCTAGGTATGTCTACTCTTCTACCACCCTGGTAGGAATCCACTATAGGTTTTTGATCTTGTGCCCTTCCACCAGAAGATCTATTTTCTAAGGGAGATCTTGCAACCCTTTGAGCTTTTGATCAGGTGCCCAAAAACCAAGCTTAAGTCTTTTGATCAGGTAACTTATGAACCAAGAGATAACTTTTGGAGGAAGTTAAAAACCCTGTACACAATTTAAGAAATAAACTAAGAGAGTTGATGATGTCTTCTCTCTCAAATATCTTTGAGAAGACTCTAGTGGATGAATATGCAAAAAGCTCCCCATAATTTTACTAGAGATTAGAGATCGAGAGGGGATGCTTTTCTTCAGGGTGTAGGCCTTCTTATATTTGACTTGTTGAAGACTTTTCACTTGTAGAGACTGAAGCAGAAATTCTATTAAAATTATGTTCATATGTAAGTCCCTTAATTAGTAACAGTGTGTCACCCTGAAAGTCTAACTCTATAAACTTATGAGATATATAAGAGTGCCACGCTTTGAAGTAGCAATAATCTGAATATATAATCTCTGAGAAGAATTCAAACATTTGAATTAAAACCATTCTAAAATGCCTGAAGACTCTCTGAGAATTATAACTGCTCTGGTAATAAATGAGAATTAAACTCTGTGATAAATCCATATTTAAAGCTGCCTGAAACAACTATATTCATTAAGATTATTTACAATTAAATATCAGAGTATAACTTACTGACATTAAGCCTTTCAAAATCATTCTTCCTTCAGAATAAAAAACTAACTGAACATTAAACACTGCATGAAATTCGTCGAACTGAGCCTAGAGATCGTCGAACTGAGCTTGGAGCTCGTCGAACTGAGCCTGGAGTTCGTTGAAATTAGCCGGGAGTTCGTCGAGCTGAGCTTCTGACTTGTGATCATTGTTCGTAGAATGGAGCCAAGAGTTCGTCGAGCTAAACACAGAGTTAGAACTCTGAGTTCCTCGAACTGAGCCTGGCGTTCATCGAACTGAGGACAAATTTCGTCGATCTGAATTCTGTATTCATCGAACAACAATTTTCTGGAATTATTATGAAGGAGGAACCCTAAAAATAAACCTATTACCCTAGACTATACACATTGGGTCAAACTAATCATCCTAAAACAAATATTAGTGATCCTATCCAAAATTAGTAATTGGTTTCCAACAGCAACAATCTTCGTCGGATCCACTGTGATTCCCTCACAACTAACAATATGACAAAGGAACGCAATCGAAGAAAAGCTAGAACTCACACTTCGAGAACTTGTCATAAAGCTGACTACTTCTCAATGTCTCTAGAATAATCTGTAAATGTTCCGCATGATCCAACTCGGACTGGGAGTACACGAGGATATCATCAATGAACACTATAACGAACCGATCAAGATGTTTCTTTAATGTCTGGTTCATTAAGTCCATTAAAATGGAGGGCGCATTAGTCAGCCCGAAAGGCATGACCGTAAACTCATAATGTACATAATGTGTACTGAAAGCCGTCTTGGGAATATCGCTTTCCCTGATTCTTAGCTGATAATAGCCAGACTTAAAAACCAACTTAGAATACACTATCGACCCAACCAGCTAGTCAAACAAATCGTGATTCTCGGAACCGGGTACTTATTCTTCTCTGTTAACTTGTTCAGTTTCCGATAATAATACAAAGCCGCAGACTTCCGTCCTTTTTTTCACGAAGAGGACAGGGTGCTCCAAGGTTACATACTCGGACGTACATACCGCTGCTCTATCAATTAATGAAGTTGAGCTTTCAACTCTATCATTTCACTTGGTGCTAAATGGTAAGGAGACCATGACGCGGGTTTGGATCCAGGAACCAACTCGATTATGAAATCAATCTCATGTTGAGGTGGAGCTCCAGGGAGATTATCAGGGAATACATTGACAAATTTCGACACCACTGGCATACTGGCCAAAACCAGCTTGGGATTCTTTGACTCTAAAAGAGTGAAGAACCACTCCGTACCCTCATAAATAGCCTTAACCACTTAAAGGGCTGACATCATCGTCTTGCTCGACCCTTTCATACCGAAAAAAGTAGTTTCTTGACTCGTATTCAACCCCAAAGTGATAGTCTTCAAACTACAGTTGATGAATGCAAGCTTCTATGAGATCCAATCCATGCAAAATATTACGTAAAACTCTACTATCGGTAGTAGTGATGCTCTTGAAAGAAAAGGCAGATTAAGCTTTGATTAACTCGAGAGGGGGGGGGTGAATAGAGTTTAATAAAAAATTCCTTTGCAACTTTTTACAAATATAAAGTTAAGTGATAAAATAGGTGATATAGTTATAGCTATGTGATGTTAACAAGAGCAAAGAAAAGCTACACTAAGTTACCACAGCACAAGACAACAAATAAAACAACAAACACACATACAACACAAGAATATTATAGTGGTTCCCCAACTGGGTACATCCACTCTTCTACCACCAAGGTAGGAATCCGCTACAGGTTTTGATCAGGTGCCTGCCACCACAATATCTATTTGCAGGGAGATATTGCAACCCTTTGAGCTTTTGATCAGGTGCCCAAAAACTTACCACAAGTCTTTTGGAAGGTGACTTGTGACCAGGCAAACTTTTGAAGGGAGTTAAAACCCTATACAGTGGGGTGGGAAAGAAAGTGTTGTTAGTCTTTGATGATGCATAATTTATCTAAATTTATTAGTGTAAAAATATATTATTTTCGTTTTAAATCTCTTCCTTTATGTAATTTTATGTTTCCTTTATGTGTAAATATTATAACTAATGTTTATTTTCTATTTTTGCAGGTTTTAACAAGTTTGCGGCCAAAAATCCCGTGACACGCCCCCATGACATGCCCTTCCTGGGCGTTTCACAGGGCGTGCAGCCTGCTCCAGAGGTTAAAAGCCACCAGAAGGAATTTCCTGCCAAAATCCCGTGTCACGACCCCCTGACACGCCCTCCCTGGGCGTGTCCCAGGGCTTGACACGGGGCATGTTACCCTCATCCCGAAGCCTGCTGTCGTATTCAATGCTTTCTCCGTTACTGCAAGCAAACAGTACTATCACACCCACATGACATGCCCTATGTGGGCGTGTCACAGGGCGTCACCTGGCTTTTTCTGATATCTGATGGATTTTCGACCGCTGATTTTTACATGATGCGCCTGTTATGCCCCCCTATCACAAGCGTGACCAAGGGCGTGTCTGACATGGTACCGAGGCAATCATCATTCCCGCAAGAATTCAACTCTCGAGGTCAACTCTGTACCTATCATGCCCCCTATCATGCCCTTTCCGAGCGTGACCCAGGGCATGACCAACCCGTGGGAAAAGTCTATAAATACCTGGCCAATCCCAGCATTCAGGACCAACTTTTGGGGAGAGGGGAGGTGCTGCAAGTTCATTTCTTAGGGTTTTAGTGTTTTTATTTTAAGGTTTTGCTCCCTCTCTCCCTCCATTTCTTGCTTTTATTTTCATGCAATGCACTTTCATTTCCTGTAATCTTTTTTTACTAGTATTATATCAGTAGTTAGATTCTTTTTATGCCCTCGTAACGTCCATTTCCTAGTTGTAATCATTTTTTGTTTTTTAATAAGATTGTAGTTAGCATTTCCTTTCTCTATATTCTCTCTCTTTAGTTTTCATACACCTTTATTATTTACACCTCTCTTTCCCTATTACCATGATTAACTAATCCCCATTTGTACTCGATCGCGATGATCTAAGAATGGGTTGATCAAGTTATGAAGTTTTAGCTTCTTTTTCTTCCTAAAGTAAACACTTTTGATTTACTCTTGGTTTTTATTTAGTAGGACTATATTGCCGGTATATAGTTTTCATTTGTGTTTTAAATCATAGTTAAAGTGAGGGAATAAGATACTTACTACTCTAGAGGGGGGGGGGTGAATAGAGTATTCAAAAAGAAGAGACTCTAAACACTTCTCTTAGAGCTATTTGCGGAATATTAAAATAAAAGCATTAAACCTAAAGCCTAACTGAGAGTAGTGAATAAAAGAGAAGCTCAATGAAGTTTCAGTTGAGCTTTTATCCTAATATAGCATCTGACAACCTAGTTAAAACTATCATAACCACAGAGCATTAATTAAAATAAGCAACCAGACAACACAAGAGCTTTATAGTGGTTCCCCATAGGGTACATCCACTCTTCTACCACCCTGGTAGGAATCCACTACAGGTTTTTGATAAGGTGCCCTGCCACAAGTAGATCCGCTTCAGGTAGATCTCAAGACCCTTTAGGCTTTTGATTAGGTGCCTAAAAACCAAACAAACAGGTTTTTGATCAGGTGCCCTGCCACCAATAGTTCACTTTTGAAGGGAGTAAAAACCCTTTTACAGGAGGTTAAAAGAGAGAATTGAAGATGTCTTCTCTGTGTTCAGAGAAGCTAGTGGATTGCTCTGAGAAAATCAAAGCTCCCCCTAGCTTAGAGAATGTACAGGAAGAAGCTTTGCTTCAGGATACAGGATCTCCAAATTTCTTGAGATGACTTTCTGATGCATCCTTGAAGAAGACTCTAGATTTTTAATGAATGTTCTTCTTCAGCAGCTTTTACAATCGGGGAGAGTTTGTAACAATGAATTTTCAGCAATCTGGGAGGTTCTTCTTCTTGAAGGCTTGAACTCTGAATATTGATTTTCCTGAAGACAGGATGAACTCAGGAAGAAGAAGAACTTTTCTTTCTCTTGAGATTTTATGGTTCTGTTTCTGATTTGTATGTATGTGTGTTTATCTTCAGCTGACTGCTCTGATAATATAGAAACTTCTCTTCTTTTGAAAAAGCCTCGAGCCCTGCACTAGAAAACTTTCCAAATAATAAAATAAAATAAATAAAGAAACTGCACCTGTAATCTTTTCTGTCATTCCCAAAAAAGAATTAAGGATATTAAAATTATCCTATCAATTTGACTTTACAAATTGGCACAGGATACAAAGCCTAACGGCTATATTACATCTGTAGAAAATCACGATTTCCTCTAATAAAACAAATCACTTTATTCTACCAAATCTCTTAATTAATGCATAAGGAATATTGCAAATAAGCAAAAGAATATAAACATTAAATTAAGCAGAATATTCTTAATAAAATATGTCTTAAATAAGAGGAAAAAGAAAATGATCAAATGAAATGAATATAGATAACAGCAGACAGAAAGCGTCGACCAAAGAATGAAGATCGTCGATTTGAACAAGCAGATCATCGACCTGAAGAAAAACTGTCTTAACAGAAATTGTCGACCAAGGCTAGAAGATCGTCGATCTGAATAAGCAGATCGTCGATCCCACTTCAGAGTTCATATAACTCTGAGATCGTCGATCACCAATCAAAGATCGTCGAGCGATATTCGACTATCGTCGAGCACAATTCTACTTAACCAATTTTTATTTCAATCCAATCTCAACCAACCTAACCTAAGGATATACTAACCTTTAGTCTAGCCATTGACCATAGATAATTCTTGGCTCAATTAAACCTAATTGAGATGACATGACCCAAATCAAAACTAGGGAACCAACAATCTCCCCCTATTTGGGTGATGTCACTCAAACAACAAAGAATCTAATACAAACAGATAGAGAAGCATCAATAGATATATCATCAAACAGATTTGAATAAATTAGATAGTCAAAACAAATATCACAGACATTTATCAACAGAGTCTGAAGGAGGAAAAGAAGTAGCAGGAGAGAAAGTGATTTTTCTTTGAGGATCATTTGTATCCTTCTTTGATAACTTCAAGTCCTGCTCTCCAATAATCTTTAGTTCTCACGCTTTAGGCAGAACAGCTTAAGGATGTTTTTCCATATACTTTGAAGCATCAAAAACTTCTGAACTTACTTGGAACCTGTCTAATTCATTCTTTCTATACTTTGACATAGTAGAAAATCCTATGATGTCTTTACCTTCAGCTTTAGCTTTCCTAATTTGAGCAGCTCCCACCAATTCTAGAAGTCTAGCCATTTTGAAGTTAGGATCAAGCTCTTGACTTTCATAAGTATTTTCATCAGCTAGATTTAATGGATTTACAGTCTTAAATTTTACTGATTGAGTTAGAAAACTCTCAGCTTGCTCTTGAGATGGCTTGACATCTGAATCTTTTGGCTCTTGAATCATAAGACTAGATGGAGGAACATACTCAGCATACTTCTTGCTTGATTTGTCAGAGTATATTAATCTTTTTCCTTTTACATCTACTTGCTTGGCCTTAGCAGATTTTTCCTTTGAAGGTGACAATTTTGTTTTTGGAGGAGATCTAGGAGCTGGAGGAGGAGAGAAGGTTGGTTGTTGATATACAACTTCCTTTACTTGCTCTCTTGGACTGTCTGAATGCCTAGACTGCATCAGATTGTAAGAACTGCTGGGAGGAGGATGCATGCCCTTCCTCTGATAGGTAAATGACTGATTTTGACTGGCAGGAGGAGCAGAAGATCTGGGAACAACATTTCCTGAAGCACCAGCAGAGGGAGGAGGAGGAGGAGGATGACCTCTCTGAATCCCTTTAGGAGGAGGATAGCTCTTCCTGCTCTTCTTCCTTGCTTTCTGAGCATTTTTAGAATACCACATCCAAGCCTCAAAATTCTTAGATTTAGGATCAATCCCTTTCAAAATATAGTAGGGAATATCATGGTCTGGGTTAAGAGGAGCTTGTGCTATGGCCTTCCTTTTCTTCTAAGCAGCCCTATTTTTTTTCTTCTTACCTTTTGAATCATCAGAATCCTCATCCTCATCCTCAGAATGTGAGGACTGAGGTTTTGCATATAGATCATTAATTTCTTTTAACATAGCTTCCTTTTTTTCTTTAGCTTTCAGAAGAGCCTTTTCTCTTTCTTCTTCTAATATATCTTGAGACAAGAGAGAATCAAAATCTGGACCTGGGGAGTCATCCCAAAGAGTAGAGGGCACAGAAGATACAACAAATTCAACTTCTAGAACAGCAACTGACACATCTTTATCTGAAGACTCTGCTGAATTCCACTTAGCTTCTAAGAAGGAGGTAATAATTCCTTCTAGATATCTGGCAACTACAGGAGTGGAAAGTTCCTTAAGACAAAACTTGAAAGCACAAACTACTTTAGCCATTGTTTTAGAAATAATAAAACTATCCAAAATCTGAAGGCTCATTGGTCTCTGATAGCACACAATGGCCTGAAGGGGATAAAATGTACAAGGGGAGGACTGAAAGATATAATGGTCTCCATAGGATGATAGTGAGGACTCATCATCTGAATCAAGAAGTGCATCCAGTTCATCTTCAAGAACTACTAGAGCATCTATATCTATAATAATCCTCTGTACATAATCTAGAATGACTTCATCTGGAACTACGTCTGAACCCGTTTCCAGCTCCATTGCTACTAGAGATTGCACAACCTGACAAGCCCAAGCAGAGCCTGAATCATCTTAATTGAGCACCTCCCCGTACCTAGTTTCTGTTGGAACTAAACCCAGGCCCCTAGATGAAGAATGGACAGAGAGGGCAGAAATGGAAGAAACAATTGATGAGATGGAGAGAGCAAGGGGGGCTATGGCTTCAGCTATCATGGTTTTGATGGATGGAGTAATGAGGTCTAGGATATTTGCAATGAATTCTGGTGTAATTTGAAATGATGGAGTAATGATGGATGTGGAATCATCAGAATTGATGTTCTTCTGAATTGGGGCTTCATCAATTAGGGAATTATGATGAGATGGATTATCATTAGTGGGTGATTGATGATTTGAAGTGGCTGGAGAATGATGAGGAGATGGAGTGAGCAGATTTAACATGGAATCTAAGTTGAAGTTTTGTATCTCAGCTAGATGAGCTGGTGTTGGGGAAGCAGACTATGATGGATGGTTCACAGGAGAAGAATGAATTTCAATGTAGGTGGATGGCAAGGAGGATGAAGCAGGAATTTCTTCACTAGGGTGGGAAGTGGCTTCAGGAGACCTTGTGCCCTACGATGTTGTAGGGCAAGACCCAGCCTTTTATGGTTTCTGAATGGTCCTTTTCCACTTAACAAACAGGGAAGGATCAATTCTCTTGCTGGCATTGATTGCTGTAGAAGCAGAGCCTTACAGCTTGGAAGCTTTCTTAGATAGAAACAACCCAATCAGCCTACCTTGAGTCACCTCTTTCTTATTATTCTTTTTCTTGATTAACTCAAATAGAAATCCAGCCCAGTTGATTGCTTTCTTATTCACTAAGGCTGACATCAAAGCAAATTGTTGCCTGTTGATGTTGTCATGGGCTGAATGCTTTCCAAGCAAAACTTTTCCAACCAAGTCATCCAAGAACTTAAAGCCAACAGATAAATTTACTTTCAAGAGCTTAGATGGAATGCCTTCTGCATGTCCCATTTCTAACAGCATCCTACCATACTCAGCATTATCTTGCTTATACTCATCAGATCCATTCTTTAGCTCAAAGATTTCAGTCAGAATTTCGGGAGTAAGAATTACCTCCACGCCGTTTATGGTTCCTGTCATCGCTTTGTCATCGGAAGAAGATGTATAAACCCATTCCTTTATTTCTGATTGATGGAGATTGATTTTTGTAGACATGAGCTTCTTGAGACCTTGATCATCTCATAACTGCAACATCTCTCGAAAAACTTGCTCGCAGTCGCTGAAGGAATAAAAATCAACACTAAAACTGGCATCGAACTTCATCACAGACAGAGTTATAGAGGAAATCGCCATGGAATCGACGAGAAGAATCGCAAGAAGAGAGAGGATAAAGCACGGGACAAGAGCTCAAAATAGTCCTGGAAGCATAATACAAAAAGGCGAGCTCCGTCGACGATCTTCAGACCTAAATAGACGATCGGTTTGAAATAAACTAGAGTCGTCGATCTTTTAATGAAGATCAAGAGAATCGGTCGTCGATCGTCCATCGACGATCGATTTCCGGAGCAGAGTCGTCGATCATCGATCGACGATTCCTGTCTCTAAATGCAAAGAGCTATCGTAGACGGAGGGTCGACGATTTAGCTCAACCTGTTCGACGATCTTCGACACCGTTCGACGATCTCAGAACAGATTTCAACTTAGTAGATTTTTACACTTAGTCTGATCCATTCATCATGTCTAGTTGATTCAAAAAGAATAGATGTTTCTGTTCATCTAAACACTTTGTAAACATATCATTTCTCTAAAGATCTGTGGGTATAAACTCGAGATTTATTTTATTCTTGTCAACACAGTCTCTAAGAAAATCGTGTCTGATGTCAATATGCTTAGTTCTAGAATGGTGCACAGGATTTTGTGATATGGAAATAGCACTGGTACTGTCACACATAATTTTGGTGTTTTTGTGTCTGTACCCATATTCTAAGAGTTGATTTTGAATCCACAGTATCTGTGAACAGCAACTAGCAGCTGCTATATATTCAGCCTCTACAGTTGAAGTTGAAACAGAAGCCTGCTTCTTGCAAAACCAAGACACTAATCTCTCACCTAGGAACTCACAAGTCCCTGAGGTACTCTTCCTGTCAACTCTACAGCCATCATAGTCAGCATCTGTGTATCCAATCAACTCAAATTCTGATTCAGCTGGGTACAAAAGACCTAAATTTGGGCATCCCTTCAAGTATCTTAAGATTCTCTTAAGAAGAGTCAAGTGAGATTCCTTGGGGTTGACCTGACATCTAGCATAGAGGCATGTGGCAAACATTATATCAGGCCTACTTGCAGTTAGATATAATAGGGAACCAACAATGACCCTATAATTTTTCTGATCAACAGGCTTGCCCTTTTCATCAGAATCAATAACTACATTAGTAGCCATAAGAGTGTGCATTATAGAAGCATCTGCCATCCCAAACTTCTTTACCAATTCCTTGGCATATTTAGATTGGGAGATGAAGATGCCATCAACATCATTTTTCACTTGTAGACTAAGGAAATAAGATAGCTCAATCATACTACTCATCTCAAACTTAGAATGCATTAGGTCTGAGAACCCTTTGCATAGTTTGGGATCAGTGGAACTAAATATAATATCATCCACATAAATTTGAACTAACAGGATCTTGTCCTTATGGAGCTTAATAAAAAGGGTTCTATCAACTATGCCTCTAACAAACTTATGTTCTAATAGGAAACTAGCTAAAGTTTCATACCATGCTCTAGGAGCCTTCTTAAGTCCATACAGAGCTTTTAACAACTTAAAAATATGTTAGGGATAAGTTGAAGAAGTGAAACCTGGGGGTTGTTCAACAAACACATCTTCCTTTAGCTCTCCATTCAGGAATGCACTCTTTACATCCATTTGGAACACCTTAAACTTCATGTAGGCTGCATAGGCTAGAAAGATCCTTATTGTCTCTAGCCTAGCAACAGGAGAAAATGTCTGATCATAATCTATGCCTTCTTCCTGTCTGTAGCCCTGTGCTATAAGCCTTGCTTTATTCCTTATAATAATTCCTTGAGCATCCAACTTGTTTCTAAACACCCATTTAGTGCCTATAACAAGTCGACCTTTTGGTCTTGGAACCAAATTCCAAACTTTACACCTTCCAAACTGATTTAGCTCTTCTTGCATAGAAATGATGCAGTGGGGATCTTGCTCGGCATCTTTTATAGTTAGGGGCTCAATCTGTAAAAGAAATAAACAAGAATCACATCTTGACTTAGTTGATGTCTAGTTTGCACACCAGTTGAAATGTCTCCAATCACTTGAGATGTAAGATGATCTCTATGTGTGACATAATCAGTTGGTGGTATGTGATCTTCAACAGCAGTTGGAATCAATTCCTCAGGTGGAATTAGATTGGCTGTTGGTAGAGTGGCAATCACTTCTACTTTGTCTTCATCACCGTTTGAATCATCCATCTGAAGAGTTGGTTGAGGTTGAATCTCCTGAGTGAGTTTCAGCTCATCCAAATTCTTGCACAAGTCAGGTACCTGCAAACAGTTACTGGAAGAAGTTTCCTTCTCTCTATAAAACATCTTAGTTTCATCAAAAGATACATGTACTGACTCTTCAATTTTCAATGTGGATTTATTAAATACCCTATAAGCTTTGCTTACTTGGGAATATCCTAGAAAGATTTCCATTAAACCTTTGCTTCAAACTTTCTAATGTAGTATTTTTTATTGTTGTGAATGTAAACTACACAGCCAAAAATTCTAAAATAATCTATTTTAGGTTTCTTTTCTTTAAGCAATTAATTGGAGTGTTCCCCTTTAGTTTATGTATCAGACTCCTATTCAGTACATAGTTAGCTGTGTTAACTGCTTCTGCCCAAAAGGATAGAGGCATATTAGCATCTGCTAACAATGTTCCTGCAGCTTTAATCAGGGTTCTATTTTTCCTTTCAACTACCCCATTTTATTGAGGAGGTCAAGGAGAAGAGAAGCTATGTCTGATACCTTCTTTCTCACAGAATTCTTGCATAAGAAGAGATTCAAACTCAGTACCAAGATCACTTCTGATCAAGGCAACTTGAGTAGAGTACTCAGTCTGTATACAAAGTAGAAAATCTTTAAGAACTTTAAAGTTATCAGATTTAGTTCTCAAGAAGAACACACAAGTGAACCTAGAGTAATCATCTACAATTACTAGGGTATAAAATTTCCCTCCTAGACTCTGTACAGCTATTGGACCAAAGAGATCCAAGTGCAATAGGTACAGGATTCTAGGTGAATTACTTTTATTTACAACTTTGAAACTATTTTTAGTTTGCTCTCCTAGTTGACAAGCCTTGCATAGGCCTTCCTTCTTGTAGGGGCAAGAGGGCAAACCTCTGACAAGGTTGTATTTAGATAACCTAGATATATTCCTAAGGTTAACATGACCTAGCCTTTTATTTCACAAAGTATTATTACTACTCACCTCATTAAATAAACAAATTTCAAAAGAGGTGGATTTAAAATCTACAAGATAAATATTCCCTTGCCTAATGCCTACTAATACAACTTTATTATTCAAAGTAATATTGCACAGAGTATTAAAAAACCAAACCTGGTAGCCAACATCAAAAAGCTGACTTACAGAAATAAGATTGTGCTTCAGTCCTGTGACATAAGCTACCTTCTAGAAAGTAACTGACCCTATGGTGAATTTACCATATCCTTAAGTCTGACCACATCTGGAATCACCAAAGACTACCTTTGGTACCAACTTGGCTTAGAAGCTTGACAGGTTCTCTTTGTTTCCAGTCATATGCTTGGAGCATCCACAATCCAAATACCACTTGTCCTGAGTGATAGGATAGGTCTTCACCTGCAATAAGATAAATTAAACATTGTAGACCCAGGTAACCTTGGGTCCATTGTTCTTCACATAGGAAAAACTAGAAATGAAAGAGTATGCAGGTTGAGGGTGATATCCTAAGGGATTAGATCTCCTAGGTGGGATAATCCAATTAGCTGACCTAGGGTTGCTATTAAACTTATTGTTTCTGTGAGCATTGGTGTGATTCTCGAAATTTAGTTCTGATCATCGATCGATGTTCGATGATCGGTACCCAGATCGTCGATCTTGGTTCACAGAAAAGGATTCTGGATTCCACGATCGTCGATCTCTGTTCGACGACTAAGGTTGAGATCGTCGATCACTCATTGTTAAGTTATTATACCCAGCAGGTGAGTTCATAGATCGTCGATTATCATTCGACGATAGGTGCAGCGATCATCGATAGGCGTTTGACGATTTTTGTATTTCTATGAATTTATATTTCCTTTTGTCTCTCTTAATCTTATTTAATGCTTTCTTAGCCTTTTGAATAACCTCAGTGTTCTATATTCCTTTTTCAGAAACAAACTGTACTTGAGTAGAAAGATTGTATTCAAGGAGCAATAGGGGTTCACTAGGGGAGGCACCTAAGCCTAACTTATTGTTGTCTGTCCTAGTGTTGGAAGTGCTTGTGATTTCTAGCAACTTAAGGCTTCTGCCATTAAGTGAATCTTCTAACCTTTTAGCATTAGCTAGTTCTAATTTAAGAAATTTAATTTCTTTAGATGATCTAGTGAGTTTAGATTCTAACATAATTTTTTCATAAGATAGAGATTCATATCCAGCTAGTTTATCTCTAAGCAACTTAATCTCCTTTTCTGAGCTAAGTAAATCTAGGCAAAGAGTTTTAAATTCATGCTTAAATTCATCAGAGGTAAAATAATAAGATGCAATTACCTGGTATTTATCAGATAATTAATCCTCCTCATCTTCAGTCATCTATATAGCTGAGTTACTGCTGCAGACATTAATTGCTATAAGGCAAATGTCCTTAGCTTTCTTCTCTTCTTCTTCATCTTCACTGGAGCTGGGGGAAGAGGAGTCTTCCTCAATATTCACTCCAGGTCTTTGCAACAAGACCTTTCTCTTTCTTCTTATATTTGTGAGAAGATGTCTTGGAATAGTGCTTCTCATGTTCCTTCTCTTTTCTCCTTTTCTTATGCTTTGTCTCTGGACACTCAGGGAGAATGTGTCTAGGCTTCCTACATCCATAACAAATAATTTCTTTAGATGGGGTTTTATCATACCTTGGCTTATCATCATATTTTGATGACTTTCTTCTGTTGTCCTTTCTGCCCATCTTGTAGAACCTCTTGGCAAAGAGTGTCATCAGTTCATTATTTGATTTAGTCACTTTGGACTCATCATCAGCCTTAAGTGCAAGGGTTTGCTCTTTCCTTGTTGGAGTAGATGTTTATGCTTCAGCTTCAGCTTCCCTGGTCTTCAGTACTTGCTCAAATGATTTTAGCTTGCAAAGGAGAGCTTCATTTGAAATCTCTGTTGAACTTCTGGACTCCTTGATTGGCCAGATTCTGAGATCCCATGTGCTGGGGAAGCACATCAGCATTTTATCATTGACTTCTGTCAATCTGATCTCCTTATCAAGTGTCCTCAACTAATTGATAATGGAGCTGAGCCTTGTGTACATAGCTTCTACTGTCTCAGCTTCTTCCTTCTTGAAGTTCTCATATTGGGATATGAGGTTGGACCTTCTATCCTTCCTCCCATCACTTGAACCAGCTACAATCTGATTCAGTGAGTCCCACATTGTTTTTGTTGAGGTTCAATCAGCCACTTTTTGGAATGTCTCATCAGACATAGTCTGAGCCAGAATATTCATAGCTTTGGCATCAGCTATCTTGGCCTTCTTGTAAGTTTCATTATAGTCAGGGGGTGGCAGTACACTGAGATTTGTTGTTGTAGTAGCTGCAGCAGGTGGTGTTTGTGGCCCTGTTAAGATAGAAGAAAAAATATCTTCATCAATAAAGTTCATATAAAGTCTGATTCTTTCCTTCCAGATGCCAAACTTGGCTAAGTTGCATACTGGAGTTCTGGTGCTAGAGTAATCTTTGTACTGGGTCATGAATCTAATGTGAGTGTATATTTTATCAAAGTATCTTATCACAAGATCTTATAGTTCAGGTGTTCGCTTGTTCAACCAATCAACCTCCCACTTATACCAATTGAATGTGAGGGGATAAAATACTTACTACTCTAGAGGGGGGGGGGGTAAATAGAGTATTCAAAAATAAGAGACTCTAAAGACTTCTCTTAGAACTATTTGCGGAATATTAAAATAAAAGCATTAAACCTAAAGCCTAACTGAGTGTAGTGAATAAAAGAGAAGCTCAGTGAAGTTTTAGTTGAGCTTTTATCCTAACATAGCGACTAACAACCTAGTTAAAACTATCACAACCACAGAGCATTAATTAAAATAAGCAACCAGACAACACAAGAGCTTTATAGTGTTTCCCCAAGAGGGTACATCCACTCTTCTACCACCCTGGTAGGAATCCACTATAGGTTTTTGATAGGGTGCCCTGCCACATGTAGATCCGCTTCAGGTAGATCTCAAGACCCTTTAGGCTTTTGATCAGGTGCCTAAAAACCAAACAAACAGGTTTTTGATCAGGTGCCCTGCTACCAATAGTTCACTTTTGAAGGGAGTAAAATCCCTTTTACAGGAGGTTAAAAGAGAGAATTGAAGATGTCTTCTCTTTGTTAAGAGAAGCTAGTGGATTGCTCTGAGAAAAACAAAGCTCCCCCTGGCTTAGAGAATGTCCAGGAAGAAGCTTTTCTTCAGGGTGCAGGATCTCCAAATTTCTTGAGATGACTTTCTGAAGCAGCCTTGAAGAAGTCTCTAGATTTTTAATGAATGTTCTTCTTCGGCAGCTTTTGCAATCTGGGAGAGTTTACAACAATGACTGTTCAGCAATCTGGGAGGTTCTTCTTCTTGAAGGCTTGAACTCTGAATATTGATTTTCCTGAAGACAGGATGAACTCAGGAAGAAGAAGAACTTTTCTTTCTCTTGAGATTTCTTGTTCTGTTTCTGCTGTGTATGTATGTGTATTTATCTTCAGCTGACTGCTCTGATAATATAGAAACTTCTATTCTTTTGAAAAAGCCTCGAGCCCTGCACTAGAAATTTTCCAAATAATAAAATAAAACAAATAAAGAAACTTCACCTGTAATCTTTTCTGTCATTCCCAAAAAGGAATTAAGGATATTAAAAATATGATATCAATTTGACTTTACAAATTGGCACAGGAAACAAAGCCTAACGGCTATATTACAGCTGTAGAAAATCATTATTTCCTCTAATAAAAAAAACGACTTTATTCTGCCAAATCTCTTAATTAATGTATAAGGAATATTGCAAATAAGCAAAAGAATATAAGCATTAACTTAAGCAGAATATTCTGAATAAAATATGTCTTAAATAAGAGGAAAAAGACAATGAACAAATGAAATGAATATAGATAACAGCAGACAGAAAGCATTGACCAAAGATCGAAGATCGTGGATCTGAACAAGCAGATCGTCAACCTGAAGAAAAACTGTCTTCACAGAAATCGTCGAACAAGGCCACACGATCGTCGATCTGAATAAGCAGATTGTCGATCCCACTTCAGAGTTCATATAACTTTGAGATCGTCGATCACCAATCGAAGATCATCGAGCAATATTCGACTACTGTCGAGCACAATTCTACTTAACCAATTTTCATTTCAATCCAATCTCAACTAACCTAACCTAACGGTAGACTAACCTATAGTCTAACCATTGACCATAGATAATTATTGGGCCAATTATGCCTAATTTAGATGACATGGCCCAAATCAAAACTAGGGAACCAACACATAGTTATCCGAGAGGCTCGTAGATTGAATGGATCACCCAAGCATAAAGAGAGTTGCACGCACCCCTCGAGAGAGACAGACGTCAAAATCTCCTAGATTGGAGTTAAATACAATGGCGGGGTTCACCACTTAAGGCAAGTTTTAGGCCTCTAACTTAGACGAGAGTCGGTCGGACCATCTTAAACTCAGGTGGGCGCGACTTCGAGAGAAGCGCGTTCATACTTCGGGAACCTCCACGGTCAAGGTAGTTTTACTTTATTTAGAAATAGTTGTTATTTCATTTTGATTTTCCTATTTCAATGTAATTCTAGATTGAGTACTAACCCATTATCACTAGCTCTAACCCTTTTTATTTCTGAAAATAGTTTAGTATTTTTATTCCTGTTTTTAGTTAATTAATCTAATCTAAAAAATCATTTGATAAAATAATAGCGATCTTCTCTGAGTAAAAGTAAGCATTACGCCCCAGGGAAATACGACCTTGATACTAATCTTTAGTATCCTATACTATAACCGATAAGGTACGCTTGCCTTTATCGGATATATAATGGGAGAATATTCTCAACCACCACATCCACCTTCTCTTCTCTCTAACCCTCTCTCCACCATTGCGATTTCTTTGTATCAAGTTTTTGGCTTCGTTGCCGGGGATTGTTTTGATATTTTGAAAAACGGATAGCTATTAATTTTATCGTTTTGTTTTTATCTCTCTCTCGCCCCTCCTTCGCGGTTGATTTACTTTTTTTTAATGGTTAATCTTTGTTTTAATTATGGAGAGTTCGGTCACTCTCGCGAGGAGTGTTGGGTAAGATATCCTTCATCCACCAATGATTTTATCCCTTTCGGATCGAATCAGTTTGGCCAAATTGATCGGTCCGCGAATTTTTTTTCACGGGGTTACGATGGTTTTCAAACGCCTTCCTACCCTTCTCCTTTGAATCTATCTGATTTTAATTTTTTCGGAAATTTCTTGAATGGACATTTTGATCCTAGCCCTACTTTGAACTACTCAGGGTGGCAACACCCTGATCATTCTTGGGGCCAAGGTGATCATCAACTCATTCCATCTCAAGATATCTTTGCTTTTTCTCCCCAAGTTTGCGCGCCTCCCTTTTTTGATTCTAGCAAAAATGAAGTCATTTTTGATGGTGTAGCATTTGATGCAATCATCAATTCTCACTTCAAAGTGATTTTTGACGATTTGGCTATTGAGGCCACATCTTTTTCTTTCCCTCCTCCTATTTATCTTTCAAATGATGAATCTTCAGATATTCCGCATTGCCTTCAATCACTTGAGGAAGACGATTATTAAGAAAAACCATTGTGCCTTCAACCTCTTGAGGAGGAAATTTCCCCCGATAACCCGATTATTTTTCAAGTTTCCGCGGAAGACGAACTTTCTTATGTTCGATCTTCTGAGGGGATTGATTTTTTGGATATCCGGGTTTGCTCCCAATCTACCAAAATGATTGATATTCAAGTGGAGCAACCAGATCTTTCTATTCAACCATTTTCTTGTGATCAACCGCCGCCGCCTTCTTCTTTTTCTTCTCTTCCCCCTCCTTACGAAAATTCTATTTTCTTTTCTTCTTTTATTCTTCCTTCTAGTTTAGTGTCTAGTTCTCCTTCTTCCCCCTTCAAATAGTTTAGTTTCTTTTTCTAGCATTTTATCTTTTTCTAAATCTTTTTCTTTGTTTTATTTGAAAAATATAAAAATACAAAAAAATATCTTTATTTTCTTAAAAATTGTTTTGACACTCGCGCCGAAACGCATATTGCGCGAGCTGCCATTACATTTCTCTTTTTATTTTCCATTTTGCTAACCAAGAAAGTCAAGCTCAATGACATTTTAAACAAAGAGAGCTCTTGGGAGGCACCCCTTTCTTATCTTTTTCTTTTTTGTTTTTATTTTTTATTTTGTTTTGTGCAGGAATAAGCTCCTGCGTGTTTGTGTCGCTCCCGCGTGTTTGTGCCGCTTCTCGCCTCTCAACTTGGACTCAATACGATCTTTAGCTCAAGTTTGGGGGACGCATTTTCCAACATCTGGGCATCAAGTGCTAGGAAAGCTTCTTTTCCCTCTCTTTGCATTTCTTTTTCTTCTTTTCTCTCTCTTCTCAATCTCTTTATACGTAACTTTAAACATTGGGGACAATGTTTAACTTTATGTGTGGGGGAGTGTTCCCTTAATAGTTTAATTTAAAAAAAATAAAAAAAAATTTATAAAAATTTTAGAAAAATAAAAAAAAATTTATCTATAAATTATTTTTGAAAAATCCAAAAAAAATTATATAAATTTTTTTGAAAAAATCCCAAATTAAATTTAGTTAATTTTTGCCAATTCAATTAGTACCGAGCTACTTTGCATTTTATTGTTTTTTTAGCTCATGTCTACTTGCTTAGTTAAAATAAATTAGATTAATTTTCTGTTTAAATATGTTTAGCGAGTAGTATGTTGACTCATGCAGTGTTTCTATTTAGGGTAGTACGCTATTTTTGAAAAAATTCAGGAATTTTTTTTTCACTTTTCCTTAGCCTTTCTTTTATTTCTTTTACTTTTATAAAACCTAATATCATTTATTTTTTCCTTATTAAAATCTTTTTAAACGTTAATTAGTATTAAGTGTAGTAGACACAAACCTGTCTAGACGCTTATTATCATTGTTTTCAGGAAAGCAAATTCTCTATTTTTTATTTTTTGTACTTATCCTCTTTTAAAATTTCAAAGCTTTACTTTGAGTAGATTTAGGAAGCATGAAAATGATTTAGGAATTTCTTTTGAAACATTTGAGCCTTTGCACCTTGCCTAACAATAATCGTTGTTAGCCATTTTTGTGCCTTTTCCTTTCCTTTTTGTAGCCCCACTTTTATTTCACCACGGCCAAATAGCTTACCTATATGCACACTTTAAAATTATTTTTGAGCTTTAATTGCTAATGTGCATCTTTTTGAAAAAAATTAGTGGAAAATCTTTGTATTATCTTTTGCTACAGAAGTGGAAATTTTTAAGTATGAAAAAAGATAAAAAATGAAAAATGAGAAGAATATTTGATGAAAAAAGTAAAAGAAGAGAAAAAGAAAAGTGTATTTATTTTGGCTAGCTTTATTTTGGCAAAGCTCATTTTCTTTTTGTTTTAAGTGTGCAAATACCCCGCGTGTTTATCTTTTTGAATATCGCACATTTAAAATCCTAAGCCTAACTATACGCCTAATTAAAGCCCTATTGATTCATGCTTCCTACGTTTACTTTTTAGTATAGTAGCGAGAAACTAGACTGAGTAAGTGTTTTTGATAGAAATATTGAACTTTGTCTTTATTGACTATGGTTTTAATTTGTCTCTTGGACTTTAGTAGTGACTCAATACGCTTTTTACTCGTTAAAGTAGCGAGAAACTTTGTGCTAAGTTAATGTAGGAATTTTTCGTTTTGTTTTAAAAAAATTCTCTACCTCTAAATTCCCGTCTTACTCGTTTATAGCATTTTTTTAAACTTTTCAATTAATCCTCTTTTTTTCTCTAAATCGTAGTATTTGCTTGAGGACAAGCAAAATAATAAGTACGGGGGAATTTGATGATGCATATTTTATCTTAATTTATTAGGGTAAAAATATATTATTTTCATTTTAAATCTCTTTCTTTATGTAATTTTATGTTTCTTTTCTGTGTAAATATTATAACTAATGTTTATTTTCTATTTTTGTAGATTTAAATAAGTTTGCGGCCAAAAATCCCCTGTCACGCCCCCCTGACACGCCCTCTCTGGGCATGTCACAGGGCATTCAACCTGCTCCCGAGGTTGAATGCCGCCAGAAGGAATTTCCCGCCAAAATCCTGTTTCACGCCCCCTTGACACGCCGTCCCTGGGCGTGTCCCAAGGCATGACATGGGGCATGTTTCCCTCATCCCGAAGCCTATCGACGCATTCAATGCTTTCTCCGGTACAACAAGCAAACAGTACTGTCACGCCCCCATGACACTCCCTCCGTGGGTGTGTCACAGGGCATGACCCGCCTTTTTATGATGTCTGATGGATTTCCGACCGCTGATTTTGACATGACGCACTTGTCACGCCCCCCTATCACGGGCGTGACCAAGGGCGCGTCTGACATCGTACCGATGCAATCATCGTTCCCGCCAGAATTGAGCTCCATAGGTCAACTCCGTACCTATCACGCCCTTTTCGGGCGTGACCTAGGGCATGACCAACCTGTTGGAAAACAATATAAATACCAGGCCATTCCCAGCATTCAGGACCAACTTTTGGGGAGAGGGGAGGTGCTGCTAGTTCATTTCTTAGGTTTTTAGTGTTTTTATTTTCATGTTTTGCTCTCTCTCTACCTCCATTTCTATCTTTAATTTTAATGCAATGCACTTTCATTTCCTGTAATCTTTTCTTATTAGTATTATAGCAGTAGTCAGTTTCTTTTCATGCACTCGTAACGTCCATTTCCTAGTTGTAATCATTTTTGTTTTTTAATAAAATTGTAGTTAGCATTTCCTTTCTGTATATTCTTTCTCTTTAGTTTTCATGCACCTTTATTATTTACCCCTCTCTTTCCCTATTACCATGATTAAGTAATCCCCATTTATACTCGATCGCGATGATCTGATAATGGGTTGATCAAGTTATGATGTTTTAGCTTCTTTTTCTTCTTAAAGTAATCACTTTTGATTTACTCTTGATTTTTAATTAGTGGGACTATATTGCCAGTATATAGTTTCCATTTGTGTTTTCAATCTTAGTTAGGCGAGAGGCTCGTAGATTGAATCGATCACCAAAAAGTAAAGAGAGTTGCACGCACTCCTCGAGAGAGGAGGACGTCCAAATCTCCTAGATTTGAGTGAAATCCAATAGCGGGGTTCACCACTTAAGGTGAGTTTTATGCGTCCGACTTAGACGAGAGTCGGTCGGACCTTCCTAAACTCAGGTTGGCGCGATATTGAGAGAAGCGCGTTCTTGCTTCGAGAACCTCCACGGTCAAAGCAGTTTAACTTTATTAAGAACTTGTTGTTATTTCATTTTGATTTTCCTATTTCAAGGTAATTCTAGATTGACTACTAACCCTTTATCACTAGCTCTAGCCCTTTTTATTTATGCAAATAGTTTAGTTTTCTTTTTAGTTTAGTATTTTAATTCTTGTTCTTAGTTAATTAATCTAATCTAAAAAATCATTTGAGAAAATAATAGCGATCTCCTTTGAGTAGAATTAATCATTACGCCTCAGGGAAATACGACCTTGATACTATTCTTTAGTATCCTATACTATAACTGATAAGGTACGCTTGCCTTTATCGGATATAGAATCAGAGAATATTCCCAACCTCCACATCCACCTTCTCTTCTCTCTAACCCTCTCTCCACTGTTACGATTTATTTTTATCAGTCTTCTCTTTTCTCAAAAACAATTTGAGAATACTTTGTGTGGATTCCAGATCTTATAAAAGCTCCCTTGAGATGGAGAGTTGTTAAGGATTGAGAAGCTTTATTAAGGAGTGTGTAGGTCTTCAGCTTGTGTAAACCAGATCTAGGAACTTTAGACAGATGGATCTTTATTTTCTCTGCAAATTCCTTGAAAGAGAAGATGAAGAAGACTCATGATAAGTTTGTGTTGTTCTTCTTCTATCTTCTTGAGAGCAAAGTGAGAGATGAAGATTGAGAGTTGTTTTGAAATTTCTGCTCTTGCTAAGAATATCTCTCTGTAATTTTTCTGCTCTGTGAGAATGAACTCCTATTCTCTGTCTCTGTTGCTTTTGAAAAAAATATACTCTCTGTATTCTGTTCGACAACCAATCTTCTTTAGAAATTTGAATAACTACAATTAATGCCTCGCTGGAAAACTGGAAAGGAAAACGACTAGCTTATCTGTCATTATTCATTTCCTCAACTCTCCCGAGAAATATGTCAAATAAATCCTCTAATGAATACAATAATCAATGCTGCCAGGAACGGCTATATTCATAGGGAATATAAGTATTGATTACTCAGGGAATTTATAACTTAAAATAATAATAAAGAGGGAACAGATAAGAAAAGAACAAAGAACAGACTGCTTACAGAATTCATCGACCAGAGAATAGATTTCGTTGACCTGCACTTAGAAAACGTCGACCAGAGAAATTCTGTTCGTCAACATGTGCTCTGTGAAGCAAACACTAAATATAAACAACTGATTCTGCGCTCCAATAACGTCGACCTGAGAATCTGTTCTACACTCAAAGATCGTCGACCACAGAACTTGAACAAATATAATTAGTCGAGCTGAGAACCTGTCTGGGAGAAAATGTCGACCACAGAATATATCCTTCTGATGAATATCGTCGACATGAGCTCTAAGTTAGTCTAGCTGAGTTCGACTAACGTCGAACTAATTTCCAGACAACTTAAAATCTTTTAAGTCTTTAATCTGAAGTCCACATCAAACAGGTCCATGAAGTTTTACATTTGGGGACTGCCCTAAAACCTAGAATGAAAAATAGTTACCCTAACTATACATCATGGGTCAACAAAACCTAAGAAGTGAACCTAGCCCGAATCGAAACAAGGGTTCCAACAATCTCCCCTTATTTGGGTGAGGTTACTTCAAAAATATTAGAAACAAAAGCATAGCATAAAATATAGAGCTGATAGAATGAAAAAGCTATCGGTAAAAGATTAAAGCTAGGGTATAGATATTGTTCAAAAGTGAAAACAGACAGTAGAGAAAAAAATATTTAGATTCTTTGGGAGGGGCAGAAGATTTTGCAAAAAGGATTGTATTGTTAGGATTATTTGCTTCTTTGACAATCATCTTCATGTCTGCATCCCCAAGAGTGTTTTGAGCAACTGCCCTTGGAACAACATCTTCAGGATGGAGATGCTTGTATTCATCTGCATTGAAAAGCTACCCCACCTAATATTTCTTAAGCTCTTTCTTCCTATAGGAAGACATAGTATAGAATTGGGAAGTATCCTTACCTTCCTCTCTTGCTTTCCTGATCTGAGATTAAGCAACCAGCTCATTTAACCTAGCTATATTTTTATTAGGATGCATTTCAGGATCATAGGCTTCAATAGGAAGGCTTTCAGGACTATTGTCTCTTTTAGGAGATGAAGAGGTTTTGGGAGGGCTTAGATGCTTGGCAGGAGCAGGAGCATGGCTTCTGGAAGAGTGATGATTTGATGTTGGGGATATTTTCTTATAGAAGATTGATGAGGTATTCCTTACCTATGATAGGTTTTAGTAACTGAAGAGGATCTCTGGCTAACATTTCCAGTTTCACCAATAGTTGGAGGAGGAGGAGGAGGAGGACATCTCCCATCCCTTTTTGGAGGAGGGGGAGGAGAGTATCTCCTGGATTTTTTCCTGGCTTACTGTTCATTTTTAGATATCTTAATCTAGTAAGGCATCCCTGGGTAAGGTTTGATGTTGTTCAGAATGTAAAATGGGCTGTCTTTATTTGGATTGGGTTTTGGAGAAGGCTTAGGAGCTTTCTTCTTAAGCTTTCTCTTCTTGGTATGTGGATCCTCATCTTCATCACCATCATCATCATTTTCATCATCTGATTCTTGAAAATCATATAGGTCATTGATCTCTTATAGTTGTTCTGCTGTGATTTTTAGAGGAGGAAACAGAGGAGCAGGAACTTGAGATGGAACTGGGATAAGTACTTCTGCTGGAGAAGATTCAATTGGATCTGACATAAGAAAAGGGGCATCTCTGTATCATCAGATAGAAAAGAGTCCAAGTCATGCATTGGAGAGTCATCTATTACAAAATTAGGTGGAGACATAGCCTTTGACTCAGCCACTGATACCCTTTAAAATTCAACTGTATCAGGATCCAAAACAACTACTAAACTGGCCTTAATTAAAGCTATGACGTCAGAGATTGATGGAGGAGAATAGAACACAATGGCCTTAGCAGAGCCTACTTCTGCTACTGGAAGATGACTAGAGAATAAATAATCAAAGGAATGTAATAAATCAACTAAATCTACTATGGGATTGATGATACAATCACCAACAGTCAAGATCTAATGCAAAATAGAATCAACTACTGCTATTGTAGAATCAACTTCTGCTGCTGCTGGCATCTCAATGTCTGAAACTGCTGCTGTAACTTCTTGAACTACTTGCTGCTACAAAAACTGTTGTTGGTTCTGCTACGCTTCTTCATCAAGCATTTTCCCCTGCATGGTTTCAGTAGATACTGGAACTAGGCTCCTGATTGAACAAGGAGGGTGGATAGAGAAAGCAGAAAGGAGGGCAGCGATGGAGTTAATGGATGCAACAAGAGGTAAAATTGCCTCTGCTATGAGTTGCTTTAGAAGTGGGGTTAGGTGAGTTATGAGGATTGAGATTGCGTTATTTTCCAAAGGAGATGGTTTAGGGGTTGATGATGGAATGTCTGCTGGAGGAGGAATGAAATCTGTCATGATTTCATCCTGTATGAGCAGAGATGATGAGGAATGATAGCTGAGGTTGTGATTTGAGGTGGTGTTCCAGGTGGTGATGATGAGGGGGGAAAAGATGGGGTTTCTGGGGATGAATTATGTTGAGTGGATTGGTGAGCGGATTGATGAGGAGATGAACGTGGTATTATAAGGTAAAAGTTTGGGGATGAGAGGATGTTAGAGGATGAGATGTTTTCTAGATGACGAGGAAGAGGGGAAGGAGGCGGTGAAGGAACAGATGAAGGGGTTTCTTCAACCATTTGGGGAGAGGTTATTATCACCCTTGTACTTTTAGAAGCATTTGAAGAGGAGGGATACTTTGAGGGCTTTGAAATAGTCCTTTCCCATCTATCAAACAGGGCATGATTCAGTCTCTTAGCGGCATTGATGAACACATTTGGTAAGACTAGTAGTTCATTTTCCTTGGCCTACAAGAAGAGACCTAATATCCTTTCAAAACTTACTTCCTTCTTGGAGTTCCTCCTTCTGATCAGATCAAACAAAACTTGCCCCTAGTTGACCTTCCTTTTATTAATGAAGACACACATCACAAGGAACTGTTGCTTTATAATGTAGTCATGAGTAGTGTGTTTCCCAAACAGCACTTTGCCACGACATCGGCCAAAAACTTGAAAGCTGCTGAGAAGTTTTTCTTTAACAGCTTATTAGGGTTTCCATCGGATTTACCCATAACAGTCAACATGTTCTCATACTTAGTAGAATCTAATTCTATATCATCTACAAAATTTACAAAACCGAAAAATTCAGACTGAACAACAGGAGATAGAGTAACCTCTGTTTCATAGAAAGTGCCAATCATTTCTGTTTCTGAAGAAGTAGATGAATATACCCATTCTCAAATTTCTGCTGGCGGCAACCTTATTCTGGTGGTGATGAGTTTCTTCAGGTTCTGTTCCTCAAAAAGCTAAAGAATGTCGGTGAAGATTTTGTCTGTGTGATTGAAGGATTTGAAAAAAAATATCAAAACCAGTATCATACTTCATCGCGGCGAGAGAGAATCCAGAGGTCGTCATGGCTCAGTGAAAAACTTCTGCAAGAACAATATCGATCAAGTGCAAAAGGAAATTCTGAAAGCACGTGATAGAGCTCGAAGAAGAAGGCCTAATAAAGGTTTTTAGAATATTAATTGACAAGCTCAGCCAGTGAAATTTAAAATTCTTCGATCTCAGGTGGATGAAAAATTTCATGAAGAGATAAATTCGTCGATCTCAGACTGAAGATATAGAGATATTTCATCATCCTCAGAAATGTTTCCTGAAACAGGATCGTCGATCTCAGGTCGACGAAACTGACTTCACACAGAGATTTCGTCGATCTCTGATCGACGAACTCCCAACGAAAAGTTTGCAAATCGTCGATCTCAAGTCGACGAATTGTATACAGATCGTTTACACTAAGGACGGATTTAAAATTAAGCATTTCCATCTATCATTCCTAACTGATTCAGAAAGAAAAAAAGTTTATATTCATCCAAGGGTTTGGTGAAAATATCTGCCCTTTGCAAATCAGTGGAGATAAATTCAAGATTAATTTTTTTTTAATCCACACAGTCTCTTATGAAAAGATGTCTTATATCTATTTGCTTTGTCCTACTATGATGTACTGGATTATGTGCAATAGAGATTGCCCTCGTACTATCATAAAATATGGTTTAATTATTAAGATTGAACCCATAATCCAGGAGTTGGTTTTGTATCCACAAGATCTGTGAATAACAGCTACCAGCTATCATGTATTCAGCCTCAGTAGTTGATGTGGACACAGATGTTTGCTTATTGCAAAACAAAGACACAAGCCTATCACCAAGGAACTGACATGTTCTTGATGTGCTTTTCCTGTCCACTCTACATCCAGCATAGTCAGCATCAGAAAATCTAGTAAGCTCAAATGCTGACTATGTTGGATACCAGAGTCCTAGATTAGGACAACCCTTTATATATCTTAAAATTCTTTTAATGAAAATAAGATGAGATTCCTTAGGGCTCACTTGGAACCTAGCACAAAGATATGTAGCAAACATGATATCTGGTCTACTTGGTGTGAGATAAAGTAGGGATCAAGCAATAGCCCTATACTTGGTCTAATAAACTAGTTTTCCATGTTCATCAGAGTCAATCACAACATTGGTAGCCATGGTAGTTTTCATTTAGGAGGCATCAGCTATCCCAAATTTCTTAATAAGCTCATTTGCATATTTAGATTGGGATATGAATTTTCCATTAGGGGTTTTCTTAACTTGTAGGCCAAGGAAGTATGATAGCACTCCCATGCTACTCATCTCAAACTTTGAATGCATTAGATCAGAAAATCTCTTCATAGTTTGGGATCAGTAGAGCCAAATATGATGTCATCTACATATATTTATACTACTAAAATTATATCATGATGCATCTTAGTAAAAAGGGTCCTATCTACAATGCCTCTAGAGAACTTGTGTTCTAAAAGGAAGCTAGCTAAGGTTTCATACCAAGCTCTTAGAGCTTACTTTAGCCCATAGAGAGCTTTATGCAATTTAAATACATATGAGGGATGAGTAGAAGAGATAATACCTGGAGGTTGTTCAACACAAACCTCTTCCTTTAGTTCTCCATTCAAGAAAGCACTCTTGACATCCATATAGTAGACTTTAAACTTCTTAAAATAAGCATAAGAAAGAAAATCCTGATTGCTTCTAGCCTTGCAATAGGAGCAAAGATTTGATCATAGTCAATGCCTTCCTCTTGCCTATAGCCTTGAGCAACAAGCCTAGCCTTGTTTCTCACAATTATACCTTGGTTATTAAGTTTGTTTCTGAATACCCACTTGGTTCCAATTACTGGATTGCCTTTGGGCCTTGGAACCAATTCCTAAACTCTGCATCTCTCAAATTGATTGAGCTCCTCTTGTATTATAATAATCCAGTGGGGATCTTGCTCTGCATCATTTATGGATTGAGGCTCAACTTGAGAGAGGAAACAAGCATGCATCACATCTTGGTTGAGTTGATGACTTGTCTGTACATCTATTGACATGTCCCCAATCACTTGAGATCTTGGGTGATCTCTTAGTATTACAAGGTTAGTGGGTGGAGTTGGTTCAGCAATAGCATTTGGAATTAATTCCTCTTGTGGAATAATGTCTGCTGATGGAGGAGGTTCAACCACTTCAGAAATTTCTTCTTTACTATCTTCATCACCATGTGGAGGAGGATGTGATATGACATTATGTGTAAGGTTTAACTCACCCAATTTCTCACACAAGTGAGGTACCCGCAATAAATCTGTGGTTGAAGAATATTCCTCCTTATAATACATGTTAGCTTCATCAAAAGAAATATGTACAGGTTTTTCTATTTTTAAAGATTATTTATAAAATACTGTTGGAACCCCTATTTTAATTTGGGCTCGGTTCACTTCTTAGGTTTTGTTGACCCATAATGTATAGTTAGGGTCACTATTTTTCATTCTAAGATTTTGGCGAGTCCCCAAGTGTCAAACTTCATGGAGCTGCTTGATATGGACTTCAAATTCAAGACTTAGAAGATTTTCAGTTGTCAGAAATTAGTTCAACTTTCGTCGAACTCATCTCGACACACTTAGGGCTCAGGTCGACGATATTCATTAGAAGGATATATTCTGTGTTCGACGTTTTTTTTTAGATAGGTTTTTAGCTCGACTAATTCTGTTTTTTCAAGTTTTGTGGTTGATGATCTTTTAATGTAGAATAGATTCATAGGTCGACATTCTTGGAGCGCAGAATAAGTTCTTTATATTCAGTGTTTGCTTTGCAGAGCTCAGGTCGACGAACAGGATTTCTCAAGTCAATGTTCTCTGAGTGCAGGTCGACGAAATCAATTCTCTTGTAGACGAAATCTGTAAGCTGTCTGTTCCTTGTTCTTTCCTTATCTGTTCCCTCTTTATTATTATTTTAAGTCATAAATATAGGATCTTGTGACGCCCTTAGAGGGGGGGGGGGGGTGAATAAGGGCTCTTTAAAATTTTAACAAGCTTTTTCTAAAATGCGAAAATAGAAGTAAAGTTTGAGACACACCAATGAAATGAAAAACAAGATTTTATTGCTACAAAATATATATGTAAAATGATTCCAGTAAAGCTTGAAATCAAGGCTTACAAAGATAATAGTTTTTAGATTTTTCACCGATCCTTCTCCCAAGGACCGGTAGGCTATAGTCAATATCTCCCTAGATATGGCTACTATCCTCCCCCTAAATCAAACCTATGATCTAGACGCTGCACACAAGGCGGCGATTTACTCTTAAGCCTCACAAGGACCTAGACACCACTCACAAGGTGGTGTTTTGCCCCTAAGCCACACACGGGCTTAGACACCACACACAAGGTGGTGATTTTCCCTTCCCAATTACAAAGATAAAAAGTTAAAATGAAAGTACAATAGTAAAACTTAAAAAACTCCCTCAAAAACACGAGCTCTGAAGATGATGATGGACTGATGAGAAGATCTCCAATCTTGAACGCACGGTCGTATCTCCTTTGCTCTTGAGATTTCAACGGACCAAGGGAGTTCTTCTGGAAACGGAGATGAAGGCTCTGAAAATTCTCTGGGAAAACTAAAGCTCTGCACAATCAATCTATTCCCTGAAATTTTTGGTCGTATATATCCCTTTATGCTATCGCCGGCGATAGAGTTAATGCCCGCGATAGTGATAACTCTCCGTTGCTTGACACGTGACACACGTCGCGCGGACTTTCAGATCTGAGTGGAGAACGTGACGATCGTGGGATATCGCTCGGCGATATCGGTATCGCCCCGCGATATCGCTCAACCGTGACTTCGTGTGCGGCATCATGCGGATCAAGGCTGACGTCAGCAGTAACTATCCATGTTATCGCCCGTGGTAGTGTTATCGCCAACGATAGTGTGATTTTCCATTTCTTCAATGCTATGCTCAGCCATTCCTTAGTACTTAAAAAGCCTGTTATCCCTGCACATTTAAAACACATACTAAGATCAAACACATCCGGGATTTGTTATTCTCAAACTAAGAAGTGCGGAACGCATGCTCCAACAATCTCCCCCTTTTGATAATAACAAATCCACTGAGAAAGAAACTATGTGCGACCAGTAGAATGTGGAACAATCCAGATAATCACTATGAATCAAGGTGCACAATTAGTTATAGTAAACTCCCCCTATAACAAAGACTAGTTTCTCCCCCTATAATCTCCCCCTATTTAAAAGAATTAATTTCTCCTCCTAAATGTACTAATCAATTTATTTCGTACTTAATCTCCCCCTTTTTATATTAGCAAAAACGGTGGGGACAAAAATTTAGCGAGTTGCAAAATGCGGAAGCTTTAAAGAATGGAGAGAGTAATATATTAGTCATAGAATTTGGAAATATGAGGAGTATGATAACAAATTTAGCTCATGAACATCCATGGAATAGTATTACCATAAAATTTGGAATTTTATCAGAAAAACTGTTTGTTATGGAGAAAATTAATGTAAGAGTTGAATTTAAACTTTGAAAATTTGTCAGGCCAAGATATCAAAAACTTTGGAAACGATGAAATAGAAGAGAAAGACTATGTCCGGTCCAATTCTCATGAGAAGAAATTTTATAAATGATAATGATGTGTATATGTGAAGATTGATTTAGTACACATATTCCTTAAGAAATAATGTTATATGAGGGTTTGCAATATATTAATACAGAAGCTAATATCTTTACATAAATAACTTCATATCATAAAGATTATTGTAATAAATGGCCAAGTTTGTTTGCACAAGACACTTTACAAATCTTGTCAAGGTGCTCAACCTCACAATGCTCATTAAGACTTATCAGGAGGGTGAGTAGAGCTTGATTTGAGTATCCTAGTCATTATTATTATTAAAAAAAAATTATTTGTTTTCTATTCATGTTTGACTTAGGACTCCGAATTAACTTGTATTGTAAACAAAAACGTTTTTTTTTTCAGAATGGCCATCAGTTTTGAAAATCAAAATGAATGAGGCATAAATGAAAGTTTTAGCATTGTATTCGAATCTTTGAAACAAACCAATAACATGTAATAAGAAGCTTAAGTATGTGTAACTATCAACTCGTGTCAGTGGAAGCACATTATCAAACATAAAATGTTACTAATACTTAGAGGTATGCGGAAACAAGTCTATTCAAGTTCTAGTAATCAAAGGTATAGAAAGATATCGAGTGCAAGATAAATTAAAAAAAATGTGTAAAGAACTTATAAATTAATTATCACACATGTAATAAGTATTGTATCCTAATACCATCCAAAAATTTATAGTAACACTAAAAGCAAGGTTGTTGAGAAGGTGTCAGAACATTAGCGAAATGTGGCTTAAAAAATGCTCTATCGCCAGCGGTAGCGATACCGCGCGGCGATAGCTTTTTTTGTTATAAAAGTCGAAAAAGCGGATAGGGCCGACACCTCTCTTCATTTGACCGACCCTGGACCTTTGTGGCTTCGTCTTCCTCAGCGGAAACTCTCAAAAACTCCAAAAAGGAAGGTGAGATCTCTCTTTAAGGTTGTGTTTTTTGTAAAAAAAAACAATAGATCTGGATTGTAGATGATGAAGGAAGATAGATCTAGAAAAAGATTTGAGTGTGGGCATACATTTTGTTGCAAAATAATTTTGAAGAAAATATTTCATTTTGATGCAAAATCCTTACAAAAGATGAGGTATATGTGGTTGATTTTTGAGATTTATTTATTTTTAGGAACTTTACTGATTTTTCTTGAGGAGATCTACATGAATCTTCCCCAAAAAATAGTTTTTGTGTTATCGCCCGGCGATAGTACTGTCGCCGGTGATAGGAAGGAATTCTGGTAAAATTAAATTTTTTTTTTTGTTAACATGATGTTGTCATAATTTTTTTTTCAGGAGATGGCTTCATCATCCCGTGCACGAAAAAGCACCAGTCGCAACCCACATGCATCATATCAAACATACCCAGGAATTGAGAATGCGTCGGTTGGTGTTGCGAAACTTTTGGATGAAACATTGCCTCCGTATATCTATGAACTTCTTGTTGAGTCAGGAATAATGTCTCTCATTATACCCAACCTTTTTAGCTCCATTTTTGTAAGGGATTTTTATAACCAGTTGGAAGACCCTAAATATACGGGGTTGAATGGAGGAGTAAGGTCTCGATTCCAAGGAGTTGAAATAGATATTACTTATGCTGATCGAAGATGAGAGTATAATCTTGCCACTTGTGAGGAAAATTTTATGGATATAGTGGAGAATTAACGAAAGGATCGTGATTGGAGTATATTGAACCAAGTCCTGCACGGAAAGGAAAATAGGAATTTGATTCAAGACATTGCATCACTCTCTCGTGATGCATTCGTGATTCAAGACATATTAAGAAACACGGTTATGTTGAAGGCCGGGCACACAAGGAAGATCACAGCTCAATTGAGCTTAGTGACTTACTATGTAGTAGAGAGAGTTAAGTTTGATGTGGCGGATTTTGTGTTATCCATCATACAATATACTTATAAAATGAAGCATCCCCTTAGGAGGAAACTAAATACACTTCCTTTAGGAAGTGTTATTCAAAAGGTCGTATATCAGAAATATGATTGGATAGATCAAGAGTTTTATATTGATGATTGTATCCCGGCGATAAATATGGTAGAACTAGCTAGAGGTCCATCTCCACGGGCTGCCTCGTCATCTAGACAACCACTGTAAAGAGGAGGGTCTTTGCGTGAATCCATTGATGATCTAAGAGAGACAGTGGAGGAGATGAAAGAGGAACAAAACGTAGCCATTCCGGTTTTCGAAAATTCATGAAGTTTCTGGTAAAGGGGCTGAAACAAAAGCCAACTCTGGAAGAAGAACGAGAATGGGGGAGTCCAGTCGAGGATCCTTCACGACATTCGATAAGGCGGACGCGAAGGCCTAGAGAACCAACTCCGACTTCCAGTGAAGATGTTAATGTGTCTACTGAAGAGAACATGGATGAATGACTTTGTATTTTCAGTGATGTAATATTTTGATGTTGACTAAATCTGGGATATCGCCGGCGTTAGTACTGTTGCCCGGCGATAGTGAAGACTCTTTTAATTTGTGTGTTTGATGTTTGTATTGCCTTTTTCAGTGTTATCCTATGTGTTGTGCAATTTTTTGTTATGGTTTGTTGGTTATTAAACAAAATTTTGATTGTTTTTTAATTAACTAAATGATATTTATATACGATTTCTATTCTTAGGCCTATTTTACAAGACTAAAATCTCGGTATGAAAACAATTTTGACTTATAATTCTAAGATTCCAAGTTCTAATCTTAACCTTAAAAATCGTGAATCGTTAAGCGGTTTTGTGAAAATATCTGCTATTTGAGAATCTGTTCCAATAAAATTTACTTTAATATTTTCTTTCTTTAGGTGATCTCTAATAAAATGATGACGAACATCGATATGTTTGGATCTAGAATGTAATACAGGATTGTTCGTTAAATCGATAGCACTTTTGCTATCACATTTTAATTCAATATTATTTTGGTGTATGCCAAAATCTTCTAGTGTTTGTGTCATCCAAAGTGCTTGAGCACAACAACTACCAAGTGCAATATATTCGGCCTCAGTAGTGGAGAGGGAAACAGAATTCTGTTTCCTACTCGACCAAGAAATAAGTGTTGGGCCGATGAAATGAAAAGTGCCACTTGTGCTTTTTCGATCTAATGAACACCCCGCATAATCAGAATCAGAATATCCATGTAAGATAAAAGAGTCATTATGAGGATACCATAAGCCTAGTGTAGATGTTCCTATAAGATATCTAAAAATACGTTTCACCGCTTTTAAATGTGATTCTTTTGGATTAGCTTGAAACCTAGAACACAAACAAACGGCGAACATAATATCAGGCCTAGAAGAAGTTAAATATAATAAAGACCCAATCATACTTCTATAAAGGGTTTGGTCAATTGAAATACCAATTTCATCTTTTCCTAATTTCAATGAAGCACTCATAGGAGTATTGGCACGTTTAAGGTTTTCAAAACCAAATATTCTTAACATATCATGAATGTATTTAGATTGATTAATAAAAATGCCATCATTTCTTTGTGTATTTTGAAATCCTAAGAAAAAAGAAAGTTCTCCTACCATGCTCATTTCAAATTCATTTTTCATAATTTGAACTACTTTATTACATAACTCTTCACTAGTGGCTCCAAAAATAATATCATCAACATAAATTTGCAAAATAACTAAATCATGATCAATTTGCTTAATGAAGAGTGTAGAATCGGCACTTCCCATTTTATAATCGTGCTTTAATAAGTATTGAGTTAAACGAACATACCAAGCACGAGGCGCTTGTTTTAACCCATAAAGTGCTTTATCTAATTTATAAACATAATTTGGATATATTTCATTTATAAAGCCAGGGGGTTGTTCTACATAAACCTCTTCTTTTATATACCCATATAAAAATGCAATTTTGACATCCATTTGATATAACTTAAATCTTTTAAAGCAAGCAAATGTAAGAAATATCCTAACCGCTTCTAATCTAGCAACGGGTGCAAAAGTTTAATCATAGTCTACCCCTTCTATTTGTGCATAACCTTTTGCAACTAATCTGGCTTTATTTCTAACAATTCTAGAGTCACTATCCAATTTATTTTTTAAAATCCACTTTACTCCAACTACAGGATGATTTTTGGGTCATTCTACAAGATTCCAAACCTTATTACGTTCAAATTGATTAAGTTCTGCATTCATAGCTAAAAACCAAAATTCATCATTTAAAGCGGTGGAAACATCTTTTGGTTCTATTTCAGATACAAAGCATAAGTTTGAAAACAAAACATGTAAAGAAGAACGTGTACTGACCCCTTTTTGTGGATCTCCAATAATAAGCTCCTTCAGATGATCCTTTGAAAATATCAATTCACTTGGAGGCACATATTCTTCTCTTTCTTCTTCTTTTTCTTCTTCTTTTTCTTCTTTTTCTTCTTCTTCATGCCCTCCATGTTCATCATCATTTTCCATTAAAGGAAGGGGTTTATCTTCTTTTCCTGTAGTTTTCTTATCTACACATGGAACAAACTCATCAAACCTAACATGAATAGATTCTTCAACTTTTTTTGTTCCTTTATTAAAAACTCTATAAGCTTTACTGGTTGAAGAATACCCAATAAAAATTCCATCATCACACTTTTCATCAAATTTTCCTAAGGAATCTTTAGAATTTAAAATAAAACATGTACAACCAAAAACTTTAAAATAAGAAACATTTGGTTTTTTATTAAAAATTAATTCATACGGAGTTAATTGTAAAATAGGGCAAAGCATTATTCTATTAATTATATAACATGCAGTACTCACCGCTTCAGCCCAAAAAGATTTTGGTAGTGTAAATTCAGATAACATTCTACGGGCTAGCTCTTGAAGTGTCCTATTTTTCCTCTCCACTACACCATTTTGCTGTGGTGTGCGTGGAGTGGAAAATTCATGTTTAATTCCTAACTCCGTACAAAAAGAAATAAATTTTTCATTTTCAAATTCCCCTCCATTATCTGAACGTATGCGTGTAATTTTTAACTCAAATTCATTTTGAATACGAAAACATAATTTAGAAAATTCGGAATACGCATCAGATTTAGAGGTTAGAAATAAAGTCCAACAAAAACGTGAATAATCATCAACCACTACAAATGTATATTTTCTACCACCTAAGCTAGAAACATTAATTGGCCCAAATAAATCCATATGAATTAGTTGGAGTGGCCTAGTTATAGAAATAATATTTTTACTCTTGAAAGATGATTTTGAAAATTTTCCTTTTTGACAAGGCTCACATAAAGAAGATAAATTCCCATTTAGCAATGGTAAACCTTTGATTAATTTATCTTTTGAAAGTTTTTTAATTAACTTGGCACTAGTATGTCCAAGTCGCCTATGCCACAATTCTAACTCATCATTTTTTGTCAAAAAACATTTTAAGGTAGAATTTGAAAAATCATGAAATTTAATCATATATACATTATGACATCTGGGTGCGGTAAAAAAAATTTCATTTGTTTTGGAATCAATAATTTTGCATAAGTTTGTGGAGGATTCAAACAACACATTTAAACCCTTATCACATAATTGGCTAATAGAAATCAAATTATGTTTTAAACCTTCTACAAACAAAACATTTGAAATTGAAAAACTTTTGTTACCCACAACACCGATGCCGATGATTTTTCCTTTTCCATTATCTCCAAATGTTACAACTCCTCCTTTCTTCATTTCTAGGCTAAGGAACTTCTCTTTATTGCCTGTCATGTGCTTTGAATAACCCGAGTCCAAGTACCACATGTCTTCTTTGTCCTTCGCCTGCCAACACACCTAGAAAGAGGATGTGAGTAAAGATCTGGCTACCCAAGTGGTTCCACCCATAATGTAGGTAGAAGCCTTAGGCATCCAGATTTGCTTAATTTTACTTTTTCCTTTCTTCCAGCACGAGTCTGTGGTGTGACCAAATCTATTGCATCTGGCACATGTAATGTAACAAGAAGAATATAACTTCTCTGGACTTTTACTGTAATAATACGTAGCATCATTTAATTTATTATTATTAGAAATTTTAAAATTCGCTTTTCTGAACTTTTCGCTATCGCCGGCGGTACTGGTTATCGTCAGGCGATAGTTTCCAGTCGTGTATCCGAGTCTAAATCTTCCAGATCTGTGACATTGGTAACCTAAGATCATATCTAGTGATCTTTGGCCCAATCCAAACTTTTTCATGGCTAGTGTTAAGTCATGAATCTGGTTCCTCATTTCAGTATTCTCGGATACTAAACTTACACATCTGCGTTCAAAAGCTTTCTTTCCTTCATGGACTTTGGAAATAGAAGATTTCAGATCTCTCTCAAAGATCTCATTCTTTTTAGTGAGAATTTTTATTTTAGAATGAGCTTTTGAGAGAGACTCTTCAAGTTCTTTTATTCTTCCCAACAAGTGATCACACTCTTGGCAAGACACTTTTTCTTTTCCAAAAGTCTTAATTTCATTTAACCACTTTTCGTTTTCAGTTTTAAGAAACTCATTATCTTTTAAACTTTTTTCAAAATATTTGCAAGTCTTTAAAAATTCAGAAAATAATTCAGCATAAGTTGGAGGAGTTACCTCAGTGTCGCTTTGGATACTGCACTCGTCATCAGATATGATGCTTTTTCCTATTAGGCACATATTGGCCTCCTCCTCCTAGCTTGAGCTTGAACAGCTTGCATCTTCAGAAGTAGTATCATCCCTTGTTTCAGCTTTCAGGACCTTCTTCTTCCCTTTATGCTTCTTTTCTTTACGTTCTTTCAAGTACTTTGGACATTTGCTTCGTATATGTCCTAACTTTCTGTAGTGATAGCACTCCGGTGGGGGTCTCTCTTCCTCCTCATCGTCATCCTTTTGTTTTTTCTTTCTAAACGTCTCCTTCTTAAAATATTTTTTAAAAGTATTTCTTATCTCCGGATTTCTCATAAATATTTTAAATTTTTTAACAAAAAGACTTTCCTCATCCTCTTCTTCCTCCTCAGAATTACTATCTTCCTCTTTCTTAGATCTTAGAGCCAACTCCTTCTTCTTTGGCTCCATATACTCTTGTTGTTGAATTTTTAATTCAACTTCATGAGTTTTTAAGTTCCCAATCAGGCTTTCAATATTAAGAGACTTAAGATCGTGAGATTCAGAAATAGCCGTCACTTTGGGATTAAATTTAGGGGGAAGAGATCTAAGAAGTTTTCTCACCAAATCACCATTTGAGAAATTTTTACCAAGCACTTTTGAGACATTTACTATCTTGGTGATTCTGGTGTACATTGAATCTATGTCCTCATCCACTTCCATCCTAAACTTTTCAAATTCCGACTCCAGTTGAAACAGCTTCGAGTCCTTCACCTGCGAGGTACCTTCATGAGTAACTTCAAGTGAGTTCCAAATTTCATAAGCATTATTGCAAACACAAGTTCTATTAAATTCGGTCCTATCTAATGCACAAAATAATGCATTCATGGCTTTAGCATTATTTTTGCACCTTAGCTTATCCTGATCATCCCATTTATCTTTTGGTTTTTCCATTTCTACATCTCATACTGTAAAAGTGGGATGAGCATAGTTAGTCTCTACCATATTCCAAACTTCAATGTCAAGAGAAATAAGAAAACATTTCATCCTAGTTTTCCAGTAATTATAATCAGATCCAGTGAATAACGAAGGTCTACTAATTCCGTGCCCCTCAGAGAAAGCATGGTCATGTTGCGCCATAATTCCTGGTGGTGAAACCGTATTAGGAATAACCACCTCTAATACCACTTGTAGGATCTTGTGGCGCCCTTAGAGGGGGGTGAATAAGGGCTCTTTAAAATTTTTACAAGATTTTTCTAAAATACGAAAATAGAAGTAAAGTTTGATACACACCAATGAAATGAAAAACAAGATTTTATTGCTCCAAAATATATATGTAAAATGATTCCAATAAAGCTTGAAATCAAGGCTTACAAAGATAATAGTTTTTAGCTTTTTCACCGATCCTTCTCCCAAGGACCGGTAGGCTATAGTCAATATCTCCCTAGATATGGCTACTAGCCTCCCCCTAAATCAAACCTATGATCTAGACGCTGCACACAAGGCGGCGATTTACTCTTAAGCCTCACAAGGACCTAGACACCACTCATAAGGTGGTGATTTGCCCCTAAGCCACACACGGGCTTAGACACCACACACAAGGTGGTGATTTTCCCTTCCCAATTACAAAGATAAAAATTGAAAATGAAAGTACAATAGTAAAACTTAAAAACTCCCTCAAAAACACGAGCTCTGAAGATGATGATGGACAGATGAGAAGATCTCCAATCTTGAATGCACGGTCGTATCTCCTTTGCTCTTGAGATTTCAACAGACCAAGGGAGTTCTTCTGGAAACGGAGATGAAGGCTCTGAAAATTCTCTGGGAAAACTAAAGCTCTGCACAATCAATCTATTCCCTAAAATTTTTGGCCGTATATATCCCTTTATGCTATCGTCGGCAATAGAGTTAATGCCCCTCGATAGTGATAACTCTCCGTTGCTTGACACGTGGCACACGTCACGCGGACTTTCAGATCTGAGTGGAGAACGTGACGATCGTGGGATATCGCTCGGCGATATCAGTATCGCCCCGCGATATCGCTCAACCGTGACTTCGTGTGCGACATCTGCGGATCAAGGCTGTCGTCAGCAGTAACTGTCCATGTTATCGCCCGCGGTAGTGTTATCGCCAGCGATAGTGTGATTTTCCATTTCTTCAATACTATGCTCAGCCATTCCTTAGTACATAAAAAGCCTATTATCCCTGCACATTTAAAACACATACCAAGATCAAACACATCCGGGATTTGTTATTCTCAAACTAAGAAGTGCGGAACGCATGCTCCAACAATAAATTCTCCGAGTAATCAATGCTTATATTCCCTATGAATATAGCCATTCCTGGTAGCATTGATTATTGTATTCATCAGAGGATTTATTTGACATATTTCTCGAGACAGTTGAGGAAATGAATAATGACAGATATGCTAGCCATTTTCCTTCCCAATTTTCCTTCAAGGCATTAATTGCAGTTATTCAAATTTCTAAAGAAGATTGGTTGTCGAACATAATACAGTGAGTATATTTTTTCAAAAGCGATAGAGACTGAGAACAGGAATTCATTCTAATAGAGTAGAAAAATCTCAGAGAGATATTCTTAACAAGAGTAGAAAATTCACAGCAACTCTCAATCTTCATCTCTCACTTTGCTCTCAAGAAGATAGAAGAAGAACAACACAAACTGATCAAGAGTCTTCTTCATCTTTTCTTTCCAGGAATTTGTTGAGACAATAAAGATCCATTTGTCAAAAGTTCCTAGATCTACTTTAAGCAAGCTGAAGACCTACACACTCCTGAACAAAGCTTCTCAATCTTGAACAACTCTACATCTCATGAGGAGCTTTGATCAGATCTTTTATCCACACAAATTCTTCTCAAATTGTTTTTGAGAAAAGATAAGACTAACATCACTTTCTTTCCCACCCCACTATACAGGGTTTTAACTCCCTTCAAAAGTGAGCCTGGTTCACAAGTCCATCCAAAAGACATGAGGTTGGTTTTTGGGCACCAGATCAAAAGCTCAAAGGGTTGCAATATCACCCTATAAATAGATATTATGGTGGCAGGCACTTGATCAAAGCCTATAGTGGATTCCTACTAGGGTGATAGAAGTGTGGATGTACCCAGTTAGGGAACCACTATAATATTCTTGTGTTGTCTATGTGTTTGCTGTTTTCTTTTTGTCTTGTGTTGTGGTAGCTTAGTGTAGCTTTTCGTTGCTCCTATTAACATCTCATAGCTATTACTATATCACCTTTTTTATCACTTAACTTTTTTTTATAAAAAGTTGCAAAGGAATTTTATTTAAACTATATTCCTCCCTCTAGAGTTAATCAGAGCTTACTCTCCCTTTTCTTTCAATTGGTATCAGAGCCAGGTTAGTCATTTTTATATAAACAGGCTAACACCTGGACTAACAATGATCCTAAGATAATCACTGAATAAATCTAGTTCCTTTCTTATTTTATATCATGGCACAAACAAGGATTATGCTAGCACCAGACCTCCAGTTTGCAACATAACCAAGTTTGCCATCTAGAAGGCAAGAATAAAACTCTATATAAACTCTATTGATGAAGACATATTTAATTCAATTTGACAGAACCACCAACTCTTGTGGCCTCCACTCCATCTACTTCAACAAATATGAGTCCTGTTCCACCTCCAGATTGGACAGATGGACAAATAGACAGAGGAAAGCTAAGATTGCAGATGCCAAAGTCATGAACATCCTAGCTCATACTATGTCTGATAATATATTTCAAAAGGTGGCTGAGTGCACTTCAGCCAAAGCCATCTGAGATTCTCTAAATCAGATGGTGGCTGGATCTATTAATTAGAGAAAGGATAGGAGATCCAATCTCATGTTATAATATGAGAACTTCAAGAAGGATGAAGCTGAGTCAGTGAGTGATATGTACAATAGGCTTAGCTCAATCATCAATGATCTAAAGACCTTGGACAAGGACATCACTCTGACAGAAGTCAATAAAAAAATCCTCATGTGCTTCCCTAGCTCATGGGATTCAAAAATCTTGCCAATCAGAGAATCCAGAAGCATGACAGAAATTTCTACTGAATCACTTCTTGGAAAGCTCAAATCCTATGAGCAATTAATGAAGACTAAAGAAATAGTAGTTGAACAGAAGACTCCAATACCTATCAGGAAGGAGCATAACATTATATTCAAGGCTGCTGAATAATCTGAAGGGACTCCATCTAAAGAAATTGTTTGCTTTGGTCATAGGAAGCCTGGATATTTCATCTGAGAATATCCAGAAACTCAGAAGAAGGACAGGAGAAGAGAAAATGATTTCGGAAAAACACATCACAGGAAGCCCTCCTCTAGCATATATAAGAGGAAGGAGAAAGGGTTTTTTGCTGAAACTTGGTGTGATACTGAGTAAGAGACATCCTCCTCCAGCTCCAATGATGATGAATAAGAAGAGAAGGCAAAGGAGGTTTGCCTAATGGTAATATATGATTCCAGCATTTAGTCAGAGGCTGAAGCTTCAGAAGATGAAGAAACTCTATCTGCAGAGGACCAGGTAATAGCATCCTATGATTTTGATTCAGAAGAATTTAAAACTAAATTTAAAAATCTATGCTTAGATCTAATAGGCTCTGATAAGGAAATCAAACTTCTCAGAGAAAGATTAACTGAACAAGATAAGTACATTGCTAAAAATACTAAACTAACAGACGAACATACCTTAGAAAATGAACAAATTGCTTTCTTAAAAACTAAATTAAGCAAAGCAAAGGAATTTGAAGAATTACTTAATGGTAGAAGCTTACAACTATTAGATATAACTAGTACTCTAAATGCTAGGGCAAATAACAACAAACTAGGACTAGGTGCATCATCTACTAAACCACCTATAATTCAAAAAAATTACTTATCTAAAACTATGAATTTCATTTCAGATAAGGGTAAGAAGAATACTGAAGAAGTAGACAAAGTAAATGAAGTCTTAAAACAAATGGAACTAAAAAAAAATCTAAGTACAAGAAGAAAAATAACAACAACTATGTTCAATAGATTTCGTCGAACTCAGATCGAGGAAATGTGTACAGTTTGTCGACCTCAGAACGACGAGCTCCGAACGCAAACTACAATAATAGTTATTCTTCGATCCACGATCGATGAAAGCAGTATTGTTCGTCGACCAGAGATCGACTATATTGGTGCCCTATGAATGAATACCTTCATTTTTTGAGTAGTGATCGAAGATCTTATCCCAATTCGTCGACCTCAGGTCGACGAACTTACCAGAGTTCGTCGATCCCAGATCAATCTTATAGAAAATCAACTCAAACAAAAACTCTAATAATAACCTTAACCAACCTAGGGAAAATATCAATCCATTCACACAATGGATAATTCCTCCCAGAAGATTTCACCCCTTAGGTTATAAATGCCAACCTTAATGTTCTTACATTTCAAGCTTTTCTTATGAAGAGATACAAGGACCTAAGGTGACCAGGGTAAAGAACATCTAACTTGTTTTCTTGCATGTGAAGAACTATCCTATCACTCAGAATAAGTGGTATCTGGATAGTGGGTGCTCAAAGAACATGACTTGATGCAAGGACGGCCTAATCAATTTTAAGGCAAAGCTGGGTCCAAGAGTGATCATTGGAGACTCCAGCTTTGGACAAACTGAAGGCTATGGAGACTTCAATAGTGGAGCTGTCACTTTCAGAAAAGTTGCATATATAAATGGTCTCAAACATAACCTAATATCCATAAGTCAGTTATGTGATGCAGGTTATCAGGTTTGCTTTACTAATTCCAAACGTATTATTTCTTCAAATAACCAAACTGTTTTAACAGGATGTAGATAAGGGAATATATACCTAGTAAACTTTAACTCTGCTAGTTCATAACTATGCTTATTCAATCAAGTTAGTAATAATAATATTCTATGGCATAAGAGACTAGGTCATGTTAACCTTAGAAGCATCTCTAAACTAGCTAGGGACAACCTTGTCAGAGCATTGCCTTCTGGCCCCTACAAGAAGGAAAGCCTATGCAAGGCTTGTCAAGAAGGCAAGCAAACTAAAAATAGCTTAAAGTCAATTAATAAGAGTGACTAACCTAAGATTCTGTACTTGCTACATATGGATCTTTTTGGACCCATTGCTGTACAAAGCATAGGAGGGAAGTCTTACACTCTAGTTATTGTAGATAACTTCTCTAGATTCTCTTGGGTGTTCTTCTTTAGAAACAAGTCAGATAACTTTAAAGTCCTTACAGACTTTTTTAAGAGCATAATGATTGAGTATTCTCCTCCAGTTGCATTGATCAGAAGTGATCATGGTACTTAGTTTGAATCTCTTCCCATGTAAAGATTTTGTGAGGAGGAAGGTATCATGAATTATTTCTCTGCTCTTAGAACTCCTCAACAGAATGGGGTAGTAGAAAGGAAAAATAGAACCCTCATTGAATATGCAGGAACATTGCTTACTAATGCACACATGCCCTTATCCTTTTGGGAAGAGGATATGAGCACAACAAACTATGTGCTGAATAGGAGTTTGATACACAAACTTAAGGGTAAGACTCCTTATGAATTACTCAAAGGGAAGAAACCAAAAAATTATTACTTTAGAATCTTTGGGTGTAGATGTTTCATTCATAATAATAATAAGAAACACATTAGAAAATTTGAATCTAAAGCTATAGCGGGAACTTTTCTTGGATATTCCCAAGATAGCAATTCTTATAGGGTATTCAATAAATCATCTTTAAAAATGGAAGAATCTGTACACATTTCTTTTGATGATGCTAACATGTATTATAAGGAGAAGGATTATTCTACCACAAATTTATTACAGGTACCTCACTTGTGTGAGAAATTGGGTGAGTTAAACCATACATAAAAGGTCATATCACATCCTCCTCCACAAGGTTATGAAGATAGTGAAAAATAAATTTTGGAAGTGGTTGAACCTTCTCCAATAGCAGACATTATTCCACAAGGAGAATTAATTCCAAATGTTGTTGCTGAACCAACTCCACCCACTAACCTTGTCACACTAAGGGATCACCCTAGATATCAAGTGATTAGGGACATGTCAGTAGGTATATAGACAAGGTATCAACTTAACCAAGATATGATGAATGCCTGTTTCCTCTCTCAAGTTTAGCCTCAATCCATAAATGATGCAGAGCAAGATCCCCTTGTATTATTGCAATGCAAGAGGAGCTCAATCAATTTGGGAGATGCAGAGTTTTGGACTTGGTTCCAAGGCCCAAAGGTTATCCAATAATTGGAACCATGTGGGTATTCAGAAACAAACTTGTTGCCCAAGATATAATTATGAGAAACAAGGCTAGGCTTGTTGCTCAAGGCTATAGGCAAGAGGAAGGCATTGACTATGATCAAACCTTTATTCCTGTTGCAAGGCTAGAAGCAATTACGATTTTTATTGCTTATGCTGCTCTTAAGAAGTTTAAACTCTTCCAGATGGATGTCAAGAGTTCTTTCTTAAATGGAGAACTAAAGGAAGAGGTTTATATTGAACAACCTCCAGGTTTTATCTCTTCTACTCATCCCTCATATGTTTTTAAATTGCATAAATCTCTCTATAGTCTAAAGCAAGCTCCATGAGCTTGGTATAAAACCTTATCTACCTTCCTTTTACAACACAAGTTCTTTAGAGGCATGGAAGATAAGACCCTTTTTACTAAGATGTATTATGATAAAAATTTAGTAGTACAAATATATGTAGATGACATCATATTTGGATCTACTGATCCCAAACTATGCAAGAGATTCTCTGCGCTAATGCATTCAAAGTTTGAGATGAGTACCATGGGAGAGCTATCATACTTCCTTGGTCTACAAGTGAAGCAATCCCCTGATGGCATATTCATATCCCAATCTAAAAATGCAAATGAGCTTATCAGGAAATTTGGGATGGTTTATGCCTCCTTAATGAAACTCTCATGACTGCCAATGCTGTGATTGACTCTGATGAACATGGAACACAAGTTGATAAAACCAAGTATATGGTTATTGTTGGATCCCTACTTTATCTCATAGCAAGTAGACCAGACATCATGCTTGCTACATGTCTTTGTGATAGGTTCCAAGTGAGCCCTGAGGAATCTCATCATATTTTCATTAAAAAAAATTTAATATATATAAAGGGTTGTCCTAATCTAGGACTCTAGTATCTAATAGAGTTAGCATTTGAGCTTACTATATTTTCTGATGCTGACTATGCAAGATGTAGAGTGGACAGGAAAAGCACATTAGGAACATGTCAGTTCCTTGGTGATAAGCTTGTGTCCTGGTTTTGCAAGAAGCAAACATCTGTGTCCACATCAACTGCTAAGGCTGAATACAAGGCAGCTGATAGTAGCTGTTCATAGATCTTGTGGATACAAAACTAACTCCTAGAATATTGGTTCAAACTAACTAATTCAACCATATTTTATGATATTATTAGTTTAATCTTTATTGCACAAAATCCAGTGCATCATAGTAGGACAAAACATATAGATATAAGACATCATTTCCTAAGAGACTGTGTGGACAAACAAAAAATTAATCTTGAATTTATCACCACTGATTTGCAAAGGGCAGATATTTTCACCAAGCTCTTGGATGAATCTAAACATTGTTCTTTTTGAATCAGTTAGGAATGATAGATGGAAAGGCTTAATTTTTAATTTTTCCTTAGTATAAACGATCTGGAAACAATTCGTCGACCAGAGATCGATGATTTGAAAACTTTCGTTGGGAGTTCGTTGACTGGGGATCGACAAAATCTCTGTGTGAAGTCAGTTTTATCGACCTGAGATCGACGATCCTGTTTCAGGAAATATTTCTGAGGACGACGAAATATCTCCATATCTTCAGTCTGAGATCGACGAATTTATCTCTTTATGAAATTTTTTGTCGACCCGAGATCAAAAAAATTTCTTTTTCGTCGGGCTAAGCTTGTCGATTTATATTCTGAAAACCTTTAATAGTCCTTCTTCGATCTCTATCCCGCACTTTCTGAATTTCCTTTTGCACTTGATCGCTATTGTTCTTGCAGAAGTTTTTCTCTGAGCCATGGCAACCTCTGGATCTTCTCTCGCCGCGATGAAGTATGATACTGGTTTTGATATTGATTTCGATTCCTTCAGTCACTCGGACAAAATCTTCACCAACATTCTCCATCTTTTTGAGAAACGGAACCTGAAGAAACTCATGACCACCAGAATAATGTTGTCAACGGCAGAAATTCGAGAATGGGTATATTCATCTACTACTTCAGAAATTGAAATGATTGGCACTATCTCTGGAACACCGGTTACTCTATTTCCTACTATTATGTCTTAAGTTTTTGGTTTTGTAAATGGTGTAGATGATATAGAATTAGATTCTACTGATTATGAGAACATGTTGACTGTTATGGGTCACTCTGATGGAAACCCTAATAAGCTGTTAAATAAAAACTTGTCAGCAGCTTACAAGTTTATTGCCGATGTTGTGGGCAAAGTGTTGTTTGGGAAACACACTACTCATGACGACATTACAAGGCAACAGTTCCTTGTGAAGTGTGTCCTGTATAACAAAAGGAAGGTCAACTAGGGGCAAGTTATGTTTATCCGATAAGAAGGAAGAACTCCAAGAAGGAAGTAAGTTTTAGGTCTCTTCTTGCAGGACAAGGCAAATGAACTACTAGTCTCACCGACTGTGTTCATCAATGCCTCTAAGAGGCTGACTCCTACTCTATTTGATAGATGGGAGAGGACTATCTCAAAGCCCTCAAAGGCTCCCTCCTCTTCAAATGCTTTTGAAAGCACAAGGGTGGTAATAACCTCTCACCCACTGGTTAAAGAAACACCATCATCTGTTCATTCACCACCTCTTTCCCCTCTTCCTCCTCATCTGGAAAACATCTCATCCTCTAATATCCTCTCATCCCCAACCTTTGACCTTATAACACCAGGTTCATCTCCTCATCAATCCCCTCACCAATCCCCTCAACATATTTCATCCCCAGAAACCCTATCTATTTACCCCTCATCATCACCACCTGTAACACCACCTCACAACCCTACCTCAGCTGTCATTCCTCCATCATCTATCCTCATATAGGATGAAATCATGACAGATTTCATATCTCCTCAAGTACACATTCCATCATCAACCCCTAAACCATCTCCTTTGGACAATAACTCCATTTCCATCCTCATAACTCACCTAACCCCTCTCTAAAGCAACTCATAGCAGAGGCAATTGCACCTCTTGCTGTATCCATCCACTCCATTACTGCCCTCCTTTTTGCTTCCTCTATCCCCCCTCCTTCTTTAACCAGGAGGCTTGTTCCATTATCTATTGAAACCATGCAGGGGGAGATGCTTGATGAAGAAGTAGTAGTAGAAGAAGTAACATTTTTTGTAGTCGTAACAGCAGTTCCAGATGTTACAGCAGCAATTCCAGACATTGAGATGCCAGCAACAACAGAAGTTGATTCTACATAAGCAGAAGTTGATTCTATTTTGCTTGAGATCTTGACTGTTGGAGATTGTATCATCAATCCCATAGTAGATTTAGTTGTTATTATATTCCTTTGATTATTTATTCTTTAGTCATCTTCTAGTAGCAGAAGCAAGCTCTGCTAAGGCCATTGTGTGCTATTCTCCTCCAGCATCTCAGATGTCATAACTTTAATTAAGGCCAGTTTAACAGTTGTTTTGGATCCTGATACAGTTGAGTTTGAAAGGGTATCAGTGGCTGAGTCAAAGGCTATGTCTCCACCTACTTTTGTAATAGATGACTCTCCAATGCCTGACTTGGACTCTTTTCTATTTGATGACACAGAAGATGCTCCTTTGCATATGTTAGATCCAGTTGAAACTTCTCCAGCAGAAGTTCATGTCCCAGTTCCAGTTCAAGTTCCTTCTCCTTTGCATATGTTAATCCTAAATTTTTTCTGTGTGAAGATGTGGTCAACGATCGTCGAACGGAGATCGACGATCTTCGAACTCATCTTGAGCTCAATCGTCGACCTGTGATTGACGATAGCTCTGTGTGAAGACAAAATCGTCGACCGGAGATCGATGACTTTGCTTCAGAAAACTAATCGTCGACCTCAGCTCGACGATTGATTTTCCAACTGAGATCAGAGACCAAAGATATTATTTGCTTATAAATTAAAACATTGACCTAAGATCGACGTTTATGTTTTTATAATCGGCCAGAGATCGTCTCTTCATATTCCAAAAACCTATATGTAGGTTTCTTCTTAATCTCTATCCCGCGATTTCATATTTCCCCTCTGCTCTTGATTTTTGCTCTCTCTAGTTTATAGGTTTTCCATGGCGATCTCTGCAGCAGTTCTCGCAGTGATGAAGTTCGACACAGGATTTGATGTCCACTATGGCTCTTTCAGTCATTGTGATGTTGTGTTTCAGGAAATGCTGGAGCTTTGCGACGATCAGGGGTTGAAGAAACTTATGTATACAAGGATAAAGCTATCTGTTTTTGAGATAAAGGAATGGGTTTACACCTCCTCTGTCAATGTTCCTTTGATGATTGGTTCCATCTCGGGACAACAGGTAACTCTAATCCCTGCATCTCTTACAAAAATTTTTGAGCTAAAGAATGGAACAAATGATTTGGATCAGGAAAGTGTAGAATATAGCAGGATGCTTCTGGAGATGGGTCATGCCGAGGGCATTCCATCTAAGTTATTAAAGAAAAACCTATCTGTAGGGTTTAAGTTTCTCACAAATATAGTGGGAAAGGTTCTGCTTGGCAAGCACTCGGCCCATGAAAATATCAATAGGCTGCAGTTTGCCAAAATGTCTGCTTTAGTAAATAAGAAGGCCATTGATTGGGCCAGTTTGTTTTTTGATTTGATTAAGAGAAAGAATAACAAAAAGGAAATTTGTCTAGGAAGGATTATAGGAATCTTCCTTCAACAGAAAGCCCCAGTGCTTTTGGTTTCTCCAACCATAGCTATTGATGCCAGCAAAAGGATGGATTCATCTTTGTTCGGGAAGTTGGAGAGGTCAATTCAGAAACCCTCCAGGGCTGGAACCTCCTCTCGCACATCTGAGGACACCAGGTCTGTCACAGCCACTCCTCACCCTACTAATGAAGTTCCCTCCCTTCCTCCTCCACCCTCTACATCTCCAACCATCCCCAATGTCTCTTCTTACCCTACCACTGCCCTTCCAACTCCTCCTTCATCTCAGGCCACTCTTTCCTCTCATACCTAGTCTCCTAAACACCATATTAAATCTCAACTCTTCTCCAACTTATCATCTCTAAATTTTGATCTGCTCTCTCCTCACTCTTCCCCTTCTCGTCAACCTAATTCACCAATAAAAATTGAATCCTCTCCTCACAACTCTCCTCAAAATTCCTGCATCCATTTCCACAGAATCTCTCCAATCCAGGATGAAATCATGACAGATTTCACTCCTCCTCCCCCTCATACTTCTGTCTCAACTCAGACTCCAGCTGACTTTCTTCAAGATGATCATGTCACTCTCTCTCATATTCTGGAACTTCTTACTCCCACCCTAAAACCCTTGATAGCATAGGCAATTTCACCTCTTGCTCAATCTATTTCCTCTCTTTCTGCCCTCATCACTTGTCCTCTCTGTAATTCCTCTGTCCCTTCTTCATCTAGGGGCCTGGTTCCAGTCCTAACTAAAACCAAGTAGGGGGAGATGTCCCATGAAGATGTTGTAGGTCCAGTATCAGCAGAAATTCAGGTTGAGATTCCTCCAGCAAAATAGGAAGAAGAAGCTTTTCAAAAGTTTTGTACAAACATAGTTCTATTTTCAGATTTGCTGATGACAGATGAGGACACTGATGTGTCAATCCCTGGGATTTCCATTGGTTATTATTTTATTAACCCATCTATTTATTTGAAAATTCTTTTACATTCTTTCTCTATGTTTAGAACAGTTTTGTTTTCAGATGAGGATATTTCTTCCAAGGCTATGGTCTGTTATACCAGACCCATAAGTCCCTCTATTATGAAACATCTTCTGCAGAATAAATCAGCTCCAGCTTGTTCAGACACTCTATAAGTTACAGAATGTACAGATATGTCATCCTTTATGGATGTTGAGTTTTTTTTTTCTTCAGAAAAGAAGAATGAGAATGATGCTCTTTCAATTGCTGATGATTTACTTGATCTAGTGGCCTCAGAAAATTTGGCTTTAGCCCTAGAAACAAGTCTAATCAATCATTGTGAGCCTATTAGTCTTTATCCCTCTTTGGATGATTTGAATGCTAATGACATTCTGTAAGAAGCCAAAGAAAAGGCTGTTAAGAAGATAATTAACAAGAAAATAAAGGAAATAGATGAATTATATGTCAATCCTCAAGTTTTATCTGATGATGATGATTCAGATGATAGTGATTCTAAGAAAAAGAAAGCCTCAAAGAAACGAAAAGCTGCTCCTCAGGCTGCTCCTAAATAAGGAAATACCAATGATACACCTTATTACATCATGAATGGAATTACCCCATACCCTGGTATGGAGAGCTGGATGTGGCTATCCAAGAATGAGCAAAAAGCAAGAAAGAAGAGCAGGAGATATTCTCCACCTACTCAGAAATTCAGAAGAGGTCCTCCTCCTCCTCCTCCTCCTGCTGCTGGTGCTTCAGGTTCTATCTCTCGAGCTTCTGGTGCTTCTTCCCAGCCTTCCTCTTATTCAAGATCATCTCAAAGGCAGGACATATCCTCCAGAACTCAGTTTCAGGGAAGCAGTAAGCAGCACAGTAGTCAGAGCTCCTCATAGCAAGTTAAAGAAGTAATTTATCAGAATCCTTCATCTTCTCCTTCTCTCCAACAAATTTCTTCAAAGACTCAAATGACAGCTACAGTAAAAAGACATGATGAATCTCTTAGATCTAAAGGAAAATATAGTGAGGCTGCCCCTCCTAGTTCTCTCTACTCCCAAAATTATGAACAGCTTAATTCAACATGCTTTCAAGCTCAATCCACTAAGTTCAAAGCAGTCATTGTATTACCTCCTCAAGAAGATCAGCTACCTGTTGAATAGGAACTTGACCCAAACTTCAGGATGGCTAGACTTCAGGATCTAATTGGCCTTTCTCAGAGCATTAAAGCTGTAGAAGCAGGGAAAGATCCATCTTCATTCCCTACTATGTCATCTTTCAGAGAAAAGGAGCTGGATAAACTTCAAGTAAGCAAGAAAGTCGTCAATCCAGCTGATTATATGGCTTTGTATACAGAAGCAGTTGTGCCCAGAGTCAACTCTCAGACTTCTCTTGGTGGGCAAGACATGATGACATCCAAGAAGAATGTACCAGACCCAAGGAGGAAGATAATTTTCTCAAAACCATCATCTGGCTCTTCATTTGATAAACCATAGTTTATGTTATTTGTTTAATGATTAACTGAATATGTACAATGTACAGCTATAACATATCTATTGATGGTATTTCATTCCTTCAGATATTTATGGTCTTTGTATTTCATTTCTTTTCAGTTTTGTTTTTGAGTGACCTTACACAAAATGGCAGAGATTGTTGGAACCTCTGTTTGGTTTTGTGTTTGGTTCACTCTTAGGTTGTTTAGACCCTTTTGTATAGCCAGGGACTTTGTCTTTAGTCTTAGTTAGATTCCCTTTAGATCAGGTTTGGGTAGACCAGCTTTCCATTGGACTCAGATTCAGATTTAGAATATATTGTGATCCATCTTTAACAGTTGGACTATAGTCGAACTCTGCTCGACGATCGTCGATCTCCCATCGACGATCTCAGAGTCTCTGACTCTGAACTGAGCTCGACGATCCTCGAGCTCAGGTCGACGATCTCTAGTTTCTCTCCAGTAATCGAAGCTTGACGATCTCTTATCCCTGGTCGACAATCTCTGATCCGAGCCTTTCGATTTTATGCTTTCTTCTTTTATCAGTTTTTCAGATCAGTCAGAAGTTTTTATTTGGTATGGCTATGTTCAATAATTTTAAGGCAAGATATATTCTGATAATAAATGCTGATACTCCCAAGGATGATTGCCATATTTATTGAAGCATTTATTATGGCATTCATAGAATATTGTGTAGAGACATTTATTTATTGTATTTATGACTGCCAGCCATTCTAGCTGTTTGGGCTCCTTATTTCTTGCAGTAAATTATGCCTTGCCTTGGGAATTCAAATTCAGGCCATTTTTCTTCTCACGTACAGTACATATATCTCAATATAACAAAAAGAGAAAGAGAGAGTACACAAGTCAGTAATCAAACAGAAAGAAAAAAATCTTTTGCTCTCAGTGGATACTGCATGCTTTGCTAAGAAGAACAAGAAGAACTCTCTCAAAACAATTTTTCAGACGTCTTCTTCTCTCTTCAATCTTCAAAGATTCACAGAGAATCTCAACATCAACCACTGTTATCAGATTCAAAAAGGGATTTACAACCTTTTCACTTTGGAGTCCTACACCAAGGTCCAAGCTTCATCTTCCTGGATTCATACAATATCCCAGGGGGAGTTTGGATTTTTTATTTAATCCACATAATCTTCTCACTTGTCTGAGAAAGTGAAGATTCTCATATACTTTTTCTTTTACCTCCATCTGTACAGGGTTATCTCTCCCTTCAAAAGTGAACTCTTTGGTGATAGGGCACCTGATCAAAAACCTATTGGATTTTGAGCTCCTGATCAAAAGCACAAAGGGTTTCTAGATCTACCTGAAGCAGATCTTGTGGTGATAGGGCACCATATCAAAAACCTAAGTGGATTCCTACTTGGGTGGTAGAAGAGTGGATGTAACCAGTTTTGGTGAACCACTATAAATTTTCTTATGTCGTCTGTGTTGCCTTGTGATTTCTTTGTGTGCTGCGTTGCTGTGGTATTCCTTATTATTTATTTTCTCTAGTCTCTTTTATTAGTATTTATATTCCGCAATTAATTTTTTAAATAAGTTTTAAATACTCTATTCACCCCCCCCCCTCTAGAGTAAGAACCTATCTATCCCCTCACTTTCACATAGCCTTGCTTCATCGTCTATGAGGAAAGTGGCTATTGTAACCTTCTACCACTCCTCAGTCTCTGTTACGGACATGACTCTTTTAACCCTTGGCAGCTAGTCCTAAGTCTTTATTGGGGTCTAAGTCCAAAAAAATACTGGTGGATTAAAGCTCATCACATGCTTTAATTATTTCTCTGTCGCTCTCCTCCGCACTCCGGGATCTACCGCTCCCTGATCCACTACCATAGGTTCCGCAACACCAGGGATAGGAGGCTGCACTTGCCATCTCTGTTGTGCATTAATCTTAGAAAACACTTCTTACACTACCAACCGTATGGTTTCTACAGAAGGAGGGGTTGTAGGTGCGTCGTTATGTGCACTACTCTCCGCGGAGTGCTATTGATGTGACTGCCCCGCACTGCTCTTAGTCACCCATTGTTGTAAAGACACTCGATTAGATGACAAATAGATTGCAAAAACGCGATCATTGGAACACTCAGGTTCCTCAAACATGTGTATTTTCATCCCTAAGTGAACATTCATAGGTTCTTTTATGTTATAACTGTAACACACATACAAGTGCTCACCACTCGTTAAAAGAATTCACCCACGAATTTGAATAAGGTAGACCAACACCAGAGTCTGATACTAACTTTGTAACACCCCCATCCGTCACATAGCGTATAATAGAAGGTCCGACCTAGGCCCAACGCCATATACTACAGACAAGCCAAGGAGTTGCTAAATTGAAACCATAATCCAAAAATTCGCATCCTACCATAAAGTGCATTCTAGCGGAAGTAATTAAGGGTTATAAATAGAACCCAACAAAAAGGGAAATGTCCATTACCATAACTAGGAATGTAAAACAAATACACAAATAAGGTCTTGTCCTTAAGGCCTTATAATGTTCAACTTGAATTAAAGTGTGTTACATACTTCGTCACGCAGGCCGACCACACATGAACGATAAAATAACACAAGAGTTTGCTTTGGCCTTCGAGGACCAGCGCAACATTTCTGGGCTTTAACCCACTACTTCCCGCTTTGCTCAATAGCACCTACACGCAACAATCCACCGCACGGTGGAAAACAGAAGCAATAGATAAGAAAAGCTAACCAAATTATAACGACACCACACCTCACTCGGGGTTGCGATGCTCCTTCCCTACAGGCATTAGCTTAAACAACACTTGGCAATCAAAACGTATAACTTAAGCACTGTTAGCACAGACTTTGGCACAAATGCCCAACGCCCCGTACTCTCAGGGCACATTCTTGGCGCACCGGACCTCAAGGGTCGCACCACCATTCTCTGTGACGGTCAACAATGTTTGAGCTTTTAGTATCACAAAGGCCAAGGATAGAGACAACGCCCAGTGCTACGACAAATAATGTGATGTACACGTTACCACTCCAAGTCGATCGGCATACGGGAGGGTACAGTTCAGCCATATCCCGTGCTCAAATCATCTGGCTTGAAGGCTTAACACATGTCAGCATCCCCTTTCCCTTTTCTTCATGATCCATAACTCTACAAGGATCCTAGGCTAGCACACATGGCTACCAAAGCCTAGAAAAATAATCTCATGCTCAATAAAATAAATCCCCTAGGTCTATCAAAGACAGTCTTCACAAATAATAAATAGATTACTATAAGCTATGGCTTGCGGTTGAACTACCACCGCGTGATAGGGGTTAAATTATCGGTTCTTCCCCTTAATCGGGTGTTTTCCTGAAGACTTACCCCCAGTACTCTCAACACAGTCACCAGCACACCACGCGACTCTAAAATCTACGCGATAACCACGAAGTCTTCTGTGGCATACAAAACATAGAAACATCACCAATCAAAACCTAGCCATCTGAATGGGCTTCACACAGCATGCCTATTCCGTACTTTGTTTATGGATCTAAATACAATACTATGGGGATACATGAATCGACCCGTCGGGGTAACCACATCCACGTGTTCGTGGAGTGTCTACCCTCTAATTCCAAAAGATGGGGCTTCACATGTCCAAGGAAGAGGATTTTTACCCTTTATGTACGCTTTAGCACCATGGGAGGAATCTTGACGGTTGAAAACGACCACTCCGACCTTGCCCTTGCAAATAAGAACTCGCCTTGCGAATCTGAGTCTCAAAACACGAACGACGGCAAGAAACCTAATCCCTATGTTGCTGCTCCTCCTCTAGAAAATCAGGGCACCAACTCCTCTCTAAAAAAAGATGAAGAGAAATGGCCATACCAAGCTTTTAAATAAAGCTACCGTGACACGGTACCTTAAATCAATGCCTGATTTCGGGCTCAACCGAAAAAAACTACCAATCATGGGCCAACATGTGGCCACACTGTTACAGATTCCCTATCACCGCGGGATAGGATGCTAATGGCGCATGATAGCCGACGATGTTATGACACGACACCTGCTTCTATCGCCGCGCGCTAGCAGCTTCTTCCATACGGTAAAATCCCGAGAACTATAACAATTAAATTGACCTAGCTATTGCCAGGGTAACGCTATCGTCGGGCGATAGCTTCCCGAGAGCTCTTCCAGGTTAATAACCCTAGGATGACGAGCTTCTCCGCCGCTATCTCTCGGACCACGCATCAGACATACATGAATTTGAGTGGGAGAGGATTGATGGCGCAACCCCTCCGACGCTACCTGATGATGACCCGGTTGCCGAGGCGCTACAATATAAAGACTTCAGGCGCAATGATGATGCCGAGGGAAGCTCGCGTTACAACCTCCGTCCGCGGGGTCCTAGGCCCACTTGAAGATTAATTTCTTCAACATATTATGTTTTAGTATTTTATTTAACTATTTGTGAATATAAAATTATTCCATACTTTGCTAATAATTTGATATTCACTTGAGGACTTGTATTATTTTATTTCCTGCATTTAAACATTTTGGTGTGTATTTAACCACCCAGATGGATGAGATTTCATCTCCATCTTAGACGGTTGGATGTGTTTTGTAACTCCTATATAAGGAGGCTATTATGAAGAGTTAAGGCATTGAAAGAAAAAAAGAAACCGTATTTCACTATTGTGAAAATTCGGCCAAAGGAGGCTCTCCCTAGCCCCCCCCCCCCTTGGTGTGAAGCCTTCCCCTTGCTACCTCCATCCCGTTCGGTGTGACTCTAGTGTGGCTTCCTCCGTTGCGACTCCAAGGAAGAAGGTTGCAGCCCCATTCGATGTGACTCTGGTGGTTCCGTCGATAGAGTGATTCTCCCACTTATCTTGTGTGTTTGATCTTCTTGGTTTGGTAATCCCTCCCCTATCTAGTGTTTTCTTCTTGTGAGATTTGTGGAGGATGTATTCGAACCATCTTTTCTGTGATTTTTAAATCATCGCTCGTAAGTTTGATTCGATTTCGGTTTTGTTGATTCTCTTGTATTCTGGATTGGAAGATCCATTGGGGGAGCAAACTAGGCCTAGCCTTGACTTGCTCTCCAAGTTTGGCACTCTTTTTGTTAACAAGGGATTTAATCTCAACTTGAACTCTACCGCCTTTTGAAGTTTATGCTGCTCCTAAATAAAGCATTTGCTGCATTTGAAACGACTCAAGTTAAAGGTCTAGATGCTTGATTAGGTGCGGTGAGTTGTGTACTTGTTGGAGAGGTAGGTCTTAAGGTCGTTGTATCGAGTCCGACAATCGGTGAGTTGTGTGCTTATTGGAGAGGTAGGTCCTAAGGACGTTGTATCGAGTCCCGGATTTTGGGAGCCAACCGACCCCCTTTCATTTGCTTTTGGTAGGAGTCCTCCTCGTTATTTTCATTTTCTGTGATGATTGTTGTTCTGCTAGCGTAAGTAGTTGCGTGTCACGACCCATCCTACATAACCCTACTACTGTCGTGGGGTTATAACTTTCCACCACACGGTAAGTCCAGCATTGAGTTGACTCAACCCTCTCAATGCTCTCGACATTATCGACACTAACACTGGAGCTACATCCATGCGGTCACTATCTACCACCAGGCAATAACTTCTAGAGAACCATTTACTACCTTAAGGAATTTAGGGTGTTAGACCCAGGGGGTACCTCAGAAGGCAAGCTCTCCATTTTCCTCATTCTCTTGTCTTATAGTGCATTCTGAGATGCCCTTAGCTCAGCACAGGCTAAGGAGGGGAAGCGCTCTAAAATCTTCCGGGTGTGTGGTGGGACCTAGGTGTTAGAGCCTTGGGTTAGTTCTTGAGTTCTAAGACTTTAGTCAATCAAGCATGATAGGAGAAGTGTACGGTCACCCCTTCCCAATTGTTCCAAACTCCACAGAAGATGGTTTTCGGTTACAACATCAACTAGTCGGGTTTGCCAGAAATGACCTCTCAGGTGATCGTGCAGCAGCCCGACGATAGCCACCACCTTAACGGAGGTGGTAGTGGTGGGGACAGCCGGGGAGGTGGAAGGATGACCGGGAAATAGAGGTGGAAGTAACTCCAGGTTGGGGCAATTACATCCCTTTGCTCATTGGGAAAGACTATCCCAGAGCCGTTGGATCGGATCCTTGATCTGATTCAATCAGATATTTGTAGACCACAGTTCATTCTGTGACCAAATATACAACAACTTCACATATTATTTTAGGGCCTTTAGATGCAATTTCATGAAAAGTAGCCTGCAATAATTTTATAGGTCTTTGATTCTACTTTCTGTTGGCACTTGAATCAAAGCATTTGGAGCACTGTAGCTCAAGTAGGTCCATTTTAGTAGCACTTGTCATAGCATAGGACCAAAATTAAAAGTGGTATATCTCTCCATTTCGACTCATATGGGTCTGAAATTTTGTACACAGGTGTATGTACCAAAGTTGTACCGCATGTTCAAAAATTAGGATTTTTGGACAATATTTTCCTATAGTTTTGAAAATAATTTCATGTTCTATATGGTGACTAATTAAGTGGTCAAACCAACCCCAACTAACCCCAAATTTTGGTGGGGTCTTTATTAAATCAATTGATGACCTTGGTTAAATTGTCAGTCCCTTTGGATAAGGGAAGGTGGGGTTACTCTACAAAAACACCCTAAGGTCATATGGTAGTTGGGGTGCATTTAGCAAAAGCTAATGGTGTTATTTTTCAACTCAAGACAAGTTGTCAGCCCCTAGGAGTGTGGATATACACTTTTACTGAGATATATGACCACCTCAGAGAATATTTGTAATTTTGGGATTAAAATTCTATTTAATTTTAATTAAATAGTATCTGACACCTTAATGTATTTACAAAATAAAAATTGTATAAACATGTAGGAAAAATCTACAACTTTGGTACAAACTTTATTAGGTTCAAATACACTTGGGAGAATTTTTATGGAATTTTAGATGACATATATTTTGAATTTTTAGTTATTGTCCCATTATGTGTAAATATAAATTATTGAAGTATTTGTAATCATATGGTTTTAGAAAATTCTACTTTTAGTTAATAAGCTGTGAAATGATATTATATGATTTGATTAATTTTCTAGAAAGCTTAGGAGATACTGTAGTTGGTGAAATGATAAAATTTACAAGACTGCTCTTTCCTGAATAATTGGAAGTTTGTGGTAAAATTTTTCTAGAAAATGTGGAAATTATTGAATTGATGCTTAAATTTTACACTGGACCTTTGGTCATTTTTATAGAATTTTTGGACATTTATTTTTAGTACTTCCTTTGTAAAATGTCAATGTAGTTTTGATTTTCATAAATTTTATTTTTGGTGAAAATGATTTTAAAAAATTATGAAATTTAATCACTGTTGTCATTTGGACACTATGAAGTTATGAAAAGGACGATTGGACATACAAAAATGACACTTCATGTATAAATCCATACTTATAAATTAATGTTGGAATTTTTATAAATACCAAATTAATAGGGGTAATAATGAATTTCTGATCAGGAGCTACATAGGTCATTATTTACTTATGATAAATATTTCAGATCATTTGGATAAAGTTAGAGATATGGTCACACTTTGGAACTCATTTAATGATGATCTGCATATAGTAATTTGATGGATTTAGGGTAGAGGTGTAGGTCTCATATGGGGTAGTAATATAGCTTGTGCACCTAAATATTGTGGAGACTAAATGAGGTCACCCATAAGACCAAGTGTTGGGTAGCCTGAATACCAAGGACACGGAGTTCTGCTCGGGGCCGACAATATATCGACTCTCCCTAAAGGTTGTAATTAACTTAGGGTTAGCTCAAGTATAATGTGGAGAAGGGTTTGGCAATAAATAGGTACCAATAAAAGTAAGTGCCCTGAGAAAGGGAAAATACCGAGAAAATACCATAGTTTGCATAACAGTTGGATATTGTCAGGCGACAACGAGTATCGCTGGCGATAGCTCTTGGTTAGCTTTGATTGCATTGAAAGACCAATTTTCTAGCACTGTAGGATGTTGTAGGGTTTTGGTTGGAAAGATGTTCCAGTTGTGGCTAAGTCTGGAGATAGAAGAGAGTTCTGTCGCTAATGCCAAGAGATAGTATCACTGGCGATAACTTCAAGATAGAATTTTTTGTACAAAGCCTGTCTCTCGGAGACCGTGAGGCTAGTGTGAGTTGTGAGCTCTTAAAGGCCAGTAAGCCGAATGGGAAAGGGGAGGCTGACCAGCGTTTTATTGTTCGCCATGATGGCTGTGATTGTTGCCATTAACATGGCCATTTAAGCAACGAGCTGTGGCTAAATTGTACCTGCTTTATGTCCGTCTGACTCAAATGCGTAAATTAATTGGCATCGTTGGAGCGCATAATGAGAGTCTTAGGACTGCGCGTCAGAAATACTACTAATGCTCAAAGTTGACTGTTAAGTCTTAGACCTCTGAACGGTGGTGGGACCCTTGTTATCTGGTACACCGAGAATGTGCCCTTAGGTGACGGAACATTTGGCCGCGGAGGCACTCGTTTATGTAATATTGAATGGTACTTCAGTGTGACTTCTTTAGATTTATCTGTGTTAATGTTACGCCTGTAGGGAATGAATACCGCTGCCCCGGGTATGAGGTAGTGTCATTATAAATTTGTCAGCCGAAAGTTGACCGTTGCTTTGTTTACAGCCCTTATGGTGGATTGTCCTTGTGCAGGTGCTGTAGAACCGAGCGGGAAATTACGGGTTGCTGCCCTTGTTGCTATGTCATCCCTCGATGACCAATCGAAGAGTTTTTAGTGTTTTCATGTGTGGACGCCGTGCATGCCGATGTATGAAAATACTTTTAAAAAAAGGAAACAGTTGTAAGGCCTTAAGGCCGTATTAAATTTTGTGTATTTTTGTAAACAATCCAATATAGATTTTAGTAGTGGACATTTGTATTACTTGAGTTCAAAGTTTAACCCCTGAAGCTTCCGCTAGAATGCTCTTAGTTAAGATTCATTTAGTCGTTTGAAATTAATACGTAACTCCGTTGTTTATCTATGGAATATGGCATGGGGCCCTGGCCGAACCCTTTGTTATATTCTGAAAGTAAGGGTTAGAACTGATATACTCTAGGGGGGGGTGAATAGAGTATGTGGGTATATTTTAAAACTTTTCTCTGAATTATAAGAAGTACTCCTAAACTCAGGTACTGTATCACATAGTAATAAATAAAAGCACAGTAAAAACTAAATAACATAGTAAGACCTAAATACCACAGCCACAGAAAGAACAAAAAGAAAAAGGGGCAACCAGACATCACAAGAATTTATAGTGGTTCCCCAACCTCGGTACGTCCACTCTTCTACCACCCTGGTAGGAATCAACTCAGAGTTTTGATCAGGTGCCTGACACCAATGAGCTTTTGATCAGGTGCTCAACAACCAAACCTCAAGTCTTTTGATATGGAGACTTAAAATCGGGAATCACTTTTGAAGGGAGATGACAACCCTTTTTACAATGGGGGGTGAGAGAATGATTGTGTCTTCTATTTCTCAATTCAAACAACTGAGAAGACTTGTGGATTTGTTGGTAGCAAATGCTCCCCCTGAGATGTTGCTTGTTTAGGATGATGGAAGCTTTGCTGCAGGGTGATAGGCCTTCAAGCTTTCAGTTTTGAGAAAAAAAACTTCAGGAACAATTTTTACAGATACAGTATTATTTTCCTTCAGAGAGTTCCTGAGAGTATGACAGAAGAAGACACTTGATTTGGATGGTTGTCCTTCTTCTTCAGAATTGTTCTTCTTCTTGTCTAATCGCTGTTGATTCTTGACTTATCGATTTTCAATCTAGATAAATTCTATCTCTCAGAATGTTGTTCTTCATATCTTATTTCGCTGATCAGGAATAATGATCTTTGTTTTTATATTTCAAATCATAAATGTCCATTTGAATTTTTAAATTTCTTCTGCAATAAATGCTGACGGACTTGGAATATTTTTTGCATTAATTTGTTTCCCCAACTGTCCCTTATAAAAACGGCTGGCAACAATTCTGATGAAGACCATAATTAATGCTCTTATCTAACGGTAATATTCAGAGAATATTAGAGCATTAATTACTCAGGAATTATTTCCACATACTAAGGACCAGAGGGAAATTGCCAAGACTGGATTCGTCGACCTGAGTCCACAGTTCATCGAGCTGAGAATGGATGTTCATCGAGCTGAGATCGAAGATCGTCGACCTCTGAATGTTGCTTGATAACTTTCTTCTTCTGTGCATCAAGTTCGTCGAGCTGAGTCTAAGATCATTTAGCTGAGCCCTGAGAATAGTGTTAGTCCTGTTGGGGTCCAAGATTATCGAGCTGAATCTGCAGTCTGGACTTAGAATATTTTCTGATGTAGAGTGTTTAAGTATCATTTTGGCATTGAGTCTGATGTCCTCTTGCTTTGAGTGTTAACTCACCATTCTGCCGTTGAGTCAAATATAATCTGGCGTTGAGTGGTGAATCACCTTATCAAGAATTAGTCGACCAGAGAACAGAGTTCTTCTAGCTGATGTTCTTAGTTCTTTGACTGAGGTTTTACTTAGAGAAGTTTTTCCTTTGTCCATAGATCGTCGAACTGAGAGCTAAGTTCATCTAACTGAGCTCAGAGAATTTTCCCTGAGTTCGTCTAGCTGAGCTCGACTTTCATCAACCGGAGATAGACGAATGTAGAACTCCTTTTTCTAATTCTTGAATTATCTAAGTCTTGAGTCTCTAGCAGTGTTGGAGGCTGGTCCTTTGTATTGTTGACTCAAAGCACTTGACCTAGACTCTAGGACACAACCATGACCCTGATCTATACATGTTGGGTCATATCCAAACTTAGTGAACTTATCCCAAATCCTACTGGGGAACCAAAAATCTCACCCTATTTAGGTGAGGTCACTAATAACAGACTCAATACAGAAAAAATGAACAAAGAAAGAACACAATATATATATGGCAGAAAATTTATACTTCTATTTCAGCAGATATATTTAGATAGTCAGCTTTGTAATAGGAAAACACAGTTTATCAAAAATATTCCAAATAGCAGTTCAGGTTGTAGTTTTTCTGTTTCTATTTCCTTAGCTTTTCTTTTTTGCTTTAATCCCCAGGCTGAGTGAAAATGATTTTTCTGTTGGGATTGGCAACTTCTTTCTTTAATATGTATAGATCTGGTGCACCAATCACAGTCTGGGTGGAAGTTCTGGGAACTATAGCCTCTGGGTGTCTAGCCATATACTCTGCAGAATTAAATACCTTCTTGCTTACTTGGAGCCTATCCAGTTCTTTTTCTCTATATGATGACATAGTTGCATACTTTGATGGATCTTCTTCATCTTCTCTAGCCTTCTTTATCTATGACAGACCAATCAATTCTTGAAGCCTAGTCATCCTGAAATTTGGAACAACATCCTGACTGACAGATGTTTGATCATCTTGAGAGGGTACCAGAGATACAGGCTTGAATTTAGTTGACTTTGCTTGAAAGTTTGTTGTCTTATGGCTTTCATTACTCTGAGTGTATAGTGACTTTGGAGGCGAAGCTTCACTATATTTTCTTTTAGGTTTGTATGATTATGAATGTCTTCTTTGTTCAGCTTGGTGATGGGGAGGAGAGAACTCCGTCTTCTTTGCTTACTGCTTCCATGTGATTGAAATCTAATGGCTTTCCTTGCCTTTGATAAGTTTTTGTAAAAGATGTAGACTTGGAGGGAGTATCTGAACTTTGAGGAGTTGTTCCTGAAGCACCAGTAGCAGGAGGAGGAGGAGGAGGGGGGTCCTTTCTGTATCTATGGGTTGGGGGAGGAGAGTTTCTTCTGCTTTTCTTTCTGGCTTTTTATTCATTCTTTGAAAGCCACATCCAGGCTGACATCCCCTTATATGGGGTTATATTTTGTAAAATTTAGTAGGAAGTGTCATTTGTGTTTCCAGGCTTGGGATCAAGAGGAGGAGGAGGAGCCTTCCTTTTCTTCAAGATTTTCTTCCTCTTTTGATCCTTATCAGAATCATCATCATCATCATCAGCAGTAGACTGAGGATTGTCATACATACCATCAATTTGGCTTATTGTATCCTTGGAGATTTCTTTGTTGACTGGAGTGGGGACAACTTCAGCATGAGCTACTTCAGTTTTCATGGCAATGTCTTGAGCTATTATTTCATCCAGATTGGGGAGAGGGCTATTATCTATGATATAGGATGGCCCAATAGGGCTAGATCTCTGAGCATCAGACTCATTTTCTGGAGGAGTTGTCATACCTTTCTTTATAGTGTGTAACACCTCTGAGCTAGCAGGAGAGGTATAACATACTATTGCTTTAGATGATGGAATGGGGGAGGAACAGAAATAAATGTATGACCCAAATATTTTTAGTTAAGCTGCTAGATGCACTTTGGATTTAATGAAGGAAACCATTCCTGGCAGAATTTCTGGCAGAGTAATCTCTTGAGTATCTGACATTGTAATATCTGTTCCTACTTCTGATACTTCTATTATTGCTGTTGTTGCTACTGCTGCTTCTGTTGGCAGAGTGATCTCTTGAGTATTTGTCATGGTGATATTTATTCCTGCTTCTGCTTCAACTACTTTAGTTGCTGATGTTACTACTGCTGCTTCTTCATCATCAAGTATCTCCCCGTGCCTGGTTTCAATGGTTACTGAAGCCAGGCCCTAAAATAAAGAGGGATCAGTGGTGAGAGCAGAGATCTGTGTAGCAAGTGAGGATATGGAGGCAGCTAGAGGAGAAATGGTCTCTGCTATAAAGGATTTGAGTAGGGGTGTAAGGAGAGTAATGTGTGGGGTGATAAGAGATGGATCCAGAGTGGGAGAAGTGGATGGTGGGGCAGTAGTTGGGTGAGTGGAGATTTCAATTACTGAGGGGGTGATAGGTGGAGGTGAAATGGGAGTGTTTAGGGGTGAGTCATGTTGAGGAGAGGAAGTTTGTAGTGGAGACGATAATAAGTTGAAGTATGGGAATGAGAAGAGGTTGATGTTGGGGATATCAGCAAGGTGAGATGGAAGAGGGGATTGAGGTGGTGTTGGCATTGGTGTATCTTATTGGGGGGAAGGTGTAGAGGAGGAAAGATGTGTTGGAGATTGAGGAATTGGGGATAATGAAGGTAAGGGAGTAGAAACTGGAACATGAGTTGAAGCTGGGGTGTGTGGTGTTGCTTGCAGAGATGAATATTGGAGAGCTGGAGACTGAGGACTGGCTGGAGTATTGTTGGATGGAATAATGTTGGACGGGATCTCTTTAGAAGGGTGGGGAGTTGCTGAAACAGCCCTTGTACTTTCAGAATCTTGGGTGGCAGAGGATGAAGCCTTAGAGGGCTTTGTGATTGTCCTCTCCCACCTGCCAAACAAGGCACATGTGAGCCTTTTGCTGGATTTGATGAATGTTGTCTTGGAGACAGTAATTAAACAGCCTTTTCTGTCAAGACGATCCCTAAGATCCTTCCAAAGTTTACTTCCTTCTTATTGTTCCTTTTCTTGATGAGATCAAAGATGATCTGTGCCCAGTTTACCTACCTCTTGTTTACCTCTGCACACATAAATAGAAATTAAATGCCTGGTTGTATAGTCGTGTGCAGTGTGCTTTCCTAGCAAGACTTTCACAACAATATCTGCGAGGAAATTTAACTAGGCAGAGAGGTGTTTCTTCAGTAGTTTATTTGGGTTATCGCTAGAGTAACCAATCAGACTCAACATCATATCATATTCCTCATTATCAATTTCTAATTCTTCTCTTCCATTCTCTAATCCAAAGATTTCAGTTAGTACAACAGGAGTGAGAGAGATGGCATTACCCGTTATTGATCCGGTCATTGTGTTGTCATCGATTGTAGACGCAGTATAGACCCATTCTCTAATTTCCATGCTGGGTAATTTGATTCTAATTGACAACAGATTTTTTAATCGCTGGTCTTCCAGCAGTTGTAGAATGTTGAGGAACACTTGATCAGAGTGCTGGAAGGAGTTTAAATCAACGTCGAATCCGATATCAAACCTCATTGCCGCAAGAGCGCCTGCTGGAATATCCATGAATGTACCTACAAGAGAGAAAATGAAGATCAAGTGCAAAGGGAACTTAAAGCACGGGATGGAGGTTGAAGAAAACCTAAATATAAGGTTTTCCGGTATATGAAATGACAGACTCCAGACCACGAGAAATAAAAATATCTTCGTTCTGAGGTCAACGAAATAATTTAGAGTTAAACAGTTCATCGATCTCAGTCTGAAGGGTTGAAGGCATTTCATCGATCTATGGTTGACGAAAGTTTTCTGATGTAAGTTCATCGATCGCAGGTCGACGAAGATCACTTACCACAGAGAGTTCGTCGATCTCAGGTCGACGAAATCTCAAGAAACTTTCGTAGTTTGTCGACCTCCGATCAACGAAATTTGAAGAGTTCTTCGAGTATAGATAGAAACTAAACTAGTTCTTCTGCATTTATCATTCCAAGATGATTTACCATGAATAAGTGATTTCTTTCATCCAGGGGTTTGGTGAAAATATCAGCTCTTTATAAATCAGTGTAGATATAAACAAGTTTGATTTTGTTTTTGTCTACACACTCTCTAATGAAATGATGCCTAATGTCTATATGCTTAGTCCTAAAGTGATGGACTGGATTTTGTGTTATGGCTATAACAGTTGAGTTATCACATAGTAGAGTTGAAATGTTTAAGTTGAACCCATAATCTAGGAGTTGGTTCTGAATCCACAGCATCTGGGAACAATAGCTGCCTGCTGCAATGTATTCTGCTTCAGCATTTGATGTGGACACATATGATTGTTTCTTGCATAAACAAGACACTAACCACATACCAAGGAACTGGCAAGTTCTTGAGGTACTTTTTCTATCCACTCTACATCCAGCAAAGTCAGCATCTGAGTATCCAGTTAACTCAAACTCTTACTCAGTTGGTTACCAAAGACCTACACTAGGACAACCCTTTATATATCTTAAAATTCTTTTTTGAGAAACTATATGAGATTCTTTAGGGTTCACTTGGAACCTAGCACAAAGACATGTGGCAAACATGATATCAGGTATGCTTGCTGTAAGGTATAGTAGGGACCCAAAAGTGCCCCTATATAGATTTTGATCCAAAGGTTTCCCATGTGCATCAGAGTCTATTACAGCATTTGTAGCCATGGGTGTTTTCTTTGTTGAGGCATCAGCCATCCCAAACTTCTTGATAAGCTCTTTGGCATATTTAGTCTGGGAAATGAAGATTCCATCAGGTTGCTACTTCACTTGGAGACCAAGTAAGTAGGAGAGTTCACCCATGCTACTAATCTCAAATTTAGAATGTATTAGATAAGAGAATCTCGTGCACAATTTGGGACAAGTAGACCCAAATATTATGTCATCTACATAAATTTGTACTAACAAAATTTTATCATGATGCATTTTATTAAATAAAGTCCTATATACTATGACTCTTGAAAAACCATGCTCTAAGAGAAAGCTGGCTAAGGTCTCATACCAAGCTCTTGGAGCTTGCTCTAAACCATAGAGAGCTTTATGCAATTTAAATACATGAGATGGATGAGTTGGAGAAACAAAACCTGGAGGTTGTTCAACATAAACTTCTTCTTTAAGTTCCCCATTTAAGAAGGAATTTTTCACATCCATTTGATAAACTAAGAACTTTTTGAATGCAGCATAAGCCAGAAATATCCTTATAGCTTCTAGCCTGGCAACTTGAGCAAAGATTTGATCATATTCAATTCCTTCCTCCTGCCTATATCCTTGAGCAACAAGCCTAGCCTTGTTCCTTACAATCACACCTTGGGCATCATGCTTATTTCTGAATACCCATTTTGTTCCAATGACTTGGTAGTCTCTTGGTCATGGAACCAAAACCCAAACTCTGCATCTCTCAAATTTATTGAGCTCTTATTACATAGCATTGATCCAGTGGAGATCTTGCTCTACATCAATTATGGATTAAGGCTCAATTTGAGAGAGGAAATAGACATGCATCAAGTCTTGGTTGAGTTGATGCCTTGTCTATACACCTGCTGTAATGTCTCCAATCACTTGGGATCTTGGGTGATCCCTTAGCGTGACAAGATCAGTAGGTGGAGTTTGTTCAGTCACAACATTTTGAGGGAATTCCTCTTGTGGAATAGCCTCTATTGTTGTAGGAAGTTCAGCTATTTCCATAGTTTCTTCATCACTTTCTTCACTTACTTGTTGAGAAGGATGAGATACAACTTTGGAGGTAAAGTTTAAGCCATCCAATTACTCACACAAGGTGTGTAGCTGCAAGGAGTCTTTGGTAGAAATATCTTTCTCCTTATAAAACATGTTAGCCTCATCAAATATAACATGGATAGATTCCTCTATTTTCAATATGGATTTATTAAATACCCTATATGCTTTGCTGACTTGGGAATATCCTAGAAAAATTCCCACTGCAACCTTTGCTTCAAACTTTCTAATGTGCTTTTTGTCATTATTATTAATATAACATACATAACCAAAAACTTTAAAATAGTTGATTATTGGTTTCTTCCCTTTGAGTAATTCATAGGGAGTCTTATGCTTTAGTTTGTGTATCAAACTTTTGTTCAGGATATAGTTTATTGTGCTCACTACCTCTGCCTAATAGGACAGAGGCATGTAAGCATCTGTAAGTAATGTGCCTGCAGCTTCAATGAGTGTTCTATTTTTCCTTTCAGCTACCGCATTTTGTTTAGGAGTTCAAGGAGCTGAAAAATATTGTCTGATACCTTCCTTCTCACAGAACTCATGCATAAGAAGAGATTCAAACTCTGTACCATGATCACTTCTGATCAATGCAACATGTGTAGAGTACTCAATCTGTATGGTCCAGAGAAAATCTATAAGAAACTTGAATGTATCTGACTTAGATCTCAGAAAGAATACCCAAGTGAACCTTGAAAAGTTATCTACAACCACTAAGGTATAAGATTTCCCTCCTTGGCTTTATAAACCACAGGGCCAAAAAGGTCTATATGTAGCAAGTACAATATCCTAGGTGAATCACTGTTATTAATGGATTTGAAGTTAGATTTAGTTTGCTTGCCTAGTTGACAAGCCCTTTAGAGGCCTTCCTTCTTGTAGGGGCCAGAAGGTAAACTTCTAACAAGGTTGTCCTTAGATAGCCTAGCAATGTTTTTAAGATTTACATGTCCTAATCTTTTATGCTATAAGTCATTTTGAACACTAACTATATTGAGATGGCATATGTCTGAAGTAACAAAATGAAAATTTACTAGGTATATGTTTCCTTGTCTACTTCCAATTAAAACAGGTTGGTTTTCTTTTGAAGTAATAATAAAGGAACTAGAGTTTAATGATACCTGGTAACCTTCATCACATAGTTGGCTTATAGAGATGAGGTTATGCTTACTTCCACTTACATATGCAACTCTTTTGAACGTTACTGCTCCAATTCTGACCTTGCCATAGCCTTCTATTTGGCCACAATTGGAGTCACCAAAGATGACCTTTGGTCCTAGATTTGACTTGTAATCAATCAGATTGTCCTTACTGCCTGTCATATGCTTGTAGCAACCACTATCCAGATACCATTGTTGATTCTATGCTGGACAGGTCTTCATCTACAAACAAGACAGTTAGTTGTTCTTGACCCAGGTAACCTTGGGTCCTTGTTGATTTACATAAATATAATTGGAGATGTAAGAGCATTCAGGTTAATCTTTATATCCTTTAGGATGGTATCAACTAGGTGGAATTATCCTTTGAGTTAAGGGGTTTAAGTTGTTATTAGAATTTAAGTTTCTGTTTTTAAGATCTTGGTTCGACGATCTGTGGTTGGATCGTCAAACTGAGCTCGACGATGTTGGATGAGATCGTCGATCTTCAGTCAAAGAATAAGGGTATTCATTCTTGAAGTACCAAAGTCGTCGATCTCTGGTCGACGAACCATACTGGTATTGTCAATAATAGATCGAAGAGTGATTATTACTAACGTTTGCGTTCAAAGATCGTCATTCTGAGTTCGACGATTTGTTCATATATCGTCGATCTGAGTTTGACGATAACTGCTGAACATTGTTATTTTTGTTATTCTTCTAGATATAGAGTTTATTCTTGGTTTCAATTTATTCAAGAATCTTATTAACTTTGTTTACCTTTTTAGTATTCTTCTTTCCCTTGTCAGATATAAAGTTTACTAGTCTGGAAATATTATTTTTCTTAATCAGGGGTGGATCACTAGAGGAGGCACCTAGTCCTAGTTTGCAATTGTTGGTCCTAGCATTTATAGTAATAGTGATATCTAATAATTATAGACTTCTTCCATTCAGTGATTCTTCTAATAGTTTTGCCTTACTTAGTTTAGTTTTCAGAAAAGATATTTGTTTATTAGCAGACATTAGTTCATTGTTTAATTTTTTATTTTCTTGCAGTGATGTTGTCTAGGGTGTTTAACTTTTCTCTGAGAAGTTTGATTTCCTTCTCAGAGCTTATCAAATCTAAGAATAAATTTTTGAATTCAAATTTAAATTCATCTGACTCAAAATCATATGAAGCTTTTACCTGATCTTCAGCTGATAGAGATTCTTCATTATCTGATTCATCTGAGTCAGATCTTCTACTGCCTGCCTCAATAGCCATGAGGCATACTTCCTTTGCTTTCTGTTCTTCTTCATCCTTACTGAAGATGGAGGATGTAGATTCTTCTTCAGTATCACTCCATGTCTAAGCAACAAATCCCTTGTCTTTCCTCTTTTTCTTGCTTGAGGAAGGCTTATTGTAGTCACTCTTCCTTGAGTCCTTCTCCTTTCTTATGTCCTTCTTCTTAGCTTCTGGACACTCAGAGATGAAGTGCCCAGATTTCCTGCTGCCAAAACACAATACTTATTTAGAGGGTGTTTTGTCATACCTTTGCTTATCTTTATATTTAGAAGGTTTCCCACTGAAGTCCTTTCTAGCCATCTTGAAGAATCTCTTGGCAAAGAGACTCATCAACTCTTCATTTACTGGAATGACTTCAGAGTCTGTTGTTGCTTTGAAAGCTATGTTGTTCTCCTTCCTAGTAAGTGTAGGAGTCTTCACTTCACCTGCTGCTTCCCTTGCTTTGATCAGCTGCTCATAGGACTTTAGTTTTCCTAGAAGAGATTCTGTTGAAATCTCTGTCATGCTTCTGGCTTCTTTGAAGGGCCAGATTCTTGAGTCCCATGTGTTGGGAAAGCACATTAAGATCTTGTCATTCACTTCAGTTAGAGATAATTCTTTGTCTAGAGTTCTTAGCTCACTGAAGATGGAGCTAAGTCTGTTGTACATTACTTCTACTGTTTCTTCTTCATCCTTTTTGAAGTTCTCATACTGGGTGATGAGATTTGACCATCTATCTTTCCTCTCATCTGCTGATCCAGCCACCATTTTGTTCAGGGAATCCCAAATCTCCTTAGCTGATTGACACTCAACAACCTTCTGAAATATTTCATCAGACATAGTTTGAGCAAGTATATTCATGTCTTTGGCATCAGCTATCTTATCCTTTTTCTGTGCATCTGTCCATCCAGGGGGTGGAACTGCACTCAGGTCAGTTGATGTAGTTGAGGTTGAAGCAACTGGAGCTTGTGGTCATGTTAAGATAGAAATAAATATATCTTCATCAATAGAGTTCATGTAAAGCCTAATTCTTTCCTTCCAGATTGTGAACTTGGACAAGCTACACACTGGAGGTCTGGTACTTGCATATTCTTTGTTTTGTGCCATGTTGTATGTATAAATCTAGTACGGTTAAGGAATAGATCTAACTTAGGATCTTTGGTTCAAGGTTTTAACTTGTTCAACCAAAAGAATCTCCTCTGATTCTAATTGAAAGTAAGGGTTAGATCTGATATACTCTAGAGGGGGGGGGGGTGAATAGAGTATGTGGGTATATTTTAAAACTTTTCTCTGAATTATAAGAAAGACTCCTAAACTAAGGTACAGTATCACAGAGTAAAAAATAAAAGCACAGGAAACACTAAATAACACAGCAAGACCTAAATACCACAACCACAGTAAGAACAAAAAGAAAAAGGGGCAACCAGACGATACAAAAATTTATATTAGTTCCCCAACCTGGGTACGTCCACTCTTCTACCACCCTAGTAGGAATCCACTCAGAGTTTTTATCAGGTGCCTGACACCAATGAGCTTTTGAAAAGGTTCTCAACAACCATACCACAAGTCTTTTGATCAGGAGACTTTCAACCAGGAATAACTTTTGAAGGGAGATGACAACCCTTTTACAGTGGGGGGTGAGAGAATGATTGTGTCTTCTATTTCTCAATTCAAACAACTGAGAAGACTTGTGGATTTGTTGGTAGCAAATGCTCCCTCTGAGATGTTGCTTGTTCAGGGTGATGGAAGCTTTGTTGCAGGGTGATAGGCCTTCAAGCTTTCAGTTTTGACAAGAAAAACTTCAGGAACTATTTTTACAGATACAGTATTATTTTCCTTCACAGAGTTCCTGAGAGTATGACAGAAGAAGACACTTGATTTGGATGGTTCTTCTTCAGAATTTTTCTTCTTCTTGTCTAATCGCTGTTGATTCTTGACTTATCGATTTTCAATCTAGATAAATTCTATATCTCTCAGAATGTTGTTCTTCGTATCTTATTTTGCTGATCAGGAATAATGATCTTTGTTTTTATATTTCAAATCATAAATGTACATTTGAATTTTGAAATTTCTTCTGCAATAAATGCTGACGGACTTGGAATATTTTTTGCATTAATTTGTTTCCCCAACTGTCCCTTATAAAAATGGCTGGCAACAATTCTGATGAAGACCATAATTAATGCTCTTGTCTAACGGTAATATTCAGAGAATATTAGAGCATTAATTACTCAAGAATTATTTCCACATACTAAGGACCAGAGGGAAATTGCCAAGACTTGATTCGTCGACCTGAGTCCACAGTTCATCAAGCTGAGAATGGCTGTTCATCGAGATGAGATCCAAGATCGTCGACCTCTGAATGTTGCTTGATAACTTTCTTCTTCTGTGCATCAAGTTCGTCGAGCTGATTCTAAGATCGTTGAGCTGAGCCCTGAGAATAGAGTTAGTCCAGTTGGGGTCCAAGATCATCGAGATGAATCTGCAGTCTGGACTTAGAATATTTTCTGATATAGAGTGTTGAAGTATCATTTTAGCATTTAGTGTGATGTCCTCTGACTTTGAGTGTTAACTCATCATTCTGGCATTGTGTCAAATGTCATCTGGCATTGAGTGTTGAATCACCTTATCAAGAATTAGTCGACCAAAGAATAGAGTTCTTCTAGCTGATGTTCTTAGTTCATTGACTGAGGTTTAACTTAGAGGGGGTTTTACTTTTTAAAGAGTTCATCGAACTGAGAGCTAAGTTCGTCAAGCTAAGCACAGAGAATTTTTCCTGAGTTCGTCTACCTGAGCCCGACTTTCGTCGACCGGAGATCGACGAACGTAGAACTCTTTTTTCTAAATCTTGAATTCTCAAAGTCTTGAGTCTCTGGCAGTGTTGGAGGCTTGTCCTTTGTAGTGTTGACTCAAAGTACTTGACCTAAACTCTAGGACACAACCATGACCCTGATCTATACATGTTGGGTCATATCCTAACTTAGTGAACCTAGCCCAAATCCAACTAGGGATCCAACATATTCTATATGACGGATGAAGTTATTACACTATCGCTTATCATCCACAAACTAATGGTAAAATGGAAAGGGTAAATCAAATTTTGGAATACATGATTAGATATTATATCTTTGACCATGGTGGAGCCTTGGATGAGCGTCTTAGACTTATGGAGTTTGCCTATAATAAAAGCTATCAGGAGAGTTTGTGGATAATGCTCTTGGAAGACTTGTATGGTAAGCGTTGCCGAACTACCCTATTTTGGGCTGAGGTTGGTAAGAAACCTTTGCTTGTTCTAGAGGCATTGGAAGAGATGAGCACTATTTTTACGCATATTCGTGAGAAGCTTCGAATAGGACAGGAGCATTATGAGAAGAATGCAAATCGGTAGAGGATTGATCTGGAGTTCGTAGTTTGGGATATGGTTTTCTTGAAGGTAACGTTGATGCCTAATATCCTAAGATTTGGGAAGAACCATAAGTTGGATCCAAGGTATGTTAGACCTTTTAAGTTTTTGAGCACATCGGAGAGTCTTATTATAGGCTAGAGTTGTCTGCCACTATCCCTAGTGTGAACATTGTGATCCATGTAAGCCAGTTAAAAGTTATTGCTTAGTGATCGTCATCTCCTTAGCTTGGTACCTAGTTACAGCCTAATCGTTCCTTTGTTGAAGGGCCTATCTGTATTCTTGAGACACAGGATCGAGTGTTATGGCGAAGGACAATTCCTATTGTTAAAGTATTTTGGAAAAATCAAGATGTCAGGAGCGCAACTTGGGAATTGGAATCTACTATGAAGGAATCTTAACCTCATATGTTCTCCTAGTTATCTTCGTTGAGTGTTTCTATCTAGCGAACTTTAATTTAAACTTTTATGTTCTTAAGGTTCGAACTGTGTTTTAAGTTTCGGGACGAAACTTCCTTTTCGTGGGGGGGGGGGGGGTGACTGTAACTCCCCCGATTTTTAGATAATTATTTTTAATCTTCTTGTTGGAATAATTACGACGAAAGGGCATTATGTTTATGCGGAGTTAGCGGTAAAACATCGTTAATCCATTTTCGCGTCCATTTGGTCAAGTCGACAAAATTTTGAACATGCCAGAATTTAGATTTTAGATCTTAGAAAATTAATTCTTTAATTTTAATCATGATCTTCGAATCTCGTTGCGATTTGAGAAATTTTTTAAGCCCGACAAACTTCTAATGATTTAAAGATCTTTTGTTTTTCATTACCTTTGGAAAAATTTTAGATCATGTACGACACGTCGAACTCTAATTTAAACTTTGTTATTGGATTTGTAGAGCTGACGTTTTCCTTTGGAGTGAATTTCATCGAAATCAGAGTAGGTTTAGTCAACGATCACCAAATTGAGAATTTATCTCTTAATTTAAAATTAAACTACTCGTTTATACTTGGAGTCTTCTCCGAAATGCAAAATTAAACATCACCAATCCAGACCAACCTGTCTTGATGTGCTTCGCACAACATGCCTATTCTATACTGCGATTTTTGGATCTATATTCAAAACTAACTCGGGGATACAATGTATCCACCCATTATAATTCCCTAGATTCTCCACCTTTTGGTGGGGGATTCCATGCATATGCAAAAAGGAGGACTTCACTTGTCCAAGAAGGAAGATCGTTACACTCAGAATTCATTTCGAGCCATTAGCAAGCTTTCTATCTGGCTGGAAAGGAGTGTCTCGCTTTCCTCTTCACGGAACTTATCTTAGTTCTTAATTCCGACCACGGGATATCCTCCACTAAGCTAGCAAAGCCCAACCACAGCCTTCTTTTTCCTTTCTTCCACGAACTTGATGAGAAGGATGAGAGAGAGAGAAGAGAAATGAATCTTCTCTCCACCTCTTCTCTGGTTAATCAGCCTTGAGAATAAACCCAACCATACAATCCTCTCATCAAAAGAAAGTAAAGGACACAATTTCAGCTGATATGCCAAAGTTAATTCTATCTCCTGGCAATATCCGCTATCGCTTGGGCGATATCATCGGTAGTCGCTTTAACCCCAGTCAACTATCACTCTCTGACTACCTTCCGTCCATCTGACACATGTTTAACCATACGTGGAAGTATCATCCAGCAATACCCCCTATCGCCACTGCGATATCTCCGCTCAATGCTTCGTCGAGTGCATTTAGAGCGTCGAGTGCATTGAGTCTACTTAACACTTCGCTGAAGGGATTGAGTTCGTCGAGTGTTATTGCTATCTCTAGCGATAATTACTATCACCACTCGATAGTATTTGTTGAGTTTACTCAATGCTTTGTTGAAAGCGTCGCATGCATCATGTCTAGTTAATGCTTTATTGAAAGCGTCGTGTGTTATCGCCAGCGATACCCATTGTCGCTCGGCGATAGAAACCTCCCCTCCTTACAGAAATTTCGTCCCGAAATTTTATTCATCTATAGATACACAAAAACAGCAACAAATATGTTACAACATTATTTTACAAACTAGCCAGGATGCATGGTTTACTCACGCTCCCATGTGAGTTCTTCATTGCCATAATTGTCCGAACGGACTTTGACCATCCTGATTCTCTTGTTTCACAGCTGCTTGATCTTCGTGTCCTCGATACGAATGGGTCTAAATATCATAATTATTCCATGATCAACCGGTACTTGATTTGCAATGACCACATACGTAGGCTCATTAAAAGCTTTTCTCAGCACCAATATGTGAAACACATCGTGCAAGCCACTTAGCTCTGCTGAAAGAGCTAACTAATAGGCAGCTTCTCTTATCCTCTCACCCACTTCAAACAGACCAAGATACCTCGGACTCAACTTTTTCAAGCGCCAAATACTGGACACCCCTTTGAAGGTCTTGATTTTTAGATATACCAAATCGACCACCGCAAACTCCACGTTTTTGTGCTTAGCATTGTAATATTTTGTCTGCCTATCCTGGGCTACCAATAACCGCTCCCATATCAACCTTATAGTCGAATTTGCATCTTCAACCTCCTTACGCTTATACAACTTCGATTCGCTTGTTTCCACCCAAGATAAAGGTGTACGAAACTTCCTACCGTATAAAGCTTCAAAGGGCTCCATATGAATGCTAGCTTTATAGATATTATTATAGGCGAACTCAATCGTAAAGAGATGGTCCTCCCACATCTTTCCGAAATCCAAGGCACATATTTGGAGGATATCCTCCATTGTCCTGTTGGTCCTCTCGGTCTGACCATCCGTTTGCGGAAGAAAGGTTGTACTGAACTTCAGTTGAGTGCCTAACAACTGGTGGATTATCCTCCAATCATTCGAAGAAAATCGCCCATCTTGGTCACTGGCAATTCTATAGGGCACACCGTACAATTGAACTATGTTGTCACGTACAACTTAGCCAACTTTTCCACTAAATCATCCTTCTTGTTGGGTATGAAGTGTGATACCTTTGTCAATCGGTCAACGATCACCCACATGTCATCATTTCTGCACTATGATCTCTGTAGCACATGCATGAAATCCATAAGGATATCATCGAACTTCCATACCGGAATTCGTAACGACTTCAGGAAACCTCAAAGCTTCTGAAATCCAAAATGGACTCCATATATGCAAACCAAGTTTGGAACTTGGTGGAACCACCTGAAGGGGTACGACCCATAGGGTGCAAATGGGTCTTCAAGAAGAAGACCGATATGGATGGGAATGTACAGACATTCAAAGGGTGACTGGTGGCTAAGGGTTTCAAGCAAATTCATGGTATTGACTATGATGAGACCTTTTCCCCTGTTGCTATGGTAATGTCCATAAGGATACTGCTTGCTATTACTGCGTATTATGACTACGAGATCTGGCAGATGGATGTCAAAACGGCTTTCCTTAATGGAATCCTCCTTGAGGAAGTGTACATGAAGCAACCCGAGGGTTTTGTATCCCCAAATGAAGCCACTAAAGTATGCAAGCTGAATAGGTCCATCTATGGACTGAAGCAGGCCTCTCGAAGTTGGAATCTTTGTTTTGATGAGAAAATCAAAGAGTTTGGTTTCATCAAGAATGAAGATGAGCCTTGTGTTTACAAGCGAATCAGTGGGAGCATTGTAGTCTTCCTGATATTGTATGTAGATGACATACTGTTGATTGGGAATGACATTCCTACCCTGAAAGTTGTTAAGAACAACCTAGGGAACTGCTTTTCTATGAAGGACTTGGGTGAAGGGACTTACATACTCAGTATTAAGATCTATAGAGATAGAATGATAAAGTTTCTGGGTTTGACCCAGAGTACATACATCGAGAAGGTGTTGAAGCGGTTCAACATGCTTGAGTCCAAGAAAGGATTTTTACCCATGTCTCATGGTGTGAATCTCTCTAAGGACCAGTGTCCAAAATCTTATGAAGATAAGGACCACATGAAGTTGATTACATATGCTTCGGCAATTGGATCAATCATGTATGCAATGTTATGTACTCGAACCGATGTCTCCTTTGCTTTGAGCATGACTAGGAGGTATCTGTTAGACCCTGGTGAGTGTCACTGGATTGCAGTCAAGAACATCCTGAAGTACTTGATAAGGACAAAGGATGTGTTCTTGGTGTATGGTGGATAGGAAGAGCTCATTGTAAATGGTTACACGGATGCTCGCTTCCAAACTGATAGGGACGACTCAAAGTCTAAGTCAGGTTCTATGTTTTTCCTTAATGGAGGAGCTGTGAGCTGGAAGAGTGCCAAGCCAGAGACAGTTGCTGATTCTACAACAGAGGCTGAGTATATCGCTGCAGATAACGCAGCGAAGGAGGCTGTATGGATTAGGAAATTCATCGGTGAGCTTGATGTAGTTCCTAGCATTGTTGGTCCCGTAGTTCTCTACTGTGATAACAATGGTGCAATTGCACAATCTAAGGAATCTAGATCCCATCAGCGCTCCAAGCACATACTTCGGCGGTTCCATCTTATTCGTGAGATTGTCGAATGAGGAGATGTGAACATTTGAAGAGTGCCGACTGAGGAGAATATTGTGGATCCACTGACAAAGCCTCTCGCGCAGAGAAAGCATGATGGTCATACTAGATCAATGGGTATATGATACGAAAATGATCAACTCTAGTGAGAGCCTTGTGGGTTGCATGTAAACATATATTCTGTTGGCTGTTTATTGTTTATTCATATGATGAATTGTGTACTAATGTTTTTCTTTTACAATTAATGGCAAGTTCTTTTATTATGGTTTCTCTATGCGATAGTTAAATGTTAACATAATAAATACCCTTAGAATGTTTGCTTCCATAGGACATTAAGTACGAGACTTGAATGTGAGAGCTTATGATTTATTTGAAGCTTCATTCTTAAAAGGTCCTTGGTCGTTGTATCATCATAGAAACTAAGGGTGATGATGATACATTAAGACTAGCACGTGTGTTGACTGATGACCAGTTCTCATAGGTCATGATATTGTGATATCAAGTCATCACGTGGGTACTTGTTAATGAATAAGTTGTACTTGACAGACCTACCTGAGACTACTTTGTGGATTATTATCTAATCGTGTCTTGAGTAGGTCTCAATTGATAATGGTGTTTTGGTCCTTTGACCTGAAGTCACAGCATTCATCATGTGAGGAAGAGCGTGCTTTGATGCCATCTAAAGTCTTCCTTGAGAAAGGTTGATGATAAGGGTGGTTGTTGGGCATGTTACGAATCATTTGGGTATTTGTGTGTGAGCAGATATGGGATTTGTCCACCTATATGACAGGAGTTGCATCCATGGGCCCCTTGATGGAACTGGACTAAGAAGTGCATGGCTATGCTTGGTTGAGTCAATATGTGATAATGGACTCACAATTCTCTGGAAGTCCGTTCTAGATCAAGAAACATGGATTGAGCTATTATGAGGGTGACACGGTCCATGCCTCTAGTTCTTTCTGGATGTAAGGGACAAAGGGACAAAGGCAACGCTGGGATATTGTTCATAAAGGCTTATGAGTTATGAACTCTTATTGCTTGGGGAGCAATGATGCATTGCTAGATGCCGCTCATTATTTGTGAGATATTTGGTTTGATACATTCAAGATCAAGTGGGAGACTGTTAGAGAAACCATGGTGATCTAGAAGTGGTCAAACATGTAATCTCACTGCCAACGTGATATGAGCCTGCAGGGTCGCACATAAGAGCATGTGAAGAAATTGGAAGATTGATTGTGTTGGTAAAGGTTACCAATCACCATACAGAATGGGGTCAGGAAAATGTTGCTAGGGAGATTCGTCGAGAATGGTTCAACGAGAGTCGTCGATTATGACTCGGCGACTAAGGCTAATTCGTCGAGAGTCGACGAGAGTCGTTGAGTATGACTCGGCGACTAAGGCCAATTCGTCGAGAGTCGACGAGAGTCGTCAAGTATGACTCGGCGACTAAGGCCAATTCGTCGAGAGTCGACGAGAGTCGTCAAGTATGACTCGGCGACTAAGGCAAAATCGTCGAGAGTCGTCGAGTATGACTCGCCGACTAAGGCATAATCATCGAGAATCGAACGGTTCGATTCTCGCTAATTCTGCGACTGATTCTCGCCAATTCTGCGATTGATTCTCGCTGATTCTGCGACTGATTCTCGCCGAACCTGGAGGTGATTCTCGCCGAACGGTCTAGAATCCCTATCCTGTGTTGTCTGTGGATAGCGATACCTTTGGACTGTTTATGCCTTTGGTATAAATAGGGGACTTAGGGTTTTGAAAAAAAAAGATAGATCGGGATTTCTCCTGTAGCTGAATCGAATCCGACGGAAACGTTTTGCTGCTTGTTCTCTTCGCCGATTCCCGAACCCCGATGGACAGAAGTGTTCCACCGCCTATTCGCTCCGCCGACCTCCTCCTCTCCGGCGACTGTCGCCGATGTTGCTCCTCCTGGAACGGATCTAGATGTCCGTGGAAGTGCAAGGTGCGGTTGATCTCCTTCCCAACCCTTCATGCGACAAATCTCGGTGTTCTCCCGTTCATGTGGATTTCTGCAGAGATGTGGACATTATTCCATGTAGAACTCGCCACCGACAAGGACTCAAAGCTTGGAGCAACTCCGTTGAGTTGTGACTCAATGCCGCTAAGGTAATTTTTGTCTAGTTGTTTGTTAACTTCTTGATTCAACTTTCATGGCCCGATCCCATCTTTTTTGGGTTGTTCTTGATGTTTATTCCTTCCGTAGCGTGCACAAGCATTGTTCCATCCTCATAGATAAACCCAACACCTACGGCATATTACATAGATAGTCGGTGGTGTTACATATTAATATCAAACTACCAAACAAATCCTAACTCAGACCATTCTACTAGAAGCTTTAAGGGTTAAACTTTGAACTCAAGTAATACAAATGTCCACTATTAAAAGCCATATAGGAGTGTTTATAAAAATATTCAAAAGTCAATACATCCTTAAGGCCTTAGCATAGTTTACTTTTTACAAAAGTATTTACATACATCAACACATAGGCCGGTCACACATGAAAACACTAAAAATACTGAGCTTGGCCTTTGTGGGCTGGTATAGCAATAAGGGCAGCAACCTGCTATTTCCCGATTGGCTCTCCAGCAACCCTAAACCCTAAATCCACCACAAGGGAGGCAAACAAAGCAACGGTCAGCTTTCAGCTGACCAATTTATAACGACCCTACCCCATACCCCGGGAAACGGTATTCCTTCACTGCAGGCATAGTATTAACACAGATATATCACAAGAAGGCACACTGAAGCACCATTCAAAATATCACAAATGAGTGCCTCAGCTGCCAAATGTTCTGTGCACTCAGGGCACATTCTAGGTGTACCGGATTACCAGGTCTAAGATTTGACGGTCAACCTTGAGAATTACTAGTCTTTCTGGCACGTAGGACCAAAACTCTCATTATGTGCACCAATGATGAAATTACTTTGAGAATTCGAGTCAGACGGACATAACGTTGGTACAGTTCAGACCCAACCCGTTGCTCAATTCGACATGTCAATACTGACGGTCACAGCCTTCATGGAGAATGAAAAGACATGGGTCAGTCTCCCCTTTCCTATTTGGCTCACTAGCCTTTAAGAGCTAACAACTCACACTAGCCACACGGTCTCTGAGAGACTGACTTCATAGATAAAATGCTATCTGGAAGTTATCGCCAATGATACTCACTATCGTCTTGCATTAGCGACAGAACTCTCATCTGTCTCCAGACTCGGCCACAACTGGAGCATCTTTCCAGCCAAAACCTTACAACATCCTGTAGTGCGAGATAACTGGTCTTTCACAACAATCATTCCTCACTAAGAGCTATTGCCAGCGATACTCGTTATCGCCCAGCGATATCCAATAGTTATGCAAACTATGGTATTTTCCTGCAGCACACCTCCGGTACTTTCCTCTACTCTCATTTCATAGTTACAACCCACAGACTCCATAAACTACAAGTTTATACTCGGAGTCTTCTCTGGCATGAAAAATAAAACATCACCAATCTAGACAAACCTGTTCGGATGGATTCACACATCATGCCTATTCCATACTGCGATTTCCGGATCTATATGCAAAACAAACCAAGGGATACTACGTATCGATCCATCGGAATTCCCTCAATTCTCCACCTTTTGGTAGGCGATTCCATGCATATGCAAAAAGGAGGACTTCACTTGTCCAAGAAAGAAGATCGTTACCCTCAGAATTCATTTCGGAGCCATTAACAAGCTTTCTATCTGGCTGGAAAAGAGTGTCTCGCTTTCCTCTTCACAGATCTTTCCTTAGTTCTTGATTCTCACCACGGAATCTCCTCCACTAAGCTAGCAAAGCTCAGCCTCAGCCTTCTTCTTCCTATCTTCCAAGAACTTGATGATAAGGATGAGAGAGAGAGAGAGAGAGAGAAGAGAAATGAATCTTCTCTCCACCTCATCTCTAGTTAAGTAGCCTCGGGAAGAAACCCAGTCACACGATCTTCTAATCAAAAGAAAGCAAAGGACACAATTTCTGCTGACAAGTCAAAGTTATCGCAATCACTAAGTGATATCCTATATCGCTTGGGCAATATCGTTTATAGCCTTTTTGACCACAGTCAACCACCGCTCATCGGCCGCCTTCCAGACATCCGACACGTGTCCAACTACTATCGACACTCCGATACCCACTATCGACACTCCGATATCCCCACTAAACGCTTTGTCGAGTACATTGAGAGCATCGAGTGCGTTGAGTCTACTCAATGATTCACTGAATGCGTTGAGTGCTTCTCGTGTTATCGCTATAACCAGCGATACTCACTATCTCTACACAATAGTATTTGTCGGGTTTACTCGATGTTTTGTTGAAAGCATCGAGTGCATCGAGTCTTCTCAACGCTTCGCAAAAAGCATCGAGTGTTATCGCCAGTGATACTTACTATCGCCCAACGATAGCCACCTTTAAGTTTGATTCTCTCTTTTTGGGGTGTTATAGATAGAATACCAAAGTTAAGTGCCTAAAGATCCCTACAAGCTCTCCCAAATATGAGACATGTATCTAGAATCCTGATCTGACATAATACTCACTAGCATACCATGCAACCTGATAACCTCATTCAAATATAGCCAGCTAACTTCTACATGGGATAATCAAACATTAAAGCCACAAAATGAGAACACTTTGTCAGTCTGTCGATAATAAACCATACAAACTCTTATCCTCTAGGAGACCTTGGAAAACTAGTAATAAATCCATAGAAATGCTCTCCTATTTCCAACTCGGTATATTCAAGGGTGTTAATTTACCACCAAGTCTTCTATCATCTGCCTTAACACACTTACTGGTGAAGCACTCAGATACAAACTTTGTTATATCATTCATCATTCTCGACCACCAAACAATCTACTTCAGATCTCAATACATTTTTGTATAACCAGGATGGTAGGCAATATTAGAACCATGGGTTTTGCGAAAAATATTTGCCCGAATAGACCCAACAACGGGAATACAATATCTATCTCTATACTTGAAGGTACAATCAACATTTATAGAAAGATCCAGTAATTCTCCCTTCTCAGTTCTACTTTGAATGCGCTGCAGATCTGAATCATCCTTCTTATGTAATATCCTAAGTTAAATCCAAAAAGGCTCTTCGGATTCTAAGCTAGTCGGTAGGGCGCTACTCACAACAGTTATATTCATCAATAAAACTCCTCCACAAAGGATTGCATAGGAAGATTTACGACGTGTGTGGCCTTTCGGCTCAAGGCATCTACCACTATGTTTTCCTTTCCCGGATGATAGAGAATGTCAACCAAATAGTTCGCAACATACTTCAACCATCTCCGATGGCACAAATTAAACTTATTTTGTGTGAAGACGTACTTTAAACTTTTATGATCCGTAAAAATCTTTCATGACACTCTATATAAAAGTTGTCTCCACAACTTCAAAGCATAAAATACTTCCACAAAGTCCAAGTCATGCATTGGATAATTCCTTTCATAGAACTTCAATTTCCTTGAACCATACACAATCACATTACCTTCTTGCATTAAAGTACAACCCAACTCACAAAGCATCCACATAAATACCTTACTCCACTTCCTCGGTAGTGAAAGCCAAGACTGGCAAAGAACATAACCTCTTATTCAATTCCTGAAAAGCTTCCTCACAGCTATCATTCCAAATTAACACCGCATTCTTCTGTATAAGCTTGGTCAAAGGCACAGATTGCAGTGAAAATCCTTGCACAAATCTCATATAGTAACCTGCCAACCCAAAGAAGCCTTTTATCTCCTTAGGGAATGTAGGCCTATTCCAATCCAAAATGACAACTATCTTTGATGGATCCATGGAGATACCATCTTTACTCATAATATGACACAAGAAGTACACCTGAGATAGCCAAAATTTGCACTTGCTCAACTTTGTATACAACTTGTGCTCCCTCAGAGTAGACAAAACAAAAGTGCATGATCATCAGCACTTATAGAATACACTAGAATAACATCAATGAATACAATAATAAAATAATCTAGAAAATCCTTTAATACTCTATTTATCATGTCCATAAAAGCAGAAGGCACATTTGTTAATATAAAGTACATCACCAAGAACTCAAAATTACTTTATCAGGACCAAAAATTTGTCAACAGTACATCAGACTAATTGAACCACAAATGATGATAGCCTAAATGAAGTTCAATCTTCAATAACATAGAACAGCCCCACAATATATCAAACAAATCATCAATCTGAGGCAATGGATATTTGTTCTTTATAATCACCTTATTTTGCTCCTGGTAATGTATAAATAATCTCATAGATCCATCTTTTTTATTAATAAAAAGGACTCGAGCACCCCAAGGCAAAGAACTAGGTCTGATGAAGCCACAATACAATAACCCATCAAACTAGGAACATAACTCTTCCAATTAATATGGCGCCATACGGTAAGGTGCCTTCATAATAGAATGAGTACCTGGCTCAAGATCTATAATGAAATCCACATCTCTCTCATGTATAAGTCCACGAACAATAGCAGGAAAACAACAGAATATTCTCGCACCACAGGAATTTCCTCGACATACGGTATGCTATGAGAAGCTTCTAAAGCAGAAATAAGGTATGCAATCCATCCAGACTATAAAAATTGTTGTGCATGTACCACATATATGATTGGGGAGTCCTGGCATGGAAATCCATACATGCTCATGGGTTGGCCATTGCCCGTCATGAAATCCAAACGCTTGACTTTGAATTGGATGAATGCATCATATCCGGACAACCAATCCATGCTCAAGATCTTGTCAAAATCTTCCAGATCTAGAACTTTCATGTCCGTAAATGCTAGAAAACCACCTAAAATAAAAGGGAATTTCTGAATACCTTGATTTGGCATCATCTAATCTCCCGAGGGAAACTTAATATAAAAAAGATCATCTAATCGATCAATAGTCCAACGATGTTGGTCTACAAAACTCGAGACCATAAAAAAGTGAGTAGTACACAAATCAAAAGAATGCATGACCAACGATTCTTCGTCTTAAAATCACTTATAAAATAATGCACATAATTCATATAATAGAAAATTGGATCAACAATTATAAGTTATCAACTAGGTAAAAATCTAACCTGAGATCACCTGGGTAGATGACTTAGCTTCTTCCTTGGTCATCATATTAATCTTTCCATTCCCTAATCAAATTTTTATGGTTATGTTGGTGGTAAAGCCTGTAGTGGAACTGCCTGGAATACGACATGGAATAACGGGAACCTATACTTCAAATGCCACTTCAGATCGCACTGAAAAACAAGCCTTATCTTTCTTCCAACAACTATCAACATTGTGCCGTATCTGCTTACAAAAAGTATAGGTAAGATCTCCCATGGGCACATTTTGAATTGCATGAAATTTAAGCTGCTTTCAAGCCCATAATCTCTTGAAACACTTTTTAAATGGATGGCCAGGCAGACCCCAAAAACCACACACCTCCTTGCTCCCCTTATTTAAAGTTGAGTCAGATACTCAAGTGCTTCCACTATCCCCAACCTTTTTCTTCTCCTTCCTCATCTTAAACACACAATTCTTTGCATTATCAATAGCCTCTACCTTCAAGGTACGTTTAATAGCTTCCGCATAACTTTCAGACTTGTAAGCTCTAGTAAACTGCTGGATATTGCCTCTAAGAACACCTAGTAAGTGCTTAACTCTAGCAGCCTTAGTGGTGAACAATTCCTGAGCAAACCTTCTCATCTTGCTTAACTCCACCTCATACTAACCAACTGAGAGTTATCGCTGCTTGAATTGCACAAAATTATTCATCAACCTCTCTTACTTGACTAAAGTAAAGAACTTCTTTATAAGCATCACCTTGAACCTTTCCCATAAAAAATGACCAGTGAGGGTCTCTTTCTCTCAGATCACTAGCTTTTAGTAAGCCCTTTAAATGATAAGAAGCCACAATCAACTTTTATTCAGCAAAAATCCTATAAAACGACATCATGTCCTCTATGGCTATAATCCAATCATCTAAATCAATAAAATCATCCTTCCCATCATAGGTAGGAGGTCCTAGATGCTTGAAATGCAAAATTAAATTGATCTCTGGCGGCAACATGGTAAGAGGAATAAGTGGAGCTGGAGGATCAGGTACAGTCCGACCCACCATAGGGTCTTGTGCCCTAGGGTTCTGTCTTAAGGTGGCAGTCAATAATGTTAATCTGATCCTGTATTATGACCATTTTCCTCGACAACATCTTATTACTCGGACGCACCTCATCATTCATTGCATTGCTTTGCGCACATGATGACTCACCCTCTGATTGGGGAGCTGACCTCAATGTATAATGCTTTGGAGTCGTTTCCTTTAAATACTATCGATCAATTCATTAAAACACAACATCATACACCTCAGCTAGGAAACTTGAATTACTTACTCAAACCAAATCAGAAATGTGTAGATACTGGCTCTTGCTGCTACTTTTCTCTGGGAATTTCATGAAATGATCTTATGCTTTAGCTTAGAATAATATATTATCATCGCCTTGACTCTTGTGTGTATTATATGAATGTATGAATGCTTTGATCTTCAATTTAAATCATGCGTGTATAATTGTCATCATGTAGATCTTAACTTTGCATGTGTGCCCGTGCTATATTATGTTATGCATGTTGTGTTATGCATTCTAAAAGTCCTTAATGCATGCCATGAGCAGTCGTACACATGAAATATATGTATCCCATACTACGTAATATCACATGTAACGTATAAATATAATCTAATAAGCACCCATATGATATTAAGTGGCCCATTTCAACATAAAAGTTAGATGTTGCTATCCTTAAGAGGATCCATATACAGACCCATATTATGCATCCCATACTTCATAATTTGCCCTGCATACTTCTATTATGCTTATAAGTGTAGTATTCATATTTTAACCAAGACATACTGATGACATAATGGTGTGTGCATGCAAATGAAAAAAAAATAAAAAATAAAACAAAATTTTGTTTAAAATGGTTATTCAAAGAAAACTAACCCAACAAAATCTAACCTAACCTGGTAACTAACCTGGATCTGATACCAACTATCATAACACATATTTTCTCAATATTTATATATTATCAGAGTAAGAGAAAATATACATCGTGTAGGAGACAACTGCAGATGCTCAGACAAAACAGACTTTACATTTTATTTCCATAAAAGGCATATAATTTATGTTTGGAAAATGTAATTCAAATTTAATGTTTCTAAAACTGTGTCCCTCGGTTCAGTAGATCAGCTAGTCCATAAGGTAGAAAATATATATGCAGTATGAAAATTACTTAATTTTCTTATTTTCATCCTACATGAGCAAGAAGACCGAACAAATATCCTATAATACCCTGCCCGTTACGAAGAATATAATAGAAAGGTCTCGTCGGGGCCCCACACTATATTCCATGAATAGACAAAAGTGGTATGAAATTAAATACCAAACATCTATGCAACCTAACTCAGAGTTACATTCTAGCAGAAGCAAAGGAGTAAACATAATACACAACTCGGAATGTCGACTAAACATTACCCACAACTCGAAATGTCCACTATATATATACTTTTGAATGAGTGTATACATAAATATTGGGCTTAAGTCCTTACAAACTTGTTAATGTTTACAATACATTTAATTTCCATACTTCAGAATGCAGGCCCATAACATATGAAAATTAAAATAAGTACTTGCGCCTTCGAGGTCCAGCACAACACTAGGGATTCGACCCACTATTTACCACTCGGAACACAAACACCTACGAAGGTATAATCCACAAAGACGTAGAAAACAAAAGAGCAGTTAGCTAAAGTTGACCACAATGGTGTAACGACCCCACCCCTTTCTCAGGGCAGTGGTTCTCCTTCCAAACAAACAAACAGTATATAACATTATATATATATATATATGTATCCATTAGAAAGTGTAAGTTAAGCACTATTCCATATATGCACAACCACCACAATTACCGAAAATAAAATCCGCATATTTTTAGTGCTCTCAAGGCACTCTTTCGGTGTACTCCCATAGTCCCACCACCATCCTTAGTCCCAGACTAAGATGACATAATTTTGAGCATTGATAAGTAAAAACTAACTTTGGAGATAGTTAAAATGAAAATTAATTTGTGGATTTATAAAGTAGGCATTTTGTTGGTTCTATCTCTTTTTTATTTATATACTTCGACTAAGGCAAGAGTACCTATCGAGTAATAGTATAGTATTTTAAAATATCAAGGTCATATTTTTTCACGGATCAGTGTCGAGTACTCGACTTTAAGGATTGGAACTATAATTTTATCGAAAAGAGATAATGATTTTTAAAAGCTAAAATAAAAGTAATAATTAGGGTTTTGAAAATATATGAGGTAGAAAGACCTCGATTTTTACTTACCTAGGGAAATACTTTTTAAATAATAAAAACTCTACTTTTCTTTATTAATTAAAATACTTGACCGTAGAGGTTCCCTTTATATGAGTGCACCTCTATCGAGAATACACCCACTTGTGATTACGTATTTTGACTGAACTTTTGTATCTAATCAAACATACCTAAATACATGCTTTACGTGGTGAACCCCGCTATTGACCTCCTACTAATATTCGAAGGTTCAACTAGGGAGGCTTATGTTCATCTCTTTCGAGAGTGAGGCATGTTATCTCTTTACTTGAGAGTGATCAATTCGTGGAAACGAACGTTCTGACTTTGAGCAACGAACTACGGAAATGAAAACCATATATCGATTGTATGGTTCCACTCAACTTTAATACTTAGGTAAATCTTAAGTTTTTCTTAATTTAGAAAATAGTGTTTTTAAAATGCAGAATTAATAGCCTTGTGAAAGCTCATCTCAATCGAGTGCTAAAAATTTCTTAGCCTCTCCTCAGGATGGCGATGGTAGTAGAAAAAGAAAAAGACATATAATGGTACAAAAATTATATCCATCCCAAGTATCTCAGTCAATGCTAAAAAGTTCTTAGCTTCTTTATCGGGAAAAGGGTAGTAGTAGGAAACTGAAATGACTTATAAAAGTGCAGAAATAATATTCGTCCCAACCATATTAAGCAAGCTCTAAAAAGTTATTAGCTTCTCATCCGGGATGGGGGTGGTAGTAAAATGAAAAGTACTTACGCACACACCCTTTCTCAACAGAAATAAAAGCTAAGTTAAAAAGCAAGAAGAGATGAAACATTACAGAAAACATAAATTTTATCACATAAAAAAGTGATACACACTAGGAAACCCAAACTATGGTTAAGAAAATATCACTCAAAAGCTACTCATAAACACTATATAGAACTATGTGGAACTCTACAAATTCTCCTCTAACCATAAGCCTTGGCCATATATTTATAGCTAAAAAATATGAAGTACACACCCCCTTACACACCGCCTAGGGCATGTTGCCTGGGCATGTCAATGACATGAAATCTTTAGATAGAACTTCGACGACTTCTGGATCGAATCAAACAAGTACATGGGCGTGACTTATAGGTCACGGGCACGACTAATAGGTCACAGACGCGACTTATTGGTCACAGACATGTATGTCTGGCGTGAGTAAATGGCGTGGCAGCTTTCATTGGCTTCTTCGGGGCATGACAGCTAGAATTCTACTTAGTCTGTGGTGATTGTCACGGGCATGACACCTGAAACACGGGCATGTCGGCTGGGCATGATTCGAGCTTGCTGGATTTAAGGCTTTGGCATGGCGCGATAGCGGGTTGATTGCTTGGTCACGGGTGATTTCATAGGCATGACACCTGACACACGGGCATGTTGTTGGGAATGATTCATTTGATATCCAAAATTTGTTGAACTAGTGGAATTGCTGGATTTAAAGTTACACGCCCTAGGTCACGGGCATGGCTTATGGGCATGACTTATGAATTTTTGCCAAATTATCCCAAATGTCCAGAAATACCTATAGGGTACACAAACAGGTTAAGTTAGAACTGAAAATTAAAATAAATGATTTATTTATATATGTACATAATATAATTACATTTTTTATTAAAACAAACAAAAAAATACACTAGAATATATATATATTTTGTTACTCATCAAATACCCCCATACTTAAGCTCTACTATTACAGAGCAAAAGTATGAGTTGATTATTCAAACAGTTATAAACTTTCTAATTCCACTATCAATTTATTAAATCAAGGGAAAATAGACATAAAGATCCATAGTATAAAGCGTTAAGTCCTACATTATGAAAATGATTTAGCCAGAAATAAATTTTCATAGCTATAAAACTTCTTGAGAAAACCAAATAGCAAGCAACATGGCAATCATTAGTAATATGTTAGATTGGAATTATAAAAATCATACTTTGAAAGAGATATGATGGAAAATAAACAAGCTATTAAATATGCTCTCTCAAAATTTTAAGCAAAATAAGATCAAGTTGTGTGGTTTTATGAGATACAAACTTTGTGTTTGCCTATGAAGCATGTAATAATGTAGGAGGTGATGAATTTTATCCTCTCACCCTATTCTTGCTTTGTTATAACTGCTTAGGAAAATATTTTCCATGGTAGAAAAAAAACATAGCAGAATTAAATTTTATTTTAATCCAATTTATATGTTTAGGAGAACATACTCCATTTCATATAGTCTTTTAATAATTATTGGATGCTTATGTTTACGGAACAAAATCTTATTCCCATTAACATAAGATCGTTTATTTTCTAGTAGCACATACTCCTACATGCTTGCTTGCAAAAGAAAACATGCCAAGCAAAAAGAAAATAGGTAGGGGGTTTAAAAAATTTTCAAATTTTGATAAAACATTTTTTTGAGAGCAACTGTAATAGCTTGAAAAAACTTATATTTCAAAAAAAGTGGTGTTCAGATAATTACAGTCTACAGATGTTTAGCTAACATAATACACATGCTTCAATTTATTGTAAATCAGAAGTAGTGCTCAAATCAAATATTCTAACTATAAATTAAATACAAAGGATATTCTTTAAAGCTTAACCTCAGATATTTAGATTTATCTATTTATGATAAATAAATGAATAGCAAATTGAAAAACTAGATAATAATTTATATATCATATCAAAAAAAATAGTTTTTAGAAAAGAGACAAATGAAGTTGGGGTTTTAAATTTGTTTTCGTATGATTGATTAAGCAAATTTATATATTTTTAGGTGGATGTTTTTGTTTCTAAGTAAATATATACATGAGCATTAAAGGGATTACATTATGTATATAAAGAAGATTGTAAAAATAATTTTGGAAATATTTATATGTATGATAACAAGGATATACACCCCCATACTTATGTTGTGCATAAGTAGGAAAAAAAAGAAAATATATGCAAAACTTTTAAAGGACAAGAAGATAAAGAGGCTTTCCTAATTGGAGGTCAGGGAGGTTGTAAGTAAAAACATGCATATTTAGTAAAACAAAATTGATAAAGTAGATAACTATGGGGTGCCTCCCACAAGCGGTTTGTTTATTTATCGTGTAGCTTGACTAATTTGTTGGGATTATTTATATGTTATGTAGGATGTGGGATTCCATTTGTTTATTTAAAGAGTCTCCCATAAGGTAAAGTTTTAAGCGGTGCCCATTTACTTTAAAAGTGCCTAGTTCGGGGTGAGAAATAAGAACGGTCTCATATGGCCAAACCATTAACAATAAAGGGGTCGGACCATCTGGATTTTAATTTTCCCTGAAAAAGTTTAAGGCGTGAGTTATAAAGAAGGATGAGATTGCCCGGTTAAAAAGTGTTTGGAAATTTTATTTTTCTATCATGATAAAACTGAGAATGCTCCTTATAAAATTTATTGCTTTCTTAGGCATTAGCACGCCATACATCATGTTCATTTAGTTGAAATTTTCTTTGTTAGGAGGCTAAGTTCATATCCATGTTTAAAAAATTTAGCGCCCATTATGCGCGATGTTCTAATTCTACCAGAAGATGACATGCTTTTCTCGTATATTAAGCGATAAGGCGTACAACCGATAACGGTTTTATATGCCATGCGATAAGCAAAAAGTGCATTGTCAAGTTTAAGGGACCAATCTTTTCGATTGATGGCTACAGTTTTCTCAAAAATACACTTTAGTTCCCTATTAACTACCTCCCCTTGGCCGCTTGTTAGTGGGTTATAAGCGGTGGCGAGTTTGTGCATAACTCCATATTTAGCCAATACTTTAGCCAACTGGACATTACATAAATATGTACCGTGATAACTAACATTAGCACGTGGCATGCGAAAACGACAAAATATGTTTCTCAAAAATTTTACGACAACTCTCGCGTCATTAGTGGGGAGAGCTTACGCTTCTGCCCCCGTTGAAACATAGACAGCCGCTAATAAAATATAACGATTTTTAAAAGATGGAGGTAGAGGGCCTATAAAATAAATTCCCCATAGATCGAATATTTCACATTCTATAAAGAAGTTATGGGGCATTTCATCTCGTTGTGAAATATTACCTAACTGTTTGCAACTATTGTTGGTGCTTACAAATTTCTGAGCATATTTGAATAAAGTGGGCAAAAGAAGCCTGCTTCAAACACCTTCCGCACAGTCCGGGTTGCTTGATAATGTCCGTCGGTTTGTCCTTCATTACAGTGCTGCAAGATTTTGACACCTTCCTCTCCGAAAATACATCTTCTAATCATTTGGTCCGCACAGATTTAGAATAAAAATGGGTCTTCCCAAAAAAGTTTTTCAGGTCAGAAAAGAATTTCTTCTGTTGCTAACTTGAAAAACTTTTTGGAAGGACTCGAGCTACAAAATAATTAGTTAAGTCTGCGAACTAAGGAGTAGAGGAAGTTATTACCATTTATATGGCAAGGAGGCATTCTTCAGGGAATTTATCTTTAATGTTGGCCTCCACTAGCGTATCTGTAGTAGTATTCTCTAGTCGAGAAAGATTATCAGCCACTAAGTTCTCTATGCCATTTTTATCTTGGATCTCCAAGTCAAATTCTTGTAGGAGGAGAATCCAACATCGTAGATGAGGTTTGGCATCTGCTTTACTTAATAAATATTTTAAATTAGAATGATCAGTAAAAACTATAACTTTAGATAAAGTTATATACGATCGAAACTTATCAAAAGCAAAAATAATTTCCATTAGTTCCTTTTCCGTAGTGGTGTAGTTTGCTTGTGTAGATGTGAGCGTTTTACTTGCGTAATAAATAGGATGAAAATACTTATTTACCCGCTGTCCTAATACATCTCCTGCATAATCGCTCGCATCGCACATTATTTCAAAAGGAATGGACCAGTCTGGTGCTACTAGAATAAGAGAATTGATAAGTTTTTCTTTTATAAAATTGAATGTTGATAATCATTTGCTATCAAAAATAAAGGGGGATTTTTTTTCTAGGAGGTGGGTTAACGGTTTTGTAATTTTAGAAAAAATTGAATAAACTATCTTTAAAATCCTGCATGGCCTAAAAAACTTCATATAGCTTTTACGTTTGTAGATGGGGGAAGTTTTTTGATAATTTCTATTTTTGCATTATCGACCTCAATTCCCTGGATTGAAATTTTATGACCGAGAACTAAGACTTCTCAAACCATAACGTAACATTTCTCCCAGTTCCGTGCTAAATTCATGTCTTCACAGCGTTGAAGAACACGAGCGAGGTTTTCTAAACAAATATAGAATGAGTCTCCGAATACGGAGAAATCGTCCATAACCACCTCCATAAAATCTTTTACTAACTTGCCAAAAATAGCCAACATACATCTTTGAAATGTAGTCGGCGCATTGCTAAGGCTAAATAGTAGTGGTTTTCTCCCGATCTTCGGGGGCGATAGGGATTTGTAAATACTCTGATAGACCATCAAGAAAATAATAATATGTGTGGCCAGAGAGCCGCTCCCAAATTTGATCTATAAATGATAGTGGAAATTGATCATTTTGGGTGGCATTATTTAATTTTATATAGTCAATGCACATCCTCCAACCCGTAACAATACGAGTTGGAATTAATTCGTTATTAGTGTTTGGCTCTACCGTTATGCATCCTTTTTTGTGACGATGTGTACGGGACTACCCACGTACTGTCTGAAATCGGGTAGATAATCCTTGCATCCAGAAGTTTCATTATCTCAGTCTTAACGACATCCTTCGTAATAGGATTAATTCATTGTTGAGGCTTAATATATCATCGAGGATTATCTTCGAGAAAAATTTTATGTGTACAGAATGAGGGATTTATTCCCTGTATATTATAATGTTGCCATGCAATTACATGGCGATGTTATTTTAACACTTCCACTAAATTGGAAGTTTCTGAATCATTTAACATGGAAGAAATAATAACAGGGAGTTTTGAATTTTCTTTGAGAAAAATGTATTTTAGATGATCGGGAAGTGTCTTAAGCTCGAGGGCTGGTGGTTCTTCGTGGTATGTTTGTATTTTGAAATTTTTATAAGTAATGGTTTCAAAAGGAAAACTGTTATATATTTTCTTTGAAATAAGTAAGTTTGCCTTGTCCATTTCTTCTTAAGTCCTAAAAAATAAGTCAGAAATAGAAAAACCATTTTCCTCAAAAAAGGCTTCCACTTGAAAGAAGGAATCATTGTTTGGAAGAAAATTCTGCATAAAGGGATCTATATTAATCGTAACCTCATCATCTCCAACTCGAAGGAGGAGTCTAATGTTACTTACATCCATTAAAGCGCGGGACGTGGAGAGAAAGGATCGACCGAGTATATGGGTACATCGGCGTCCTCCTCGATGTCGAAGATAACAAAGTCTACCGGGAAGATAAACTTGTCAACCTTGACCAGAACATCCTCCACTATCCCTATAAAATATTTAATAGAATGATATGCTAATTGGATGCTCATTTTTGTTGGGCTTGGAATACCCAATCCTAATTTTTGTAAAAACCAGTACGACATCAAGTAAATACTAGTGCTCATTCTGCTAAGGCGTCTTTTATTAATAAATTACCGAAAAGGCACGGGATTGAAAATCGTCCCAGATCGTTTAATTTTTGGGGTAATTTGTTTAATAAAACTGTCGAACAGTCAGCGTTAAGAGAAACTCGCGATATATCCTCGAGTTTCCTTTTATTATAAAGAAACGCTTTTAGAAATTTTTCATATTTCGACATCTGTGCGATTGTCTCGCAGAAAGGAACATTAATTTGTATTTGTTTTAAAATTTGTAAAAAAAATTATAATGCTCGTCTTGTCGCTCAATAATTAGTTTAAAAGGATTGGGTAAATATGATGGAGAAATATGCGGGGAAATAAAAGAAGGAGAATAAGAAAAATAAGTAACAAGCGGTGGGGTAGAAACTCTAACTTCATATTCAAATTCAGCTTTATTAAGTGAATGTAGCTCCTTTCAACTTCGAAGTGTGATGGCATGGGCATTCTCCCACATATTTGGTTCTGTATTTCCTGGTAAAGTTACAGGTTGGCGCTCCGACAACATCTTTAAAATCTATCCTATTTGTGTTTCAAAATTTTTAATTTATCCAGTGAGGTTCAGGATAATAGAATCATTTGTGACAATATATTTAGTAAAGATTTCTTCTATCAAGGAGAGACGTAGTGTAACACCTCCCCTGTAAAGACCATATAATATGGGTCCGGTCGGGGCCCCACAACATACGGACGCCGCAGCTTTAGTATTAAAAGATGATATAAAACTACCCAATCTCAAAACTCCAGACAAACACAACGGAAACAGAACACTAACAGACAGAACTTATCCACTAACAGAAGAGTATCAAATGGCCTTAAGGCCTTAAACAATATAAGTCCAAATATAAAAAGTGCCAAGCACCCCTAGGCTACCTCGGCATGCAAGACGGACATAGTCAAACAACAGCAGCAAAACAAGGAAAAGAAAATAGTCAAGCACAGCAACACTTCGTGAGGCTTAGGGCTTTTCGCCCGGCTCGCTAGCTCCTGCATACGATCCTTGCCCTGTAAGGATTTGAAGTAATCAGCAAAGGCTGACCTCTACTGTGTAATAAACACATCTCCTCCCGGCCATCCCTAATGGAGCCCGGGGTACCACTCCACCTGCAAGTTAGCACTTCGTATACCAAAAGAGTATATATAATAAAGCGGTAAAACAGGCTTGGATGTCTCATACAACATACATGTTCTCTATGTTTTGTACAAAGTGAAAGGGTCCTACTATGCAACATGAATGCAACCCAGGTTTTACCCAAGGCACCCTAGCTCGTATGCATCTAGCACAACATCAAACACTGTGTACTTCCGTTTCCCCATTGGCTTAAAGCCGCAACACAAGGGAACCACCATGTCCCTAACCACACACACGCCGTCACACGAAACCTTGCAAAGGCCCCACCCGCACAAGGGTCATATACCCCGGGCTTGCCCGCACATTCTGACTTCGCACGTCAGGGTTCCGTCTCACACTGACCGATTCTAAGAAGCCCTGCTGGACCCCACCTGCTCATGGCTACATTGCCCGGGCTTGCCCTCCGCTCGACATTCTCGTCAGTCCCACACAAGGGGCTAGTCTCGCCGGGACACTTTCCCCACATGACATGCGCGTCATGGGATAGCCAGCCGACCACGGAGACATAACCGCGCCTTTGCACAACACAAACAAAGGTTTCCCCACCCCAATCACCATTCGCACCGTGTCTTTCCCGTGCTCCAAGGAAACCATCTACCGCACAACGCGGAGCTAACCTTGTCTGGTTCTGACCACGAGTACTCACTCAAATATAAGGGGGGAAACGCATACATACAACGGCGTATTGCCGCAACATATTTCTACCGAAACCCCGAAGCTCGCTATGCAACATCACCGGGTCAGACTAACGGTAGCGACCACGGCTTCACCCACAATCCCTAATCCGCTAACGGAGCGGATCTCTAATGCAAAGCATGCCGGGATGAACATACTCAACCCGGAGGTTCCTCTTGAACCTAGGCTACACGAATCCCTCTCATTTGAGAGATTCGGTGCTCAAAATACGAAAGGAAGGGGATGCTATTCATGCATCCTAAATCCTAAAAACCGAGAGGAGAAGTGTCGTTACCTTCCGTCCCCTCTTCCTAGCCATGGAGAAGATTTGCTCGGTTGAAAACCACCGCAATGCTCCCACCTTCGCGGATCTGAACTCCGCTCGCGAAACGGACCTGCAAAGCTTCGTCGGCGGCCGGAACTTGGCCTTCTTCCTCCTCCTTGCTCTCCCTTCTTTCTAGAATCAATAGAGATAAAGCCAAATGGAAAAATGAGGGTTTGAAACCCTATTCCCGGCCTTAAACCGCCCAGGGAGGCTCCCCACCGTTGGATCTCATACCAAAGAAACGGACGGCCACGATTGGAACCCAAAATAACAAAATCTGGGCCGAAAACGGGTTGGCACACGGCCGTGTGCAGGGCCGTGTCAACCATTCGTCTTCTCGACCGATTCAAAAACTAGCACACGGCCGTTGACACAGCCTCCGACACGCCCGTGTCACCTTTGACACGCCCGTGTCGAGACCCGTGTCACGCCCCCCACCGACCAAACTTCCCAGTCAGAGAAGGATACGGCCAAAGACACGGCCAAAGACAAGGCCTTCGACACGCCCGTGTCATACCCGACATGGTCGTGTCGTGACCCGTGTCACGCCTAGCAGAATACATCCTGCAAACAGCCCGAGAAGGACACGGACAGGGACACGCCCGTGTCCCAGGCCGTGTTCCTGAGCTCGACGAACATCGACCCTCAAAACGTCGACCACGCCCTGACACGCCCGTGTCATGCCCTTCACACGCCCGTGTCGCCTGCTCCAAAACCCAAACTTGGCTAAAACGACGTCGTCGTTTCCCCTTCCAAGTTTTGGGGTGTTACAATTCCCCCCCCCCTTACAAGAATTTCGTCCCGAAATTTAAAACATGGAAGGTAAACAAAACTAAATGGTACCTGAGGAGAAAAGTTCGGGGTACTCCTCCAGCATGGCCTGCTCTCGCTCCCATGAGAGCTCCTCGCAGCCATAGTGGTCCCAACGGACATTTACGAGTCTGACCTCCTTGTTCAGCAATTGCCGAACCTCTGAGTCTTCTATCCCGATTGGACGAACTCGCGTCCTCAAGTCTTCCTCTACCGGCACCGCCGTCGGCTCAATCACCACGCTGGCTTCTAACAAAGCTTTCCTCAGGACGAAGACGTGAAAAACATCATGCAATCCACTTAGCTCTGTGGACAACGCCAACAGGTACGCTCCCACTCCCACTCGCTCGATGACCTTGAATGGTCCCAAAAATCTCGAACTCAGCTTCTTGAGTCGGCGAATTCGCGAAACGCCTTTGAATGGCTTGATCTTAAGATACACCCAGTCGCCCACAGCGAATTCCACATGCCTGTGGCGAGTATTGAAATACTTCGACTGCCGATCTTGAGCTACCTTCATGCGCTCTTGGATGGTCTGCACTAGCTCACTAGCGTCGGCTACCACTTCTTTCCCCAAAAGCTTGGTGTCTCCCGCCTCTGTCCAAGACATCGGTGTTCGACATCGCCTCTCATACAGAGATTCGTATGGCGCCATCTTGATACTAGCTTGGTAACTGTTGTTATAAGCAAAATCCACCATGAAGAGGTGATCCTCCCACTTCTCGCCGAAGTAGAGAGTACACATCCTTAGCATATCTTACAAAGTACGGTTCGTTCTCTCAGTTTGCCCATCTGTTTGAGGATGAAAGGCCGTACTGAACTTGAGTTTTGTGCCCAAGCTCTTCTGCACCAACTGCCAATCCTTAGATGTGAAATGTCCATCCCGGTCGCTGACTATACTCTTCGGAATCCCATGAAGTCGTACAATATTACGGACATACAACTCCACCAACTTTTCCACACCGTCCTCCTTCCGGTTTGGGATGAATTGTGCCACTTTGGTCAAGCGGTCCACAATCACCCAAATGGCATCATTACCCTGCTGCGATCTAGGCAACCCATGCACAAAATCCATGGAGATGTCATCAAATTTCCATTCGGGGATTGGAAGAGGCTTCAAGAACCCGCCCGACTTCTGACACTCGGCCTTCACCAAGGCACATGTTTGGCACCGACTCACATACAAAGCTACGTCCCGCTTCATCCCAGGCCACCAATAGGACTTCTTCAAATCCAAGTACATCTTTGTACTACCTGGGTGAATGGAGTACTTAGTGAAGTGGGCCTCAAACATCAACTCCTCGCGGAGCTTGCCGAACTGCGGTACACAAATCCTTCCGCCCTTCCTCAGAATCCCATCAACCATCTCCCAGGCGCTACCCTCACCCTTTAGAGCTTCCTCCACGAAAGGTTGGAACTCTGCATCTACACGGGTCGCTTACCGAATACGATCGCATAAGTCACTCTACATCTCAATCCAATTTAGTCGAGCCACGCTAGACTCGCCTCTTGCCATACATTCCAAACCAAGGGACTCCCAGTCCCGCCTTAACCGCTCATCGTGAGATACAATCCAATTTCCTTGCCCCGAGTATTTCCTACTCAAAGCATCTGCCACCATATTGGCTTTCCTTGGCATGTACTGAATCACCACCTCGTAGTCCCCATGGAACTCGACCCACCTGCGCTGCCACATATTTAGTTCCTTCTGATCTAGGAGATACTTCAGACTCTTGTGGTCCGTGAAGATCTCCACCTTTGCACCATAAACATAGTGCCTCCATAATTTCAAAGCAAAAATTACCGCAGCCAACTCCAAATCTTGGACGGGTAATTTCTCTTATGAGGCTTCAGCTGCCTCGACCCAAAAGCTATCACACTACCATGCTGCACCAACACGCACCCTAAACCGCATCCGGATGCGTCGCTGAAAATCTGGAACCCTTCCCTTTGGTAGACTTAGGATCGGCGCCATCATTAGCCTTTCCTTCAGGGTTTCAAACGCCTGATTGCACTCTTGAGTCCATACAAACTTCTGATCCTTGCGAGTTAGTGAAGTGAGGGGTAGAGCTATCCGCGAAAAGTTTTCCACAAACCTTCGGTAGTACCCGGCTAGTCCAAGAGAACTTTGGACTTCCGCCACGGTCCTCAAAACTGGCCACTCTCTGATGGCTTCTACTTTCGTTGGATCTACCGCCACCCCATCCCCACTAATCACATGGCCTAGAAATGCCACTTTCTCCAACCAGAACTAGCACTTGGAGAACTTCGCATAAATCTAGTTCCCTCTCAATACTTGCAACACTGTCCGCAAGTGCGACTCGTGCTCCGCTTCCGACTTGGAATACACCAATATGTCATCGATAAAGACGACAACGAACCAGTCCAAATATTCGCGAAACACTCGGTTCATCAAGTCCATGAACATGGACGACGGGTTCGTCAGCCCGAACGGCATCACCGAGAACTCAAAATGACCATACCTCGTACCAAACGCGGTCTTGGGTATGTCTTCGTCACGAATCCGCAACTGATAATATCTGGACTTCAAGTCCAACTTGGAGTACACCACCGACCCCACCAACTGGTCGAAGAGATTGTCTATCCGAGGAATCAGATACTTATTCTTGACAGTCAATTTGTTCAACTCTCGGTAGTCTATGCACAGACGCATACTACAGTCCTTCTTCTTTATAAATAACACCGGTGCACTCCACGGTGAAGAGCTGGGTCTTATATACCCTTGCTCCAAAAGCTCCTGCAACTGAACCTTGAGCTCGGCCAACTACTTTGGTACCATCGTAAAGGGTGGACGTGACACCGGTCTAGCCTCGGGCACTAACTCGATGGAGAAATCAATCTCCCGCCGAGGAGGTGCTTCCGGTAGCTCCTCAGGAAAAACATCTCCAAACTCCGCCACCACGGGCACTTCTCCAAGAGACAGCCCGGAAAGGCTAACCTCCAACAACGCTACTAAAGCTACACCCCCCTGGTTAACAGCTCGCACTAGTTGAAGTGCCGAAACTAGGGAACAGGCCACTCCATGCAGGCCCTCAAACTTGACTTCCGCTTGCCCCACGCCACTCAGGGTTACCTCCTTGGACAAACAGTCGATACTGGCACGCTGCTCTGCTAGCCAATCCATCCCCAAAATCACATCGAACTCGGACAACGGCAAGATTGCCGCTACCAATATGAAGTTAACTCCCTCAAGACTCCAACAAATCCGCCCTTTAGCCCTGGTTGTCATAGACGACCCATTGGGCATGCGCACTTTCAACTCTGAGTCCGTTGCGAAAGACTCAACTCCAATCCTCCTGGTGAAACTTTCCACAAGAAAGGAGTGCGACGCTCCCGTATCAAAAAGTACCTTAGCGGGGTACCCAGATACCACTACAAAGCCTACACACATGCAACAAACATAAAAAGGCTTGAAAGGAAGAAATCTACGGTGCAGGTTGAACTCTCATACCTGTCACCACATCGATTTAGCAGATTGCTTCTTGCTGCCCAAGGTTGTAGGCCCTTGGCTGCACTGGTTGAAACTGTGAAGCACTCGACTCCGCCATCTTCCCCTTCTCTACTGCACTGGGTCCGGAGCGTACGGTCTGCTCCTGCCTTGGCTCTTGCTCAGCGCCCCCTTGGGTACAGAATCTTGCTATGTGGCCTGGCTTGCCACAACTGTAACACGTCTGCGGTCCCTTAGAGCGTGACCCTCCGGACGTCCAATTACTTTTCTCGCCCGACTTATATGGGGAAGGCTTCTTCTTCCATCGGCTCTCTTCCGCCTTTCTATGGGACTGAGCAAGCTTCTTCTCCTCCCCCTGTTTGGGTGTGAAACCCTTGCGACGTTGTGATCGCTCCATGTCACTCTCCAAAATTTGGGCCGCCTCCACCAATTCGTTGAAACCCGCACGTTTCATCGATATGAGGGGTTGTCTTAGATTCTCCCTCAATCCATGATAGAAGAGATTGTCCCTCTCTTCATCGTCTGCCATGGTCATCCCTGCATAATGACCCAAGCGAGTAAATTCCTAAACATACTCATCCACTGACTTGTCTCGCTGCACCAGATGTAGAAACTGCCTCTGGAGGGCTAACCTCGTTGAGGCGGGAATGTACTTCTTCAGGAAGGCATTCCCAAACTCCTCGATGGACGGTGTGTGTCCTAGAAACTGCCGGCCACTGTGGCTCACCCACCATAACTTGGCATCTCCCTCTAACATAAAGGCTGCAAACTCTGCCTTTTTCTCATATGGCGCCTCTGCCGCCCTCAGAAGCTCCTGAATTCTAGCCCACCAATCCTCTGGATCTGTGGGTGTGCCGATTCCCTTGAAGGTTGGAGGGTGGAAACTCAGAAAGTACTTCATTTGCCGGTCCCCATGCCCGACAACCACTCTCTCGGCCTGCGGCTCTGCCCGCCTGGCTTCCTCAACCGGCACGGTCGCTGCCATGTCCGGGGTAGCAGGAGTTGCTACCTGTGCTGTCGCTGCAGCTTGGTCCTCCACCATCGCTTCTGTAAGCATACGACAGAAGTCGGCCGGTGTGACCCCCATACCTAGCAGGCCTTGCGCAGTCGCACTACTTGCCGAGAGCTCTTCTCTTGGCCTCGAGGTCCCAGCCTCATTGCTTGCACTCTAAACACAAGCAAGAAAACACAAATCAGTTTCTAATCGCAAGACTCGAACACAAGGACACTCATGGTCCCACGATACTCCTATGTTGATAACTTCTTACACGCGACTCGACTTATACTTTCGACCGCGAAACTTCTCATTGGAACGCAAACCTCCCTCTGATACCAAATTGTAACCCTCCCCTATAAAGACCATATAATATGGGTCCGGCCGGGGCCCCACAACATACGGACGCCACAGCTTTAGTATTAAAAGATGATATAAAACTACCCAATCTCAAAACTCCAGACAAACACAGCGGAAACAGAACACTAACAGACAAAAGTTATCCACTAACAGAAGAGTATCAAATGGCCTTAAGGCCTTACACAATATAAGTCCAAATATAAAAAGTGCCAAGCACCCCTAGGCTACCTCGGCATGCAAGCCGGACATAGTCAAACAACAGCAGCAAAACAAGGAAAAGAAAATAGTCAAGCACAGCAACACTTCGTGAGGCTTAGGGCTTTTCGCCCGGCACGCTAGCTCCTGCATGCGATCCTTGCCCTGTAAGGATTTGAAGTAACATGGGGCAGCAAAGGCTGACCTCTACTGTGTAACAAACACATCTCCTCCCGGCCGTCCCTAACGGACCCCGGGGTACCACTCCACCTGCATGTTAGCACTTCGTATACCAAAAGAGTATATATAATAAAGCGGTAAAACAGGCTTGGATGTCTCATACAACATACATGTTCTCTATGTTTTGTACAAAGTAAAAGGGGCCTACTATGCAACATGAATGCAACCCGGGTTTCACCCAAGGCACCCTAACTCGTATGCATCTAACACAACATCAAACACTGGGTACTTCCGTTTCCCCATTGGCTTAAAGCCACAACACAAGGGAACGACCATGTCCCAAATGGCACACACGCCGTCACACGGAACCTTGCAAAGGCCCCACCCGCACAAGGGTTATATACCCCGGGCTTGCCCGCACATTCTGACTTCGCACGTCAGGGTTCCATCTCACACTGACCGATTCTAAGAAGCCTTGCTGGACCCCACCCGCTCATGGCCACCTTGCCCGGGCTTGCCCTCCGCTCGACATTCTCGTCAGTCCCACACAAGGGGCTAGTCTCGCCGAGACACTTTCCCCACATGACTAGCGCGTCATGGGATAGCTAGCCGACCACGGAGATATAGCCACGCCTTTGCACAGCACAAACAAAGGTTCCCCACCCCAATCACCATTCGCACCGTGTCTTTCCCGTGCTCCAAGGAAACCATCTACCGCACAATGCGGAGCTAACCTTGTCTGGTTCCGACCACAAGTACTCACTAAAATATAAGGGGGGAAACGCATACATACAACGGCGTATTGCCGCAATGGATTTCTACCGAAACCCCGAAGCTCGCTATGCAACATCACCGGGTCGGACTAACGGTCGCGACCACGGCTTCACACACAATGCCTAATCCGCTAACGGAGCGGATCTCTAATGCAAAGCATGCCAGGATGAACATACTCAACCCGGAGGTTCCTCTTGAACCTAGGCTACACGAATCCCTCTCATTTGAGAGATTCGGTGCTCAAAATATGAAAGGAAGGGGATGCTATTCATGCATCCTAAATCTTAAAAACCGAGAGGTGAAGTGTCGTTACCTTCCGTCCCCTCTTCCTAGCCATGGAGAAGATTTGCTCGGTTGAAAACCACCGCAACGCTCCCACCTTCGCGGATCTGAACTCCGCTCGCAAAACGGACCTCCGGAGCTTCGCCGGCGGCCGGAACTTGGCCTTCTTCCTCCTCCTTGTTGTTGGGTATTGTATCCACAATTACCTGGATTTGAGGAAGCCTCCTATCAAAGCTAAGATGAATTCACTATGTATTTGATGAATTTCTTCTAGTTGTGCTTGCAGTTATTCCATGCTAAGTACACACCAATGTCAGGGTGCAGTGGGTCAATATACATGGGTCTGTGCAACGTAATCCCTCGTTGAGCAGATCAGTGTGTTGGCCTACGTGTACTCTCTCTATTGGGGTGTACTTTATTTCAAGTACAGGGCTATGATAAAGCAAGAGCAGACAAGGAGCAAGGATGGGCCAATGACCATCTCACGGGTTGAAAGACGAGAATCGTCTAAGTGTAAATCGTCGAGAATCACTAGGTGATTCTCACCGATTCGTCGAGAATCACCAGTGATTCTCGACGAGTCGTCGAGAATCACTAGTTGATTCTTGCCGGGTTGGGCCGGCTGTCTCGACGCAGTCAGAAAAATCATCTAAGGCAGAATCGACGAGAATCACCAAGTGATTCTTGCCGATTCGTCGAGAATGACTTTGCATTCTCGACGAGTCGGTGAGAAGCCAAGGTGATTCCCACCGATTCTCCCCGGCCTCTGTAACCTGTGCTGCTAGAATTCTCTAAGTAGAATTCGACGAGAATCGTATGTGATTCTCGTCGATTCGTCGAGAATCACCCACGATTCTCGCCGAATTTGACTTAGGTATTTTTCCGACTCTGTCTGGACCGGTCCACCACATCTGCGGGATTTTGAACCGGACTTTGGTCTTACTGTCGGTGGGGGCCCACAACGGTCATCTCTTGACCTAGTGTATAAATACTCTGTATTTGTGAACAGTAAAATGACGGATTACAGATCAAAGAAAAAGAAGACACCGTCAAGCCCTAGATCGGAAGCGAGCTTGGCCGACCTTCTCCGCCTCTCGCTAGTTGCTCACCACCGTTGATCGGGGTTTTCATTACCTCTCCCGGCGACAGAAGCCTAGTCGGGCACAGCGTCTCACGCGTCTATCCAGAGATCTTTTGTCTCTTGATTTGTGATCGGGAAACCTTCCCCATCCGAATCGATCGAGACGATCGATCCTAGTGTGACTGTTGGAAGACCTTGCCGACTTTGCTAAGAAGATTGGATCTACATAGCATCACCGCCTCTCTTGTTGAAGCCGTCGATCTAGAGAAGATTCTCTACAAGAAAGATCTAGGGTTGTGAACTTTTCGTTGCCTACAAGAACAAATAGTCTAACGAAAAGGGACACCTGAATCTTCACGTTGTTTGTATTTCTTACAAGCTATTTTCATTTTCTCTTTCATTATAAAGGACTGATTGGTCTCTAGTTGTAGGGTTGGGTGCAACCCGTGTTGTGGGAGTGTTGACTCCTACGTGTGGAAGGGTTCCTTCCGTTAGTGCAAGGATTGGATTTCAATCCTGTTGGTGAAGTGACCGAGTCGTCCCTGGTTGGGAGATAGGTCGAAGGAGGAAAGTGGACGTACCCAAATAGGGGAACCACTATAAATTGCTTGTGTACTTTCTGTGCTGTGTGGTTTTGTTTTCTTGTGCAGGTAAAACTTTATTTCCGCACATACGCTGCAAAGACACCTATCCCCCCCATAGGTGTAAGTAGTTGACACTAGGTGGACTTTCAAGTGGTATCAGAGGGAGGTTACTTATCAAAGGGGTTAACACCTCGAGTAAGTTCCTGCATCTAGTGTCAACAAGAAGATCAGACTCAAGCATGGAGTTGGATTATGATGTCCTTCCTCTAAGACTCCCCTCTTGTACAAAGGAGTATTATCCTGTATGGAAGATGAGAGTACTATTTCATCTGGAGGCCATCGACCCTCGAGCTTCACTCATTTTGGAAGAGGGTTCCTTCATTCCCATGAAGGCCTCCTGCTCTGGAAAGGATATGCAGATCCCCAAGGAGACTACTGAAATGTCTGAGATTGAATTCTCTCTTTTCAAATTGGATAAAATGATTCATAAAATCATCCTGGATGTCTGGACTGGACCTTCCCGGTCTAGACTTGAAAAGTATAAGACAGCCAAGTCCTTGTGGCAAACTGTATCAGACCTCATGGAGGGATCAGACAGAATAGGGATAAGTCGTCAGCAAGAGGATGAGGCATATATGGGGGTCAGTATTTCTGAAGAAGAAAGTGATGGCCAATTTCTCAGTATCAGGGCTCCTGTGTCCTTATCAGAGACTGAGGAGGAAGTTGATGAAGACTGCACAGCTGAAGATGACTCAGCTGCCCCGGTCAGTCCTCACACTATTCCTGATCAGCTAAGTCAGGACCAGGTAACTTCTTCACCTTGCCCCTCTCTTCCCCATGTTCCTGAAGACAGGAATATTTTGGATGATTGCCCTCCAGAAAATCCTGATGCCCTGAAGAGTGTCCTTCAGAAAAGCAACCTGATTGTTTAGGAGCAAGCTCAGGAGATTGCTCGGCTGAAGATCTTATTGGTTCTCCAATTGGCATCCAATAAGGTTAAGGACACTAAAATCTCAGATCTAGAGAGTCGTCTAGAGACCGAGAAGAGGATTATTTCTAACTTTTCCAAGATAGATTCTATCAAAAGAAAAGCAGAAAATGGGTGGATCTCCCAAATCATCAATTCATGGAGAAATGGGGAAACTGTGTTCAGACCCCCCACCCTGAGCAGGTAGGGCACACATCATGTATTCAGGTATGACCATAGGAACAACCATGGTCACAATAAGAATGATCAGCCCTCTTGTAGAAGCACCCAGAATGCAAGGGCTATCATGGCCACCCAGAAGAGGATACCTCAGGCTTCCACCAAGCCTTTTGTATTCTCGACCACTGCCCCTACTCGTCATGAGTCTGCCAGCATCAGCTCACAATGCGCCTCTCACCTCCCTAGGTTTCAGGAAAGGGGGGGTTAGAAATCATGTTAGTGGCACACATGGGGACCTTGGAAGGGGGCTGACTGAAAGGAAGGCACCACCTCCCAGGCCTCATGACGCCTACCATATGCATTCTTTCCACCCTTCCATGAGTCACGGTGGAAGAGACAATTCGGTTAGCAGATTCAGCACTATCCCGTTTAGACCTAGGACTATGACTACCTCAGTCACCAGTTCAGGTCACAAACGGCGGTACAACATTCATGAATGTTGGTGTTGTGGCAAAATGGGTCATTTTGCCATAGATTGTTGGCACAACCCTTCTGTATCAAAGGCAAGGGGACTTCCACATCCTCGAGGCAATGTTAGTCCTCCCTCTAGGATCCCTGAGGGGAGGCATCCCAATTATTATGCTGACAGGAACCTAGGACCCAATACTTATTGGGTTCCTAAGGCAAGATAACTCTTTTGCAGGGTAGTCTAGGTTCCCGTAAACCTCATGGGAACCAGACAGGAGATGTTCCAAAAATGACGTGGAACAAGTATCTGGAAAAGGAGCGGTGCCATCAACACGGGCACGTTCAAGTTGACCACCTGGTGTGCCTTGAGCAGAAGTTCTAAATGATACATCTTTTAATCTCCGGTAATTGCAATCAACTTCAATATATGAGCTATAGTGCATCGATTTTTACATATATGTATATATGTATGTCTACATATCCATACTAAGTCATGAATTCCCTCTCTCGAAAGTAAATGGTCATGTATAGACTTACACTTATATGCTTGTTCACCTAAGGAAAGATTAAGATTGTAAAAATAACCTTTAGATACATTGTTAAAGATTTATCTGTAAATACACTGGTAAATTCGAGAATGAACCTCAACAGGCCTAAGTCAGCCCACTGAAAATTAATGAAGATACGCCATTTGAAGTCACTAAAACTTACAACTGACATCAAGAAGATTGTGTATATCTCGATCGAGAAATAATCCATTAAAGTTGCATGCCACGGTTATTGTCTTGGGTATACCAAAGTTGATATGCCTCCTAACTCTGTGTGGAAAACTCCTTCCAAACCCTCTATTGATTCATGTATTAAGAAACATATATATATATTCCAAAGATTAAGAAATACATATATTTAGAAGATTTCTCAACCCTTTGATAACAGAAGATTCCGAGAATCCAGTATGCCTCCAATCCCGTCGATTTCTATCTAGAAATACTCCTGTCGACTCTTCATCTTCCGCATTTCGCAGAGAAACCCGTCAATATTTCTCAGGAATCCCGCCGACCCTTCCTTCCCTCCTCTCGGCGACTTCCCGCATCTTAGGTTCCAACTCTCGTCGACCTCGTTCCGGATTCCGTAGACCTCTCCTCTCGCGTCCAGGGCGCTCGTCCAAGTTTTCATTCTCCACGGTTTCAACCAAACAAGGGCACGAGCTCCTCCAGGCTTTCCGTCGTCTCCGTCGACTCTCGCTTCCTCCGCATTTGGGTAACCATTTCCTCTCCCTTATAGTGACTCACTGTTAGTATAGCTTCCCTTTTGATTTCTGATTAGGCGTAAACTTGGGATTCCCTCCCTAGGTTTGCTATGGCTCCAAGGACCACCGCCGGCCTGGTCACTGGATGTGAGTTGGTTCGAACCGGGTTCTCACATGCCTCGGATGAGTTCAGAAATATCATCATCATGCTGGAGGAGGCTGGACTCAAATTTGTACTGGAGCACCCCTGCAAAATTCTGGATAAGGAAGTGATGGAGTTCTTCGCAACCGCCAAACTTCGGAATGAAGACTCTATCATCAAGAGTAAGGTTGCAGGTGCAAGAATCAAGATGTCTGCAAGGAAACTGACTCAATGCTTGCAGCTCTCTAGTTCTGAGCACGAGGATTATCTGGAGGAGCATGATAGAGCCAGGACCCTATTATTCTGTGCGCTAGCTAGGGGAACCAGATCGATAAAGAGAAAAGAAATGAATGAGGAGGGGAAACTCTTGTCCGACATCATTGGGAAAGTACAGATATGCAAACCTGGCTCACACGACCACATCTCAGCTAACATGTTCAAAATTCTTGTGGTGATAGTCTGCCGAAAGAGATTCAACTGGGGGGCCATGCTTTTTGAGAAGATTAAGGACACCCTCAGATCTCCAAGTTTTGGAAGAATCATCAGCCTATTTCTCAATCAGTTGAACGGAGATAGGTTCGACATGAGCAAAGGAGTTCCTTTGCATTATTTGAAGAAAATGGACTCCAAAGTATTTGACAGATGGGAGCGACTCATAGGGCAAGCTGCAGTGGTAGTAGAACAAGAAGAATCTCCTGCCGAGGACAACAGAACTTCAGCAGCTTTCGTGGCAACACCCAGTGAAGTTCCTGATGCCCTGATTGCAGGAACTGAGGGGGAGCCTGTAACCGGTTCTGCAAACATCTTATCCGACATTTCTTTGATAGCTAAAGATGCTGTGGAGATGGTGGCAGATGAAGTAGCAGATAATGAGGAGGTTGAGAACGATGAGGCAGCTCTTATCGATGATGATCTGGGAGATGAGGTGGCTGATGAGGAGGAGGAGGAAGAAGTAGAAGAAGATGTGCACAACTCTGCCGATAAGCATGATCACTTGGAGACTGAGATAGAGGATGAAGTACCAAAGAATGAGAAAGCAGCAGATTCTCAGGAGGATGCTGAGGTTCCATCTGAGGAACAAGCTCCTAAGCGGTCAGATACAAGGATGGAGGGGGAGCAATCCTTTGTTCCCCCTGTGGACTCCATACTACTATCCATCTCTCCCAGTGCTTCTGCGGGGGAGCCTGACCAGGGTCTGCCTGCAGCTCCTCCACCTCAAGCAAACCAAGCAAACCTCACTGTTAATTTTGTCCAAGGAATGCTTGATGAGCTCAAGGATACGTTTGAGAAATCGCACAACAAAGTGCTAAAGAGACTGCGGGAGTCTGAGGATCTCATGCTTAAGAATGTGGTTCAGATCAACCACAAACTAGATGTGATGGAAAAGAAATTTGATGAAAAATATACAGAGGCAGGCACAGCCATATCTCTTCTCATGCATGGACTGAAGAAGAATACTGACGATCTGGCTATAGTCAATAAAAATGCACATATTGTGGAAGACAACATACAAAAATTCGATGCCAACATGGTAACGCTGAACGCAAATCAGAAATCTCTGCTGGACGAATTTAGTAAAACCGTGAAGCACATTGATGCATCTCTGCATTCCTATACAAACTCTATAGCCGCCGAAGCCAAAAAGGGGGAGGAAGCGTATAATGCTAAGATGGCTGGGCTTCAAGAGTTAGTACTTCTAAACTTCGATTAGACCAATAGGTATGCCTTTCAAAACTACCACATCATAACTACACCTTTAATCAACTTAATAAATAATAATTGACAAATACAAATTCGATAATTCAAATAGGTACGTGTTTGAAACGGCCCACTGGCTGGTAACAGAAGCATCGGGAATACATGTCCCTGTTGCTCCACCTGAGGATGAAGGCCGTGCTGGTACTACTGAGGGTGATATAAGGACTGAAGAAGTACAACTGGGCGAAGTTGAGTTGAAGAAAGCTGCGGAGAGGGCTGAAAAAAGAAGCTGGTTTGACCAAGATGCCTTAGCAAAAGCCAAAGGAAAAAGGCAAATCAAAGAAGGAACTTCAAAGGAAACACCAGCTGAAAAGGAGATCAGATTGTTGGAGGAGGATGTGAGAAACGAAATATGGAGTCCAGTATCAAAGAGTATCATCTTGGACACCTTTGCATTACTACAAGGAGGGCAAGTCAAAAGGAATGACGTATATAGCCAATACAAGTGGGAGCAGCACAAAATGTATGAAGCCAAAAGAAACTTGTTCTTCAGAAGCAACGCTGTGGCAAACAAAGCTCCCCCTCCGAGATATTATCCTAAGCCCAAGGAGTATTTTGAGCGACATAGCAAAAAATTCTTAGCTCAGCAACTCAAAGAAGGCATAGCTAAGGACAAAGATCTATAGGATGTTAGCTCTTGTGGTTATCTCATTTAAACTTTGGATTAAGTAAACTGTAAACATTTATGTGTGGATATTCACATCTATATATTCATGTGTGTGGTTTATTAATTGACTCTCACATTGGTATGATTACGTTTGTTGTTCACTCTTCTAGTTTATGCATATTTTATCTGACATGTTGAAATTCATCTTAGCTTAGTAGGATTTTGGCTTCGTCAAATAGGGGGAGATTATTGGGTATTGTATCCACAATTACCTGGATTTGAGGAAGCCTCCTATCAAAGCTAAGATGAATTCACTATGTATTTGATGAATTTCTTCTAGTTGTGCTTGCAGTTATTCCATGCTAAGTACACACCAATATCAGGGTGCAGTGGGTCAATATACACGGGTCTGTGCAACGTAATCCCTCGTTGAGCAGATCAGTGTGTTGGCCTACGTGTACTCTCTCTATTGGGGTGTACTTTATTTCAAGTACAGGGCTATGATAAAGCAAGAGCAGACAAGGAGCAAGGATGGGCCAATGGCCATCTCACGGGTTGAAAGACGAGAATCGTCTAAGTGTAAATCGTCGAGAATCACTAGGTGATTCTCACCGATTCATCAAGAATCACCAGTGATTCTCGACGAGTCATCGAGAATCACTAGTTGATTCTTGCCGGGTTGGGCCGGCTGTCTCGACGCAGTCAGAAAAATCATCTAAGGCAGAATCGACGAGAATCACCAAGTGATTCTCGCCGATTCGTCGAGAATGACTTTGCATTCTCGACGAGTCGGCGAGAAGCCAAGGTGATTCCCACCGATTCTCCCCGGCCTCTGTAACCTGTGCTGCCAGAATTCTCTAAGTAGAATTCGGCGAGAATCGTAAGTGATTCTTGCCGATTCGTCGAGAATCACCCACGATTCTCGCCGAATTTGACATAGGTATTTTTCCGACTCTGTCTGGACCGGTCCACGACATCTGCGGGATTTTGAATCGGACTTTGTTCTTACTGCCGGTGGGGGCCCACAACGGTCATCTCTTGACCTAGTGTATAAATACTCTGTATTTGTGAACAGTAAAATGACGGATTACAGATCAAAGAAAAAGAAGCCGTCGTCAAGCCCTAGATCGGAAGCGAGCTCGGCCGACCTTCTCCGCCTCTCGCTAGTTGCTCGCCACCGTTGATCGGGGTTTTCATTACCTCTCCAGGCGACAGAAGCCTAGTCGGGCACAGCGTCTCACGCGTCTATCCAGAGACCTTTTGTCTCTTGATTTGTGGTCGGGAAACCTTCCCCATCCGAATCGATCGAGACGATCGATCCTAGTATGACTGTTGGAAGACCTTGCCGACTTTGCTAAGAAGATTGGATCTACATAGCATCACCGCCTCTCTTATCGAAGCTGTCGATCTAGAGAAGATTCTCTCCAAGAAAGATCTAGGGTTGTGAACTTTTCGTTGCCTACAAGAACAAATAGTCTAACGAAAAGGGACACCTGAATCTTCACGTTGTTTGTATTTCTTACAAGCTATTTTCATTTTCTCTTTCATTGTAAAGGACCGATTGGTCTCTAGTTGTAGGCTTGGGTGCAACCTGTGTTGTGGGAGTGTTGACTCCTACGTGTGGAAGGGTTCCTTCCGTTAGTGCAAGTATTGGATTTCAATCCTGTTGGTGAAGTGACCGAGTCGTCCCTGGTTGGGAGATAGGTCGAAGGGGGAAAGTGGACGTACCCAAATCGGGGAACCACTATAAATTGCTTGTGTACTTTCTGTGCTGTGTGGTTTTGTTTTCTTGTGCAGGTAAAACTTTAATTCCGCACATACGCTGCAAAGACACCTATCCCCCCCCCATAGGTGTAAGTAGTTTACACTAGGTGGACTTTCACTTGCTCTCCCTTCTCTCTAGAATCAAGAGAGATAAAGCCAAATGGAAAAATGAGGGTTTGAACCCCTATTCCCGGCCTTAAACCGCCCAGGGAGGCTCCCCACCGTGGGATCTTATACCAAAGAAACGGACGGCCATGATCGGAACCCAAAATAACAAAATCTGGGCCGAACACGGGTTGGCACACGGCCGTGTGCAGGGCCGTATCAACCATTCGCCATCTCGACTGATTTGAAAACCAGCACACGGCCGGTGACACGGCCTCCAACATGCCTGTGTCGCCTTTGACACGCCCGTGTCGAGACCCGTGTCACGCCCCCCACCGACCAACCTTCCTAGTCAGAGAAGGACACGGCCAAAGACACGGCGAAAGACACGGCCTTCGACACGCCCGTGTCATACCCGACACGGCCATGTCGTGACCCGTGTCATGCCTAGCAGAATAAATCCTGCAAACAGCCCGAGAAGGACATGGCCAGGGACACGCCCGTGTCCCAGGCCGTGTTCCTGAGCTCGACGAACGTCGACCCTCAAAACGTCGACCACAAGCTCCGCAGTCGACCACGCCCTTACACGCTCGTGTCACGCCCATGACACGCTCGTGTCGCCTGCTCCAAAACCCAAACTTGGCTAAAACGATGCTGTCGTTTCCCCTTCCAAGTTTTGGGGTGTTACACGTAGTGGCTGTGATTGTGGGGCAAATCCAATTGGATTTGCATTAAGTGGGCGCTAAGAATTATTGGGGTTGCTCCATGATAGATTTAGATGATTCCTATACCCTAGATTATAAGCATTATTATACGAATTAATATTCGGGTTATAGGAAGGAGGTCAATATGGGTTCCCCATATAACCGACTTGTTCTTCTATTATATTATCATTAGTTGAATTCCACGAAGGAGTGGCGGAGGAATCAGCATCCCCGCTACTTGCTTAGTTAGAAATTCTACTTGGAGTGCTAAATTTGAAGAAGCGTCGAGCTAATAAAGCCTGGCAGGTTTATTAGGGCGTGACCTAGGCACGTTCTATTGTTAGGCATTCATGGCCATTTCCTCAAATTATGCTTGAGCAGCCTCTGGGGTTTTATTATTTAACGTTCTCCTAGCAGCAACATTAATCATTTGTCTGGTTTGGAAATTCAAACAATTATAAAATGTGTGCACTTGGAGCCAAGAGGACAGTGCGTGATGTGGACACCTACGTAAAAATTCTTTAAAGCATTCCCAAGTCACATAGAGAGACTTAGACTCTCCTTGAACAAAGGAAGAAATATCCGCACGTAATTTAGCGGTTTTAGCAAGCGGAAAATAATTTGTTAAAAGTTTTTCAGTCATCTCAGCCCAATTAGTGATGGATCCTCTAGGTTGAGAACCTAACCACTGCTTGGCTTTCATCCATAAAGAAAATGGAAACAAACACAAATGAATGGCATCATCAATGACGTCATTTGTTTTAAAAGTGTCGCATATTTCTAAGAAATTTATCAGATGAGTGTTAGGATCTTCATCTTGCAATCCATCGAATTCTACTGAGTTTTAAATCATTTGGATTATGAAAGATTTGATTTCAAAGTTATTATTAGCAATCGTAGGAAGAACTATAATTGACCCGGTGTCGTCCAAGTTTGGCCGTGCATAATAAGATATAGTCCTTTGCAGGGCCACGACTGGAATTTTTTCTGCCATAGCTTCTACATGCGTGGTTCTGATAGACTCTTCCAGATTTAAAACTTGGCCTTGGTCACGACATTGAAGGCGCCTATGATTGGTGCTGTCGATTTGAAGATCAAAATTGAGATTGGGGTCAATTGGAGAGTTTCGTCGGGTCATGCACTAAAAAACTATTATATAATTTTTTTTTGTTTTTGTTTTTATTTTATTATGTTTTTTTGTTTTCTTTTTTTTTAGAAAATAAATAGACAAAAATAAAAGTGTTTTTAATAAAAACAAAGGTTTTGTAATTAATAGAGAATTTGTGGTTTCTTTATTTTTATAAAAATAGTAGTTATTAATAACAACTGAGATAAAAGTAATTGTAATTCTTTTTTATTTCAAATATCAACACAAAATGATTCCTGGCAATGGTGTCAAAAACTTGATGAGTAAAATCTAACTTTAGAGATTGTTTAAATTGGAAGTTAAGTTGTGGATTTATAAAGTCGGTGTTTTGTTTGTTCTACCTCTTTTTTTTACTTATATAATTGATTAAGACAAGCATACCTATCGAGTAATAGTATAGTAATTTTAAATATCAAGGTCGTATTTTTTCACGGATCTGTGTCAAATACTCTACTTTAATGATTAGAACAATTATTTAATCGAAAAGAGTTGATGATTTTTAAAAGCTAAAATAAAAGTAATAATTAGGGTTTTGAAAATATATGAGGTACAAAGCCCTTGATTTTTTACTTACCTTGGGAAATAATTTTTAAAAATTAAAAACTATAATTTTCTTTATTAATTAAAATACTTTACCGTGGAGGTTCCCTTTATATGAGTGAACCTTTATCGAGGATACATCAACCTGTGATTATGTATTTTTACTTAACTTTCGTATTTAATCAAATATACCTTAATACACGCTTTACGTGGTGAACCCCGTTATTGACCTCTTACTAATATTCGAAGGTACAACCAGGGAGGCTTACGTTCATCTCTTTTGAAAGTGAGGCATAGTTTAACTTTACCTGAGAGTGATCAATTCGTGGACACGAACCATTCAGCTATGAGCTAGGAACTATGAAAATGAAAACCATATATCGACTATATGGTTCCTCTCAACTTTAATTCATAGGTAAATCATACGTTTTTCTTAATTTAGAAAATAGGTTTTTAAAAAAACAGAATAAAAATCCTTTTGAAAGCTCATCTCAATCGAGTGCTAAAAGGTTCTTAGCCTCTCATCGTGATGGGGGTGGTAATAGAAACGAAAAAGACATATAAAGGTACAGAAATAATATCCGTCTTAAGTATCCCGGTTGATACTAAAAATTTCTTAGCCTATCAATTGGGATAAGGGTGGTAGTAGGAAATTTAAAAGACTTATAAAAGTGCAGAAATAATATCCATCCCAACCATCTTAAACAAGCACTAAAAAGTTCTTAGCCTGTTATCCGAGATGGGTGGTGGTAGTAAAAAGAAAAGAAAAAAAATGAAAAGTACTTATGCACACACCCTTTCTCAACATAAATAAAAGCTAAGTTAAAAAGCAAGATGAGATGAAAAATTACTTAAAACTAAAAATTTTTTACATAAAAAACTGTTACACACTAGGAAACCCAAACTAGGGTTAAGAAAATATCACTCAAAAGCTACTCATAAAAACTATATATAACTATGTGGAACTCTACAAATTCTCCTCTAACCATCAGTCTTGGCCATCTATTTATAGGCGAAAAATATGAAGTACATATCCCCCTTTCACGCCCCCTAGGGCATATCTCTTGGGCGTGTCGATGACATGGCATCTGTGGATAGAACTTCGATGACTTATGGATCAAATCGAACAAGTACACAAGCATAACTTATAGGTCATGGGCATGCATGTCGGGCATGACTTCATGACATGATAGCTTGGCATCATCGGGGTGTGATAGTTGGAATTCTGCTTGGTCACGGGGTATTTCACGGGCGTGACACCTAGCACATGGGCATGTCGATTGGCCGTGACTTGAGCTTGCTGGTTTTAAGTCTTTGGCATGGCGTGACAGCGGGTTGATTGCTTAGTCACGGGTGATATCATGGGCGTGACACCTAGCTTAAGGGCGTGTTGTATTGCGTGACTTCACTTGATGCCCGAAATTTGTTGAACTGCTGGAATTGCTGTATTTAAAGTTACACGCCTTAGGTCATGGGTGTGACTTAGAGGCGTGACTTATGAATTTTTGTCGAATTCTCCCAAATGTGCAGAAATACCTATCAAGTACCAAAAAAGGTTAAGTTAGAATTGAAAATTAAAAGAAATGATTTATTTAGATATGTACATAATATAATTACATTTTATAATAAAATAAAACAAAAAATACCCTAAATATATATATATTTTTTGTTACTCATCAAGTATTCACTAGCCCAAGACAAATCAAGGACTCTCCCTAAGAGAACAACAAAATCCAGGAACTTTAGGCAATCTAGCCGGATGATATGGTGCAAGTAGAATTCAGCCACATCCTGTTGCTCAATTTGCCATATCTACGAGACAACGACGCGGGTCAGCCTCCCCTTTCTTATTCATATTTTGACCAACATTAGATTCCACGGTCAGTACTCACTGTCACAAAAGCGGGGCACGATAGGCTCAACAATTTATAATTCTAGCCACTTAGTCCCCTTGACAAGGGCTTTTCACCCAAAAAAGCTCTCTGGGAGCTATCGTCAAGGGTATCGCTATCGCCGTATGATATCGAAAAAACCACCAATCAATCACAGTCTTATGTTCATACATATCATAATAACTTCTCACTTATTTCTATCAGTAGAGTTATCGTCAGCGATATTTGATGTCTAATTTTAGTCATCACTTTTTGGGTTATTTGAGTTTAATTATCCCAGGATTATGTACTAAATTTATATATTTTATGTATACTATAGTTTAATATTTATAATTTGTTATGTTGCATTGAGTTTTAATTTTTATTTTGATGTTATGTTTTATTTCATGATTGTGAGTGTGTGTTTGTTTGTTTGACTGATTGGTGTAGTATTACATGCATGATGTTATGTTTTTATTTTAATATTACATGCTTAGTTACATGTTTGTCATAATGCTAATGTTTTTTTGTAGGTACACATGATTTAACCCTCCAAACATGAAGCAGCACTTCACCTAGCCTACCCGAGCTCCTCCTCAAGTCCAACCATGCTCGGCCAGCCCATGCAACAAGCAGCCCTCCATACAAGCAAACCCGAGCCCTCTTCTATATGATACAGCCCGGCCTCTTCCATTTCATGCAAGCAACCCGAGCCAACCTCACAAGCAGCCCTCCAACCATGGAGTAGCCCCTACAGCCCTACCTAAGCCCTCTTCAAGCCCAAGTAGCCCACTATAAAGCATCCTACTCACAAATGCATTGGTCGGCCACCCTCCACATTCATTCCCCCCCCTCTCTCTCCTCATTAATTTCAACATGCATTCACCTCCCCTTGCATGGTCGGACCCCTTCTTTTCCCCTCTTTATTCTACATTCACTCCCCCTCTCTACTTTACATTCTATTTGATCATTCCAAAAAATAAAATACATTGAATCACTCTCTCTCCCGCCTTCATTAAATGTCATTCATGTACCCTTCCACCTACATGGCCGGCCACCCCCCTTGCCATTTCATTTTTTTCCCCATATAGAATCTTCCCTCCTCATATATAAAAGGAGCCCATGTATCATGATTTAGGAGGTTGGATTTCGGAGAGAGAGCAAGTGGAGAGTACAAGTCAAGTGAGCTTTTATTTCATTATAATCTTTATTTCTTAGTTTATTTTGTTGCAATCTTTTTTCGTTTATGTAATATAATATCGTTTTGTTTTAAGCATTGTGTACTCTTTCGTTTAGTAGCAATAAAAATGAAATTTTCTTCTCTTCATATTGTTTCTTCCTTTTCCAATATGCGTGGCTAATTTTCTTTTTAACATTTGATCATGAGGATCCATGATTTGAGATGAGAATTCTTTTTACTTCTAAAAATTATTTTTGCTAAATTTTGCTCGATCCTTCTTTGATTTCTTTGTTTCGATATACGGTAGTAGGTTTTTGATCTCATTTCATAGTAGTCGAGAGACTCGTATATTTGAAAGATCACTCAAAGAAGGAAGGAGTTGCACGCAATCCTAGAGATAAAACGACGTAAATCCTCAGGATTGGAGTCAAACCCAATAGTGCGGATCACCTCGATAAAGCAACTTTAGGCTTCTTTGATTTGTAAAGAGATTTCGATCAAAGCGTCTATAAGTTAGGAGACCTAATACTCTAGCGAGATTTTATGCTCTAGCGAGATTTTGTCTTATTTCCGGATCCGTCACGGTTGAGTTTATTTCGCAATAATAAAATTACATTTTTATCTCTCTTATCTCTTTTCATGGTGAATCATAGATCAAATGCTATCATTTAATCCATAGTTTCATTTAAATTACATTTCAGTTTAATTTTAATTTTTCAAAACCCCCACTAGAAATCGTATGGTAGGATAATAGTTGAAGCGTGAGTAGCAGTACTCTACAACCCCGAGTTTAAATACGACCTTGGTACTACAATTCAATAGGTACACTTACCTCTTTGGGTTGATAGTCGGTTCAATCCACCAAGTTTTTGGCACCGTTGCCGGGGAACTTCTTCGTCAATATTTTGAAAACGCTTTCACTATTACTTCTGCAAAAATCCAAAAAAAAATATTCATTATCTTTCTCGTATACAAGTTTTTATTTCCTTTCTTTTCTTCCTTCCATTCTCTTTTGTTTTTTTAGTGCATGACCCGTACGAATCCGTCGCTACTTGTTGATTTGGACCCAAAAATTGAACGCTCCTTTCGGAGACAACTACGATTCGGGGCTTCCACTTCTCAAACAGCGGTTGAGGATTCCTACGGTGATTGCAATTTTAATTCTGAAATGGGAGATCCCAATCCAGGAATGGCTCAGCAAAGGACCATATATGATTATGCTCGACCCAACCTGGAGGGTACCAAAACAAGTATTGTTCGACCTGCAATTGCAAATAATAACTTCGAGCTTAAGCCTAGCATCATACAAATGATGCAGCAATATGTACAGTTCAACGTATTATAAGATGAAGATTTTAACTTACATATTGCTAGTTTTCTCGAGATCTGTGACACTTTTAAAATTAATGGTGTTTCAGATGATACGAATAGGCTAAGACTCTTCCCCTTCTTCTTAAGGACAAAAACAAAATAGTGGTTGAGTTCTCTTCCAAGAGGATCAATCACTACTTGGAACATTCTAGTTAATAAATTTCTTGTTAGATATTTCCCTCCCGCCAAAACTGCTAAATTAAGAAATGATATAACTTCTAATTCTCAAATGGCTTCTGAGACCCTCTATGACACTTGGGAGAGGTTCAAAGAACTTTTGAGAAGATTCCCTCATCATTCTCTGCCTGTATGGTTATAGGTCAAGACATTTTTTAATGGGCTAAATAGAGAGACTAAGAAAATGATACATGCCGCTTCCGCTGGTTCTTTGGACCGCAAAACTCTGGAAGACTCAATTGAGCTTATTGAGGACATTGCGATGAACACCTATTAATGGAATTCTCCTAGGACTCGCCCAAATAAACCTGCAGGTATCTATGAATTGGACTCTGTATCGCAACTGGCGTTGCAAGTGGAGATGCTGAATAAGAAGATATCGGAGATGACTGTTTCCTCCGCCCCTCAGGTATATGAAAATGCAAATACTGCTGCTGCTGAGCAGGTTGATTATCTAGGGAACATACCAAGGCCTGCTCAAAATAAAGCTTCGAACTTTTCTGCTTTTTTCTAATTTTTCTGCTCCGCCTGGTTTTAATTCTTCTTCAAACTCATATCACCCTAGATGGCGTAACCATCCAAATTTTTCTTGGAGTAATCCCGCGAATGTCGCACGTCCACTACACGATTTCACTCCACCACCACCACCACCACAACCAAATCAACATTTTCAAAAGCCTTCCTCTTTGGAGGAAATGCTTTCAAGATACATAATAATTAAAGAAGCGACCATTAGAAATCTAACAGGCTCAATGAAAAATCAAGAGAATACGGTCGGTCAATTAGCAAAGATGGTTTCCAAGAGGCCACCTGAGATTCTTCCCTCAAATACTGAGCCAAACCCAAGGGAGCACGCGAAAGCGATTTCCCTTCAGAGCGGCAAAGTAATTCACGAGCCCACCACAAGGGAAGAGCCAAAGGTGATTACCTCTCCTACTGCTGAACGAATTAAAGAAGAAGAAATAACAAATAAAAATTTTAGAAAAGAAAAATCTATTTTTGAAAATGAACAAGAAACATTATTTTGGAAAAAGAAAAAGATGGTTTTAAAAATAATGATCTCGAGATTTTAAAAGAATTTCTGCCACCTCCCTACCTCGCTAAGCTTAGAAAAGATAAGCTAGATGATCAATACCAATGCTTTCTTGAATTGTTTAAACAAATTCATATCAATTTGCCATTTCATGAAGCGATTAGCCAAATGCAAAAATACGCCAAATATCTTAAGAACCTGTAAACGAACAAAAAGAAATTAGAAAACTTATCTCATGTTAAGTTAAATAAAGAATGCTCGGCGGTCATACAAAATTCCAATCTTCCTAAAAAGATAAATGATCCGAGTAGTTTTTCAATTCCTTGCGTTTTTGGTGATCTTTTTGTAAAGCACGCGGTAGCGGATTTAGGTGCGAGCATCAACTTGATGCCTTTTTCATTGTTTAAAAAGCTAGGATTGGGCACTCTCATCCCTACGCGTATGAGTATTCAATTACCTGATAGATAGATTATGTATCCATTAGGTATCGTTGAGGATGTGCTAGGGAAGGTCGGTAAATTCATCTTCCCGATGGATTTTGTCATTCTTGATATTGAAGAAGACGTCGAGGTTCCCCTTATCCTTGGTCGTCCCTTCCTAGCCACCTCTCGTGCGGTCATCGATGTGAGTAACGGGATACTTTTGCTTTGCGTGGGAGATGATGAGGTGACATTTTCAATAAATCAATCCATGAAAAATTCTTAAAAAAAAAGACGACTCATGTTTCTTTCTTGATGTTTTAAATGAAGACTCCTCTCTTTCGCTTTCAAATGTTTCTTCCAATGAATTTTCTTCATCTTTTTCTGATATTTATACAAATGTTTTTGAAGACACGGTTATGTCCGCACAAGCTAACTTTGCAAATGAACTAGTGTTTAGACAAAAATTGTTTGAAAATATTGTTTTTGAAAATGAAAACGTTTTAAAGAACTCTTACGATGAACCACCAAACATAGAAATAAAACCCCTTCCTGAACATCTCAAATATTCCTTTCTTGAACAAAATTCTAAATTTCCCGTTATAATCTCGGCTTTGCTTTCTCAATCCGAAAACAATCAATTGATCAAACTACCACAAAAGCATCGCCGAGCTATAACATGGGAAATTTCTGATATTCCTGGCATAAGCCCCTCTTTTTGTACCCACAAAATATTTTTTGAAAAAAATTCTAAGGGTGTAGTCCAATCTCAATGTTGTCTTAATCCTAATATGAAAGTGGTTGTGAAGGGCAAAGTTTTTAAATTATTAGATGCGGGGATAATCTATCCTTTCCGATAGTAAGTTGGTAAGTCCGGTTCAGGTTGTACCTAAGAAGGGTGGGATCATGGTAGTAACAAATGAAAATAATGATTTAATTCCATCTAGGATGGTAATGGGATTGAGGATATGCATCGATTACCGTAAATTAAATGATTTCACTCGTAATGATCACTTCCCCCTTCCCTTTATCTATCAAATTTTAGAACGCTTATTAGGGCATAGTTTATATTGTTTTCTCAATGGTCTTTCGAGATACATCAAAATCCCTATCGCACCCAAGGACCAAGAGAAGACAACATTCACTTGCCCTTTCGGAACTTTTGCCTACCGTAGGATGCCTTTCGAGCTATGCAATGCACTAACTACCTTTCAGCGATGCATGCTAGCTATTTTCGATAAATATGTAGAAAACATTATGGAAGTGTTTATGGACGACTTCTCGGTTTTTGGCGATTCGTTTGAGTTAAGTTTAAAGAATTTAGGAAAAGTTTTAAAACGCTGCAAAGAAACAAATCTAGTTTTAAATTGGGAAAAGTGACACTTTATGGTACGTGAAGGCTTAGTCCTTGGCCACAAAATTTTCGCTAAGGGAATTGAAGTGGAAAAAGAAAAAATAGAAGTAATTAAAAAGTTACCGCCGCCAATGAATATCAAAGCGATATGAAGTTTTTTAGGGCATGCGGGTTTTTATCGAAGATTTATTAAGGACTTTTCAAAAATTACTAAGCCTCTCACCCACCTTCTCGAGAAAGACACTCCTTTTATTTTTGACGATTCTTATTTATCGGAGTTCGACTTAATTAAATCAAAACTTATAAATGCTCCGATTATGATCGCCCCAGTTTGGGATTTACCTTTTGAAATTATGTGCGATGCAAGTAGTTTTGCGGTCGGTGCGGTACTATGACAACGTATAGCTAAGTATTTCCACCCAATCTATTACGCTAGCAAAACGCTTAATTCAGCGCAAGAAAATTACACTACAACTGAAAAGGAACTCTTAGCTATCATTTTTTCTTTTGATAAATTCCGACCCTACATCATTCTTTCTAAGGTTATCATTTTTACGGATCATTCCGCTTTGAAGTACCTCCTTTCTAAACTAGATGCCAAGCCACGTCTTATTCATTGGATCCTATTACTTCCAGAATTCTACTTGGAGATCCAATATAAGAAAGGAGAAGAAAATTTAGCAGCTGATCATCTTTCACGCCTAGGAAAACCTGAAATTGATATTTTTGATGAAAATTTACCTATTGTTTCTTTTCCGGATGAAAAAATTTTAAACATTTCTTCTTCTACCCCCTGGTTTGTCGATTTGGCCAATTATCTGGTGGCTCGCGTCCTCCCAAAAAAACGCTCCTCTCAGCAAAAGAAGAAATTCTTTTCTCAGTTGAAGTATTATTTTTGGGAGGAACCATTTCTATTTCGCATTTGTGCTGACCAGGTGGTAAGAAGATGTGTCTACCGTGAAGAAGGTCAAAAAATTTTAAAACATGTTCATGAAGGTCCGACTGGCGGGCACTTTCAAGCAAACCGCACCGCATACAAAGTACTTGGCTTCTATTGGCAAAGCCTATTTAAAGATGAACAAATCTTTTTGGGCGGGTGCGATCGGTGCCAGCAGACTGGAAACATCTCTAATAAAAATGAAATGGAATAAAATTATTTTCTCGAATGCGAAGTTTTTGATTTGTGGGGCATAGACTTTGTCGGCCCATTTCCCTCAAGTTTAGGAAATAAATACATTTTAGTCGCCATAGATTATGTCTCTAGGTTGGTGGAGGCCCAAGCTTTACCAAGTAATGACGCTCGCGTAGTCATAAATTTCTTAAAAAAATAATTTTCTCGTTTTGGTTTTCCTCGAGCGATCGTTAGTGATAGGGGGAGCCACTTTTGTTATAAGATCCGTTCCCCAATCTCCGGGGCCAACCCAGATCTTATGCCCAAAACCGTCGTCTTACGGTGACACTAACGCACGGGTTAGTCGACACCGCAAGACGCCGATTTTGCCGGCTAGTACGATCATAAACCTGTTCGGCCAATATGAGAAATAACAGTATAATCATAGTATCACAGGTAAAGTCCACAGCCACAGTACTAATCATATATTTATAGTAAATGAAAAGTACATAAAATGCAGTCCAAAATGAGTAAACAACACGAGAGTAATAAGGGCTTATGCCCAGTACATCATAATCAAATCACTCTCTCCCACTCTCTCTAACTGCAGCAGAATCTATCATCTCGATTCAACACACCTGAGGACGTGCTCCAGTAGTAGTAGCAGGTGGTGCCGGTATCTGCTCCTCAAGTCCTGCCTCCTCGACGTGCTGGTCTATCTCCTCGAGCTTCTAAAAATAGTATGGTCACCGACCATTAGTCAAAAAGACTAAGTCGTTTCTTCCGCACCTCGCCCCGCAACTCCTAGGCACCGAGTGGGAGGACGAAGCGGAGGACAACAAGGGGTAACAAAGTGGAAGCAAGTGACAAGAAGCTAACTACCAAATGTATATAGAAGTAAGTAAGAAAAGAAAGTAACCTTCACTTATGCGAGAACGCATAAGCCAAGGGATCTTCTACAAGGCTCCCATCGTATAAGATGCCCCATACCATTTTATACGATGGGGTGTCGGTTGTCACAAGCAGTATATATATATATATATATAAGAAAATAACCTTAACCTATAAACTTGCCCACTCAAGTTTATAAATTAAGGGTTTGTTTAGCGGGTCCAAATGTACAAGCGTCCCATACCACTTATACATTAGGTGTCATAGGTTGTTATGAATGTTTATGATATGCATTTATATGGTGGGTATGATATGAACATGCAGTGCAACTCACACACACGACTCCGTGATCACAGACCTTTAGTTCCCACTTTTCGAGAGCTAGCATCACTCTCATGTACCACCGTTGTGGCTACGGCAGCAGCGGAACGGGTGCTTCCGCCTTCTAGGCGGGTATACACACTACCAGGCCTAGACCTCTCTTGTACGCCTCTATACATGAAATAAGTGTACTCTAGAGTCTCTGCGTACCACTTTGCTGACTACCTGTCAGTCTTGTTGGGCCGGGTGCGCGTTATTGGGAAAAGTCCTCCAGACATCAGTATAAATAACCTACTGGTCCTTCTAACCCTCGCACCTGCCTGGTCCACCGTACTGTCGTCGGTGTGACGACTGGCCAGTACCACATGGCCCGCCACTAGTTTATGCACATGCAAGTATTTTATCTCAAGCCTCCAGTTCGTAGGACCATCCTATCCCAATTTCCTTCAACCCGTCACAGGTGAGTATGTGCTACAAAACCTCCAACCCTACCCGGGTGAGTATGTATATATCAACCACTTTCCTCCAACTCTGCACGGGTGAGCAAGAAGTCAACAGACTGCAAGTCCCTCCAACCCGGCACGAGTGAGATCATTTCCAGTTCACTTAACCTATTAGACTACTCTTGCCTATCGGTTACTATACTTAGTGACTTAAGGTTAATCCCAGGACTGCCCAGGGTATGCCCGGTGAAGGGCTCTCGGGGGCACTAGGAACTACGATGGGCTGAAGCCCAAAGCTCCCTTTCTCAAGGATATTTACTTTAGTTGATGTCTACCCATGATTCCCTTTGCTCTCAGTGTTACTTGAGCGGCTTAGTGACTTAAAATATTATTCAAGGGGCGACGGTCTTCCGCCGGCCTCCGCCAAGTTAGGACTAAGGTTTGCACTTTCACACTCGTCATTAGGACACAACTGCCACCCAGGGTTATACTTCCAATCATATACTCTAGCTCAATTGTCGATCAATTCCCCGGAGGCCCTAAGGTATAACCTACCTTACTATGCGCAGCCCTTGACCTAATTCCACCCCGGAATCCAACTTCTAAATTCCTTGGTCCATATGTCTCCAAATATTTATCTTAGGGTGATATGGACTAATGAAATGAATGTATTGATTTTTTTATAATTTTCCTAGGTCATTAAGGCCTTTAATTAAATCCTTTAAATTATTCCTAGGTCATTTTACATATGAAGTGGTATCAATTAAAATCTACTGACCTAAGGGAATTTTCCTGAGTTGAATATGAGTAAAATATTACTGTCTACAAGATCTCAAAATTTTCCTTTTTATAATTCTATTTATCCCATAATTAATACAGATTCTACATACTTATCATTTTCCAAATGAAGTATAAGAAATATACCCACCAAAATTCCAGGAAACTTACTGAGAATATATGTCACTACTTTATGACTAATGACAGGGTTTCATTAAATTCTATAGTGTAGTGGCCTATCAAAATCAATTCTTAATTAATTACCAAAATGCCATTATGCTAACTCCATAATTATCAGTACATCCAAAAATTCTGAAATAATCCTACAAGGCTAATATCACAATTATACAACTCTTAGAAGTAATTGCACAATTTTACAACATGTAATTCCAATAATTCATGAATAAATACAAAAGGGTAAAAGAGTAAATTCAATGTATTTTGCTCCAATAATTTTCAAACAGAGTTATAAAAATTTTCCGAAGTCAATTAACACCTCATTTTGGACTTGACAGATTTTGGGGATTTTCCTTGGTAAAAGTCTATTTTTCCAATTTCTTTTCTCAAAAGAGCTATATTTTAATAATTCCAAATAATGGGATTTTTGATCCCCAAAAATCCCAAAATTAATTCTAGGGGTGAGTTTTACCCTAATTAATCACTGGAATAAATTCCATGATTTTTGCATGCCTCAACTAGGATGAATACACAATATATCATTTCTGGCTAAATGCACCCCAAGGCCATAAGTAGCCAACACATGCAAGAGGGTTAGCCCAACATGCAGTGGTTCAAATGGGCTGAAATTTTTATCAGACCCTAACCATGTCCCAGAGGATCTGCCACCAAAATTTGGGACTATTTGGGTTCCTATAACTCCAAATATTTCATTAATTCATATTTTGATATTATTGTAAAAACTATAGAAAAAGGTATCCCAAAAATACCTAATTTTTGGCATGGGCTAGATACGCACTAGGCATGCACATGCCCAAAATTTCAGGCCATGTGGATCAATGGTTTAGCATGGGCACTCAAATTAATATCTGCCTTAGCCTAGGACCAGTCCTAGGAAAAAAGCCCTACTGGCCAGACCACTGGGCCAAAACTCATGTTTAGGGTGGCATTGTAAAGGTAAGACACAGGGATATTTTTTTCATTCAAGGGTAATGATCTGTTAAGGTCTATAAATGCCCTAAATTTCACATGGAAGATGGCTATAAAAGTGTGACAATAATATACCTTTATTTCATTTGTATTTTCATACTAATATAGTTGAGCACGAATCTTAAAGCGATGATGGACGGAATCCTATCATCTTCCCCAACGATTCAATGATCCCGATTTGGATTTCCTGGGCCACCTTGCGGGGCAGTTTCTGGCCAGATGAGGTGGCGCCATGGCCGGCCAACAGTGCCACCACCTGCAAAGTGGTGGTGGCCGGCTTTTGCCGACGACTAGGCAGCGGGAGGCGGCGGCGCCGGCGATCCCGAGTGTATAGAAAAGCTTGGAAATTTCAGGATTTTCTCCCATGGCATCGGGCTCAATTAAGCCCGATTGCTCTCCTAATTGATCTAGGAAGCTAGCACGGGGAGAGGTGAGGCGAAACGGACCTGAATTGGGGCTTGGCGGCGGTTCAGGCGGCGGTTTGCCATGGAGGTGGTGCGCCGGCAAGCTCCTTCTCAAAATCTCGTTTCTCCACCGATTTCTCTGTTCCAGCTATCGTTCTCCAGTCAATTCCTCCTTCTGAAGCTGTTGGTGGGGGTGAATTGGGCTGAGGCGGCTTATATATGGAGTTAACTCCAAGGTGAGCTCGGTTCAAGCTTTGGTTGTATCACCATTGCAGCCATGTGTCCATCCTAGCCTCCTAAACTTTCTGTAATTTCTCTGGGAAGGCAGCCAGCAGGTTTTGGGCAGAAGGAGCCAAGGCCATGTGGCCTCACTTCTCCTCTCTTCTCCTTCTCTCTTCTTTTGGGGTAAAATCTCCAAAATGCCCCCTTGCATTCATTCTCTCTCCTCAACCAGAGGGGTGTGGATGGTCTTTGGCTCTTTGGGCTGCCAATGGGCCATCTTTGGTGGGCTTAGCCCAAAGGAATTGACTTGGGTCCACTTCTTCCCCTTTTAGGCCTTATGTTGACCAAGTTGACTTTTTGGGTTGACTTTGTCAACATGATGAGTGGGCTGACCCATTTGATGGTCATGAGCCCAATGGCACCACCCAACTTGAGTTGGGTCAAGGGGGGGTGCCCTCCTTAGGCTAATTGGGCCTATGGGTGTGGTTTTGACCATATTAGGCCCAAGGTTGACTTGGGTCAACTAAGGTCAAAGTGTTGACCTAGGGACATGCCTTAGGGTCCACTTAGATTGTAATTAGGGTTAGGGCAGTGTGGTGGGGTCATGGTGTGGCTAGGGTCCGTTTTTGGACTATTTGACCTAGTTTGACTTGGTCCTATGGTGGGCCCCACATGGCTACAACCTACCACTTAGGGTCAAACCTAGCTAATTTCCCCTAATCCCCACCCATGTCTAACCCAATCTAAGTTAAGGGGCCTAGAAGTAACATGGGATGTTATATTTGTAACGCCCAACTAGCTAAGGTTTTAACAAAATATGGCGTTACGCATAAATTATCCACCGCTTATCACCCCCAAACTAACGTTCAAGTTGAGGTAGTCAATCGAGAACTAAAAAGAATTTTGGAAAAAACTGTTTCTACTTCTCGTAATGATTGCTCCTTAAAATTAGACGATGCTCTTTGGGCCTATCGGACAGCGTACAAGACCGCCATCAGTTGTACTCCCTTCTGATTGGTCTATGGAAAATCGTGTCATCTTCCGGTAGAAGTAGAACACCGAGCGTATTGGGCGATAAAATTTTTTAATTTTGATCCGCACTCAGTCGCTGAGCATAGGAAAAATCAATTGAATGAACTCGATGAATGGAGAGCGTATGCTTACGCAAATAACAAACTTTATAAAGAACGCACGAAGCATTATCACGATAAGAACCCGCGCTGTCCTAAAACATTTAAACCTGGTGATCAGGTTCTTCTTTTTAATTCGTGTTTACATCTCTTCCCTGGAAAACTGAAATCTCATAGGTCTGGACCTTTTACGGTCAAACAAGTTTTTCCATATGGCATTGTGCTACTCTCGCACCCAGATAAGGGTGATTTTAAAGTGAATGGGCGTAGACGTAAGTTATATTTTTCTAATGATTCTGTGTCTCCTGTAAAAAAGGATCTTCTTTATGATGCTTAAATGTCTATTTTTATGTGGAACCTTTATTTTTTTTGGACTTCATATTATTATAGAACTCTTTTATTATTATTATTCGGACTTTAAATTGTTGTAATAAAGAACAATCTTGGGCACCTGCCCCCAGACTCTATTTTTCTACTTTCATTTTGCTCTTCCTTCCTATGGCCAACCAAGCAAGTTCGTGATCTCCTCTCCAACATCGCTGATTTCAAGATGAATCGAATTAAACCAGTTGATGATCAAGTACGTTAAAAAGCAAGCATGGGGGTGCAACATCCGCCTTCATCTCATAAACCCGGGGAAGTCCTGTTCTTTTTATTTAATTTAACTTCTGCATTTTTCTCTCTTTCTCAGTCCTCTTCTCTTTCTCATTTTTTTTTGTTTTGTTACTTTCATTGAGGACAAAGAAGAATCCAAGCATGGGAGAGGGTTTAATTGTTTTTCTTTCTTTGTTTCTTTCAAAAAAAATGTTTTTAAAACAAAATCACAAAAAAATTAGTATAGTTATATTAAGCCTTATAGAAGTATTGTTTATATTTAACTATATCAAAAATCCAAAAAAATACTAGAAAATACAAAACCCAAAAAAATTATAAAATAAAAATCCAAAAAAAAAAATTCTAAATTCTATTTGAAAATAAAAATCAAAAATTATTTTCTATATTTATTTTTATGTTTCTTCTTGTGATGTGTTGACCCGTGCGGTTTTGGTTGTTCTATGTAGATTTCTTTGCAGCGATTTTCTAAATTTATCATTCTAATATGGCTTAGTTTACTAGTTTCTTGTTCTTAAATATAGGCATCCATTTTTATGTTATAGGTTTGCAATTTGTAGACTTCTTGTTATTCGTTTAGTTGCGTATGAATGGTTTCTAGGTAATGTTATCTCTTTTTCATTTGTGGGGTAATACTTTCTTGGTATATAGAACTTGTCCCTAGCTACTCTCAAAGCATTTGCGCCTTTTTCACGAACTTTAGAAATGATTTAGGAAACCTTTTGACCCATTTGAGCCTTTTTGCCCACAAAACAATTTCACTGTTTCAAAAACTATTTTGGGCCTTTTCCCTTTTCTTTGTTTAGCTCCACTTTTTTTATTTTTCACCAAAGCCAAACATGCCCTTCCTATTGCACACTAAACCTTGAGCTTTATTTTAAAAATCATTGTGTGATGGGTTGTTTCTTTTTGAAAAATGAAAAGGAATTTTTATCTTACATTTGGAGCTTTCAATAATATTTGTGTTTCAAAAAATGAAAAAAAAGAGAAATCGAAAAAAAGGAAATGGAAAAAAGTTTATGTTTGGCCAAATTTATAAAAGAAAAATATGTGGCCTTGTTTTGTGTCTTTGTTTTAATTGGAGAAATGACATACTTGTCATTTCTCATTTTGGTTTTGGTTTATTTATTTTGAGCTCAACCTTGGTTTAGTGTGTGTCTTAGCCTTCATTTTTATCTTTGTTTTTCACTTCCTAAATCATTTGCCTAAGCCAAGTCATTATGCCTATTTAAGTCCTTTTGATCTTTAGAACGTGAATTGCGTAGTGGAGAGAGAGTGAACGGACAAGCCTATGGCCACCATATTTGATGGATTTCTTTGGAGGTTATCTTGAGGTGACTTAGGGGTAATTGTTAATCTAGCAACCTAGTAGTTCATTTAATGCGCCATTTAATAAGAAGATTTACTTTTGCTTTTTCTTATTTTCTTAAAGATATGGATGCTTTATTTTAAGATTTAGAAATGTGAAAATTTTTCTTATGTTTTAATGAGATTTTTAGGTCTCCACTTTCAAGTTTTCTATTTTGCACTTCTCACCCCACTAGTTGTCAACATTGAAATTAAGATAGTTTAATTTTTCATGTTTTGGTTTTCTTAATCTATGAAACCTAAATTTGATTTGTTTACTTTTATTTCATCTGTAACGACCCTAGCCGATCCAACGTGGCAGTGCCACGGCTCCGCTCTAGGCGTCGCTACCGGGCTGCAGCCCAAGCACCCCAACCCCTCTCCCTCCACAGGCGGGTTGTTGGTGGCCACAGCCTCCCTTTGATGAGCGAACTCGACAGTTAAGTTGGGCCGTACGGAGACTTCCCAGGAGGTCACCCATCCCAGTACTACTCTCGCCCAAGCACGCTTAACTATGGAGTTCTTTCAACCTTCATCACCAATTGAGCTGCAGCTCAATTGGTGATGAAGGTTGAAAGAACTCCATAGTTAAGCGTGCTTGGGCGAGAGTAGTACTGGGATGGGTGACCTCCTGGGAAGTCCCCGTACGGCCCAACTTAACTGTCGAGTTCGCTCATCAAAGGGAGGCTGTGGCCACCAACAACCCGCCTGTGGAGGGAGAGGGGTTGGGGTGCTTGGCCTGCAGCCCGGTAGCGACGCCTAAAGCGGAGCCGTGGCACTGCCACGTTGGATCGGCTAGGGTCGTTACATCATCTTCCCTAGTTTTCAATTCCATTTGCTTGAGGGCAAGCAAATACTCTAGCATGGGGGATTTTGATGACTAATTTTAGTCATCACTTTTGGGGTTATTTCAGTTTAATTATCCTAGGATTATGTACTAAATTTATATATTTTATGTATGTTATAATTTAATATTTATAATTTGTTATATTGCATTGAGTTTTAATTTTTATTTTGATGTTATGTTTTAATTTCCTGATTGTGTGTATGTGTGTGTTTTTTTAGTGATGGGTATAGTATTGCATGCATGATGTTATGTTTTTATTTTAATATTACATGCTTAGTTACATGTTCGAAATAAAGCTAATGTTTTTTTTAGGTACACATGATACAGCCCTACAACTATGGAGCAGCCCTTCACCTAGCCTACCCGAGCTCCTCCTCAAGTCCAACCTTGCTCGGCCAGCCCATGCATCAAGCAGCCCTCCATGCAAGCAAACCTGATACCTCCTATACATGATGCATCCCGGCCACTTCCATTTCATGCAAGTAACCCGAGCCCACCTCACAAGCAGCCCTCCAACCATGGAGCAGCCCCTACAGCCCTACCCGAGCCCTCTTCATGCACAAGCATCCCACTATAAAGCAGCCCACTCACAAATGCATTGGCCGGCCACCCTCCACATTCATTCCCCATCTCTCTCTCCTAATTAACTTTCACATGCATTCACCTCCCCTTGCATGGCCGTCCCCCTTCTTTTCCCCTCTTTATTCTACATTCACTCCCCCTCTCTACTTTACATTCTCTTTGATCATTCCCAAAAATAAAATACATTGAATCACTCTCTCCCCCCCCCCTTAATTAAATGTCATTCATGCACCCTTCCACCTACATGGACGGCCACCCCCCTTGCCATTTTTTTCCATCTAGAATCTTCCCTCCTCATCTATAAAAGGAGCCCATATCTCATGATTTAGAAGGTTGGATTTTGGAGAGAGAGAAAGTGGAGAGTACAAGTCAAGAGACCTTTTGTTTCATATAATCTTTATTTCTTAGTTTATTTTGTTGCAATCTTATTTCGTTTAAGTAATATAATATCGTTCTGTTTTAAGCATTGTGTACTCTTTCGTTTAGTAGCAATAAGAATGAAATTTTCTTCTCTTCATATTGTTGCTTCCTTTTCTAATATGTGTGGCTAATTTTCTTTTTAGCATTTTATCATGAGGATCCATGATTTGAGATGAGAATTCTTTTTACTTCATAATTTTATTTTTGCTAAATTTTGCTCGATCCTTCTTTGATTTATTTGTGTCGACTCCGTATTTCCGCTATACAGTAGTAGGCTTTTGATCTCATTTCATAGTAGTCGAGAGACTCATTGATTTGAAAGATCACTCAATGAAGGAACGAGTTGCACACAATCCTAGAGATAGGACGACGTAAATCCTCCGGATTGGAGTCAAACCCAATATTGTGCATCACCTCGATAAAGCAACTTTAGGCTTCATTGATTTGTAAAGATATTTTGATCATAGCGTCTATAAGTTAGGAGACCTAATCCTCTATAGAGATTTTGTCTTATTTTCGGATCCGTCACGGTCGAGTTTATTTCGCAATTATAAAATTACATTTTTATCTCTCTTATCTCTTTTCATGGTGAATCATAGATCAAATGTTATCTTTTAATCCATAGTTTCATTTTTAATTTCGTTTCAGTTTAATTTTAATTTTTCAAAACCCCCACCAGAAATTGTATGGTAGGATAATAATTGAAGCGTGAGTAGCAGTACTTGACAGCCCCGAGTTTAAATATGACCTTGTAACTACAATTCGATAGGTACACTTGCCTCTTCGGGTTAATACTCGGTTCAATCCACCAATAGTGTTGTTGGATTGTGAGGTGCCCTTAGAGTGGGTTAATATAGTTTAACTCAAATTTAGCTCTTAGTCAATTCTACTTGGAGAAATAATTACAGAAATCAAAACCCATTTTTCTAAACCAAAGATGAACACTTAGAAAATCATAAGAATACAAATGATTATATTTTATTTAATAAACTTTAAAATCAAAATAAAAGATTCTTTATAAAGCTAGAGATCGAGGATATGAAAAAATAAACTCTTTTTGATTTCACCGATCATTCTACCAAGAATCGATTGGTTATAGCATATATCTCCCTAGATCTTGCTACTACCCTGCTCCTAGATCTCAAAATGATCTACTTGTTGCACAGAAGGCGGAGATAACTCCCTAAGTCACACAAGGACCTAGATGCCACACACAAGGCATCAATTTTCTCCTAAGCCACACAAGGACTTAGACGCCACACACAAGGCGGCGATTTCCTCTAACGATTATAATAGTGAAATGAAGAATTACAAAGAATAAATTTCAGAATAAAAACTCCCACTAAATGAAGTGTTGAAGATGACGAAGAATCCTTACAAATGATGCTTGAGATTTTTCGTACGAGTCATCACTTTTTTGCTCTTGAACCTTCTTGGGAAGATGGAGTTTTCTTGATGATGGAGCTCTCTAGACAAGTTGCAAGAAAAGGAACACTATAGATTATGAAAGTCGTAATCTACACAGAGAAATGAGCCAAATTTATACTTTGGAGATATCGCCGACGATACTGGTTATCGCCTAACAGCGATATCATATCTGGTTGCCATGTTTCCTATGATTTTGCTGATTCTTCGGGATGATCCGGTCTTGGACAATCTCACAATATCACCTAGGCGATATTGATATTGTCGGGCGATATCGTATATAACTTTACGCCGTGGAGATCATTCATTAACTGTCCCGTGAGCTATTGCTTAGTGGCGATACTAGATATTGCCTGGTGATATAACCTTAACTTCTCTTCACATTCCCAAATCAAAGCCTGAATGATTATAGTGTTAGAACTGTTATATCTGTACACCGTAAACTCGCTATGATCAAATACAAATGAGATTTATTATTTGCAAACCAAGAAGCAAGGAACACATGCTCCAACAACCTCTCCCTTTTAATAATAATAAATGCACTTAGAAAGAAATCATGAATGAACTATAAATTGTTAGAAATGAGCAAGACTAAGCATTTGCATATGCACAAACTCTTCTTGGATATTTCTCTCCCCCTACATGTCTACTCCCCCTAAATAGAAGCATTAAGAAATGTAATTTTTATTTACTAACCGGGTAGTAATTTAAAGTAAACTTAATGAATAGTTTCTCAGAAAATTCTCTCCCTTTTGGTATTATTAAAAGAAATTTAAGATTGGAACAGGTGATGCAATTAAGAGAAAAAGTAAATGTGAGTGTATAAGGTGAATATAGAGAGTGTCTCTGGAAGCAAAATAGGAAAAACCACAAATTGAAAATCAAGTGGAGGACATGTGAAAATATGTATAGTAATGATGAATGTGAGTAAATACAAGCATTGCTAAAGTCATCCAGTTATATCATAGACACATTCACTAGTGATCATAAGAATTAGAATTATTTTTTGTCTAATTCTCATGAGAAGAAATGTTATAGATGATAATGTAGTGTACATGTGAGAGTTAGATGAAAATCTTCACAATTGTGTGTGAGAGAGCATTATCATAAATAAAATATTTCTCATACTTATAGGCATACAAAAATAATTGCATAATTATGATACACTAGGAGATTTATAAATAGAGAAAGATATTAAAATCTTTAATATGTGAACAATGTTAGAGGTAACCCAATATATCTCAATACTAATTGTATAATTCCTAGACGAGAAAAAGCAATAATATTTGGATGATAAGAATAGTGGTAGTCATATAAATATGGAGATCTCGTTAGAGAAAGTATTTTAGCAATTTAGGGTATCTCCCGATGATATCGGTTATCGTCGATTGGCGAAAGCGCCAAAATATAAATAATGCCAGATCTTCAAGCAAACCATTAGTTTCATTATTTTTACGGAAACCCTTGAGCGAAACCGCAACCCAATGCCTGCAAAATCCTCAAATAAAGGTATTTTATGCAAATTCGCTTTCTTTTCTTAAGGAATTGTGTATTCAAACATATTGACAAAGATTTGCAGGGAGTTCATGAAGTTTTGAGTGAGAAGTTTCCAAATTTGAGATTGATTTTTTTATTTATTTAAGAATGAGGTTGAAAATTGTTATTTTGAAGTGAAGAGGGCATATATCTAGTGGATTGATGAAGTGTAAATATAGATTTAGTAATGTGGAGTATATAAAAGAATAGATCTAGAGTTTGGATGAGTAGATTTCTTAACAAGGTTGAATATTTTTAGGGAAGAAGATGATGAATAGTAGTTTTTTTTAAAACAATGTTAAGGTAAATCTTGTTGAGTAGATCTATGTGTGATTATATTTATGGGAAAGTGATGTTGAGTTGTTATTGAATAGTTTATTTGTTAGAGATTTGAACATTTTTAGATAACGCCCGACGATAGTCACTATTGCCCGGCAATATTATGGCAATGTCTTAAATCAATGTTTGTTACTACTTTAAGGAATGGATTCAAGTTCTAAAGCCAATAAAAGTGCAGGGAGTGATTCACATTCCGCCTATAAAACTTTTCCTGGAATTGAGAACGCAATCATCGGAGTGGGCAAAGTTGTCGAATTTGATTAAGTTCGATATGCACAAATCCATGATTTACTAGCAGTGGTAGGTATAATATCAGTTATAGTTCTTGATATATTTTCATCTGTATTAATTTGAGAATTTTACAACCGTTTGAGAGATCCTAATTTCATTGAGTTGAACAAGGAAGTGAGATCAAAAGTGCAAGGGAAAATTGTGAAGACAACTCAAAATGATTTGAGAGATGAGTTTGGAATTATAGAATGGTATTATGTACTGGATGTAGTTGAAAATTATAGAAAGGATAGAGATTGGACTATTCTGAATATGGTTTTATATGGGAATTCCATGAAAAATCTGATCCAGTCGACGACTACACTCAATCAAGAAACACGTTTAGTGCAAGATTTTTTGAGAAATACTAGTATGATCAAATCCCAGCACATACGAAAAATAACTGATCAATTAAGTTATGTGACTTATTGTTGCGCGCTAGGGTTCGAAGAAAATAAACGCAACCGAACTAGTAACCCGATGAGGCAAGTATACCTATCGAATTGTAGCAAGGGGACACAAGTGTCGTATTGAAATCTGGGAACTGTTGGCTATGCTTACTCACACGAACGCTATTATCTTATCGACAGAAAAACTAGGGTTTACAGAAAAACTAATTGCAAGGAAGGAAGTAAAGCTATACTAGAAAGAGAACTACAACAATTAAGTAAAGCTATTAGGCAAAGACCTATGCTAGAAAGGAAACTACTGCAGTTAATTAAAGAGCACAAAATAGGTGATTACTACGAAGGGTAGAAAATATGAAATGGAAATGCACTCAATCAAGATTCACCTCGGCAAAAGACGATTAAGAAAATGCGATAAAAATCTGAACTTAATAGGATAAAGGTCCTTGACCGTGGAGGTTCCTAAAGCTTGAACACGCTTCTCTCGAAGTCGTGCCCAACTGAGTTTAGGAAGGTCCGATCGACTCTCGTCTAAATCGGAGGCCTAAAACTCGCTTTATGCGGTGAACCCCACTATTGGATTTTACTCCAATCCGGGAGATTTGGACGTCTACCTCTCTCGAGGGTTGCGTACAACTCCCTTTACTCTTGAGTGCTCACTTCATTCTTTCGGCCTCTCGGCTAGCCCGGAATCAAAGCTAAGGCGGAGAGTATATATCGATAATATACCTCCAACCCGTGATTAATCAAGAGTAATTCAAGGCCCTAACCTAAAAAAGAAAAGATCAATTAAAACATCATAACTTAATCGCTCTAACCTCGGATCATCAAGATCGAGTACAAGGAGGATTAGTTAATCATAATGGAGTGGAGGAGGGGGGATGAGTAGTAAAGCATAAAAAGAACACAAGCTAAACAAATAACACTTTTATTAATAAAAAGGGGCAAGTTACACTATTGAAATTAAAATTACAAGTGCATGAAATTGAAATCCTATTCTAGCCCTACAAGTAGCACTAAGCAAGAGCAATATTACAATAAAAGCTAAAACAAACTAAGATTAAACTAGGGTTAAACAAAAATTACAAAGAGAGAGAGAGAGAGAGAGAGAGAAAGCATGAAAAAAACTCAAGAACCAAAGGGGCAGCATCTCCCCCTCTCAACCAAAGCTTGCTGAAATGGAGAGGGGGGCTCAATTTATAGAATTTTTCTCGGGTTGGTCACGCCCTCCGACACGCCCTAGGGGGGCGTGTCAGGGGGCGTGACAGTACTATGTTGACCTCGGGCTCTGGATTCTAGCGGGAGGGATGATTGCTTCGGTACGTTGGTGGTCACGCCCTAGGTCACACCCGTGTAAGGGGGGCGTGACAGGCACGTCATGTCCAAATCATTGGTCGGAAATCCGTCAGTCGTCGAAAAGTTGATGTCACGCCCCAGGTCACGCCCGTGTAAGGGGGGCGTGACAGGCACGTCATGTCCAAATCATTGGTCGGAAATCCGTCAGTCGTCGAAAAGTTGATGTCACGCCCCAGGTCACGCCCGTGACGGGGGGCGTGACAGTACTGTTTTCATGCTGTGGAGAAACAGCATTTAATGCGGCGGCAGGCTTTGCGGCAGAGGGCGACACGCCCATCGTTACGCCTGGTGACACGCCCAGGGAGGGCGTGTCCGGGGGGCGTGACAGTGGTTTTGGCCGTTTTCCTGTCCCTTCCAGTAGGAGTCCTGGGGATCGGGTGACACGCCCTAGGTCACGCCCAGGGAGGGCGTGACAGGGGGGCGTGTCAGGTCATTTTTGATAAATTTCCTGAAAACCTGCAAAAGGACAAGAAAATGTTAGTGGCAATAATATTTATATAAAAAGGATAAAAATAAACTAATAATAGACATGATTTATACACTATAAAATAGAAAATTCGATAATAGTTTAGGCTACAAAACGTATTATCAAATTCCCCCAAGCTTAAGCTTTGCTTGTCCCCAAGCAAAAATAAAAAAACTAGATATTTATAAAAAGGACTAATCAAAAAGTTCTAATTATGCCTACACAAGTACTATGCAAAATTCTTAGTAGGGAAAAGGTGAAATGTAAGTCTAAAATAATTATTTAGGTATGGTAAAACTTTTATAAACTTTACTCAATAAAAACAAATCATCCAAAATTTTAACGAGATTTTTTTAAATGGACTTAAGCAAAGCAACGAAAATGAAAAACACGCATTGAGTTGTTACTAGATCCAAGCAACGCATTATAATTATATCAATTTAACTAACAAAAATCTAGGTTTAAATCCAAAACTAAAACTGATTTACTTTTTTTCTTTTCTTAGTTGTTAAATAAAAAATCAAAAAACGTGAATCAAAAGGACTTAAATAGGACAGAAACATTTGGTTTAGGAAAATGATTAGGAGTGGAATTCAAAGATAAACGTGAAGGTTTTAAAATCACACTAAACCAAAGCAAAGAGTTTCAAAAACTTTCATAAAAATATATACACATTTTTTTCTTTTTCATCTTTTTTTTCATTTTTTTCTTTTTCAAAACAAAGGCCATAAATATTTTTATTCTCCTTTTGGAATTGGCCAAACAAAAATAAACATCACTTTTGAACATACTTCTTTTTTTTCGAAAACCTTTCTCCCACAAAAATCACGAAATACCCTATCAAAATCGTCAAAATAATTTATGAAACTCAAAAAGGCTTGTGCGATTCGATAGGTTGGAAATTTTGGCTTTGGTGAAACTGAAATGAAGGGAGGAGCTATCAAATGAAATCAGAAAAAGGCTCAAAAATGGCTAACTAGCGGTAAAAATTTTTTAGGTTGGCAGGAAAGCTTAAACGAAAACAAAAACGGCCTAAATCATTTTCATGCTTTTGAATTTATTTAAAACAAAGGTTTGAAAATTTTCAAAAAGCGAGTCCTAGATAAAAAAAGAAGATTGATGAAATTAACTTGAAAATAGAAATAATAGGTGACTTGCATCATTCACATCTACTATGTTATTCAAAAGTTGACTTTATAAAAATTATTCAAAAACGAAAAAGAAAATTGTGGATGATGAATTTTTGAGAAAGTAAAGGAAATAAAAAAACAAAAAACCATAATAGAAATGCGAGTTTTAGAAAAAAATATTTCACCTTAACATGCTACCATGAATTAGAAACACAGCATGGCCAACATTTTACTTGTGAAACATAATTAAAAAGGACGATTAGAAATATTATAATTAACTAAGTTGTTTATAGGGGATTTTGAGTAAAACAAAAACAAAAACTAGGGGTACTATTGAAATACCAAAATGTCTAAACTATTCAAAAACACATATATTTATTTTTTTAATTTTGAGAAATATTCTCCTTTTTTTTGGATTTTGGAAATTTTTCTCTTTTTTTTTGGAATTTTAAGATATTCATTTTTTTTATTTTGGAAATATTTAAAATATATACAAAAAGAAAGATATTTACACTAAGCAAAAATGAAGGAGGAAGTCCTCCCCCAAGCATAAAACAGACATTGTTCTCAATGGCTAAAGAAGGGGATTGGAGAAGGAGAGAAAAGTAAAGTATAGAATTGAAAGATGGAATTGAAAGACAGGTACTTCCCCGGATTTATTTGCTGCGAAAGCTGAGTGATGCCGCTCCTCCGAATGTCTTATTTGGACTTCGTGATGGATTCAGCAATGTTGGAGCCGGCGATCGCGGAAGCTTCAGCTTGTCGGAGCCGTCCGAGGCAAAAATTGTAAAATAAAGAAAACAGAAAAAGATAACTTGGGTTGACTCCCAAGAGCGCCCTTTGGTTAAAGCGTCGTTGAGCTCGACGCAACAAAAAAATAATTTTGTCCAAAAATATTGTTGTCCAGAAATAAAATTGTTTTTTTAACAAAGTTAGAGTTCAAAGTTAGAGTTTGTGAAGCAGAAACTTAATAATGTTTGGACTGACATCATCATCACCAGAGAAATACAATTTAAGACGCTGCCCATTCACTTTGAAATTACCCTTATCAGGGTGAGAAATTAAAATAGTTCCATAAGGAAATACTTCTAAAACAGAAAACGGGCCAGACCAGCGAGATTTTAATTTGCCCGAAAATAAACGTAAACGAGAATTATATAAAAGGACTTGGTCACCCGGCTTAAAGTTTTTAGGGTGCCTTAAGTGTTTATCGTGTAAACGCTTCGTCCGCTCTTTATAAAGATTATTATTTTCATAAGCATAAGAGCGCCACTCATCGAGTTCATTTAGTTGAAATTTTCGAAGGTCACAGACTGAGTGGGGATCGAAGTTTAAAAATTTTAAGGCCCAAAAGGCACGGTGTTCTAACTCTACGGGTAGATGGCACGATTTTCCATAGACCAGCCGATATGGCGTACATCCGAGGGCAGTTTTGTATGCTGTTCGGTAGGCCCATAGAGCATCGTCAAGTTTGGCTGACCAGTCTTTTCTAGAAGTTGAAACAGTCTTTTCTAATATTCTTTTTATTTCTCTATTAACTATTTCGACTTGTCCGTTAGTTTGGGGGTGGTAGGCAGTGGACAGCTTATGCGTAACGCCGTATTTGGAAAGGATTTTTGAAAATTGCACGTTAAAAAAATGGGAACCCCTATCGCTAACGATTGCGCGAGGCGTGCCGAATCTAGAAAATAATTTTTTTTAAAACGTGACTACAACTCGGGAGTCATTCGTAGGAAGAGCTTGGGCCTCATCCCATCGTGAAACATAATCAACAGTAACTAAAATAAATTTGTTTCCGAAGCTAGAAAGAAAGGGGCCAACAAAATCAATTCCCCAGAGGTCAAAAATTTCGCACTCTAAGAAATAATTTTGCGGCATTTCATTTTTATTAGAGATGTTGCCCGACCGTTGGCAACTATCACACCTGCTCACAAAGGCTTGCGCGTCTTTAAACATGCTAGGAAAGTAAAAACCCGCGCAAAGCACCTTGTGAGCGGTGCGAGCAGCTTGATAGTGCCCACCTGTCAGACCTTCATGCAAATGTTTTAGAATATCAATTCCTTCATCAAAAGAAACACATCTCCTTATCACTTGATCCAAAAAAATTTTGAAAAGATGCGGGTCTTCCAAAAAGTAGTTCTTCAGCTCAGAAAAGAATTTCTTCTTTTGCTGAGAGGAGAACTCTTTTGGGAGCACCCGGGCCACTAGATAGTTGGCGATGTGCGCGAACCAAGGAGAAGTAGATGTATTAACTAAAAGCAGCTTCTCTTCAGGAAAATAGTCATTAAAAGATTTTTCATTTAATTTTTCTATAAAGGGGTTATCTAATCTGGATAGATGGTCGGCGGCCAAGTTCTCGGCTCCTCGCTTATCACGGATCTCTAAGTCAAACTCCTGAAGGAGTAAGACCCAGCGAATCAAGCGAGGCTTGGCAACCGTTTTGGCAAGAAGGTACTTGAGGGCCGAGTGGTCCGTAAAAACAATGATTTTTGAAAGTGTAATGTAAGGGCGGAATTTATCAAACGCAAATACTATAGCTAAGAGCTCCTTCTCGGTTATGGTGTAATTTTCTTGTGCAGATGTGAGGGTTTTACTAGCGTAATAGATGGGGTGGAAGTTTTTAGATATGCGTTGACCTAACACGGCTCCCACCGCAAAACTACTCGCATCGCACATAATCTCGAAAGGAAGGTCCCACACCGGAGCTATCATAATCGGTGCGTTAATTAACTTTTCTTTAATTGATTCAAAGGCAGAAATACAAGAGTCATCAAAAATGAATGGAGCGTCTTTTTCTAAGAGATGGGTGAGGGGCTTTGTGATCTTGGAGAAGTCCTTTATAAAACGACGATAAAAACCAGCGTGGCCTAGGAAACTTCTTATAGCTTTTGTCTGTAGGCGGCGGCAACTTCTCAATAACTTCTATCTTGGCAACGTCTACCTCAATACCTTTAGCAGAAATTTTATGACCCAAAACTAACCCTTCCCTCACCATAAAATGGCATTTTTCCCAATTTAGGGCAAGGTTAGTTTCTTCGCATCGTTCTAAGACTTTTTCGAGGTTTTCTAAACATCTATCGAAGGAATCGCCGAACACGGAGAAATCGTCCATGAATACCTCCATAATGCTTTCCACGTACTTGTCAAATATTGCGAGCATACATCGCTGGAATGTAGCTGGCGCATTGCACAATCCAAACGGCATTCTTCGGTACGCGAAGGTGCCGAAGGGACAAGTTAACGTAGTTTTCTCTTGGTCCTCGGGAGAGATGGGTATTTGAAAGTACCCCAAGAGGCCATCGAGAAAATAATAAAAGCTATGGCCGGAGAGACGTTCTAAAATCTGGTCAATAAACGGTAAAGGAAAGTGGTCCTTGCGGGTGGCGTCATTTAACTTACGGTAATCTATGCACATACGCCAACCCGTCACCGTCCGCGTCGGGATTAATTCATTATTCTCATTACTAACTACGGTTATCCCTCCCTTCTTTGGAACTTCCTGAACGGGGCTAACCCACTTACTGTGCGAAATAGGGTAGATAATTCCTGCGTCTAATAGTTTCATAACCTCGCCCTTAACTACTTCTTTCATGTTCGGGTTTATACGGCGCTGAGGTTGGATAGAGTTACGCGAATTATCTTCCATTAAAATTTTTTGGGTACAGAAAGATGGGCTTATGCCCTTGATATCAGAAATTTGCCAAGCAATAGCCTGGCGATGCTTACGTAGAACTAGAAGAAGTTTATTGTTTTGCGTATCCGTGAGGTAGGCTGAAATGATAACTGGTAACTTGGAATCTTTTTTTAACAAAGCATACTTAAGGTGTTCGGGAAGTTCTTTAAGTTCTAGGGTAGGGGGTTCTTCATAAGAGGATTTTGAGATTCTTTCTTTTTCAAAAATAATATCTTCATAAACTTTTTTATGAGGAACGTAATAAGGGGTGGGGCTAGCAGACAAGACGGCTTCTTGTAGCGATTCAGTGGGAAGAAAGGAGGAAGAACAAAAATCAGAAAATTCTTTTTCAAACTCAGAAAGACAATAAGAAGATTCATCACTTCCTTGCAGTGATTCAGTTGTAAGAGAAGATGAGCAAAAAGTAGAAAATTCTTTTTCAAAGTCGGAGAGGCAGTAGGAAGAATCATCACTCACGGCGTCTACGAAAAAGCATGAGTCATCGTTTGCTAAGGTGTTCTTCATCGAAGGGGTGATAGAAAATGTGACTTCGTCGTCACCTACTCGAAGAAAGAGCTTACCATTGCTTACGCCAATGATGGCTCGGGAGGTGGCAAGGAAGGGTCGGCCAAGGATCAGGGGAACCTCGACGTCTTCTTCGATGTCCAAAATGACAAAGTCCACCGGGAAGATGAACTTGTCGACTTTCACTAGAACGTCCTCCACTATTCCTAACGGGTACTTGACGGATCTATCGGCTAGCTGGATACTCATACGCGTGGGGTTAAGGCTACCAATCCCTAACTTTTTAAACAATGAAAAGGGCATCAGGTTTATACTCGCGCCTAAGTCGGCTAACGCGTGTTTAACAAAAAGATCACTGAAGACACACGGGATAGAGAAACTATCCAGGTCACTGATTTTCTTCGGCAAACCGTTTGTTAAAACGGTGGAGCACTCAGCGTTTAGCGTGACGTGCGAAAGATTCTCTAACTTTTTCTTATTTGTGAGGAGGTCTTTAAGATATTTGGCGTATTTTGGCATCTGCGAAATAGCCTCGTGGAAGGGAAGATTAATGTGGATTTGTTTGAAGATCTCTAAGAAGCGGGAGTACTGATCATCTTGACGTTGTCTATTAAGTTTAGAGGGGTATGGAGGAGTTGAATTATTTTTGAAGATGGGTGGTGGAGTGAGATTATTTTCTAAAGCGGGGGTGATTACTTCTTCAGCAGAGGGTGGAAGCGGAGCGGAGCTTTGATTTATAAAAATGGGAGCGGAGCTTTGATTTTTAAAAACGGGAGCGGAGCTTTGATTTTTAAAAGCGGGAGCGGAGCTTGCCTCGGGCTCTTCACTTACCATACCGGAGACTTGCTTCCCACTCCGAAGAGTTATAGCTTTCACTTGCTCTCTCGGGTTGGGTTCAGTATTGGAAGGAAGAGACCATACGGGTCGCTCAAAAATTATTTTCGCGAGCTGTCCTACCTGATTTTCTAGACTTTTTATGCTTCCGGTTAAAGTTCTTATGGTAATGTCATTTGTGGTGATATATTTGGAAAGTAATTCCTCCAAGCTTGGAGGTTTTGGGTAATTTTGAAGAGGTGGTGGTGGTGGTGGTGCAAAAAAAATCATTTTGCGGGGGTGGGCGCATCGCATTCGATGGATTACTCCATGAAAAGTTCGGGTGATTTCTTAAAGCGGGGTTATAACTATTCGGAAAATTAAAACCAGGCGGATGAAAATTCGCAGCAGAAAAATTATTAAAAGCAGTTTTAGGCATATTATTAACATAATCTAAATGTTCTGGAGTAGGGGTTGCAGATTCCCATACCTGAGGGGCGGAGGCAGCAGTCATCTCCGTTATCTTTTTGCTTAGGATTTCTACTTGCAGAGCGAGCTGGGAGATGTTGTCCACTTCATAGATACCTGCAGGCTTGTTCGGGCGGGACCTAGGCACATTCCACTGATAAGTGTTCATGGCCATGTCCTCAAAAAGCTCAAGAGTGGCTTCCGGGGTCTTATGATTTAAAGTACTGCCAGAAGCTGCGTCTATCATTTGCTTCGTGCTTTGATTTAGCCCGTTATAAAATGTCTGCACTTGTAACCATACAGGCAGCGCGTGATGTGGGCAGCGTCTTAATAATTCTTTAAATCTCTCCCAGATTTCATATAGGGTTTCAGAGTCTATTTGTCCAAAGGCAGAGATGTCGTTCCTAAGTTTTGCAGTTTTAGCTGGCGGAAAATACTTCGCCAAAAATTTTTCAGTTAATTCATTCCAAGTGGTTATTCTATTTTTGGGAAGTGTGTTAAGCCACTGCTTAGCTTTAGTTCTTAGAGAGAAGGGGAAGAGTCTCAGCCTGATCGCATCATTTGTGACACCATTTATCTTGAAGGTGTCGCAAATTTCAAGAAAGCTAGCTATATGTGCCTTCGGATCTTCATCTTGAAGTCCGTCAAATTGCACATATTGCTGCACCATTTGAATTATGCTAGGCTTTAGTTCGAAGTTATTATTTGCTATAACAGGGCGAACTATACTTGATTCTGTTCCCTCGAGGTTCGGTCATGCATAATAGGACATAGTCCTTTGCACGGCCTCATCTACATTGGGTTCTTCCATTCTTAAAGTAGCAAATGACTCGGAGTCCTCAACCGGCACTTGGATAGTAGGACCTTGAAATCGCGATCTTCTCCGAAGAGTACGCTCAATTTCGTGGTCCAAGTCCAAAATAACCGACGGACTCCCGCAAGTCATGCACTAAAAGAACAGAAAAGAAGAAGAGGAAGAGAAAAAGGATAAACTAGAAAAAAGATTAAAAAAAAAATTTTCTTTTTGAAATAGATTTTTTTTATATAGATTAACTCCCGAACTTCCCAAGGACTACCCCGTGAAGGGTTCGCAAGGTACTAGACAAGACAGTGGCGCTTAAATCCCTTTGCCCTTTTCGAGAGAATTAGGTGGCGTAGAAAAATTGTGAGGTTGGTTTCTATTAAGAGCGGTGATAAAAAAAAAATTTTTGATTTTTAAAATTTAAAAGAAAGAGGATGAGAAAGAGAAGAGATAAAATTAATAGGTTCGTGTTTTCAATATATCAACGAAAATTGGATCCCCGGCAACGGCGCCAAAAACTTGTTGCGCGCTAGGGTTAGAAGAAAATAAACGCAACCGAACTAGCAACCTGATTAGGCAAGTATACCTATCGAATTGTAGCAAGGGGACACAAGTTTCGTATTGAAATCCGAGAACTGTTGGCTATGCTTACTCACACGAACGCTATTATCTTATCGACGGAAAAACTAGGGTTTAGAGAAAAACTAATTGCAAGGAAGGAAGTAAAGCTATATTAGAAAGAGAACTACCGCAATTAAGTAAAGCTATTAGGCAAATACCTATGCTAGAAAGGAAACTACTGCAGTTAATTAAAGAGCACAAGATAGGTGATTACTACGAAGGGTAGAAAATATGAAATGAAAATGCACTCAATCAAGATTCACCACGACTAAAGACGATTAAGAAAATGTGATAAAAATCTGAACTTAATAGGATAAAGGTCCTTGACCGTGGAGGTTCCTAAAGCTTGAACACGCTTCTCTCGAAGCCGTGCCCAACTGAGTTTAGGAAGGTCCAACCGACTCTCGTCTAAATCGGAGGCCTAAAACTCGCTTTACACGGTGAACCCCACTATTGGATTTTACTCCAATCCGGGAGATTTGGACGTCTGCCTCTCTCGAGGGGTGCGTACAACTCCCTTTACTCTTGAGTGCTCACTTCATTCTTTCGGCCTCTCGGCTAGCCCAGAATGAAAGCTAAGGCGGAGAGTATATATCGATAATATACCTCCAACCCGTGATTAATCAAGAGTAATTCAAGTCCCTAACCTAAAAAGAAAAGATCAATTAAAACATCATAACTTAATCGCTCTAACCTCGGATCATCAAGATCGAGTACAAGGAGGATTAGTTAATCATAATGGAGTGGAGGAGGGGGGAAGAGTAGTAAAGCATAAAAAGAACACAAGCTAAACAAATAACACTTCTATTAATAAAAAGGGGCAAGTTACACTATTGAAATTAAAATTACAAGTGCATGAAATTGAAATCCTATTCTAGCCCTACAAGTAGCACTAAGCAAGAGCAATATTACAATAAAAGCTAAAACAAACTAAGATTAAACTAGGGTTAAAAAAAAATTACAAAGAGAGAGAGAGAGAGAGAGAGAGAGAGAAAGCATGAAAAAAACTCAAGAACTAAAGGGGCAGCACCTCCCCCTCTCAACCAAAGCTTGCTGAAATGGAGAGGGGGGCGGTCTCAATTTATAGAATTTTTCTCTGGTTAGTCACGCCCTCCGACACGCCCTAGGGGGGTGTGTCAGGGGGCGTGACAGTACTATGTTGACCTCGGGCTCTTGATTCTAGCGGGAGGGATGATTGCTTCGGTACGTCGGTGGTCACGCCCTAGGTCACGCCCGTGTAAGGGGGGCGTGACAGGCATGTCATGTCCAAATCATTGGTCGGAAATCCGTCAGTCGTCGAAAAGTTGATGTCACGCCCCAGGTCACTCCCGTGTAAGGGGGGCGTGACAGGCACGTCATGTCCAAATCATTGGTCGGAAATCCATCAGTCGTCGAAAAGTTGATGTCACGCCCCAGGTCATGCCCGTGACGGGGGGCGTGACAGTAGTGTTTTCGTGCTGTGGAGAAACGGCATTTAATGTGGCAGCAGGCTTTGCGGTAGAGGGCGACACGCCCATCGTCACGTCTGGTGACACGCCCAGGGAGGGCGTGTCCGTGGGGCGTGACAGCAGTTTTGACCGTTTTCCTATCCCTTCCAGCAGGAGTCCTGGGGATCGGGTGATACGCCCAAGGTCACGTACAGGGAGGGCGTGACAGGGGGGCGTGTCAGGTCATTTTTGACAAATTTCTTGAAAACCTGCAAAAGGACAAGAAAATGTTAGTGGCAATAATATTTACATAAAAAGGATAAAAATAAACTAATAATAGACATGATTTGTACACTATAAAATAGAAAATACGATAATAGTTTAGGCTACAAAACGTATTATCAGTTATATGATTTTAAAGGGAGAGATGTTTGATTCATGCACGGTCTCATGGCAATCATGCGTTATACAAAGCAATTCTTGGGATGTCTGTGGCTACCCGTCTTTTTGTTCTGGCATGGTTTCGGCCAAACCATGCACGAAGGAAAAACACAGTTTTCCTGTAGCTTTCTTGTTTGTGACATTCTGTGGTTAATCATGCGGTTTATTCACGCACGGGTGACATTGCTCGTGTGCGAGGAAAACGCACGGTTCCCCTATATATTCCTGAATTCCAGCTTTTTGTTTTTACCCGTACGATTTCATTAACGCACGGGTGGAAGCATCCGTTCGTGAGTAAAATGCATCGGTCAATGGTTCTTCAGCCGCAAGCTTGGCAAGGAAGTTTATAACGCACGGTTAACGCAAGGTTGTGCGCCAAACCGTGCATGCCTATTTTTCTAACCATCTTCTATTTTAAGCACAGATTTCTTCTTCCTGGGAGTCTAGTCCGATCCAGCCCTCCTTCTCTGCTCCTCTGAGCGGGAAAACTTCCCTCCAGCCACCATTTTCTCTCTCCTACTTGGAGAGTTGATCCAGCCACCATTCTTCCTCCAAGAGCTTGCAATAGCATCATCTCCAGCCAACATTGTCTTCTCCAAACTCCAAGCTCTGTTTCAAGTACTTAGGGTTCTGCATCCGTGGAGTTCTCTTGATAGATTTATCCCAATGATTATTCACGAATAATATGGGTTATTGGAAGGAAGTGACAACCCATCTGGACCTTGGACGTAATCCGTAGAATAAGCTCGGACAAGGCCCGACAACCATTGACACTGGCCGTGAATCTCAAAAAGCCTTCATGCATTTGGTTGTTTCTCTTCCCTTTCACATGTCCTATTTCTTTTTTGCTTATTTGGAGGTTATAATGATGTGTAAGAACACTGCTTAGCTTAAGTATTTTAGCATGTCTATTTAATGTTATATCTTAGTTTCTTGATTGTGTTGATGAACTTTAGTTTTTCTTGTTCTTGTTGAGATAGTGTCATTCTAGCGATTTCTATAAGCGTGCATGGCGAAGAGATGATTGTGACCCTCATTAGCTCATCCATCTTCCATATTACTCTCTTGAGTAATCCACCAAAGAGAGGCGGTGACAGCGACCCACATTAGTTTTATTAGTGTTAAAATTAAGAAACCCAAAATCAACCCCTTAGTTTATGTTAACAGTTGCAATCACTTTTTCAATAGCAAAATCACACTCCCTACTTGCACTCCTTTATAGATCGATAATTGGGGATTCAATTCCTTAAATTTATTACTTAACAACGATCGGTACACTTTTCGTGACCTGCATCAAGTTTTTGTCGCCGTTGCTGGAGAGTGCAACCGTTGCGTGTATTTTTATTTTGAAAAAGTTTGTAAGTGTTTTTAGTATTTTGATCATTTTATTAGTGGTGTGTTGTATGATCATATGGATTGCTTTGAGATTTCTGCAGATTTAGTCGAATTTGTGTCCCACGGAAGATCCTTCTGATTAGTCTCAAAGGATGATGCTCTTGATCATCTGCAGTATTTTCGTGAAGTTTGCAACACACTCAATTACAAAATGGATAAGTCGGATTGGGTCAAGAAGAGATTATTGACAATTTCACTTGTGGGAAAGGCATGGATATGGTATCGCAAATTCCTAACTGACCCGTTTATGTCCTGGAGCAGGGTTGAAGAAGAGATTTTAAAGAAATTCTACCCCCGCGAGGGACTATGGGAGTTGCACAACGAGCTGCTTCTATTTTCGCAACGGGATGGTGAACAAATGATAGAAGCCTGGGAGAGATATCAAAAAAATGCAAAAATTCTGATTTAGTAATAGTCCGTCTGAAGCAGCATATCTTCAAATTTTCTACTTTAGGGTTTCGACTCAGTACAAACACTACTTTTATTTTGCGGCATGAGGATCCTTGTTCAGTAAGAGCTGTGCCGAAGCATGGGAGATAATTAACAGAATATCGCAAAACAGTGGAATGTGGAGCACATCTATGGAGAAAGTTGAGGATCTCAGTTCGATCAGGGAAGAGAATTGTGGGAAGGAAGAACCCTCTCAGGAACTCCCAGAAGAGAAATTCTGCAGATTCACCGAATGCATTCTACAATGCTTCGAATCTCAGAGTGAAGCATTCCAGAAATTTCAATCTATGGTGGCAAGCGTTATAGCCGCCATCACAACAATTTATTAGCAGCCCACTAAAGCTGTGAATGCCATGCAGCTTCGGAGTGGAAAGTCATCCGCAATTAGTAAGCCTCAGTTGGAGTCATTGGAAAGGCAATGTAAAAAACCCATAGAATAACCGAACGACGAAGATCGCAATAAAAGTCATCCTTCAGAGATTGTAATTCCAGTTATAGACAAGATTTACCGCCCTTTCCCTCATCGACTAAATGACACGAGGAAGGAAATTTTTTTTTTTTGAAATTTAAAGAAATGATGAAAAGAGTGTAGGTGAACATTCCGCTTGTTGATGCTCATATCCAAATTCCACAGTATACAAGATATCTAAAAGATCTGCTAGCATAGAAGAAATGGTAGGAGAGTACTAATGCGTTTTCAATTGTGGGAGATGGAGTCGTCTTTTCAATGGATCATTGGCCCACGAAGTTAGGATACGGGGACTTACATGATTCCTTGCACAATTGGGAATTCTGGTTGTCATCGTTCACTATGTGATTCTGGGGCCTCTATAAATTTTTTGCCTCTCCACCTCTTCATAGAACAGGGAACGGGAACTTGAAGCATACCAACATTACAATTAAGTTAGCTGACTGGTCCTGGAAGAAGCCCATGGGGATTGTTGAGGATCTCACCGTTGTAGTTAACGAATTGGTAATCCCAGCTAACTTTGTCATTATGGGCATCTCTCCAGATTCTGCAGCACCTCCTATTCTGGGAAGGCTGTTCCTTACCACGGCACGTGCGATCATTGATGCAGAAAAGGGTATGCTAATGTTGTGCGTCGGAAGTTGCAGAACCACATTTGATATGTATAAACCCACGAGGAAGGATTTCTATGAGGAGAAGGAAGACATAGAATTCAACAGCAGCACTATCCATGAATCCTTTCCTCTATTATCAACCGACGACTTTGAGGAGTTTCAGTGGGACATTGATGGAATGGAAATCAATCAGAGTGAACACTACCCAAACAAATTTCCTGAGAGTATATCTGCTGAACATCATCAATCTCACCCAAACTTTCCTCATAAACCTCTTCCACCGGCATTAAAGTATTTAATTTTGGTGAAAAACAAACATACTGGGTAATAATTATGGCATTGCTTTATCCTGAGGAAGAGGATCATATTGGTGGTGTTCTACGGTCGCATAAAATAGCTTTTAGATGGAATATACAAGATCTGAAGGGCATAAACCCAACTGTCTGCATGCACAAAATCCTATTAGATGATAGCATCAAGCCTTCTGCACAACCAGAACGACGATTGAACCCGAAGATGCAAGAGGTAGTGCAGAAGCAAGTGATCAAGTTATTGGATGCTGGAATACTCTACCCCATATGCGACATCAAATTGATAAGTCCTATTCATGTTGTTCCAAAAAAGGGGGCAATCACGTTGGTGGAAAATGAACGCAGCGAACTGCTCCCTACCAGGACGATCATCGTATGGAGATTTTTTATTGATTACAGGAAGCACAACGAGGCTACGCGCAAAGACCATTTCCTACTCCCGTTCATTGATCAAATATTGGAAAGGCTTGCCGTAAAGAAATATTATTGCTTCCTTGACGGATACTCAGAATACAACCAAATTCTCGTTGACCTTGAGGATCAAGAAATGATGATATTCACTTGTCTTGCTGGTACATTTTCATTCAAGAGGATGCCTTTCGGACTATGCAATGCTCCTTCGACCTTTGAACGATGCATGCTGGCTATCTTCCACGATATGGTTGGGAAGTTTTTAGAAGTTTTTAAGGATGACTTTACTCTTTTTGGTGCAGATTTTGATGCGTGTTTGGAGAACCTAGTGACCATACTGAAACATTGTGAAGATACCAATTTGGTGCTGAATTGGGAGAAATGTCATTTCTTGGTAGAGAAGGGTATAGTCCTTGGGCATGAAGTGTCATGCATGGGTATAGCAGTGGATCAAGCTAAAGTTGAAATCATCAAGAAACTTCCTCCTCGAACTTCTGTGAAGGTTATCCATAGCTTCTTAGGGCATGTCAGGTTTTACCAGTGCTTCAGTAAAGACTTCTCCTCAATCGCGAAACTGCTGAGCAATCTTCTTGATAAGGATGTATTATTCAATTTCGATAAAAATTGCTTGCAAGCTTTTTTCACCTTAAAGAGCTGCCTGACTAGTGCCCCAGTTCTCACGTCCTCGGATTGGACATTACCATTTGAATTGATGTGCGATGCATGTGATTTCTCTGTCGGAGCAGTCACGGGACAGAGGAAAATAAGGTTTTCCACACAATTTATTATGCTAGTCGTACTTTGAATGATGCTCAAAGGAACTACACCACTACTGAGAAAGAGCTATTAGCAGTGGTTTTTGCATTGGAGAAATTTCACCCCTACCTAGTGCTATCGAAGGTCATGGTGTACAATGGTCATGCCGCTCTTAAGTACCTCATGCAAAAAAAGGATGCAAAACCACGACTCATCCGATGGAATTCAATGTTGCAAGAGTACGAGCTGGAAGTGCGGGATAAGAAGGGATTTGAGAACGTTATTGCAGACCATATATCACAGTTGAAACACATGACACTTCACAACATGAAGACTCTATAATTTCCGATCTCTTTAACTACGAAGCATGGTAAGGCTCCCTGGTAGGCTGACTTAGCTAACTTCCTTGTGTGCGGAAAATTTCCTCCCAATCTGTCCTACTAGAAGAAGAAGAAGTTTCTCTCTGATGCTAAGTACTACTACTGGGAGTATCCGATGTTGTTCCGTACTTGTGCTGACGATATCATTAAAAGGTGTGTCGCGGAAACTGAACACGGTTCGATTCTTCAACACTATCACAATCGTGAGGTAGGCGGCCATATGGGAGCGGCTAGGACAGCACATAAGGTTCTATAATGCGGGTTCTACTGGCCAACTCTGTTCAGAGACACTTACATTCATGTGAAGGAATGCAATGAATGTCAACGGGCTGGGAATATTCCCATAAAAGATGAAATGCCCCTCAAAAAATATTAGTTTGTGAGCCTTTTGATATTTGGGGAATTGATTTTATGGGGCTCTTTCCTCTATCGTTTGGAAAAAATATATTCTCGTGGCAGTTAACTATGTCTCAAAATGGGTGGAAGCTGTTGCGCGCTAGGGTTCGAACAAAATAAACGCAACCGAACTAGCAACCCGATGAGGCAAGTATACCTATCGAATTGTAGCAAGGGGACACAAGTGTCGTATTGAAATCCGGGAACTGTTGGCTAAGCTTACTCACACGAACGCTATTATCTTATCGATGGAAAACTAGGGTTTTAGAAAGTCTAAGTGCAGGGGAGAAAGTAAAGCTATACTAGAAAAAGAAACACTGCAATTAAGAGGGCTATTAAGTAAACAACTAAGCTAGAAAGGAAACTACTGCAGTTAATTAAAGAGCACAAGACAGGTGATTACTACGAAAGGTAGAAAATATGAAATGGAAATGCACCCGATCAAGATTCACCTCGGCTAAAGATGATTAAGACAATGCGATAAAAATCTAAACTTAATAGGATAAGGGTCCTTGACCGTGGAGGTTCCTAAAGCTTGAACACGCTTCTCTCGAAGTCGTGCCCAACTGAGTTTAGGAAGGTCCGACCGACTCTCGTCTAAATCGGAGGCCTAAAACTCGCTTTACGCGGTGAACCCCACTATTGGATTTTACTCCAATCCGGGAGATTTGGACGTCTGCCTCTCTCGAGGGGTGCGTACAACTCCCTTTACTCTTGAATGCTCACTTCATTCTTTCGGCCTCTCGGCTAGCCCAGAATGAAAGCAAAGGCGGAGAGCATATATCGAAAATATACCTCCGACCCGTGATAAATCAAGAGTAATTCAAGGCCCTAACCTAAAAAGAAAAGATTAATTAAAACATCATAACATAATCGCTCTAACCTCGGATCATCAAGATCGAGTACAAGGAGGATTAGTTAATCATAATGGAGTGGAGGGGGGAAGATGAGTAGAAAAGCATAAGAAGAACACAAGCTAAACAAGAACACTTTTATTAATAAAAAGGGCAAGTTACACTATTTAAAATTAAAGTTACAAGTGCATGAAAATTAAGCCCTATTCTAGCCCTACATTAAGCACTAAGCAAGAAGAAAATTACATTAAAAGCTAGCACAAACTAAGATTAAACTAGGGTTAACCAAAAAGTACAAAGAGAGGGGGAGAGAGAGAGAGAAAAAGCATGAAAAAGGATCAAGAAACAAAGGGGCAGCACCTCCCCCACTCAACCAAAGCTTGCTGAAATGGGGGGGAGGGGGGCTCAATTTATAGATTTTTTCTCGGGTTGGTCACGCCCTCTGACACGCCCTAGGGGGGGCGTGTCAGGGGGCGTGACAGGTACGGATTTGACCTCGGGCTCTGGATTCTGGCGGGAGGGATGATTGCTTCGGTACGTCGGTGGTCACGCCCTGGGTCACGCCCGTGACAGGGGGGCGTGACAGGCATGTCATGTCCAAATCATTGGTCGGAAATCCGTCAGTCGCCGAAAAAGGAAGGTGTCACGCCCATGTCACGGGCGTGACATGGGGCGTGACAGTACTATTTGCGTGCTGAGGCGGAAGGGCATTTAATGCGGCGGCAGCTTTGCGGCAGAGGGCGACACGCCCTGGTCACGCCTAGTGACACGCCCAGGGAGGGCGTGTCAGGGGGGCGTGACAGCGGTTTTGACCGTTTTCTGTCCCTTCCAGCAGGTGTCCTCGGGATCGGGTGACACGCCCTAGGTCACGCCCAGGGAGGGCGTGATAGGGGGGCGTGACAGGCCATTTTGGCAATTTTTCTGAAAACCTGCAAAAAGACAGGAAAAAGTTAGTGGCAATAAAATTTACATAAAAAGGATAAAAATAAACTAATAATAGACATAATTTGTACAATATAAAATATAAAATACGATAATAGTTTAGGCTACAAAATGTATTATCAAATTCCCCCAAGCTTAAGCTTTGCTTGTCCCCAAGCAAAAATATAAAAACTAGATATTTATAAAAAGGACTAATCAAAAAGTTCTAATTATGCCTACACAAGTACTATGCGAAATTCTTAGTAGGGAAAAGGTGAAATGTAAGTCTAAAATAATTATTTAGGTATGGTAAAACTTTTAAAAACTTTACTTAATAAAAACAAATCATCCAAAATTTTAGCGAGATTTTTTAAATGGACTTAAGTAAAGCAACGAAAATGAAAAACACGCATTGAGTTGTTTCTAGATCCAAGCAACGCATTATAATTATATCAATTTAATTATCAAAAATCTAGGTTTAAATCCAAAACTAAAACTGATTTACTGTTTTTCTTTTCTTAGTTGTTAAATAAAAAACAAAAAGCGTGAATCAAAAGGACTTAAATAGGACAGAAACGTTTGGTTTAGGAAAATGATTAGGAGTGGAATTCAAAGATAAACGTGAAGGTTTAAAATCACACTAAACCAAAACAAAGAGTTTCAAAAACTTTCATAAAAATATGTACACACATTTTTTTTTCTTTTTCTTTTTCTTTTTCATTTTTCTTTTTCATTTTTTTTTCTTTTTTCAAAACAAAGGCCATAAATATTTTTATTTTCCTTTTTGAGTTGGCCAAACAAAAATAAACATCACTTTTGAACATACTTCCTTTTTTTTTCGAAAACCTTTCTCCACAAAAATCACAAAATACCCTATCAAAAATCGTCAAAATAATTTATGAAACTCAAAAAGGCTAGTGCGATTCGATAGGTTGGAAATTTTGGCTTTGGTGAAACTGAAATGAAGAGAGGAGCTATCAAATGAAATCGGAAAAAGGCTCAAAAATGGCTAACTAGTGGTAAAAGTTTTTAGGTTGGCAGGAAAGCTCAAACGAAAACAAAAACGGCCTAAATCATTTTCACGCTTTTGAATTTATTTAAAACAAAGGTTTGAAAAATTTCAAAAAACGAGTCCTAGATAATAAAAGAAGATTGATGAAATTAACTTGAAAATAGAAATAATAGGTGACTTGGATCGTTCACATCTACTACGTTATTCAAAAGTTGACTTTACAAAAATTATTCAAAAATGAAAAAGAAAATAGTGGATGATGAATTTTTGAGAAAGTAAAGGAAATAAAAAAAACAAAAAACCATAATAGAAATGCGAGTTTTAGAAAAATATTTCACCTTAACATGCTACCGCGAATTAGAAACACAGCATGACCAACATTTTACTTGTGAAACATAATTAAAAAGGATGATTAGAAATATTATAATTAACTAAGTTGTTTATAGGAGATTTTGAGTAAAACAAAACTAAAAACTAGGGGTACTATTGAAATACCAAAATGTCTAAACTATTCAAAAATACATATATATTTTTTTATTTTGAGAAATATTCTCTTTTTTTGGATTTTGGAAAATTTTTCTCTTTTTTGGAATTTTAAGATATTCATTTTTTTTATAGAACTATTTACAAAAAAGGAAATTATTTACACTAAGCAAAAATGAAGGAGGAAATCCTCCCCCAAGCTTAAAACAGACATTGTCCTCAATGGCTAAAGAAGGGGATTGGAGAAGGAGAGAAAAATAAAGTGCAGAATTGAAAAGACAGAATTGAAATACAGGTACTTCCCCGGATTTATTTGCTGCGAAAGCTGAGTGATGTCGCTCCCCGAATGTCTTCTTTGGACTTTGTGATGGATTCAGCAATGTTGGAGCAGGCAATCGCAGAAGCTTCAGCTTGTCGGAGCCGTCCGAGGCAAAAAATGTAAAATAAAGAAAACAGAAAAAGATAACTTGGGTTGCCTCCCAAGAGCGCCCTTTGGTTAAAGCGTCGTTGAGCTCCACGCATCAAAAATAATATTGTCCAAAAATATTGTTGTCCCGAAATAAAATTGTTTTTAGCAGAAAAAAATAAAAATTTCAAGATTAAAGTTCGTGAAGCAGAAACTTAATAGTGTTTGGACTGACATCATCATCACCAGAGAAATACAGTTTAAGACGCTGACCATTCACTTTGAAATTACCCTTATCAGGGTGAGAAATTAAAACAGTTCCATAAGGAAATACTTCTAAAACAGAAAACGGGCCAGACCAGCGAGATTTTAATTTGCCCGGAAATAAACGTAAACGAGAATTATATAACAGGACTTGGTCGCCCGGCTTAAAGTTTTTAGGGTGCCTTAAGTGTTTATCGTGTAAACGCTTCGTCCACTCTCTATAAAGTTTGTTATTTTCATAAGCATAAGAGCGCCACTCGTCGAGTTCATTTAGTTGGAATTTTCGAAGTTCACCGACTGAGTGGGGATCGAAGTTTAAAAATTTTAAGGCCCAAAAGGCGCGGTGTTCTAACTCTACGGGCAAATGGCACGATTTTCCATAGACCAGCCGATACGGCGTACATCCGAGGGCGGTTTTGTACGCTGTTCGGTATGCCCATAAGGCATCGTCAAGTTTGGCTGACCAGTCTTTTCTAGAAGTTGAAACAGTCTTTTCTAATATTCTTTTTATTTCTCTATTTACTACTTCGACTTGACCGTTAGTTTGGGGGTGGTAGGCAGTGGATAGTTTATGCGTAACGCCGTATTTAGTAAGGATTTTTGAAAATTGCGCGTTACAGAAATGGGAACCCCTATCGCTAATGATTGCGCGTGGCGTACCGAATCTAGAAAATAATTTTTTTAAAAACGTGGCTACAACTCGGGAGTCGTTCGTAGGAAGAGCTTGGGCCTCAGCCCATCGTGAAACATAATCAACAGCAACTAAAATATATTTGTTTCCGAAGCAAGAAGGAAGGGGGCCAACAAAATCAATTCCCCAGAGGTCGAAAATTTCGCACTCTAAGAAATAATTTTGCGGCATTTCATTTTTATTAGAAATATTGCCCGACCGTTGGCAACTATCACACCTGCTCACAAAGGCTTGCGCGTCTTTAAACAGGCTAGGCCAGTAAAAACCCGCGCAAAGCACTTTATGAGCGGTGCGAGCAGCTTGATAGTGCCCACCTGTCGGACCTTCATGCAAATGTTTTAGAATATCAATTCCTTCATCAAAAGAAACACATCTCCTTATCACTTGATCCGCACAAATTTTGAAAAGATGCGGGTCTTCCCAAAAGTAGTTCTTCAGCTCAGAAAAGAATTTCTTCTTCTGCTGAGAGGAGAACTCTTTTGGGAGCACCCGGGCCACTAGATAGTTGGCGATGTGCGCGAACCAAGGAGAAGTAGATGTATTAACTAAAAGCAGCTTCTCATCAGGAAAATAGTCATTAAAAGATTTTTCATTTAATTTTTCTATAAAGGGGTTATCTAATCTTGATAAATGGTCGGCGGCCAAGTTCTCGGCTCCTCGCTTATCACGGATCTCTAAGTCAAACTCCTGGAGGAGTAAGACCCAGCGAATCAAGCGAGGCTTGGCATCTGTTTTGGCAAGAAGGTACTTGAGGGCCGAGTGGTCCGTAAAAACAATGATTTTTGAAAGTGTAATGTAAGGGCGAAATTTATCAAATGCAAATACTACGGCTAAGAGCTCCTTCTCGGTTGTGGTGTAATTTTCTTGTGCAGATGTGAGGGTTTTACTAGCGTAATAGATGGGGTGGAAGTTCTTAGATATGCGTTGACCTAATACGGCTCCCACCGCAAAACTACTCGCATCGCACATAATCTCGAAAGGAAGGTCCCACACCGGAGCTATCATAATCGGCGCGTTAATTAACTTTTCTTTAATTAATTCAAAGGCAGAAATACAAGAGTCATCAAAAATGAATGGAGCGTCTTTTTCTAAGAGATGGGTGAGGGGCTTAGTGATCTTGGAGAAGTCCTTTATAAAACGACGATAAAAACCAGCGTGGCCTAGGAAACTTCTTATAGCTTTTATGTTTGTAGGTGGCGGCAACTTCTCAATAACTTCTATCTTGGCAACGTCTACCTCAATACCTTTAGCAGAAATTTTATGACCCAAAACTAACCCTTCCCTCACCATAAAATGGCATTTTTCCCAATTTAGGGCAAGGTTAGTTTCTTCGCATCGTTCTAAGACTTTTTTGAGGTTTTCTAAACATCTATCGAAGGAGTCGCCGAACACGGAGAAATCGTCCATGAATACCTCCATAATGCTTTCTACGTACTTGTCAAATATTGCTAGCATACATCGTTGGAATGTAGCCGGCGCATTGCATAATCCAAACGGCATTCTTCGGTATGCGAAGGTGCTGAAGGGACAAGTAAACGTAGTTTTCTCTTGGTCCTCGGGAGAGATGGGTATTTGAAAGTACCCCGAGAGGCCATCGAGAAAACAATAAAAGCTATGGCCGGAGAGACGTTCTAAAATCTGGTCGATAAACGGTAGAGGAAAGTGGTCCTTACGGGTGGCGTCATTTAACTTACGGTAATCTATGCACATACGCCAACCCGTCACCGTCCGTGTCGGGATTAATTCATTATTCTCATTACTAACTACGGTTATCCCTCCCTTTTTTGGAACTACCTGAACGGGGCTAACCCACTTACTGTATGATATAGGGTAGATAATTCCTGCGTCTAATAGTTTCATAACCTCGCCCTTAACTACTTCTTTCATATTCGGGTTTATACGGCGCTGAGGTTGGATAGAGTTACGCGAATTATCTTCCATTAAAATTTTATGTGTACAGAAAGATGGGCTTATGCCCTTGATATCAGAAATTTGCCAAGCAATAGCCCGGCGATGCTTACGTAGAACTAGAAGAAGTTTATCGTTCTGCGTATCCGTGAGGTAGGCCGAAACGATAACTGGTAACTTGGAGTCTTTTTCTAAGAAAGCATACTTAAGGTGTTCGGGAAGTTCTTTAAGTTCTAGGGTAGGGGGTTCTTCATAAGAGGATTTTGAGATTCTTTCTTTTTCAAAAATAATATCTTCATAAACTTTTTTATAAGGAACGTAATAAGGGGTGGGGCTAGCAGCCAAGACGGCTTCTTGTACAGATTCAGTGGTAAGAAAAGAGGAAGAACAAAAATCAGAAAACTCTTTTTCAAAGTCGGAAAGACAATAAGAAGATTCATCACTTCCTTGCAGTGATTCTGTTGTAAGAGAAGAGGAGCAAAAAGTAGAAAATTCTTTTTCAAAGTCGGAGAGGCAGTAGGAAGAATCATCACTCACGGCGTCTACGAAAAAACATGAGTCATCGTTCGCTAAGGTGTTCTTCATCGATGGGGTGATAGAAAATGTGACTTCGTCGTCGCCTACTCGAAGAAAGAGCTTACCATTGCTTACGTCAATGATGGCTCGGGAGGTGGCAAGGAAGGGTCGGCCAAGGATCAGGGGAACCTCGACGTCTTCTTCGATGTCCAAAATGACAAAGTCCACCGGGAAGATGAACTTGTCGACTTTCACTAAAACGTCCTCCACTACTCCTAACGGGTACTTGACGGATCTATCGGCTAGCTGGATACTCATACGTGTGGGGTTAAGGCTACCAATCCCTAACTTTTTGAACAACGAAAAGGGCATCAGGTTTATACTTGCGCCTAAGTCGGCTAACGCGTGTTTAACAAAGAGATCACCGAAGACACACGGGATAGAGAAACTACCCGGGTCACTGATTTTCTTCGGCAAACCGTTTGTTAAAACGGCGGAGCACTCGGCGTTAAGCGTGACGTGCGAAAGATTCTCTAACTTCTTCTTGTTTGTGAGGAGGTCTTTAAGATATTTGGCGTATTTCGGCATTTGCGAAATAGCCTCGTGGAAGGGAAGATTAATGTGGATTTGTTTGAAGATTTCTAAGAAGCGGGAGTACTGATCATCTTGACGTTGTCTATTAAGTTCAGAGGGGTATGGAGGAGTTGAATTATTTTTGAAGATGGGTGGTGGAGTGAGATTATTTTCTAAAGTGGGGGTGATTACTTCTTCAGCAGAGGGTGGAAGCGGAGCGGAGCTTTGATTTTTAAAAGCGGAAGCGGAGCTTGCCTCGGGCTCTTCACTTACCATACCGGAGACTTGCTTCCCACTCCAAAGAGTTATAGCTTTCGCTTGCTCTCTCGGGTTTGGTTCGGTATTGGAAGGAAGAGACCCTGCGGGTCGCTCAGAAATTATTTTCGCGAGCTGTCCTACCTGATTTTCTAAACTTTTTACGCTTCCGGTTAAAGTTCTTATAGTAGCGTCATTTGTGGTGATATATTTAGAAAGTAATTCCTCCAAGCTCGGAGGTTTTGGGTAATTTTGAAGAAGTGGTGGTGGTGGTGGTTGTGCAGAAAAATCATTTTGCGGAGGTGGGCGCATCGCATTCGATGGATTACTCCATGAAAAGTTCGGGTGATTTCTTAAAGCGGGGTTATAACTATTCGGAAAATTAAAACCAGGCGGATGAAAATTTACAGCAGAAAAATTATTAAAAGCAGTTCTAGGCAAATTATTAACATAATCTAAATGTTCTGGAGTATGGGTTGCAGATTCCCATACCTGAGGGGCGGAGGCAGCAGTCATCTCCGTGATTTTTTTGCTTAGGATTTCTACTTGCAGAGCGAGCTGGGAGACGTTGTCCACTTCATAAATACCTGCAGGCTTGTTCGGGCGGGACCTAGGCACATTCCACTGATAAGTGTTCATGGCCATGTCCTCAAAAAGCTCAAGAGCGGCTTCCGGGGTCTTATGATTTAAAGTACCGCCAGAAGATGCGTCTATCATTTGCTTCGTGCTTTGATTTAGCCCGTTATAAAATGTCTGCACTTGTAACCATACAGGCAACGCGTGATGTGGGCATCGTCTTAATAATTCTTTAAATCTCTCCCAGGTTTCGTAAAGGGTTTCAGAGTCTATTTGTCCAAAGGCAGAGATGTCATTCCTAAGTTTTGCAGTTTTAGCTGGCGGAAAATACTTCGCCAAAAATTTTTCAGTTAATTCATTCCAAGTGGTTATGCTATTTTTCGGAAGTGTGTTAAGCCACTGCTTAGCTTTAGTTCTTAGAGAGAAGGGGAAGAGTCTTAGCCTGATCGCATCATTTATGACACCATTTATCTTGAAGGTGTCACAAATTTCAAGAAAGCTAGCTATATGTGCGTTCGGATCTTCATCTTGAAGTCCGTCAAATTGCACATATTGCTGCACCATTTGAATTATGCTAGGCTTTAGTTCAAAGTTATTATTTGCAATAGTAGGGCGGACTATACTCGATTCTGTTCCCTCGAGGTTTGGTCGTGCATAATAGGACATAGTCCTTTGCACGGCCTCATCTACGTTGGGTTCTTCCATTCTTAAAGTATTAAATGACTCGGAGTCCTCAACCGGCACTTGGATAGTAGGACCTTGAAATCACGATCTTCTCCGAAGAGTAAGCTCAATTTCGTGGTCCAAGTCCAAAATAACCGACGGACTCCCGCGGGTCATGCACTAAAAGAACAGAAAAGAGGAAGAGAAAGAGAAAAAGGATAAACTAGAAAGAAAAACTAGATTTAGAAAATTAAATAAAATTTTTTTTTCTTTTTGAAATAGATTTTTTTTTAATTATAAATTAACTCCCGAACTTCCCAAGGACTACCCCGTGAAGGGTTCGCAAGGTACTAGACAAGACAGTGGCGCTTAAAGCCCTTTGCCCTTTTCGAGAGAATTAGGTGGCGTAGAAAAATTGTGAGGTTGGTTTCTATTAAGAGCGGTGATTAAATTTTTTTTATTATTTTTTAAAACATTAAAGAAAGGGGATGAGAAAGAGAAGAGATAAAATTAATAGGTTCGTGTTTTCAAAATATCAACGGAAATTGGCTCCCCGGCAACGGCGCCAAAAACTTGTTGCGCGCTAGGGTTCGAAGAAAATAAATGCAACCGAACTAGCAACCCGATGAGGCAAGTATACCTATCGAATTGTAGCAAGGGGACACAAGTGTCGTATTGAAATCCGGGAACTGTTGGCTAAGCTTACTCACACGAACGCTATTATCTTATCGATGGAAAACCAGGGTTTTAGAAAGTCTAAGTGCAGGGGAGAAAGTAAAGCTATACTAGAAAAAGAAACACTGCAATTAAGAGGGCTATTAAGTAAACAACTAAGCTAGAAAGGAAACTACTGCAGTTAATTAAAGAGCACAAGACAGGTGATTACTACGAAAGGTAGAAAATATGAAATGGAAATGCACCCGATCAAGATTCACCTCGGCTAAAGATGATTAAGACAATGCGATAAAAATCTAAACTTAATAGGATAAGGGTCCTTGACCGTGGAGGTTCCTAAAGCTTGAACATGCTTCTCTCGAAGTCGTGCTCAACTGAGTTTAGGAAGGTCCGACCGACTCTCGTCTAAATCGGAGGCCTAAAACTCGCTTTACGCGGTGAACCCCACTATTGGATTTTACTCCAATCCGGGAGATTTGGACGTCTGCCTCTCTCGAGGGGTGCGTACAACTCCCTTTACTCTTGAATGCTCACTTCATTCTTTCGGCCTCTCGGCTAGCCCAGAATGAAAGCAAAGGCGGAGAGCATATATCGAAAATATACCTCCGACCCGTGATAAATCAAGAGTAATTCAAGGCCCTAACCTAAAAAGAAAAGATTAATTAAAACATCATAACATAATCGCTCTAACCTCAGATCATCAAGATCGAGTACAAGGAGGATTAGTTAATCATAATGGAGTGGAGGGGGGAAGATGAGTAGAAAAGCATAAGAAGAACACAAGCTAAACAAGAACACTTTTATTAATAAAAAGGGCAAGTTACACTATTTAAAATTAAAGTTACAAGTGCATGAAAATTAAGCCCTATTCTAGCCCTACATTAAGCACTAAGCAAGAAGAAAATTACATTAAAAGCTAGCACAAACTAAGATTAAACTAGGGTTAACCAAAAAGTACAAAGAGAGGGGGAGAGAGAGAGAGAGAAAAAGCATGAAAAAGGATCAAGAAACAAAGGGGCAGCACCTCCCCCACTCAACCAAAGCTTGCTGAAATGGGGGGGAGGGGGGCTCAATTTATAGATTTTTTCTCGGGTTGGTCACGCCCTCTGACACGCCCTAGGGGGGGCGTGTCAGGGGGCGTGACAGGTATGGATTTGACCTCGGGCTCTGGATTCTGGCTGGAGGGATGATTGCTTCGGTACGTCGGTGGTCACGCCCTGGGTCACGCCCGTGACAGGGGGGCGTGACAGGCATGTCATGTCCAAATCATTGGTCGGAAATCCGTCAGTCGCCGAAAAAGGAAGATGTCACGCCCATGTCACGGGCGTGACATGGGGCGTGACAGTACTATTTGCGTGCTGAGGCGGAAGGGCATTTAATGCCGCGGCAGCTTTGCGGCAGAGGGCGACACGCCCCTGGTCACGCCTAGTAACACGCCCAGGGAGGGCGTGTCAGGGGGGCGTGACAGCGGTTTTGACCGTTTTCTGTCCCTTCCAGCAGGTGTCCTCGGGATCGGGTGACACGCCCTAGGTCACGCCCAGGGAGGGCGTGACAGGGGGGCGTGACAGGCCATTTTGGCAATTTTTCTGAAAACCTGCAAAAAGACAGGAAAAAGTTAGTGGCAATAAAATTTACATAAAAAGGATAAAAATAAACTAATAATAGACATAATTTGTACAATATAAAATATAAAATACGATAATAGTTTAGGCTACAAAACGTATTATCAGAAGCTGAAGAAGTTGCTGCCAATAATGGCCGCAATGTACTGCAATTCTTGCACAAGAACATTTTTACAAGATTTGGAGCTCCGTGCTCTGTCATCTCGAACGGTGGAAGCCATTTCTACAACCGACAGTTCTCTAATCTCTTGAAGTAATTTGGAGTTCATCACTGAGTTGCTTTGGCCTATGACCCACAAACATGTGGACAAGTGGAAGTTTCTAATAGGGAATTAACTAGGATTCTAGAAAAGTCTATTCTTGGGAATAGAAGAGATTGGGTGAAGAGAGTAGACGAAGCATTATGGTCATACATGACCTCTTATAAAACCCCTATTGGAATGTCCCCATACCATCTTTTTTTTGCAAATCATGTCACCTGCCAGTGGAATTAGAACACAAGGATCTATGGGCGACTAAACTTTTTAATAAGGATTCTACCACAGCTGCGAAAGAGAGGTTGGCAAAACTAAATGAATTGGATTAATTCTGGGTACTCGATAATGATAACGCGCATAACTACAAGGAGTGAACTAAGCGATGGCATGACCGACATATCATACCTAAGGATTTTCAGGTCAGAGATAATGTCCTATTGTATAACTCTCGCTTGAAAGTGTTTCCTGTCAAGTTGAAGTCAAGATGGAGCGGACCTTTCATAGTGAGCAGAGTGTCACTGTTTGGAGCGATTGAAGTTAATGGTGAAAAGCTAGGGACATTCAAGGTTAATGGACAAAGGCTGAAGAACTATGTTCAATGGTAGACTGTCGATCAAGGACAAGTTATGGATTTAGCGAACCCTGCCGAAGATGTCACTTGAATCATATTCTTAATTATTTAGTTCAAATAAGTTGTTTTGTAATATAAATTAAATCTTTTTTTTATTTTTGAGAGCACGTTATAATACAGGTATTTGGTCCACCTTAAGGACGGTAAAGAAAAGGGCTTATGGGAGACAACCTAATTTTGCCGCTTTTAATTTATTCAATTATGCTGCGGTGATTATATGTTTTTAGTATCCGTGGTTGGAGATATTCTCTTGTACAGGTGGAGTTCGTTTGGGCTGTGGGCTTTCAGCTGAAATTAACGTCAATCTTCTAGTATGCTCATTTGCTGAGCATGGGGTAACCTCTCCCTCAACTTTTATTTCTCTATTTTTATTTCAAATCTTGGATAGGTTGTTTAGTTTTAGTCTGGTGGGGGAGAGTTATGTGGGTTACCTATGCACATGCACTATTAGAACTTTCATACCAAAATTATATTATCTTTTCTTGTTTTTTTATTTTATCATATCTGCATCGTGCACCTATACCCACATGAGCACGATCTTAAGCACGCACTCGGCTTAAGTCAAAGTTATTTCTTTTGTGTTAACTTTAAAATAGTGGTGTTGGCATAGGATTTCACGATAGAGTGGGGTGAAACTCATGCATTGCTCCTAATCGAGGACTCATGGTGTGTAAAAATAGTATAGATTTAATTATTGTTTATGCTCGTAGGTTTATACTTTTCTGTATTTGTAAATATTGTTTGTACTACTCAAAATGTTGAATTTGGAGTAATCGAACGGTAGTGTAAGAATGTGTATAGCCACCACTAGCCTAATATTGCTCGACTCGGGAGGAAGGATGTCCTTTCTCGGTTGCTAAAAACTTGCCCCAAGCTTTTCTCGAAGCATTGGTGCATGGTTAGTCTAGCGTGAGCATGATTTAGGACATCTTTTTGGCCCGGTTGAGCCTTGTACCCGTCCTAACGATAATCCTTGTTAGCCTATTTTGAGCCTACCCCTCCTGTTGATTTAGCACCACATAGAAATCACCAGAGCCATAAAGCTTTTCCCAGTTGAATACCCCAATCTCGTTGTATTATTATGTTAATTCTTCCATTGGTGTTGTTGTTGTTGTGTTGTTATGCTCTTGTGCGGTGAAGTTTTCTTGAAAATTTGGCTGAAAGTGTATTATAAAAATCTGGAAAAAGAAAAGAAAAAAATATGTGCTGCTTAATATAAAATAAGAAAGTGAAAATGAAGAGTCTATTTGTGTTATTGTTGTGGTGATAGGCGGTACGCAAACCCGTATTGTCAGGTTCAAGTCTGGTGGTGTGGTTCACCTGCATGTGTTGTTGGCTAGAGGATTTCATTTGTATGAGCTCATTTGGGTTATGCGTAGCCATTGTTTTTATCCATTTGCATCCTTACCTATATATATACCCAAGACCCTTTATTTTCCTAAAGTCCTACAGATTCACGCTTGAGTAAAAGTAGCGATGTGGAGAGAGTGTGAACGGGCAAGTGTATGGTCCCCGACATTGATGGATTTCATTGAAGGTGATCCTGAGCCCTGGTCTTTGGCAATGCTCAACTGAGTTGCCTACCTACTTTCTTCCTACGCATGACTGAACGATTCTCCAGATTTTTATTTTTGAGTAGTTAAAATACTTATTTTGCCCTGTCGAAATTCATAAACTTTGTAGTATAACTAAAAATTATATCTATTATATTTCTATGTCCATGCTGTTTTTGATTTCTCATAATACTGTATTTTGAAATTACTTAGCCAGGTAGCTGTTTTCTAGTTCATGGAGAGATGATTTGCTCAAGGCGAGCAAATGTTTAAGTCTGGTTGTGTGATGAGCCCAATATTTATAGGGTTTTTCGGACTCATCTGGGCTTATTTTCTCACTCGTGCACTGCATTATAATCGTTTATCAGTTATATTTGCATCGTTCGTTCATTGAACACATTGAGCATTGTTTTTTCCCATGGGTGTGCAATTGTGCATTCTGTTGTTGGGGGATGCACATGGTGCTCCCCATGGCTCTTCTGGTTGTTGTTGATTATATTTTTGTGCTGGGAGATTATGCTCCATCTTGGTTTTATTGCTATATAGGAAGTCGGGATGTCCTAGATTCCATTTCCATGTCTTGTGTAAAATGCACAGTCGTGAGAAATTATTCACGCTCGGTCTCATGGAAATCGTGCATTATACACAGTAATTCTAGGGACGTCTGTGGCTACCTGTGCGTTTTGTTCCCGCACGATTTTGGGCAAACTGTGCGTGAAGGAAACACACGGATTTCTTATAGCTTTCTTATTTATGCCATTCTATGGTTAATCGTGTGATTTGTTCACGCACGGGCGACAATGCCCGTGCGCGAGTAAAACGCACGGTTCCCCTATATATTCCTGTATTCTATCTTTCAGTTGTTACCCGTGCAATTTCCTTCATGGACGGTCGGAAGCGTCCATGCGCGAGTAAAACGCACGGATCAACAATTCTTAATCTGCAAGCTTGGCAGGGAAGTTATTAACGCATGATCAACGCATGGTCGTGCGCCAAACCGTGCGTGCCTATTTTTCTTACCTGCTTCAATTTAAAGCACAGATTTCTTCTTCCTAGGAGGCTATTCCTATCGACCTTGCCTTTTTGCTCCTCTGAGCAGGAAAACTTCCTTCAAGCCACCATTTTCTCTTTCCTACTTAGAGAGTTGATCCGGACACCATTCTTCCTCCAAGAGCTCACAATAGCATCATCTCAGACCACCATTGTCTTCTCAAAGCTCCATTTCAAGCTCTTAGGGTTTTGCATTCGTGGAGTTCTCTGGATAAATTTAGCCCAGCGATTATTCATGAAGAATACGGGTTATTGGAAGTAAGTGACATCCCTTTTAGACCCCGGACTTCATCCGTAGACTGAGATCGGACAAGGCCCAACAACCCTTGACTCCGGCCACAAATCTCAAAAAGCCTTCATGCATTTGGTTGTTTCTCTTCCCCTTCACTTATAGTATTTCTTTTCTGCTGATTTGGAGGTTGGAATGATGTGTAAGAATAGTATTTAGCTTAAGTATTTCAGCATGTCTATGTGTTGTTATATCTTAGTTTCTTGATTGTGATGATGAGCTTCAGTTTTTCTTATTCTTGTTTAGATAGTGTCGTTCTAGCAATTACTAGAAGCATGCGTGGTGAAGAGGTGATTGCGACCCTCATTGGCTAATCCATCTTCCATATTACTATCTTGAGTAATCCACCAAAGCAACGCAGGTATGGCGACCTGCATTAGTTTTATTAGTGTTAAAATTAGGAAACCCAAAATTAGCCCCTTTGTTTACGTAAACACTTGCAATCAATTTTTCAATAGCGAAATCACACTCCCTACTTGTACTCCTCGAGAGATCAATATCCGGGAATTCAATTCCTCAACATTATTACTTGACAACGATCGGTACACTTGTTGTGACTATCATCAAGAAACTTGGAAACAACTGAATTGGAAAGCTTAATCTTGATTCCTCGAACTCTTGAGTTAAGAATTTTACCAATTCTTCTGACTTTGGCATTCTGAAAGAATTCTTCGACTTCTGGAAAAATAATCTTACATGGTTGCTGTAGAACAAATGTCAAGCCGGCAATATACCGAAGAAGAAAAAGATTCTGAAAATCTTTTGAAATCTCTGCAATTCCAGTTGAGACGAGTTCACTTCCAATCCCTATCTTCGAAGTCAATGCCATTGATCCAGAGAATACAAAACTTGATTGCGGGAAGAGAGATTGTGGAGTGCTCTGCTACAGTGGTGGAAGTCGAACGATCTTCTTCTTTTTTTGTCTAGAAAGGGGTTTTGAGATCGCGTAAAATGGAAATTCCGGATTTTTCTATTTATATAAGCCCTAATTTTTGATGATTAAGGAATTAAATAACGTGACATACCTGAGAATATTATGGCATAAATATCTGGGTGCGAATATCTAAATTTGAACGTGAAGCCGAAAAAGAAAAAATTCCTTCTGATTTCTCGAGTGGATAATCATTACTCAAGTGGGAGAACTATAGTACTTGAGTAATATCTGGAATTTCTCGAGAAGTATTTTATTACTCAAGTAGAATTTCTCGAGAGTTATACTTAGTTCTCGAGTATTCCAAATAAGTACTCGAGTAGTGATAGGTCTTACTGGAGAAATGAAGTCTGTACTTAGGAAATTCTGAATTTTTGATGTGATTCTTGATCCTTGAGCTATGTTGTGTGTCGTCCTTCTTTATTCTTCTTTGCTCTACATGCCAATTTCTATTTTGAAGAACGAGAACTTGGCCTCGTCCAGTAGCTTCGTGAAAATGTCTACAACCTTCCTATAAGTTGGGACATACAAGAGGTTGATGTCTCCATGCTTCACATGCTCCCGGATCAAGTGATACCTCAGCTCTATGTTCTTTGTCCTTCTGTGAGACACTAGGTTGTTGGCGATTGCAATTGCACTAGAAGAGTCACAAAACATTGGAATGTTTTGGTACCTCATGTTGAAATATTCAAACTGGTTCTTTATCCGTAACAGCTATATACAACAACTGCCTGCAGAGATATACTTTGACTCGGCTATTGAAATTGCACATAGTTCTGCTTCTTGCTCCTCCAGGATATGAGTCTTCTTCCTAGTAGTTGACAAGTCCCGGAAGTGCTCTTCCTGTCATCTTTAGCTCCTGCAAAATCTACATCTGAAAAACCAATTAGTTTGTTATCATTACTTCTTAGGTTCCATAAGCCAAGATTTGGTGTACCTTTAAGTTATCTCAAAATACGCTTTGCAGCAGCGTAGTGTGATTACTTACATTTCACTTGAAATTTATCATATATACATGTTAAAAACATTATGTCTGGTCTACTCGCAGTAAGGTAGAGAAAGGACCAAATTATGCTTCTGTACTTGGTTTCATCAAAAGGTTTCCCTTTTTCATCCTTGTCTAGAGACATAGTTGAACCCATTGGAGTCCTCATAGAGGTTGCGTTCTCCATTCCGAATTTCTTAATTAACACCTTGGTGAAATTCATTTTCGAGATGAAAATTCCATCTTCAGATTATTTCACTTGAAGTCCTAAGAAATACTTTAGCTCTCCCAAACTGCTCATTTCAAACTTCCCTTGCATAAGTTTTGAAAACTTCTTGCAGAGGTTGTCGTCAATAGAGCCTAAAATAATATCAGCGACATAGATTTGCACTAGAAAAATCTTGCCTTTTATTTTCCTAAGAAATTATGTCTTATCAATCATTCCCCTTGTGAACTTGTTCTCAAGAAGAAAGCTAAACATCATCTCATACCAAGCTCGAGGAGCTTGTTTCAACCATATAATGATTTAAATAAAAAATAAACATGGTTAGGAAAGTTAGAATCAACGATACCTGGATGTTGTTCCACATACACTTCTTCCTTTATGTCACCATTAAGGAAGGCCGACTTCTCGTCCATCTGATAGACAGTGAAGCCCTTAAGTGCAACATAGGCTAGGAAAAACCTGATTGCCTCCAGTCTTTCCATTGGAGCATATGTCTGGTCGAAGTCAATTCCTTCTTCTTATCCTTATCCTTCCGCGACGAGTCTGGCCTTGTTCTTTATGATTGTTACATCTTCGTCCATCTTGTTCCTGTAGACCCACTTTGTTCTGATGACGTTCTTACCTTTGGGTCTTAGAACAAGATTCCATTCTTTGCAACTCTTGAATTATTTCAATTCTTCTTCCATTCCCATTATCGAAGATGCATCTGAGTTTGCTTCCTCAAACTTCTTTGGTTCAACTTGTGAGAGAAAGCTCAAGTATAAATTTTCATTAGTTGTACCTCTATGAGTTCTGACACCGTCCCGGGGATCTCCGATGATTTGATCAATTGGGTGGTCCTTCATGTGTCTGAGCTCTAGGTTCCTTGCATCTCGAGCTTCCTCAACCACTGGAGTGACTTTATCAACTTGAATGATATCTTCATCATGGTGATCATCTTCTCCAAAAGGGGTTGGAGTGGTGATCGTGATAAACTCTTGATCTTTTTCCTTAGTTTTCTCATCCAAGCTCAATTCCTTCAGTTTTGAACCTGTATCTTCAATGAACACACTAGACGAACTAATTTGCTGAAAGCTCGTCTCATCAAATACAACTTGAATAGATTCTTCCACAAGCAGGGTTTTCTTATTGAAAATCCTATATGCCTTACTATGACAACTATATCCTACAAAAATACCTTCAAAGCTCTTTTCACTAAATTAGTCGTGTGATACTTACCATTGTTAAGGACGAAGCATTTACTACCAAAGATTTTAAAGTATGAAATGGTCGATTTCCTTCCCTTTAGTAGTTCGTAAGGTGTCTTATTATGGTTTTTGTTTATGAGTGCTCGATTTTGTACGTGGCATGCAGTGTTGATAGCTTTAGCCCAGAAATATTTCGGTAGTAAGGCATCACTCAGCATGGTACTATAAGCCTTTATGAGTGTTCTATTCCTTCTCTCAATAACTCCATTCTATTGAAGAGTATGAGGAGAGGAAAACTCATGAAAGATACCAAGACTTTCACAGAATTCTGTCATGGCCCCAGAATTGAACTCTATTCCATTGTCACATATTATTTTGACAATGGAGCAGATGTATTCATTCTGGACTTGCTTGACAAAATTCATAAAGATATCAAAGGTATTTGACTTGTGTTTTAGAAATAACAGCCACGCAAAGCAAGAGTAATCATCAACAATAACCAATGTATATTCCTTACCTCCCATACTTCTAATTTGCAGTGGACCGAACAAGTCCATATGAAGTTGGTGTAAACACCTATTAGAATCTTTGCCAACAATGCTTTTAAAGGTAGCCCTTGTTTGCTTTCTTTTCACACATGCGTGATAAGGTCTATCTTTAACGCACTTGACATTTGGGGCATCACGTACTAAATTAAGAGAAACTAATTCATTACTAGTTTTGAAATTTATATGTGCTAATCTCTTGTGTCATTTGTCATTAAGAGACACACTATCTTTTGCCAAAAAACACACTGGTATAGAAGAGTCTATCCAAATAAAATTTAAATAAAAGATATTCCTACTACGAGTGCCTTATAAAATCGTTTCTAAATTATCAACCGATTTTATCAAACACTTGTCTGTATGAAATTCTACGATGTATTCTTTATCGCATAGTTGGCTTATGCTTATGAGATTGTGTTCCAATCCTTCAACATAAGCCACATCGGAAGAGGATACACTACCATTGGTAATCGTACCGTAGCCTTTTGTAATTCCTCTGTCAGAACCTCCAAAGATGACCTTTGTCTCATTCATGACTAGAGAATAATTCTGGAGATGGATTCTTGTCCAAATCATATGCCGAGAGCATCCACTGTCCAAATACTAGATGAGATTTTTGGTGGCCTAAGGACATTCCTGCAAAAATAAAATCAAGTTGCCTTAGGAACCCAAACTTGTTTGGGTCTTGGTCTCTTGTTAACACACTCCCGCTATGAGTGTTAACATTATGAGTGCTCTTTCTCACACTATTAACTTGAGCAGTTTCATAATATCTTAGATTAAACCAACAATCTATGGCGAAGTGACCAACCTTGCCACAACACCAACAGTCAAATCTGTTGTACCTTTGCCTAATCATCTCCTACTCGACCTTCTGAGATTGTGGTCTAGCATGGGTAGTAGAATTTGAAGTAGAAGCTTCATGGTGATGACATTCAAATGACTTCATATCCTCAGTAGGCTTTTCTACAACGGGTTTAGCTTTTGGTGCTTTCTTGATGTTTTGACAATGATTATAAGGTCCGTAGCTCTGAATAGTGATCTCCTCATAAGGTGCCTTGAAGACACTATCGCCAAAGTTTTGGGGACGAGTCCATCCTTCGTACCGAGACCTGGGCTCTACATGAGTAGGCCTAACAAACTCGTTCATTGGAAAGAAAACATTCTTGAACGAACTTTGTTCTTGAGGATATTTCCATTTCTCCTTGGCTAGAGCCTTCTTGGTGGCCTTATTTCTCCTTTTAGCCTTGTTTCTCCTAGAAGATTTACTAGGGATGCCACATGGCCTAAGCTAATACCTTTTTCCTGAGCAGAGAATTCAACAACAAGCAAAAGAACTGTCTTAGGCTTGGAGAAACTTTCAACAAGTTTATTTTTAGCTGCAAGTTTTTCTTCCAATTCCTTGATGTCTTTTTCTGTCAGATCTACTTGCTTGAGACCCTTATTATATTCTTCCATAGCATTATGGAAGTCTTTCCTGAGTGAGTCCATCATTACAATTTTCTCCTTTAGATTGATCTCTTTAGCCATAAGAGATTTGATCGCCTTTGCTTGAGCTCTTGAAACTCTACGACATTTGTCGTATGCTTTGATCACCTCTTAATATTAATGCAAGAGTTCAGATTCATTGTTAGAAGAAAATTCCTCATGATCATGGCCAGAGTCATCAAATTCAGAAAGAGGTGTATGAGAATTTACCTTCCCATTGAACTGGGGTTCTTCCTCTTCATCTGTTTGTGCCATAAGCCCAAAGTAGTCTTCCTCCTCATCACTAGACTCAGATGAGTCTGTGTCACTGAGGGTCTTTCCCTTCTTGTCTATTAGGCTTCTTTCGGTCTACTTCTTATTGTATGAATTTTTCTTTTCTTCTCTTCTGCCACCCTCCTTCTTCTTGTGAGGGCAGTCATCGATGACGTGTCCTGGCTTATTACAATAATAACAAACATAGCCAGTATAAAAATGTTTGTTGTGCTTAGTGTGATAATAATCTTGTCTACTTGAGCCCTTGTGACGATCACCATCATGATGTGATCTTCTGAATGAGGCATCCTAGCCTTTCCATTGCTTCTTCTTGTATAAGAATTTCTTGAATTGTCTTGAGAGAAGAGAAAACTCTCCTTTAGATAATTTTGAGCCTAATGTGCTTGGCTCTGAATATTCTTCTTCACTTTCTTCTTGTTCTGGGGCAGGAGAAGCAGCCTTTGAATTCCTTGAGGTGTCTGCCATTAGAGCGACAAACTTCTCCTTGGATGAAGATTTGTTCTTCTCTTCTTCAGCTTTTCTTGAATTTATATATAGCTCATATGGAATAAGCTTTCCAAAGAGATTTTGTGGGTCTGTCTCTTCTATCTTTCAAAATTCCCGGATAGCACAAACCTTGTAATCCCATTCCTTAGTTAGGAATTTCATGAACTTATAATTCAGTTCCCCATTTGGGAAGACTCGGCCATAAACTCCTTGGTCGTTGACAATCTTATAGAAATTCACAAAGGTATCTGCAATGGAGTCCTTGGGACCTTGTCGGAATGCTTTATATTTCTGATTTAGAAGGGATCTTCTGTCATCCCTAACTTTGTCAGTGCCTTCCATCAAGATGATGAGATACTGCCACATTTTATTGGCGGATTGGCAGTGAATCAAATTCTGCAGCATAGAATCATCAACTGCACTTGCGATGATATTTTTAGCTTTCTTGTCTAAAGAGACAAGTGCAATTTTAACCTTATCAAGATCCATCTGTTTCTTAGGAACTTGCTTTGTTGGATCAATGGAGGAGGATATCATTGGAATATGAGGTCCTTCTTCCACTATAATGAAAATTCTGGGATCCACGGCTTCCATGAAGAACTTTATCCTTTCTTTCCACATAGCAAAGTTGTTCCTTGTGCACAGAGGAAGCTTTGAAAAATCCTTAACTTTGTCTATGCTTGAATTCTCTAAAGACAACTAGGAAGCTTGTTCACAGAGGTTTTAACCTTTTTGATGAACAACCTCCCTCTGATACCAAGTGATGTTTATTGTTGTTTACCTAAATAACCTAGAGGGGGTGAATAGGTTAGGTCTGCGTCTTTTTGTGGAATAAAAATTTGAGCGAGCGAAGCACAGAAAACAAGCACACACAATATAGAGTACACCAGATATATAGTGGTTCACCAATCTTGGGTACGTCCACTCTCCACCTCACCGATCTAATAACACGCTAGACTTGGCTACTTCACTATTTACTCAGATTGAAAACTAATCCTTCAACTCGGAGCAATACCCATACAACTCGATCCACAAAAACAGATCTACACTCGGAAGAAAAAACTTCCTACAAACTCGGAGAAAAAATCTCCTACAAGAATAAAATGATTTACAAATAAATAAACAAACATGTCTTCACAAATCTGGCAAAGTATCGGCTTCTTCCTTCTTGAAAATTGAAAAGCCCTTTCAGAAGAGTTGCGGAAGAAATCTGAGTTTGCTTGGATCTGAGAACTCAGAATCACCAAGATCAAGAAAGAGATGTGCGGCGGTAGAGAAGGCTTGACCTGTAGATTCTTCTTGTCTGAATCCTTTGGATCGAGAAGATCGGAGTAGATGAAGACGATGTGAAGCGGTGCAGTTCTTCCCGATTTAGAATAAGAACCAATTTAGAAACTTGTTATCTCTCTATTATTCTTCCTTAGGGTTAGTCAAATGCGATTAGACCTGTTATAGGAATCAACCAGTGGTCATAATAATAAATGACTTAGACACGTGGACCAATAATTAAGGAAATTATTTTGAAAATGCGTCTCATCACTTAACAAAATTTCAGAGAAAAAGAACTTTAGTTCTCGAGTGAGGATAAGACTACTCGAGAACAATGTCTTGTTCTCGAGAAAGCAACTACAAGGTTCTCAAGAAGCAGCACTTAAGGAAAATTCAGGAAAATCATCTTCATTACTCGAGTGGAATGTGGATTACTCAAGTACTCAATTTGTTTCTTGAGAAATGTATGTAAGCTTCTCGAGTATAAAACATAGAGAAAATCCTGAAGAATAATTCTATCTACTCGAGTAATAGAACATGACTTATCGAGAAGTAGATGGACTTCCAGAGTACAGGTACTTCACTACTCGAGTGATAGATATTCTTCTCGAGTACTTGACTTCTGTCACTCGAGACAAAGTATTGAACTACTCGAGTAAAGGCTTTTAGCTACTCGAGTACTAGACTTAGAGAAAATCCTGAGCTAGAAATCTTTGTTAACTCGAGAACAAGGAGAGATCTACTCGAGTAATAGAATTAGCTTCTAGAGAACTAAGTTCAGTCTTCTTGAGAACTATTTCCCTTAATCGAAATCTTGACTTAGGTCACTCGAGTACTCACTGAAAATCTACAGGAGTACCCATGTCCTTCTCAAGTAAAACTCTTAGAAAATTTTTAGCTTCCTAAAATTTTTTCTTTCTTCAATGAGATCAACAACAAGTCTTTCTCCTACAAGTATAGTGCTTGAAAAAGAAGTGTATCCTAATAGAGATGGTACACATGATTCAACACCATAGATCTCACAATGAGGGATTACATTGTATGGTCCAGTGTTTCGTGACTCATTATAGACTTACATTGGTTTACACTTGGTAATTAAGTCCTGTAAACACATAACTCAAACAAGACATCAAATACAACTTAATTCATCTTAGTTTAAGTGTGACTTCATACAAATCTAGGTTATTGTGGAGACAATACCCAGCATTCCCCAATTTGAAGAAGTCAAAACCCTTATCAACCTTTATAAAAAATGTTTTCTTTCCTTAGTCAATGATACACCCAACCTACACAGCAAAATATATATTGAAATTCTGATAAACTATAAGAAAATGTACCTCATTTCCTTCCTCTATGGTGAGCATCACTTACTCCCCCTGTTTTGCTCCAAGGTGTTTGTCCTTACATGAGTTCCACATGTCTTTCTTTCCCCTTTGCCATCTCTCCCACTTGATAAGTCTCCCCCTTGCTAGGACCTCCTCTATTCTCTCCCCCTTTTTGACTCCTGTAGAATGTGAAGATGGGGGCTGGCCCTTCCTTGGCTGACCTTCTCTCTTCTTTCCAGAGTAACTTACTCCCCTCAGTAGAAGCATCAGTGAACTGATACTACTGGGGAGTCTGTATGTCCATCAAGAGGAACAATACCTGCACCAAAAAATGCAAAGGGAGTGCCTGAAGCTATGGCAAGTTCAACATACCTAACTCAAATTTGAGGGTGTTGAACTTTGCTTCATCTAATGGCTTAGTGAAGATATCAGCCACTTGCTTGTCTGTGGGGAAAAACACAAGACTGATGTCTTTCTTCTCCACATGCTCCCTAATAAAATGATATCTTATTTCTATATGTTTAGTCCTGCTATGTGAGATAGGATTCCTAGAAATAAAAATAGCACTTGTAGAATAACAGTAGAGAGGAGTTCTACTTACCTGAAGGTTGTAATCCTTGAGCCGATGTTGGATCCACAGAACCTGAGTACAACAACTGGCTGCTGATATATATTCTGACTCAGCAAAGGATATAGCCACACTAGTTTGCTTCTTATTACTCCAAGAATCTAGCTTTCTTCCTTAGAACTAACTGGTTCCAGTAGTGCTATTCTTGTCTTCTTTCAACCTGCAAAATCTATATCTGAAAATCCTGTTAGATCAAAATCCCTATTTCAAGGGTACCATAGGCCAAGATCTAGTGTGACCTTAAGATACATCAAGATTTTCTTTGCAGTAGAGTAATGAGAATCTTTAGGGCAGGCCTGATACTTAGCACAAACACATGTGGCATACATGATGTCAGGCCTACTAGAAGTCAGGTATAGAAGGGAGCCAATTATCCCTCTATACAAAGACTCATCAATTGGTTTCCCTGCCTCATCTTTGGCTATATACATACATGATCCCACAGGAGTTCTCATGGTGGAGGCATTCTTCATACCATACTTTTTTATTAGCTCCCTGGTGAACTTTGACTTGGATATGGACAAGCCATCATCAGTCTGTCTTACTTGTAGTCCCATAAAGAACTTGAGTCACCCATGCTGCTCATTTCAAATTTTCCTTGCATATGTTTAGCAAACTTCCTGCAAAGGTTGTCATCAGTAGATACAAAGATAATGTCATCGACATATATCTGGACAAGGATAAGATTGACCTTTGATTCACATAGGAATAGGGTCCTGTCTATCTTCCCCCTTTAGAATTTGTTCCTAATTAGGAAGATGGACAAAGTTTCATACCAAGGCCTAAGGCCTTGCTTTAGCCCATATAGAGCTTTCCTAAGCTTATATACAAAATTATGAGAGTTAGGATCTACAAAACCTGGTGGCTAATCCACATATACTTCCTCTTTTAGGTCCCCATTCAGGAATGCTGACTTGACAACCATCTGGTAGACTCTGAATCCCTGATAGCAGCAAATGCAAGAAAAATCCTTATTGCTTCCAATCTGGCTACTACAATAAAGGTAAGGTCAAAGTCTATGCCCTCTTAATGCATGTAGCTATTAGCCACCAGTCTAGCCTTATTCTTGACAATAATGTCATCATGACCCAACTTGTTCCTATAGATCAACTTAGTCCCTATGACATTTGGTCCTTGTGTTCTTTGGACTAACTTCCAGACATTATATATCTTAAATCTGTCTAATTCTTCTTGCATTACTCCAATCCAGAACTGGTCCATGATTGCTTCTTCAAACTTCTTTGGCTCTTCTTGAGACAGGAAGTTTTAGTAAAGAGTTGTATTAATGCTCCTGCTTGTGGTCTATACTCCATGATTTTCATCACCAATAAATTAATTTACTAGATGGTCCCTTAGATGCCTGGTAGCATGAGGCAATCTAGCTATAGCTTGCTGATCTTCAGGGTTTTCAGCTAGCTTATAACACCCCAAAACACTCAGGATAAAAATTCGACCTAGCTGGACTAAATCGTCGAGCGGAGCTCAACGACAAATGTAGAGCGGAGCTCCACGACAAACGTAGAGCGGAGCTCGACGACAAACGTCGAGCGGAGCTCGACGAAAATAGTCAAGCGGAGCTCGATGACAAACGTCGAACGGAGCTCAACAATAACTGCCAAGCGGAGATCCACGATAAACGTCGAGCAGAGCTCGATGAAACATCGAGTAGATCTCAACAAAATGTCGAGCAGAGATCGACGAAAATGTTGAGTAGAGATTGGGCGGTGTTATTTCCCCGGTTGACAAAACATCGAGAAGAGCTTGACGAAATCCTTTGAGCTCGACGTTTTTATATGAGCTCGACGAATTGAGTTCGGCGAATGTCAAAGGAGGTATGATCGTAATGTTTTTGGCTTCTGAGTGGCCTTTTAGCGATGGTTGACTTGTTATCTCAAATGCAGGCCATTACTGCTGGATAGTGGGGAGATTGAATGGCTAGGGGTATACCCGAGCCCTATAACTCGAGGGGTTTTGGGAAGAGAAATTAATTCTCTGTCTTATCTTCTTCTTCATCATTTCCTGGAAGAGCAGAAAACTGAGAAAGGGTGGGTGCTGGGCTGAGCTAATTGCTTTGCTGAAGGAGATCTAGTGGGTGGAATCGAGATCTGAGGATAGATCTGTGAAGAGGAAAGCGGCTTGATTCTTTCCATCCGCGTAGATTTTCTCCAATGGCACTAAAATAGCTTTCAAGGATAACGATCTTCTGCTTGGATAAGTGAATTCCTCTTTTATACATATGCATGGAATCCTCCACCAAAAGGTGGAAATCGTAAGTGATATCTTTGGGGTTGATATTTGAAATCCCATGTAGGGTTTGCATTAGATCCGGAAATGTGTAGTACGGAATAGGCATGCTTTGTGAAGCCCATCCGAATATGTTGGTCTGGATTGGTGATGTTTATGCTCCAAACTGTAGAATACTTCGCCTATAAAACGTGTATTGTATGGAGTCCTTGTGGTTTGCCTGTGAAGTAAAGTAACAGGAAGTACTGGAGGAATTCTCAAGGAAATTATTTAGGGGATATGAACTTTTTGTTCAACGGGCAAGGTGAAGTTTTACCCGCGTCAGTCCAGGCTTGAAAATGATGATTTGAGCAACAGGAAAGGCTTATCTATACCCGCGTGATAGTTGCCTAACTAGAGTGCTAAAGTTATTGGCGTTCGGCAGGATCATATAATGAGAGTCTTGGGTTGTTTGCCATCCAGACTAAACTCTCCTGCCGTGGGCTGTGGAGCACAAATGCTCATTGTTTACTGTCATGTTTGGGACCTCTGAATGGTGGTGGGACCCTGGTTTCGGTACACCAATAATATGCCCTGAGTGCACGGAGCGTCGGCTCGTTGTGTCGGCGTTTGTGATATATTGAAATGTGTGGTTGTGCACTTTCAAGTTATATATCTATTTGTAAATGCTATGCATGCAGGGATGGATTTCCTATGCCCCGAGCCAGGAGCATTGTCGTTATAATTGGTCAGCTGAATGCTGACCGTTGCCTTATTTTCCTCCGGATGGTGGTTTATCATTATGGAGGTGCTGAATAGCCAAGCGGGAAATAGCGGGCTAAACCCTCGCTGCTAAATTGTCCCTCAAAGGCCGTGTTGTTTTTATTTTTCATGTGTGGCCGACCTGCGTGTCAATGTTTGTAATCCATACTTTTGAAGAAATATGTAAGGCCATATAGCCATGGACTTTTATGTATTTATGTAAAATTTCTATGATATATATAAATGTGGTGTGTTGGAACCCCTTGTTTGATTTGGGCTAGGATCACTGAGTTAGGATATGACCCAACATGTATAGATCAGGGTCATAGATGTGTCTTAGAGTCTAGGTCCAGTCCCTTAAGACAACAGTTCAAAGTACCAGCCTCCAACACTGCCAGAGACTCAAGACTTAGAAGATTCAAGACTTAATAAAAAGGAGATCTGCGTTCGTCGAACTCCGGTCGACGATCATCATGCTCAACTCGACTAACCCAGAGACAATTCTCTGAGCTGAGTTCAATGAACATAGATCTTGGCTCGATGATCTTTGAACATAGTAATAACTCCTCTGTCAAACTTCAGTCGACGAACTAAGAACATCAGGTAGACGAACTCTGTCCTCAGTTCGACTAACACTTCAGCTCTCAGCGCAAAAATTGAATCTGCACCACAGTTCACTCAAAGCCAAAGATCTCTCAATGCCAAAATTTATTTAAAGCTAAAGTTCACTCAACGCCCTCAATGCCAAGATCAATACTTCAATACTCAACATCAGAAAATATTCTAAGTCCAGACTGCAGACTCTGCTCGACGATCTTGAATCTCAGCTCGACGAATAGCCGTTCTCAGGTCGATGAAATAACAGGTCGACGAAAGCCATTCTCAAATCGATGAATGCCATTCTCAGGTTGACGAAAGCTGTTCTCAGGTCGATGAAAACTGTAAGGCATATTGTCATTTATTCTTTACTTTTTTGTCTCCTTGTCTTATACTACTATATGCTGTTAATTTCCTGGATAATCAATGCTCTTATATCTTTCGAATTGAGCCGTTACTAGCAGCATTGATTACAAATATTTTTAATGGAATTAACTACTTATATCTTGGGACAGACATAGAATAGAATATATGACAGTATACTTATCGTTTTCATTTTCGAGATTCCGGCTAAGCATTTATTGCAGATTTTTTGAATTCGTCCATGCTATAAACATCATTCGTGGATCTCTCAGAAAAGAGACAGTCACTGAGAGGTAAGAAAAATATAGAAGAAAAGTGATGCACAAAAACTCGTGTGCTATCAACAAGTAACACATAGGAAAATGCTTACAGACATCAAAAGTGCAGTGAAATCAGTTCTAAAAAAAACTACTGCTCTTAAGAGAAGAAGAAGGAACAACCATCACCATCAAGATTCCTTCTTCCTTTCTCTCTTTACTTTCAGGGATCTCAAGTAACAAGCTATTCAAATCAGTCAAGGATCTCTGAAGAGCTAAAAGGCCTACTCACCCTTTTTCAAAGCTTTCACTCCTGAACCAGTAAAGATCTCAGGGGGAGCTTTGACAACAACACAAATCCACTAATCTTCTCTCAGTTGTATTTGAGAAAGAGAAGAACACAATCACTCTCTCATCCCCACCTCTGTACAGGGTTTTAATTCCCTTCAAAATTATTCCTGGTTGCAAGTCTCTTAACCAAAAGACTTGAGGATTAGTTTTTGAGCACATGATCAAAAGCTCATTGGTGGAAGTCACTTGATCAAAACCTGTATTGGATTCCTACCTAGGGTGGTAGAAGAGTGGATGTACCCAAGTTTGAGGAACTACTATAAATTTCTTGTGTTATCTGTATGGCTTTGTAGTTTTTTCTTTGTGAATGTGCTGTGATATATTATTATTGTGTAGCTTAGTTTATCTGTTGCACTTGTGCACCTATACTGTAACGTCCCAATTCGCGCTAGGCCCCTCGTACGAGTTTTGGGTCAAGAGACTCGACTCGGGCTCGGGGTGCACTGACGCGAGATGTCGGGCGTATTGGATGGGTGTAGAGTTGAGTGATGTCTAATGGACTGAAAATCGTAGGGAATGGTCGAACGAGGGTCGACGATAGTCGATCGAAGTTCGACGATCGTCGACCACGGGTTGACGAAGATGGTTGAACGAGGGTCGACGATAGTCGACCGAAGTTCGACGATAGTCGACCGGGTTGACAAAGATAGTCGACTGCGGGATTAATAAAGATAGTCGGGCAGAGTAAACCAAGATGGTCGACCGAGGGTCGACGATAGTCGACCAAAGGTCGACGATCGTCGACCATATGTCGATGATTTGGAGCTGATCGTTGAGAGTGACTCAGATATGCAAGACTAAGGAAAAATCGTCGAGAATGACCTGACGATTCTCACCAATCGTCGAGAATGTCTGATGATTCCCACCGATCGTCGAGTATCGTCGACTGATACTCCACGGCCGGATTTCTGAAAAGTTTGCTAAGGGAAATTCGTCGAGAATGACCCGCTTATTCTCGCCGATCGTCGAGTATCGCCGAGAATACTCAATATACTCAACGCCCGGATTTCTGAAAAGTTTGTCAAGGGAAATTCGTCAAGAATGACCTGACGATTCTCGCCGATCGTCGAGAATGACCTGACGATTCTCGCTGATCGTCGAGAATGACGACTGATTCCCACCGAATTTGACTTGTACGTTTTCACCCAGGCGGACCCGCTGTTCTGAGCGGACTGAACCGGACATCGGGATTTACGCCGGATGATTCTTTGGACCGGTCCTTTCAATTAAGACCTAATTTGGGCGGTCCAATTAGAGATTGACATGTGGCGGAAGGGATTAAACCTAATATGTGATATAAAAAGGAAGTAAACCAAACCCTAGCCGTCACTTAACCTTTGCCGAGCCGTCACTGTGCGAAACCGACGGAGCGGAAGAGGAGATATCGGGAGTCGCCGGAGGCAGGTTCTGGAGGAAAAGCCCCGCCGTTTCCGTGGAAGAATACTGCTAACGAAGCCAAGGATGCCGCCACGAAGAATAACGCAATCCATGGCCGGCAACGGAGGAAACGCCGGAAATGAGGTGAGTTTCCTCCCCCCCCCCCTCCGTTGGTGCTAGATCTATAGTTATTTTTAGGCGAGACATCGACTCAAACGAGTCTAGATTTGTGAGATGAAGCTTTCTAGGAAGGCCATGCTAGAGTTTGTGCTCTAAAGTTTAGTCGTCTTCAACCTCCTCTCGCTTCAAAGTGATGATAGGGGTGGTCATGTGAAGAGGAAATGGCCTCAAGAGGGAGAATAAGGGTGGAGGAACTTCTGGATGCGATTTGGGGAAAATCGCTTGAGGAGGAAGATGAACGGATGCCGTTCACTTCGCTTCAAGATGCGTGCAGAATCTGTATTCTGCACGCAGCGACCTTCTTGGCTATTTTTAAGCAAGAAGAGGGCGGATCTGGGCTTTCGACTAAACATGAAAGTTGTAGCCTTTGAAATTACCTTTGCAACGATTGGTTGCACGTTTCCATGCGATACCTGTAGCCACGGGAAAGTCTGTTTGAATCTGCTGCGGTTGGAAGTTAATGCCCAGGAATTATGTATCCTGTACGCAGCAGACTTCGAGTTGCATTTCCGGTATGATGTGACCAGATCTGGGCTTTCGACTAAACACGAAAGTTGTAGCCCTTGAAATTACCTTTTCAACGAGTGGTGGCACGTTTTCGGGCGATACCTGTAGCCACGGGAATCCTCCGTCAAAGTTGCTGACCAGATTAAATACAATTCTAGGTGATTATAATATGAACTTGGATTCGATGGAATAGATGTTGCAATTCATCTCAAGGTTGGGTGAATCCCTTTGTGGTAATCACCGAGGTAATGTGAAGATTGATGTTTGAGGATTTGAATCCCTATGCCGAGATGTGAATCAAGCCTAAGAGAATGAAAGGCTTTGTTATATTTATTAGATCACCATTATGCACCTTATCTATAATATGTTGAATTCATTTGGAAGGATTTGTAATTGGTTAAAACTATGGTCAGGATGTGTAATGGATTGGTGGAAGGGAAAGGATAGTCCAATGCTTATAGTGTCGTCTCCCCACGGGTAGCATTGTGAAAGTTAACAAGTGCGGTGTTGACCGTCACTGATGGGAATGAGGTTAAGTTGGATAAAATCGGACGGTTGGGCTTGGTCCTCGGTGTTCACGTCCCGAGGCTCCATCCGTATTTGTTGGATGGTTGGGCTTGGTCCTCGTGCTTACTCCGAGGCTCCTTCTATGCCATGAATTGTGGAATTGCATGTGGTGTGAGTCGACACGCGGTGTCGTGATCCCGGGTAAAGGATAGTGTGGCAGGTCTATGGGCTCGTCAATCGTCACACCGATGGGAGTTGACAGTTAGACCTTGGGCGGTTGGGCTTGGTCCTCGGTGTTCACGTCCCGAGGCTCCTTCCGTGCCAAGTGAACGGTTGGGCTTGGTCCTCGTGCTTATTTCTGAGGCTCCTTCCGTGTCATACCATAGGCCAGTCAGGGGCTAGGATCTTGGTGCATATTTACCCGAGAGAACCCGCTGAGCCGTAGTACGCAGGTGAGCTCCGCTGCTATGTTCTTAGCGTTGAGGCGTACGGAGGCCTAGGCCAGGTAGTGTGGAGACCAGCCTAGTAGTGGAGATGCCCGCTCTACTATCACCCTTTGGCCACGACGGTTGATGCCTGAGAGGTTAGCTACCTGCTCGAATAGTGGGAACTATAAGTCTGTGTCGACATAGCGATTGCATGTGCTTGAGCATGGGTGTGTCACTGCATTGCATACATAGCATTGCACTTCATTACATACACAAGACCCTCATCGTATAAGTTTGTATGGGCACTACTATACGATGAGTTACTTTCTGCTGAACGACCCTCAACTTATATGCTTGTATGGGCATCCATATAAGTTGAGTTACTTACTGTTCTAATTATGTACTCTCTTGCTGCTGTAGTTTGTAGATTTGAAATAAGAGCTTACTTATTATACACTGCTGATGTTGCTGCTTATATCATGTATACTCATTTCACCTGTTGTACTACTGTTATTTATATATTGTACCTATTCCTTTCTCCGCCCGGTGCCGAGGAGTTGCCGGGGGAGCGGATGTGAAACCACTTAGTCTTTTTGACTAACGGTTGCTACGTCTTCCTTTTTAGGAGGAAACCCCGCAGGTGGAGCAGCAGGCTATGCAGACGGACAACCAGGCCAGGGTGACAGGGCCTGAAGGGACGGTACCGTCGCTACCGTCGGTTACGGATGTGAGTGAGAGAGAGATTGTGTTGTAGCCCTTCGGGGCAATTCTGTTTACGTACTCATATATTAGAAGCTTGTTGTAGCTTCTTTATTTATAATATTATGGACATATGCTTGGTGTGGATTTGACTTTCATATTATTATGGTTGGGTTGGCATTTATCTGTTGATATTGTTGGTAGACGGCAGAATAGGCGTCTTGTGGTACAGGCTATCCTAAGTGCTAGTGTTACCGCAAGGCGACTGTTCTGGGCATAAGACCCCTCTCGTGCCGTGTCTTGTGTTCCGGGAGGGGGGTCTTACAAATGGTATCAGAGGGTACGATCCTCTAAGGCGAAAGTCACTTAACAAAGGTACCACCCCCGTTTGATTGGTCAGTTTGGGGACAAGCTGACTTAGCGGAAGCAGTGGTGTGCCCATATGTAATTCACACTAAGTTGACCATCTTTAACCTTAGATTAGCCAACCTAACCCTAAGTTTGTACCTTATGTGTAGATCCCAGCACTTGTTGAGCCAGTAAGGGGCACCCCCGCACCATCCGTACCTACATAATTCCAACAATCAAAGCTGGGGCAGACGCTCACAGCTATTCTGGACGCCTTTAGGTCCCAATCTCAGCAGACACCTGTACAACAACAGGGTCCGGGATCTAGTTGGTTAAGCGTTTTCCGAGCTCTCTCCCCTCCCGCTTATGTTGGGACAGAGTCGGCAGTGCGTACGGAAGAGTTGCTCGACACTATACAAGAGTTGTTGGCAGGAATAAGATGCCCAAACAACATGGTGGTAACCCTTGTGGTGACACTCTTAGAGCTGCATGCCAAAAGGTGGTGGAAGTCCCTCATGGGCTCCACTTTTCGTGGAAGAGTGTACACGGACATTAGTTGGAGTGAATTCTCCGAAGCCTTCTTAGAGCATTTCATCCCCTCGGCCGCTCGGGATGGCCTGGAAGAGAGATTTTTGCAACTTAAGCAAGGGTCCATGTCGGTGACGGAGTACCAACGGGAGTTTCAGCACCTGGCTAGATTCGCTGACTCCTATGAGCTGGATGATAGAGGGTACGCCAAAAGATTCTACAAAGGCTTGCGAGACCCCCTAAGGCAAGCCCTTTTGTTTATAGCGGACTCTAGTCTGGTGGAGATTATTGATATGGCGAAGAGATTGGAAGCGGACCACTTGGGAAGTGGTAAGAGGCCAGCAGAGGGCGTGATGGAAGCCGGCCCCAGCAACAGAAGGAGGTTTGACAACAAAAAGGGAAGAGGATATTGGAGGGGTGGCGGGGGTTTTCCCCAGAACTTTGGAGAGGAGCGCCCGGTCCCCCAACCGCCAGCATTACCTCCACCTCCACGGTTTCAGCAACACGGCGGAAGGCAGGAACAGGTGTGCTTCGAATGCAACCAACCGGGACACATTCGACGCTACTGCCCACAACTGTTTGGTGATGCGCCTCTTGCTTTCCCTCCAGCAGCCCCTCGGGGGCGGGGATATGTGCGTGGTCGAGGACGAGGACCACGAGGAAGAAACCCCGGACCCGCTCGAGATCAGATGTATGCCCTGGACATGACTCAAGAACGGAACCCTCAAGAGATGATTGCAGGTACGATTCGAATTGGTCATTCTGCTTTCATTAATATCCTCTAGTTGCTTGAGATATACTAGACATCTAGCTTGAGTATTATTAATGACACTTAGGCACCGTGATGGTCGGCGGGAAACCGGCTCATACGTTATTTGATACGGGTGCCTCACATTCATTCGTGTCTGAAGACTTCATCAAAGGTATACACGGAGTGCAATATTTCACTGGTATTGCTCGAAGAGTACGCCTCCCAGACGGGTCTGAGATGATGGCAACTGCAAAGTGTGAGTTAGAGATAGCCATTGGGGGAAAGACCTTTGATACCCCTACCATAATTTTGAGAATACCAGAGTTCGACCTCATCCTGGGTATGGCGTGGCTAGATTGGCACCATGCGAGAATCGACTGTGCGGAGAAGCGTATCTATTTGAGACATGGGGATACTGATGTAGTCTTCCAAGGTATAAATTTCGCACCACGAATCTTGTTATCCTCAATCCAGACCTTGAAAGCTCATATGAGAGGGGATGAAGTCTACATGATACGATTCGAACTAAAGGAGATGAAGTTAGATGTGAAGGATGTGCGGGTAGCACGGGATTTCCCTGAGGTATTTCCCGAGAAACTGCCAGGGTTACCCCCGCATAGAGAAGTGGATTTTCAAATTAAGCTTGTACCAGGAGCTAAGCCTGTCTCCAGGACCCCTTATCGGATGGCCCCAAAAGAACTTGCGGAGTTTAGAGTGCAATTGCAGGAGTTGGTAGAATCAGGGTTTGTTCGCCCCAGCTCGTCGCCTTGGGGAGCTCCTGTTATATTCGTCAAGAAGAAGGATGGAACCCTGCGTTTATGTATAGACTATCGGGAACTCAACCGACTAACAGTACGGAACACCTACCCGTTACCTCGGATCGATGAGTTGTTCGACCAACTGGTGGGAGCGCATTGGTTCTCCAAGTTAGACTTGCGCTCGGGGTATACCAATTGAGAATACACGAGGATGATATACAGAAAATGGCTTTCAGTTCATGGTACGGCTTATATGAGTTCACAGTGATGCCGTTTGGACTCACCAATGCCCCATCGGCTTTCATGAGCTTGATGAATAAAGTGTTTGAGGCCTATTTAGATGTCTTCGTCATTGTGTTCATTGACGACATCCTAGTCTACTCGAAGACGGAGGAAGAACATGCCGGACATTTGGCCTTAGTTCTAGAGAAGCTAAAGGAGCATGCCCTGTTCGCCAAGTTTAGCAAGTGTGAATTCTGGCTTAAGGAGGTTGCTTTCTTGGGCCATGTAATCAGTGGGGCAGGGCTAGCTGTAGATCCTGCCAAGGTGCGCGCTGTGAAGGAGTGGTCTCCTTTGAAGTCGGCGGCCGATGTGAGGAGTTTTCTTGGACTTGCCGGATACTACCGCAAGTTCGTAAAAGGATTCTCCAAGATTGCCCTCCCGCTTACTTCCTTGACAAAGAACGGAGTGCTATTTGAGTGGACACCCCAGTGTGAAGCGGCATTCCAGGAATTGAAGGATAAACTTACCTCCGCCCCCATCCTTGTCCTTCCGTCTGGGAAGGAAGGATTTCAAGTTTATACGGATGCGTCTTATCAGGGGTTGGGAACGGTGTTGATGCAGCACGGGCACGTAATTGCTTATGCTTCAAGACAATTGAAGAAGCATGAAATCAATTACCCGGTGCATGATTTGGAGCTAGGAGCAGTGGTGTTCGCCTTGAAGGTATGGAGGCATTATCTATACGGCGTCCACTGCGAAATCTTCTCGGATCATAAAATTTTGAAGTACGTCCATACTCAGAAGGAATTGAACTTAAGACAACGGCGGTGGTTATAGTTTCTATGCGACTATGAGTTCACCTTGAACTACCACCCCAGAAAAGCAAACTCGGTAGCCGATGCGTTGAGTAGGAAAGTACCCGGCTCGAGCCCAGAATCTCTATTGATGAGCATGGAGTTGGCAAGGATGATCGAGGAGATGGACATCACCTTAATATTTAAGGCTTCTTCGGAATATACGGAGTACCTGTCGAGCATGAGTATAGTTGGTGATATCCGGGACCGGATCCTAATGGAGCAAGGATTAGATGCGGCTTCGGCCCCGGCAATAATGTTAATAGAAGACAGGACTACCGACGAATACACACAAAAGGACGGCCTCGTTTACTTTCGCGGCCTACTCTACATTCCCAAAGATGGCAGAATCCGGGAGGATATTATGAGAGAAGCACATTGCTCTCAATATTCCGTGCACCTAGGAATTTCAAAGATGTACACCGGCTTACGAAAGACGATGTGTTGGCCAGGGATGAATAAAGATGTCCGGCACTTTGTCACGCATTGTGAAGCCTGCCAAAGAGTGAAGGCGGAATGTAGGAGCCCTGGTGGCCTGTTGCAGTCATTGCCAATCCCCGAATGGAAGTTCGAGGATATATCCATGGACTTCGTATATGGGCTACCTCGCTCCCGCTCAGGGAATGATTCAGTATGGGTGATCGTTGATCGCCTGACGAAGGTTGCCCGGTTCATTCCTATGAAGAAGGAGGCTCACGTGGATGTCTTGGTACGCCTGTTTGTGGAACAATTTGTACGGTATCACGGCGTACCTAAGACGATAGTTTCGGATCGTGATGGTCGTTTCACCTCCAAGGAATGGAAGGCGGTACAGACGTATTTGGGCTCACGTCTTACCTTCAGTACCGCATTTCATCCTCAGACGGACGGACAGTCTGAGCGGACCATCCGAACATTGGAAGATCTGTTGAGGTTGTGTGTGATAGATAGGGGAGAGCCGTGGGAAAGACTCTTGCCCTTGGTGGAATTCTCCTATAACAATAGCCATCAAGCTAGTATTGGCATGACGTCCCCATGAAGCCCTATATGGAAGGAGGTGTAGGACCCCCTTGTCTTGGGTGCAAGATGAAGACCCGAAGACTTTGGGAATTGAGTACATGGATGACACTGATGCGGTGGTTAGGCTAATAAGGGATCGCATGTTGGAGGCTCAAAGTCGGCACGCGAAGTATTACAATGCAAGGCACCGTATGGTGGAATTTCAAGTGGGTGATAAGGTGTTTCTAAAAATTTTGCCGATGCATGGAGTGTCACGAGTGCGAGGAGTGAAGAAGCTCAGTCCACGGTATGTTGGGCCCTATGTCATATTGGAAAGAGTTGGCCCTTTGGCCTACCGGCTGGAGCTACCGCCCGAGCTAGAGAATCTCCACGATGTGTTCCATGTGTCGTCGCTTCGGAAGGCGCTATTGCGGCCCGAACAATACATCCCCACAACTGACGGTACTGTGGCGTCTGACAGATCTGTGCGACTGGAGCCGGTGCGGATCGTTGATAACGAGATAAGAACCTTGCGCCGCAAAAGTGTCCCCTTAGTAAAAGTGCTATGGTCTAATCATGGGAAGGAGGAATTCACATGGGAGCCAATGGATTTGATGCAAAGATGCTACCCGGAGCTGTTTGCTTCAGGTAACCTTATTAACAGCATATTTTAATTTCTGTATGCCTTACTCCCCATGACCTCAGCCTGATTTCGGGGACGAAATCTTTTTTATTTTGTTTATAGGATTTGTAACGTCCCAATTCGCGCTAGGCCCCTCGCACGAGTTTTGGGTCAAGAGACTCGACTCGGGCTCGGGGTGCACCGACGCGAGATGTCGGGTGTATTGGATGGGTGTAGAGTTGAGTGATGTCTAATGGACTGGAAGGAAATTGGCTAAGGAAAATCGTAGGGAATGGTCGAACGAGGGTCGACGATAGTCGATCGAAGTTCGACGATCGTCGACCACGAGTTGACGAAGATGGTCGAACGAGGGTCGACGATTGTCGACCGAAGTTCGGCGATAGTCGACCGGGTTGACAAAGATAGTCGACTGCGGGATTAATAAAGATAGTCGGGCGGAGTAAACCAAGATGGTCGCCCGAGGGTCGACGATAGTCGACCAAAGGTCGACGATCGTCGACCATAGTTCGATGATTTGGAGCTGATCGTTGAGAGTGACTCAGAGATGCAAGACTAAGGAAAAATCGTCGAGAATGACCTGACGATTCTCACCGATCGTCGAGAATGTCTGACGATTCCCACCGATCGTCGAGTATCGTCGACTGATACTCCACGGCCGGATTTCTGAAAAGTTTGCTAAGGGAAATTCGTCGAGAATGACCCGCTTATTCTCGCCGATCGTCGAGTATCGCCGAGAATACTCAATATACTCAACGCCCGGATTTCTGAAAAGTTTTCCAAGGAAAATTCGTCAAGAATGACCTGACAATTCTCGCCGATCGTCGAGAATGACCTGATGATTCTCGCCGATCGTCGAGAATGACGACTGATTCCCACCGAATTTGACTTGTACGTTTTCACCCAGGCGGACCCGCTGTTCTGAGCAGACTGAACCGGACTAAGGGATTTACGCCGGATGATTCTTTGGACCGGTCCTTTCAATTAAGACCTAATTTGGGCGGTCCAATTAGAGATTGACACGTGGCGGAAGGGATTAAACCTAATATGTGATATAAAAAGGAAGTAAACCAAACCCTAGCCGTCACTTTACCTTTGCCGAGCCGTCACTGTGCGAAACCGACGGAGCGGAAGAGCAGATATCGGGAGTCGCCGGAGCCGGGTTCTGGAGGAAAAGCCCCGCCGTTTCCGTGGAAGAATACTGCTAACGAAGCCAAGGATGCCGCCACGAAGAATAACGCGATCCATGGCCGGCAACGGAGGAAACGCCGGAAATGAGGTGGGTTTCCTCCCCCCTCCCTTGGTGCTAGATCTATAGTTATTTTTAGGCGAGACATCGACTCAAACGAGTCTAGATTTGTGAGATGAAGCTTTCTAGGAAGGCCATGCTAGAGTTTGTGCTCTAAAGTTTAGTCGTCTTCAACCTCCCCTCGCTTCAAAGTGATGATAGGGGTGGTCACGTGAAGAGGAAATGGACTGAAGAGGGAGAATAAGGGTGGAGGAACTTCTGGATGCGATTTGGGGAAAATCGCTTGAGGAGGAAGATGAACGGATGTCGTTCACTTCGCTTCAAGATGCGTGCAGAATCTGTGTTCTGCACGCAGCGACCTTCTTGGCTATTTTTAAGCAAGAAGAGGGCGGATCTGGGCTTTTGACTAAACATGAAAGTTGTAGCCTTTGAAATTACCTTTCCAACGAGTGGTTGCACGTTTCCATGTGATACCTGTAGCCACAGGAAAGTCTGTTTGAATCTGCTGCGGTTGGAAGTTAATGCCCAGGAATTCTGTATCCTGTACGCAGCAGACTTCGAGTTGCATTTCTGGTATGATGTGACCAGATCTTGGCTTTCGACTAAACACGAAAGTTGTAGCCCTTGAAATTACCTTTCCAACGAGTGGTGGCACGTTTTCGGGCGATACCTGTAGCCACGGGAATCCTCCGTCAAAGTTGCTGACCAGATTACATACAATTCTAGGTGATTATAATATGAACTTGGATTCGATGGAATAAATGTTGCAATTCATCTCGAGGTTGGATGAATCCCTTTGTGGTAATCACCGAGGTAATGTGAAGATTGATGTTTGAGGATTTGAATCCCTATGCCGAGATGTGAATCAAGACTAAGAGAATGAAAGGCTTTGTTATATTTATTAGATCACCATTATGCACCTTATCTATAATATGTTGAATTCCTTTGGAAGGATTTGTAATTGGTTAAAACTATGTCCAGGATGTGTAATGGATTGGTGTAAGGGAATGGATAGTCTAATGCTTAGAGTGTCGTCTCCCCACGGGTAGCATTGTGAAAGTTAACAAGTGCGGTGTTGACCGTCACTGATGGGAATGAGGTTAAGTTGGATAAAATCGGACGGTTGGGCTTGGTCCTCGGTGTTCACGACCCGAGGCTCCATCCGTATTTGTTGGATGGTTGGGCTTGGTCCTCGTGCTTACTCCGAGGCTCCTTCCATGCCATGAATTGTGGAATTGCATGTGTTGTGAGTCGACACGCGGTGTCGTGATCCCGGGTTAAGGATAGTGTAGCAGGTCTACGGGCTCGCCAATCGTCACACCGATGGGAGTTGACAGTTAGACCTTAGGCGGTTGGGCTTGGTCCTCAGTGTTCACGTCCCGAGGCTCCTTCCGTGCCAAGTGAACAGTTGGGCTTGGTCCTCGTGCTTATTTCCGAGGCTCCTTCCGTGTCATACCATAGGCCAGTCAGGGGCTAGGATCTTGGTGCATATTTACCTGAGAGAACCCGCTGAGCCGTAGTACGCAGGTGAGCTCCGCTGCTGTGTTCTTAGTATTGAGGCATACGGAGGCCTAGGCCAGGTAGTGTGGAGACCAGCCTAGTAGTGGAGATGCCCGCTCTTCTGTCACCGTTTGGCCACGACGGTTGATGTCTGAGAGGTTAGCTACCTGCTCGAATAGTGGGAACTTTAAGTCTGTGTTGACATAGCGATTGCATGTGCTTGAGCATGGGTGTGTCACTGCATTGCATACATAGCATTGCACTTCATTACATACACAAGACCCTCGTCGTATAAGTTTATATGGGCACTCCTATACGATGAGTTACTTTCTGCTGAACGACCCTCAACTTATATGCTTGTATGGGCATCCATATAAGTTGAGTTACTTACTGTTCTAATTATGTACTCTCTTGCTGCTGTAGTTTGTAGATTTGAAATAAGAGCTTGCTTATTATACACTGCTGATGTTGCTGCTTATATCATGTATACTCATTTCACCTGTTGTACTACTGTTATTTATATATTGTACCTGTTCCTTTCTCCGCCCGGTGCCGAGGAGTCGCCGGGGGAGCGGATGTGAAACCACTTAGTCTTTTTGACTAACGGGTACTACGTCTTCCTTTTTAGGAGGAAACCCCGCAGGTGGAGCAGCAGGCTATGCAGACGGATAGCCAGGCCAGGGTGACAGGGCCTGAAGGGACGGTACCGTCGCTACCGTCGGTTACGGATGTGAGTGAGAGAGAGATTTTGTTGTAGCCCTTCGGGGCAATTCTGTTTACGTACTCTGATATTAGAAGCTTGTTGTAGCTTCTTTATTTATGATATTATGGACATATGCTTGGTGTGGATTTGACTTTCATATTATTATGGTTGGGTTGGCATTTATCTGTTGATATTGTTGGTAGCCGGCAGAATAGGCGTCTTGTGGTACAGGCTAGCCTAAGTGCTAGTGTAACCGCAAGGCGGCTGTTCTGGGCATAAGACCCCTCTCGTGCAGTGTCTTGTGTTCCGGGAGGGGGGTCTTACATATACACTTATACTATAGTAACCTATTTTATTAAAAGATCTTTTATTTCAGTAAGAATAAAAAGATTTCAATAACTCTATTCACCCCCCACCCCCTCTAGAGTTTTTCAGAGCTTACCCAAACTTTCAATTGGTATTAGAGCGTGGTTAATCACATTATACAGGCTCACACCTGGATAAATCAAGATCCTCAGGATAAACTCTGAATAAGCTTTAGTAGTCTCTCTAATTATATTTTTTTGTCTGATATCATGGTACAAAACAAGGATTATGCTAGCACCAGACCTCCAGTTTGCAACTTGCAAAAGTTTGGAATCTAGAAGGCAAGAATCAAGCTGTACATGAACTCTATTGATGAGGACATTTTTAATTCCATCTTAACAGGACCATCAGCTCCAGTGGCCTCCACTTCAACCACAGTAAATCTTAGTGCACTGCCTCCTCCAGATCAAGCTGATGCACACAAAAAGGCAAAGATTGCTTATTCTAGAGCTATGAACATACTGGCCTAAATAATGTCAGATGATATATTTCAGAAGGTTGCTGAATGTACATCTGCAAAAGCCATTTGGGATTCCCTCAACCAAATGGTAGCAGGCTCTGCTAATGAGAGGAAGGACATAAGATCAAACCTACTATCCCAATATGTGAACTTTAGGAAAGATGAAGCAGAATCAATAGGAGTGATGTACAACAGGCTGAGCTCCATCATCAGTGATCTTAGAACATTGGACAATGAAATCACTCTGACTGAGGTCAATGACAAGATCCTCATGTGTTTCCCCAGCACACGGGACTCAAGAATCTTGCCCATCAGAGAAGCTAGAAGCATGGCTGAAATCACAACAGAATCTTTACTTGGAAAGCTCAAATCTTATGAGCAACTGATCAAGTCAAGAGAAGCTGCAGTTGAACCAAAAGCTTCAACACCTACCAGGAAGGAACAAAATTTAGCACTCAAAGCTGCAGAAGAATCTTACAGCTTATCAGCAAATGAAGAACTTATGAGTCTCTTTTCTAAGAGATTCTATAAAATGGCAAGGAAGGACTTCAGGAGAAAGCCTTCAAGGAATAAAGATAAACCCAGGTATAACAAGACCCCTTCTAAAGAAGTTGTCTGTTTTGGATGCAGGAAACCTGGACACTTCATCTCAGAATGTCCAGAAGTTCAAAAGAAAGACAAAATGCAAGAAAATGATTCAAGAAGACATTAGCATAATAAGGGCTCCTCCAGTAAGTACAAAAAGAAGGAGAAGGGCTTTATGGCTGAAACCTGGAGTGATACTAAAGATGAAACATCCTCATGCAGCTCCAGTGAAGATGATGAAGAAGAAAAAAAGGCAAGAGAAAAGTGCCTTATGGCAATTGATAATGGAAGCAGCAGATCAGATTCAGAAGAATCAAGTGATGAATAGATCCTCTCTGAAGAGGATCAGGTAATTGCTTCATATGATTTTCAATCTAAAGAATTTCAATCTGAGTTTAAACTATTATGTTTAGACCTAATAGGATCTAAGAAGGAAATCAAACTTCTCAGGAAAAAACTATTAGAATAAGAAAAATTCATTGCTTAAAATTAAAAATTAACTGAAGAATTAAATCTGGCTAATCGATAAAAAGCATTTCTAAAATCTGAACTAAGTAAGGCTAAGGAATTAGAAGAAACCTTAAATGGTAGAAGTTTACAACTGATAGATATAACTAGAACAGTTAACACAAGATCTAATAATAACAAACTAGGATTAGGAGCCTCATCTAGTGAACAAATCCTAATTCAGAAAAATCAACTATCAAAACCTATTAACTTTATTTGTGAAAGTGTAAAGAAAAACACTGAACAAGTAGAGAAAGTTAATGAACTTCTTAAACAATTAGAACTTAAGAAAACCAATCAGAAGAAGAAAAACAAACAACCTAACTATGTTCAGCAAATTTCGTCGAACTCATAACGACGAAATGGGTGTGGTTCGTCGAACTAAGAACGACGAACTCTGAATGCAAATAATAATGTAATTTATTCTTCGAACAGGGATCGACGAAACTAGTATGGTTCTTCGACCAGAGATCAATGTTTTTGGGGCTCTAGGAATGGATATTTCCATTCTTTGACCAGAGATCAACGAACTCAATCCCGATCGTCGAGCTCAGGTCGACGAACATACTCAAATTTGTCCAACTAAATTCATAACCAAAGTAACTTAAAAAATTATAAACCTTTTAATCCCTTTAGTCAGTGGGTCATACCTCCCAGGAGGTATCATCCTTTAGGTTATAAGGATCAACCTGAATGTTCATTCATTTCAAGCTTTAGTTATGTCAAACATCAAGGACCCAAGGTAACCTGGGTCAAAAATTGCTAATCCCTTTTGCAGGTAGAAGAGAACCCTGTCACTCAAAACAAATGGTACCTGGACAGTGGTTACTCTAAACATATTACAGGTTACAAAGAATGTCTAATCAACTATAAAGCCAAGATTGGACCCAAAGTAATCTTTAGGGACTCAGGCTATGGACTGAGAGATGGCTGTGGTGACTTCAATTGTGGAGCTGTCACATTCAAGAATGTGACCTATATGAAATGTCTCAAGCATAACCTGATATTAGTAAGCCAACTATGTGATACAGGTTATCAAGTAAGCTTTAACAACTCATTATGTCTTATCTCTTTAAACAACACAACTATTTTAACTGGAATTAGACAAGGCAACATCTACTTAGTAAATTTTGAATCGGCTAAATCTGAAATTTGCTTATTCAATTCGGTTAGCATTAAAACTAACTTATGGCACAAAAGACTATGACATGTAAAACATAAAAATATAGCTAGGTTATCTAAAGACAATCTTGTTAGAGGTTTACCTTCTGGTCCCTACAAGAAGGAAGGCCTATGCAGGGCTTGTCAGCTAGGAAAGCAAAGTAAATTTAGTTTTAAATCCATTAATAAGAGTGATTCACATAAAATCTTGTACTTGCTTCATATGGACCTTTTTGGCCCTATTGCAGTACAAAGTCTAGGAGGAAAGTCTTATACATTAGTTATTGTAGATGACTTCTCTAGATTCACATGGGTTTTCTTTTTCAAAACTAAGTCAGATACTTTTAAAGTTCTCACAGATTTTCTCAAGAACATACAGATTGAGTACTCTACTCAAGTTGCATTGATCAGAAGTGATCATGGAACTGAGTTTGACTCTCTTCTTATGCTAGAGTTCTGTGACAAGGAAGGTATTAGACATTATTTCTCAGCTCAAAGAACTCCTCAACAAAATGGGGTAGTTGAAAAGAAGAATAGAACACTCATTGAAGCTGCAGGTACATTGCTTGCAGATGCATACATGCCTCTTTCCTACTGGGCAGAAGCAGTAAGCACAACAAACTATGTTCTGAATAGAAGTTTAATACATAAACTAATGCTTAAGACTCCCTATGAACTACTCAAAGGGAAGAAACAAATAGTAACCTATTTTAAAATATTTGGATGCATATGACATATTCACAATAATGACAAGAAACATCTTAGAAAGTTTGAAGCTAAGGCTGCAATGGGAATTTTTATAGGATATTCCCAAGTCAGCAAGGCATATAGGGTGTTTAATAAATCAACACTAAAAATTGAAGAATCTATGCATTTGACATTTGATGAATCAAACATGTTTTATAAGGAGAGAGATATCTCTACCAACAACAATTTGCAGGTACAGAATTTGTGTGAGAGCTTAGATGATCTAAACCTTACCAAAAAGGTTGAATCACATCCATCTCCACAAGCTATATCAGAAGCTGAAATTGAAGAAGAGACTGTGGAAGCAGTTCTACTTTCTCCAACAGTTGATACAATTCCACAAGAGGAATTAAATCAAATAATTGTTGCTGAACAAACTTCTCCTAATAATCTTGTCACACTAAGGGATCACCCTACATCTTAAGTAATTGGAGACATATCATCAGGAGTGCATACAAGACATCAACTCAACCCTGATGTGATGCTTGCCTGCTTTCTCTCTCAAATTGAGCCTCAATCCATATCTTATGCAGAGCAAGATCCAAACTGGATTACTGCAATGCAGGAGGAACTAAACCAGTTTGAGAGGTGAAAAGTTTGGGACTTAGTTCCAAGGCCTAAAGGCTATCTAGTAATTGGGACTAAGTGGGTATTCAGAAACAAACTTGAAGCCCAAGGTGTGATAGTGAGGAACAAGGCAAGACTTGTTGCTCAAGGATACATGCAAGAGGAAGGAATTGATTATGATCAAACCTTTGCTCCAGTTGCAAGACTTGAAGCTATAAGGATCTTCTTAGCTTTTGCAGCATTCAAGAAGTTTAAAGTCTACCAGATGGATGTAAAAAGTGAATTCTTAAATGCAGAACTCAAAGAAGAGGTGTATGTTGAACAACCACCAGGTTTTATCTCTCCAACTCATCCCTCTTATGTCTCTAAATTACATAAGGCTCTCTATGGTTTAAAGCAAGCTCCAAGAGCTTGGTATGAGACCTTAGTCATCTTTCTCTTAGAGCATGGTTTTTCAAAAGGCATGGTTGATAGAACCCTTTTTACAAAATTGCATCATGATAAAATTCTATTAGTATAAATATATGTAGATGATAAAATCTTTGGTTCTACTGATCCAAATCTGTGCAAAAGATTTTCTGATCTAATGCACTTAAGGTTTGAGATGAGTAGCATGGGTGAGTTATCATATTTCATTGGTCTCCAAGTGAAACAAACCCCTGAAAGGAATCTTTATCTCTTAGTCTAAATATGCTAAAGAGCTAATTAAGAATTTTGGAATGAATGATGCCTCTGTCATGAAAACTCCCATGGCTGCCAATACTGTTGTAGATACTGATGAATCTGGAAAACCAGTTGATCAGACCAAGTATAGGACCATTATTGCATCCCTACTGTATCTAACAGCAAGCAGACTAGATATTATGTTTGCCACATTTCTTTGTGCTAGGTTCCAGGTGAACCCTAAAAATCTCACCTTATTTTATTAAAAAGGATTTTAAGATATATAAAAGGTTGTCCAGATTTACGCCTCTGGTATCCTACAGAATCAGCATTTGTGTTAACTGGATTATCTGATGCTGATTATGCTGGATGTAGAGTTGACAGGAAAAGCACCACTGGAACTTGTCTGTTCCTTGGTGATAGACTTATATCATGGTTCTGTAGAAAGTAAACATCTGTTTCAACATCAACTGCTGAAGCTGAATATATAGTTGCAGGCAGCTGCTGTTCACAGATCTTGTGGATACAAAACCAATTACTGGATTATGGTGTCAACTTAAATAATTCAACTATTCTATGTGATAATACAAGTGTTATTTCCATTGCACAAAATCAAGTTTTACATTCTAGAACCAAGTATATAGACATTATACATCATTTAATTAGAGATTGTGTTGACAAACAAATGATTAAACTTGAGTTTATCTCTACTAATTTGACAAGAGCAGACATATTCAACAAACCATTGGACTCATCCAAGCATTTATTCTTTGTAAATCAGCTTGGTTTGATAAATGGTCAAGACTTAATCTAATGATATGTCACTGGTCAAAGAAATGTCTTTGTTCGTCGATATGAGATCAACGAACTGATAACAATTCTTGAGATTTCTCGTCGACCTGTGCTCGACGAAATCTCCTGGTGAAGTAATTTTTGTCGATCTAAGTTCGACGAACTTACTTTAGAAACCTTTCGTCGACCTGAGATCGACGCAATGCTTTCAAATCTTCAGCCTGAGATCGATGAACTGGTTGACTCTAAATTATTTCGTTGACCTCAGATTGAAGATCTTCTAACTTTTCATCGAACGGAGTTTGTCGGTTCATATTTTGGAAAACTTTATATTTTAGGTTTTCTTAGACCTCCGTCCCGCGCTTTCAGTTCCCCTTTGCACTTGATCGTTATTTTCTCTCTTGCAGGTGCATTCATGGCGATTCCAGCAAGCGCTCTGGTGGCAATGAAATTTGACACAGGATTCGACATGGATTTTGCCTCATTCCAGCATTCAGATCTAATCTTTCTTCCCATCCTACAACTGTTGGAAGACCAGCAACTGAAACAATTGCTGACCATGAGAATCAAACTACCTAGCACAGAAATCATAGAATGGGTGTAAACAGCTACCATCGATGAAAACAAGATGATCGGCACCATCACGGGTAACGAAATCTCTCTTACCCCAAATATTCTTACTGAACTGTTTGGATTGAAAAAAGGTGAGGAAGAGTTAGAAATTGATTCGAAAGAGTCTGATAATATGTTGAATACAATGGGGTACTCTGGAGACAACCCTAATAAACTACTGAAGAAACACCTATCTGTCGAGATCAAATTTCTCGCAGATATAGTTGGGAAAATCTTACTGGGAAAACACACTACACATGATTATATAACCAGGCATCAATTTCTGGTCAGGTGTGCAGTGGTAAACAAGAAGCAGGTGGACTGGGCTCAGATCATGTTTGATCTTATAAGGAAAAAGAATAGCAAGAAGGATGTGAACTTTAGACGAATCTTAGGAATCTTCCTGACAGCAAAGGCTGCTTAATCACTAGTATCCCCGACCACATTCATAAATTCTAGTAAGAGGCTCACATGCACCTTGTTTGGCAGGTGGGAGAGAACAATCACGAAGCCCTCCAAGGCTTTATCCTCTGCCACCCAGACTTTTGAAGGTTCTAGGGCTGTTACAGCCACTCCCCACCCCACTGAAGGACTCCTTTCCACTCCTCCACAACCTCCTGTCCCTCCAGTTCCATCCAAACAACAAGTCCAGTCACCTTCCGCTACCATCCACATCAATACAAAAACACCTGTAGCCTCTCCAATTCCCTCTTCACCTACACATCTCACATCTCCTCATCCTTCACCTCAATATGACATTTCCATCCCTACACCACCTCTATCCACTCTACCATCTCATTTGGCTGACATTAACCTATCCTCCCTTCCTTCCTTTAATTTGCTTTCCTCTCCCCTGAACTCTCCATCACCACAACATGACTCTCCCTTAGAAACTCAACCTCCACCTCCACCCATTCATCCTCCTGTACCATCTACTTAATCAGTTACTCCACCAGTTTCTGCCTCCCAAACCCTTGACCCCTCTCTTACCCCAACTCTCATTTCTATTCTCCCCCCCCCCCTTACTCAAAACTCTTATAGCAGAGGCTATTTCCCCTCTTGATGTCTCCATCTCATCCCTTGCTGCTCAAATCTCTACCCTAACCTCTACTCAATCTTCAATTGGGGGCTTGGCTTCAGCACCTGCTAAAACCAAGAAGGGGGAGATACTTGATGATGAAGCAGCAGTAGCAGCAGAAGCACAACCAGCAGCAGGACCAGTTTTATATACAGCGGATATAGCAGAAGCAGCAGCAGAGAATGTAGATTCTGATTTAATTGATCTAGTCAAATTTATTAAAACTGATATGGACATTTATGAGTCAGTGATAGCTGAAATAAAATCTATTGGTGACTTTGTCATTCATCCCACAGTAGACTTGATAAGTCTGTTAAAGACTTTTGACATAGCTTATCTAAGTTTCCCTCCAGATGAACCTACTAAACCATCCCTTGCTATTGTACCTTATTCCTCCCCAATCAGTCCTGAAGTTGCTAAGCAACTTAAAGACGGTTTTGACGAGCTTCCTGAAAATCCTGCAGAGACAATAAAAGCTGATTAAGTTAGAGCCTTCTCACCTCCAGAAACATTTTCTGTCCAAACATTTGTCATGGATGATTCCCCAAAGCCTGATCTTGATGCTTTGATCATGGCTGATATTGAAGAAGAGAATAAGGCAGCTGCTGAAAGCACTAACACAAATCAGTCTCCAAGATCAATTGATATTCCTCCTCCAGCTCCCTTCCAACATGGAAAACCCTCAGATTCTACTGAGCTCCAAAAATAAATAGATGATTTGTATGACAATCCTCAAGGACAGTCTGGTGACGATGAGGAGGATGATGATGACTCTGATGAGGAACCCAAGAAAAAGAAAGTCTCAAAGAAAAGGAAAGATCCACCTCCTCCTGCACCCAAACCTGGTAACACCAATGATACTCCATACTACATTCTACACAATATAACTCCAAATAAAGGTATGCCAGCTTGGATGTGGCTATCCAAAAATGAGAAGAAAGCCAAAAAGAAGAGTAGGAGATATTCTCCACCTCCTCAGAAGTTCAAAAGAGGCCCACCACCACCTCCTCCTCCTCCTTCTGCTGGTTCTTAAAGTGCTACCTCACAAGCCTCTAATGCATCTTCCCAGCCTTCCTCCTACTCAAGAATATATCAAAGGCAGAACAGATCCTCCAAAACTCAGTTCCAAGGAAGTAGTCAGCAACACAAAAGTCAGAGTCCCTCAGAACAAGTGAAAGAAGTCATTTTTGAAGATCCCTCTCCTCCTCCTCATCAACAAGTTACCTCAAGAACTCAGAAGACAGCTGCTTATCAAGTCAAAAAATATGATGTATCCTTCAAACCTAAAGGAAAATATAGTGAGGCTGCCCCTCCAAAATCTCTATACTCCCAAAGTGATGATCAGCTAAGCTCTATATGCTTTCAAGCTCAGTCCACTAAGTTTAAAGTAGCCACTATATTGCCTCCTCAAGAAGATCAGCCACCTGTTGAACAAGAACTTGATCTAAACATTAGGATGGCCAGGCTTCAGGAACTGATTGGTCTTTCTCAAATTAGAAAAGCTATAGAATAAGTAAAAGATCCATCCTCATTCTCAACTATGTCCTCCTTCAGAGAAAAAGAGCTGGATAAGCTTCAAGTGAGCAGGAAAGTCTTCAACCCAGCTGAATATATTGCATTGCATCCTGAAGCAGTTGTGCCCAGGGTAAGCACTCAGACAACTCTTGGTGGGCAAGACTTGATGATATCCAAGAAGAATGTACAAGACCATAGCAGGAAGATAACCTTCTCAAAACCTTCATCTGGCCCTTCAACTGATAAACCATAGTGTATGTTATTTGTTTAATGATTAACTGATTATGTATAATACACTGCTATATCATATCTGCTCATGTTATTTCATCCCTTCAGATATTTATGATCCTTGAATTTTATTTCTTTTAAGTTTTCTTATTAGTGACCTCACCCAAGTAGGGGGAGATTGTTGGAACCCCTAGTTGGATTTGGGCTAGGTTCACTAAGTTAGGATATGACCCAACATGTATAGATCAGGTTCATAGTTATGTCTTAGAGTCTATGTCTAGTCCCTTAAGGCAACAGTTCAAAGAACAAGCCTCCAACACTGCCTGAGACTCAAGACTTAGAAGATTCAAGAATTAATAAAAAAGAGATCTGCGTTCGTCGAACTCCGGTCGACGATCATCGTGCTCAGATCGACTAACCCAGAGACAATTCTCTAAGCTGAGCTCGATGAACTTAGATCTTAGCTCGACGATCTCTGTACATAATAATAACTCCTCTGTCAAACTTCAGTCGACGAACTAAGAACATCAGGTCGACGAACTCTGTCTTCAAGTCGACTAACACTTCAGCTCTCAACGCAAAAATTGACTCAGCGCCACAGTTCACACAAAGCCAAAGATCTCTCAATGCCAAAATTTATTCAGAGCCAAAGTTCACTCAATGCTCTCAACGCCAAGATCAATACTTCAATACTCAACATAAGAAAATATTCTATGTCCAGACTGCAGACTTAGCTCGACGATCTTGGATCTCAGCTCGACGAACAGCCGTTCTCACGTCGATGAAATCACAGGTCGACGAAAGCCATTCTCAAGTCGACGAAAGCCATTCTCAGGTCGACGAAAGCTGTTCTCAGGTCGACGAAAACTATAAGACATATTGTTATTTATTCTTTCCTTTTCTGTCTCCTTGTCTTATACTACTATAAGCCGTTAATTTCCTGGATAATCAATGCTCTTATATCTTTTGAATTGAGCCATTACTAGCAGCATTGATTACAAATATTCTTAATTAAATTAACTACTTATATCTTAGGAGAGACATAGAATAGAATATATGACAACATACTTGCCGTTTCCATTTCTGAGATTCAGGCTAAGCATTTATTATAGATTTTTTGAATTCGACCAAGCTACAGATATCATTGGAGGATCTCTCAAAAAAGAGACAGTCACTGAGAACTAAGAAAAATAGTGAAGAAAAGTGATACACAAAAACTCGTGTGCTATCAACAAGCAACACACAGGAAAAAGCTTACAGACATCAAAAGTGTAGTGAAAACAGTTCTTAGAAAAACTACTGCTCTCAAGAGAAGAATAAGGAACAACCATCACCATCAAGAGTCCTTCTTCCTTTCTCTCTTTGCTTTAAGGGATCTCAAGTAACAAGCTATTCAAATCAGTCAAGGATCTTTGAAGAGCTAAAAGGCCTACTCACCATTTTGCTAAGCTTCCACTCCTGAACCAGCCAAGATCTAAGGGGGAGCTTTGACAACAACACAAATCCACTAGTCTTCTCTCAGTTATATTTGAGAAAGAGAAGAACACCATCACTCTCTCATCCCCACCTCTGTACAGGGTTTTAATTCCCTTCAAAATTATTCCTGGTTGCAAGTCTCCTAACAAAAAGACTTGAGGATTGGTTTTTGAGCACCTGATCAAAAGCTCATTGGTGGCAGTCACCTGATCAAAACCAGTAGTGGATTCCTACTTAGGGTGGTAGAAGAGTGGATGTACTCAAGTATGGGGAACCACTATAAATTTCTTGTGTTGTCTGTGTGGCTGTGTAGTTTTTTTCTTTGTGCTTGTGCTGTGATATATTCTTATTGTGTAGCTTACTTTATCTGTTGTACTTGTGCACCTATACACTTATACTATAGTAACCTATTTTATTAAAAGATCTTTTATTTCTATAAAAATCAAAAGATTTCAATAACTCTATTCAACCCCCCCCCCTCTAAAGTTTTTCCACGCTTACCCTAACTTTCATGGTGGTTTATATATAGTGGACATTCCTGGTTGTTGAGTTCAATTGTAACCCTAAAAGCTTCTGCTAGAATGCTCTGAGTTATTACTCGTGTTGGCTTTTGATATTAATACGTAACGTCACTATATTTTTGTGTGGAATATGGTGTGGGGCCCCGGCCGGTCCCTCTGTTATATTTCATATGACGGATGGAGATGTTACAATTTGGTATCAGCTTGTTCGGTCTTCCTTCTCCGAATTCGTGGATGAATTCTTTTGAGGGGTGGCGAGAACGTGCATGTGCCGTTGTTATAACATAAATGAACTCAAGAATGTACACTTAGGAATGAAAATACACCTATTTGAAGAACCAATGCATTCCTACTATTCGTGTTTATTGTGTTTAATATCGCTAAATTATATTTTGTACACATATAGGTGACAAGAAGTGGTGTGGGGCAGTCAAAACCTCAACATTCTGCCGAGAGTGTGTCACAAACTGAGGTGTCCACACCCCCTCCTTCTGCCGAAACTGTACGCCTTATCACTGAGAGAGTACTTGCGGTAATGAATGCACAACAGACGGGGAAGGCAAGGCCTGCAATGGCTCCTGTACATGCTAGTGTGAGACAAGTGTCGTTTGAGGCTTTGGTTGATGAGCGAGTAGCTGAAATGCAGTTGAAAAGGTTTATGAGTTTTGGCCCTCCTATGTTTACAGGGGTGGGTTCCCCAATACTGGAGGAGGATTAGTTTGCAAAAGTTAAGAGGATTATGATTGCAATTGGGACAGAGGAGGGACAGAAAGTCACCCTAGCCACCTTTCTGCTGGAAGTAGAGGCTCGGATATGGTTGGATGAAATGGAGTTGCATCACTTGGCCTGCAGACATTTAATGGAGATCTCAATCGAGGAGTTCTCCAGGTTTTTTTTGGAAAAACATCAGCCGATGATGGGGAGAATTGCAATGGAGATTGAGTTCCAACGTTTAACTCAAGGGGAAGGTAGGGTTGATGACTACTTATATGAGTTTACACGTTTGGGACATTATGTGGGCTCTATCTTTGCTGAATAAGAGCGTAAGACCAATATGTTCTACGAAGGAATACAAGATGAGGTGAGTATCCTGCTCTCCAGTTTTGTGGAAAAGGGTTTCAATCACTGGTGGATATAGCTCGTTCTTTAGAGAAAGACATGAAAAGGATACAAGGCAAGAGGGACATGGCTGTGATAAAGCCCGAGTTCAAAGGGTTGCGTCCTGAAAAGTATAGGTACCGCAAGAAATGGGGAAAGAAGTCCATGTCTTCTGGACAGACCCCTTCTTCTGTTACTTCGGGAGTAACTTCTGGATAAGGACCACGTACTTATTATACGTGTGGCAAGCCAGGCCATTTTGCTAGAGACAGTCGATGTGGCTCTCAAAGGTTGAAAAGAAGCCGAGTACGACATATGCAGAAAAAGGAAAGACGATGGTGGAGTCTTCTACATCATAGGCGCAGCCCCGAGTCTATAACCTTGGACAACAGGAGGCCATCAAACATGCCGATGTCATCACAAGTATGTGTAGTATATAGCTTTGTTTTATACCTCGTGATATGCTTGCTTATAATTTGAGTACTGTAGGTTTTGTCCTTATATTGGACCATCTGGCAAGAGCGCTGTTTGATACAGGTGCTTCGCATTCGTTCCTATCTGATGACTTTGTCCTACGGATCGGGGTGCATATGCATACCACGACAGATAGTGTGAAGGTGTTGTTACCTAACAGAAGTTTGATGTGTGCGGATAAGTCTTGTTGTGTTGAGGTGCGAATTGGAAGTCGGGATTTCATAGTGGAAGCATCGGTACTGCCGATATCGTAATTCGATGTGATCCTTGGTATGGACTGGCTTTCGAAGATACATGCCTGTATTGATTGCAACTCAAAGGAAGTAACACTTGGATAGAATTTTGAGCTAAATACTATATTCACTGGTATGCGAGGATCAAGCAAGATATTCATATCTTCTCTCCTGGTCGTCAAAGCTATGCGAAAGGGCGCGGAGTTATTCTTCATGCTCTTAGAGGCTGTGGAGCCTAAGTTCAGTGTGAGAGACGTGCTGATTATATCGGAGTACGTTGATGTGTTCCCAAAGGATCTTCCGGGGTTACCTCCCCAAAGAGAAATCAACTTTGGTATCGAGTTGGTGCAAGGTGCGAAACCTGTGGTCCGCTTGCCATACAGAGTAGCGTCAAAGGAAATGGCAGAACTCAATGTTCAGTTGCAAGAGTTACTAGAGCAAGATTATATAAGCCCAAGTATGTCACCTTGGAGCGCGCCGGTTCTTTTTATAAATAATAAGGACAGTAGCTTGCGTCTATGTATTGATTATATAGAGTAGAACAAGTTGACGGAAAAGAACAATTATCTGATACCACGAATTGATGACTTGTTCGATCAACTTGTTCGATCAATGGTATACTCTAAGCTGGATCTAAAATATGGCTATTATCAGTTGAGAGTTCGGGAATGTGACATTCCCAAAACTTCATTTGGAACACGCTACGGTCATCATGAGTTCACGGTAATGCTGTTTGGGCTATCAAATGTCCAATCAGTATTTATGGACTTAATGCAACAGGCTTTTAGGGAGTATCTGGATCTGTTTGTGATCATATTTATTGACGATATCTTGGTATACTCCCAATCCGAAGAAGATCATGCTAACCATGTATGGATGGTGTTGCACACTTTGAGGTGAAACAAGCTCTATGCTAAGTTCTCTAAGTGTGAGTTTTGGTTGACTTCGGTGGCCTTTTTTGGCCATGTGGTTAGTGGAGAGGGCATTGCGGTTTATCTGGTGAAAATAGTGCAATAAGGAAGTGGCTTGTACTTACTACGGTAGCAAAAGTCAGGAGTTTCCTTGGACTGGCAGACTACTACAGGCGCTTCATAGAGAACTTTTCAAGGATAGCCTTGCCTCTTACCACATTGACGAGGAAGGATCAGAAGTTCATTTGGACACCAGTGTGCGCACGTGCTTTTGAGGAGATAAAGATTCATTTGACCACGACACCAATCTTATCTTCGCCATATGATTCAGACGGTTTTGAAATTTATAGTGATGCTTCAAGGAGCGGCTTAGGATGCGTACTTATGTAATTTGGTAAAGTGATAGCTTATTGCTCATGCCAGTTGTAGGTACATGAACGAAATTATCCCGTTCACGACCTAGACTTGGCGGCGGTGATATTTGCACTTAAACTATGGCGTCACTATTTGTATGGCGTGAAAGTGGCTATATTCACGGACCGTAAGAGCCTGAAATATTTATTGGATTAGAAAGATCTTAATATGCGACAGCGGAGGTGGATGAAGTTCCTCGAAGACTACACCTTCGATATTCATTATATTCTCGAAAAGGGAAATGTTATCGTGGATGCCTTGAGTAGTAGGACTCCAGTAAGGGCCAATTGGTTGCAAAGGCATGATGAACGCCTAATTCAAGAGCTTAAAGCTTTAGAGATTTCTTGTGTTGGAAAGAATTCCACTGCAAATGCGTATCTGAACTTGACAGAGGTACAGTATTACCTTACGGACAGGGTTCGACGATCAACAAAACTCGATGAGATCAGCAGAGGTGTGAAATTCCCAGTTCCTATTTGAGGACGGCCTTTTGCAGAAAGAAGGTCGGTTGTTCTTACATATTGTGGGGAAGCTACGTGAAGCGTTGATGTACGAAGCGCACTTTACAAAATACTCTATTCATCCAGGGAGTACAAAGATGTGCAAAGACACGAAGAAAATATTCTGGTGGGTAGGATTGAAGAAAGACATACCACATTATTTTGCTAAATATCAAACCTATGCCTTAGTAAAAGCTGAATGCCAAAAACCTGGAGGTTTCCAGAAGTATTTACCAATTCTGGTTTGGAAGTTTGATGACATTTCAATGGACTTCGTGCATGGGCTGCCGAGATCGAAAGCTGTAACGATGTCGTGTGGGTGATCGTTGATAGGGTAACAAAAGGGTCGCACTTCATACCAAATAGGAAGGATGATTCAGTGGAGAAACTTGAAAAGCTTTAGGTGATAACATAGTACGATTGCACAGTGTGCCCCGTAGCATCGTCAGTGATCGTGATGGGTGTTTCACTTCGCGTGACTGGAGGCTAATAAACCAACTGGTTGGTACCAAGTTACAATTCAGTATGGCCTTTCATCCTCAAATGAATGGTCAGCCCAAAAGGACCAACAGGATGATGGAAGATATGCTCTGAATGTGTGTCATGGATTTTGGGAAAAGATGGGAGGATCATATTTTTATGGTTGAGTTCGCTTATAACAATAACTACCAAGCTAGTATTCAGATGACACCCTTCGAAGTTTTATACGGTAGAAAATGTCGTACTCCGTTAGCTTAGGTGGAGACAAGTGAATACAAGTTGTATAAGCCGAAGGAAGTCGAAGATGATAACTCGACAATACGCTTTATACGAGAGAGGCTATTCGTAGCCCACGATATCCAAGCTAAATACTACAATGCCAAACATGGGACTGTGGAGTTTGCGGTGGGCGAGTGGGTATATTTGAAAATTAAACCCTTCAAAGGCATGTCAAGAATACGTCACTTGAAAAAGCTAAGCCCGAGGTATCTTGGTCTATTGGAAGTGGTAGAGCGAGTTGGAGAAGCTGCCTATCGTCTAGCACATTTGGTAAAGCTGAGTTGATTACATGATGTATTTCATATCTCGGTACTACACAAAGCTTTGAAAGAGCTAGAGCAGGTGGTTATTGCGGATCAAGTACGTGTCGATTGTGGGTTAACAACGAAAGTTTGGCCCATTCGGATAGATGATAAGGAGGTTAGACAACTGCGGAACAAGATAATTTGGATGGTTAAGGTCCAGTGGGACAACTGTGGTCAGGAAGAATTGTCATGGAAGCGAGAGCAGACTATGCGAGATGAATATCCCGAGTTGTTTGTTTAAACTGTTTGTGTAGTTATTATAACATAAAATTTTGTGAATAAAAAGATGTTGCAACCATTAACTTACTGATCTCTCATTGTCCTGATTGTTGTGTGCATATTTAGGGACGAAATTCATTTTAAGGGTGATGGTTGTAACACCCCAAAACGCTCAGGATAAAAAGTCGACCTGGTTGGACAAAATCGTCGAGCGGAGCGCGACGAAAATATCGAGCGGAGCGCGACGAAAAATATCGAGCGGAGCTCGACGACAAACGTCGAGCGGAGCATGATAACAAACATCAAGCGGAGCTCGACGATAACCATCCAGCGGAGCTCGATGATAAACATCGAGCAGAGCTCGATGATAAACGTCGAGCAAAGCTCAACGAAACGTCGAGCAAAGCTCGACGAAAATGTTAAGCAGAGATTGGGCAGTGTTATTTCCCCAATCGACGAAACGTCGAGCAGAGCTCGATGAAATCCTGTAAGCTCGACATTTTTCTGTGAGCTCGACGAATTGAGTTCGACCAATGTCGAAAGCGGTATGATCATGACATTTTTGGCTTCTGAGTGGCCTTTGAGTGGCGGTTGACTTATTATCTCAAATACAGGCCATTGCTGCTGGATAGTGGGGAGATCGAGTGGCTAGGGGTATACCCAGGCCCTATAACCCGAGGGGTTTTGAGAAGAGAAATTAATTCTCTATCTTATCATCTTCTTTATCATTTCCTGGAAGAGCAGAAAACCGAGAAAGGGTGGGTGCTGGGCTGAGCAAATTGCTTTGCTGATGGTGATCCAGTTGGTGAAATCGTGATCGAGGATTGATCTGCGAAGAGGAAGGCGGCGTGATTCTTTCCATCGGAGTAAATTTTCTCCAATGGCACAAAAACGGCTTCCAAGGGTAACGATCTTCTGCTTGGACAAGTGAAGTCATCTTTTATACATATGCATGGAATCCTCCACCAAAAGGTGGAAATCATAAGTGATTTCTTTGGGGTTGATAGTTGATATTCCCTGTTAGGTTTGCATTAGATCCGGAAATGTGTAGTACGGAATAGGCATGCTGTGTGAAGCCCATCTGGACATATTGGTCTGGATTAGTGATGTTTATTCTACGAACCGGAGAAGACTCCGCGTATAAAATATGTATTGTATGGAGTATTGTATAGAGTTATCCTGGAAATTGTTTAGGGGATTTGAGCATTCATGCATTATGAAAAATAATATCGTGGAGCTTGAATGCTCATTGTTTACGCATTATGGTGGGACCCTTGTTTTCTGGTATACCAATAATGTTCCCTAAGTGCACGGAGCATTGGGCCATCGTGCCAGCGTTTGTGATATATTGAAATGTGTGGTTGTGCACTTTCCTATTACATATTTATTTGTAAATTCTATGCATGCAGGGACGAATTTCCTATGACCCGAGCCAAGGGCAGGGTTGTTATAATTGGTCAGTTGAATGCTGATCGTTGCCATGTTTTCTATCGGTTGGTGGGTTGTCCCTATGTAGGTGCTAGAGAGACAAGTGGGAAATAGCGGGCTAAAGCCCTCTCTGCTAAACAGGCCCTCGAAGGTCGTATTGTTTATATTTTTCATGTGTGGCCGACCTGCGTGCCGATGTTTGTAATCCACACTTCTGAAGAAAAATGTAAGGCCATAATGCCATGGACTTTTGTGTATTTCTATAACATTCCTATGATATACATAAATGTTGTGGTATATATATAGTGGAAATTCCTGGTTGTTGAGTTCAATTGTAACCCTAAAAGCTGCCGCTAGAATGCCCTGAGTTAGGAGTCGTGTTGGCTTTTAATATTAATACGTAACGTCGCGGACTATTGTGTGGAATATTGTGTGGAGACCCGACCTGACCCTCTGTTATATTTCATGTGACGGATGGAGGTGTTACATAGCTGGTCTTCATTTTCTTCAAGTATGTTTGCCCCATCTCTTGGAATACGCCGTCCATCATCATTCTCTTGGACTATGGGGGTAGATTCCTTAATGCGCAGCTTGCCCATCATCTGCTTTGTATTTGCAATACTATAAGAGGAGGAGTTTGGCAGCTAACAGTTAACTTTGTTGGATTCATCAAAACAACATGCATTGACTCTTCTATAACTTGGGTAGTTAAGTTGTAGATTCTATATGCCTTACTATGAGTGTTGTACCCAACAAATTTCCCTTCATCGGACTAGGTAGAAAACTTAGTGAAATGGACTTTTCCATTATTGAGCACATAACACTTACAACCAAAGATCCCGAAATATCTCAGGTTTGGTTTTCTACCCTTCTATATCTCATAGGGAGTCTTCTTGTGGCTCTTTGTGATAGAAGCCCTATTAAGGACATGGCATGCAGTGTTAACTGCCTCAGCCCAAAAGTATTCTGGGAGAGATGAGTCACTTAGTAAGGTTCTACCAACCTCTATGAGAGTCCTTTTTTTCCTCTCAGTAATTCCATTTTGCTGGGGTGTTTTAGGAGAGGAAAATTCTGGATGAATCCCAAGCTCTTCACAAGTCCTTGTCATGCACTCAGACTAAAACTCAGTACCTTGGTCACTTTTGATTTTTACTACAGTGATGTTGAATTCATTCTGAATTTGCTTGATAAATGTCTGAAAGAAATTAGGGGTTTCAGATTTCTTCCTCAGAAAGAACACCCAGGAAAATCTTGAAAAGTCATCAACAACCACAAGGGTGTAGACTTTCCTACCTAGACTTTGAATTGGCATGGGACCAAACAGACCCATATGCAAGAGGTATAAACACCTCACTGAGTCTTTTGTGTCATTGTCGTTGAAGGAGGTCTTAGTCCAATTTCCCTTTTGTCATGCAGAGCAGATACCCTCCTTAGTCTATATAGACTTAGGCCCATTCCTAACCAGCTCATTATGAAACAGCTTCCCTTTGGTCCTATAATTTAGATGGGCTAACCTCTTATGCCACTGGACACAGGAAGAGGCTTTATCATCTGCAATAAGGCATACAGGTGAGTCTTTGCTAGAGCATAGGAAATCTAAACAATATACATTTCCACTCCTAGTGCCTGTTAAGAAGACCTCTTGGTCACTTAACCTCATAATTTGGCACTCATCCTTGTGGAATACTTTGTCATAGCTAAGATCACAGAGTTGGCCAATGCTTATCAGGTAGTGTTGCAACCCTTCCGCATCGGATACTCTAGTGATAGTGACTATGCCATTAGAGATCTTACCAAAACCTCTAGTCACCCTTTTTTCTGATCCACCAAAGATAACCTTTGGTCCATTCTTTACTAGAGCATAATCCTTCAGCATGCTCCTTATTCCAGTCATGTGCATGGGGCATCCACTGTCCAAGTACCATATAGGGGTATGGGCACTTAAACTAACTTGCAAAACACAAATCAATTAACCTTAGGACCCCAATTTTTATTGGGTCCTTGGTGCATGTTAGGCTGAAAATACCTCTGCCTGCCTACAGCTTTTCTGATATGCAAGCTGACATTTACTCTCTTCACACTATGATTGTGCCAGCAATCAACAGCAAAGTGGCCTACCTTGCCACATCACCAACACTCATGGATGTTGTACCTTCTTTTTTGAGCAAGTCTTATGGCTGTGTTAATAGAAGCTATGGGTCTAGAAGGAGTAGCAGCAGTATTATTCCATGGTTTTTCAGCTCCAGTCTGATAAGTGGAGGGTCTGGCAGTAGAAGTGTTTGGGATATCTTGAGCCCTTCTAGCAGCAGCTTTCTTTTCAAAAAGCATTCCCTTGATGTCCTCAAAGACACCCAGGTCTGGTCTACTGACAGCCTTGCCCTTTGTCATAGAGTGGGCTGGAGGAATTGAAGAACAGTCCGCAGCTTTACCCTTGACTGAAGGGGCTATTGCACCAAACACAAATGGTCCTGGATAGGCCATTTGTATTTTCTCATAGGAACTTGCACCTTTGTTGTGACTGTCACCATATTGTGGAACATCTTTATTCACACAAGATGGTCTAGCATGATTCCATTGACCATAAATTCTCTCATGGTCATGTCTATTGGAAGGAAATTGCACTCTAACAAATTTTAAAGGAGGCTTAGAGGCTAGTGGCTCCACTTGAGCTATGACCTTTCTCTTGGGATTAGCAGTTTTTGTCATTCCCTCGAATCCCAACCCTTTCTTTCACTTTTGGGAGGAGAATGAGTCTATCAAGGGCAACACTGTGCTAGGCTTGGATTAGCTTGCCACTAGTTCCCTCTCCTTTTGGAGCTTTCCTTCAAGATTCCTGATATGGTTATTCTTGAAGGTTATAGTGCTCATTTGAATGATTGTGACATTCTTCAGTTTGCTAACTTCTTGAATCTTCAAGTTCAGTAATTTTGCTGATTCTAAAGCTGCAAGCTTTAAAGAAACAATTTCCTGAGTCTACTGTTTGGCCAGAAACTTGCTTTTCTTTAGTTCATACAGAAGTGCACCATAATTATTAATCAATTGATTGAAGTCTCCCTCAGATTCTGAGGCATCATCATCACTTGATGAAGAAGCATAGGAATCTGGAACTGATTTATAATCTGAACAGGCAGAGCTAGTTTAAAAATTACCTTGCTTGGCCTAGGCTGATCCTGCCTGATTTCTTCATCTTACTTAGCCATCAGCCCAAGGAAGCAACTGTCTTCTTTAGAATCCACCTCAGAATCACAATCAGATGGTGATAGAGAGGCCCTGTCTTCAATCCTGACTGCAGGATGAACCTTCTCAGCTTCTTCTTCTAAAGCAGCCAGCCTTTTGAAGCAGTCTGCTTCAACACCTCCTTTTTCAGTAGAGTACATCCCAATGTAGGCTTCTTCTTCTTCTTATGACTCAGATGAGGAGTCAGTACAGCTTCTTTGATTCTTGGCAATGAGGGATTTCTCCTTCTTGTCATTTAGCTAGTGGTCTTTTTTCTTACTATGTTCCTTTCTTTTGACTGGGCAGTAAGCTATCACATGCCCAGGTTTTTTGCAATGATAACATGTCATGTTAGATGAAACATGATTACTGGTTTTGGAACCATTCCTGTCCTCCTTAGAGGATTTTCTTTTGCCCTTGTAGTAGTCATCCTTGGGATGAGAGAAGGTGGCAAGCGTGCCTCTCTAGTGCTTTTTATTTAAGAACTTCTGAAATTGCCTAGTGAAGGAAGCAAAATGTTCATCAGACCATCGACAGTCTGATGTGCTATTCTAAGATTTTCCAGAATCAGATTCAACATCTCTCCTTGGTGGAGAGGGAGACTTTCTTTTGCTTTTGCTGGATTCTTCAGCTTTGAAAGCTACAGTCTTGTCTCTTGCCTGAGACTTGTTATTGTTCTCCTCTTCTTTCCTTGCAGCCAGCTGAATCTCATATGATAGCAGCTTCCCAACGAGGGTGTGAGGAGCAGTGTCACCCATCTTTGCTACCTCTCTGATGGAACAGATTTTAGTGTCACACTCTCTAGTGATAGATCTAAGGAACTTGTCATTCAGTTCAATGTGACTTAACACTCTTCCATAAGTCTTCAGCTCATTCATAATCCTAAAGAACTTTTCCTAAAAAGTGGTTATGTTGTCCCCCTTGGATTGCCTGAATGCTTCATACTCTTAGTTGAGCATGTACTTCCTATCATCTCTAACTTCATCTGTCCCCTCCATGTAGATCACTAGTGTTTTCCACATTTCCTTTGTTGTTTTACAATGGATCAGATTCTGAAGTATTGAGTCATCAAAAACACCAATAATGATATTCTTTGGCCTCTTGTCTATTAAGGCCTGGGCCAACTCATCCTTGGTCATCTCATCATATGTATTTGGGGTCTTGACATTAGCATCCAGTGCAGAGACCTTCATTGGGATGTATGATCCCTCTTCAACTATAATATTCCTTCAAAGGGTCAGCAGCTTACATGAACTGCCTCACCCTTGCTTTCCAGATGCCAAAATCTTCCTTCCTACAGATTGGATGTCTCACAGCACTCAGCTCCATATTGGTCATTCCTAAACCCATGGAGACAAACATTTAGCTAACCTTGGAGATCTACAAAGGCTATTAAGCCTTTAAAGAGCAACCTCTCTCTGATACCACTTAAAAGTCTTGTTTTCAAGACTAGCAAAACACATAGAGGGGGGGGTGAATAACTTTGTGTCTCTATTTAACTTTTCTAACTTGTGATCATATTTTAGTGGCTTTAATTATGTTAGTTATCAGCTTTCAAGAACATTCACAAACGACACAACAATTTTATAATTGTTCCCCAATCTTGGGTACATCCACTGTCACTCTACGCCTATCGATCAGTATATTAGATATGGCTCTACCTCCAAAACTCAGCCAATTAATAGCATATATCACAGATCTAGCAGGACCACACAGGTCACACAGACCTAACACCTAGGCACTAAGCCAAACCCAGGTCATAAAGAACTTTCACACGCAACTAAGCCAAACACAGGTCATAAAGACCTTAGCCTTTATAATACAGTTATATAACTCCAGACTCACAAGGAATCTAAACAAAAGAACAAGAATGGTTGTATGATTAGACACTAGAGCAAGAACTCTGTGTCTTCTTCTTCCTGGACTGAACAGATATTAGTCCTAGCTATTGTTGTTGAAGACAATGAATTAGGCAGTAGAATCTTTCTTCAAACAACTTTATTTTCTCTACAGAGCTTGTTTGATCTGCTTCCTAAGAATCGCTTCTGAACTTGCTGTTGCAGATGGTTATTTCTTCGGCTATCTCTTTCCCAGAAAGGTTCTCTGTGCAGACCAACTTCTTCAGGCTCGATGAAAAATGGCAAGGAGGAAGATGAAAATCGGCCGCACTTTTCCATTTTCAGAAAACCAAGACAAGGAATTTATTCGATTCCATGCTCTGGCCGATTCGATTCTTTTTATTCTCTGAAGTCCAATTGAGCAGTGGGTCCCACCACTAGGATTGATGGCTGAGATTAAGCAATTTATCACAAGATTTACATTTAATCTTGATTCAACAACTCCTTACTCTATATGGGCCCCAACACTTTATGATGAAAATATTTCTTGGAAAGTGCAGAGGATGATAACAGCTGGAAGATAACATCTCTGCCAGCATTTCCACAACATTCGAATGTTGGTTGACAATTTGACTCTGCTGACGTCAACTTGACTCAACATCTCTGGACTTGGACAAAATTCAATCATCAGATCCAAAGGCATTGAGTGAGTAGGTATCACTCAACGCCACAACCCTTAGACAATATTTTGTCTAAGTATTGAGCTCGACGAACTCTGAGCTCCGTTCGACGAATAACAAGCTCAGCTTGAAGAAAGCATAAGTTAAGTTCGAAGAAATTTAGACTTAGTACGACTAAAGGCCAAACTCAGTTCGACGAACTCCAGGCTCAGTTCGACGAATGCTGAGCTCAGTTCGACGAAGCAGAGATCGACGAAAGCCAAGCAGTACACTCATTTTGACTTAGCCAAATTTCTGCTTCAAGGCATTGAGAGCGTCGAGAGCGTTGAGTGAGCTTTCCTAACTCAACGCTATTTCCCTTGGAATATATTTCTGCGCCTTGGCATTGAGAGAGTAAGCTCCACTAAATGCCAACTAAATGCCAAACTACTTAAATGAATTTTTCTATTATCTGGCGTTTAGTGAGTAAGCTACACTCAACGCCTGTGGACTTAGCCAAAATTTTGCCCAACTTTCCTGTGGAGTTGACTGGCACGTCAACACTCAACGCTAAAAGCTGTATGGAATTGAGTGAGTAGACCACACTCAACGCATGCAGACATAGCCAAATATTTAGCCAATTCCTCTAGGCTTAGACTGACTTAGCTTGACTCACAGCCTTTTTGTTTTATGGTGTTGAGTGAGTAGACTACACTCAACGCTTGTGGACTTAGCTATATTTTTGACTATCTTTCAGTTAAGCTGAGATATACTCAACGATATATGTTATATGACGTTGAGTGAGCTGTCCTCACTCAACGTCTGTGGACTTAGGCAAATTTCTACTAGACAATATTGAATCCATACCTCTGGCATTGAGTGAGCTTGTTCCACTGAACACCTGTGGACTTAGTCGATATTTGCTATGTCCAGCAACCACTTATTGTGTCAGCATGCCCAACCAATGTGATATGGACAACCTGCACTCAAGACCTCAAATGCACATCAAATACAGTGTATGTGTGTGACATTGACCTGTTTGACTTCTCACAAATCAGGGACATTGGGAAAATGGATCCAACAGTCACTATATTTTAACTAACGTAAAAGCTATTTCTATACTTATATTAAATCTAGAGGTATGCATATCATGAGTTGTCTTATTTGTATGTTTATGCTCATGTAGGATGTTAATCTATATAAATAAAGTATTTTCCGCAACGTAAATTCATATTTCAACTTGTGGAGTAGTTGATCCACTGAGCCGGGGGGTACAGTCATTAAAACTAAACAAAAATTTCATTTTCTTCATAATAATTTTGAGGATTTCATATAAAATTTTAGGTTCGAGTTCTTGTCTGAGCGTCTGTAGTTATCCCCTGCACAACGTGGCATCATAACACGTATTTTCTCTCACTATAATATATTAACTAAATGCATAGAAAATACGGGTTGTGATAGTTGGTAATAGAGCGAGGTTGTTTGACAATTGGTCGAACAACTATCTCTAGTTAGTTTTAGATTATCTTATTCCATTTCATACACACACTGATGTGTCATCAGTACGTCTAGGCTGAAGCATGGATACTACATTCATAAGCATGATAAGAAGTATACGGGCATATTATGTAGTATGGGGTGCAAAATATGTGTTTGTATATGGATCTTAATTGGATGCAACATGTGACTGTTATGTAGTATGGGATGCATAATAATTGTCACATGAATGCACATTTGATTTTTCTTTTCATTACATGCAATATTATGTAGTATTGGATGCATAATATTTCATTTGTACGTCACTCATAATTAGCATTAAGGCCTTTATTAGATTGCATAGCGCAACATGCATGACAAAACATAGCATTAGCACACGTGCCAAGCGAAAGATCTACATAATGACATATGTATACACATGGTTTTAAATCAAAAATAATAAGAATTCATGCATTCATGGTTTATGAACATGAGTCAATAGGATGACAATATATAGTCCTAAGTTTAAGTATGACATCATGAATGAAAATCCTAGAGAAAGTTAGCTTCATGAGCAAGTATCTATACATATATGGTCTGAACTAAGTTGTGTCGTTATAGTAGTTAAACTAGGTGATTGGTTGTTCGGTGTATTCTTAAGATGATGCCTAAGTGCGTTGCGACGAGATTGACTACCCAGTCTGAGGGAAACTTATCTGGTGCATAGAGTGAAGCTGTGATTGAGGGACTGCGATAGAGCAATGAGGCTCTGTCTAGAAAGATGGTGGAGATGCAGTTGCAGATCTAGGCAAAGTTGACTGTCATTTCTGGATAGCAACCGAGAGTGCAAGACCCTACTGTGGCTCAAGCTATTATCATTCTTCTCCTCCTTTTGTGCCTCCAATCCTGCTGCCACCAAAGATGAACTTTATCTCTCATTTTCAGCGACTAGGACCTCCTACCTATGATGGTAGAGCCGATTTTATGGTGTTGGGCAATTGGATTATCGCAATCGAGGAGATTTTTTCGTACTCAGGGATTTTTGCAGACAAGCGAGTTATGGTAGCAGCTTATAAGCTTAAGGGACTTGAAAAGAGATGGTGGTTTAGAGAGAAGGAGAGCCCCATATATTGGTGCTCATGGGAATCCTTCAAGGAGCTATTGTTGAAGAAGTTTCGGCCGTCGGTCGAGCGAGACTACTGGATGAATAATTTTGTACATCTGAAGCAAATACAACTCACGGTCAGTGACCATGAGATTGAATTCAGCAAGTTGAGCCGATTTTCCCCGGATTTAGTTGCTTCTGAAGCTAGCAGAGTTAAGCGATTTCTGGTTGTTCTTAGGAGTGACATCCAGCAATTAGCTAGTTCTTATGGATCTAAGACCTATGTTGAGGTAGTGGAAGCTGCACTTAAGGTTGAAGCTATTGACAATGTCAAGAACAGAGGCAAGAACCAGAGAATGATTAGAGAAAGTCCGATGATGGTAAGAACTCTCAAGAGTCTGAATCCGCTTCGAAGAAAAGAAGCAAGGAGGTGTGCAGTTACTATTTCCAGTTGGGACTTCAGTTCAAATAATGTTTTTAGAGGTTGGGAGATCAAAAGTAGCAGCAAGTGCATGCAATTTAGAGCGCTCCCAAGGGAGATTTGGTTTGTGTTGTGTGTAAGCAGAAGGGGCATGATGCTATCCATTTTTGGAGAAAGGATACGGTCTATTTCCAGTGCGGACAAAAAGGAAATTTCAAGTCAAAGTTCCCCCAGACTCAGCCTCTGCTGCAGACAGTTCCACTTCAGGCATTGCCGCCGACACAGTTCTTGGATAAAGGAAAGGGCAAGTTAAGTGTGATGACTATGGAGGAAGCACAAACATCCACCCAAGTGATTTCAGGTTAGATTCTAATCTAGTCCTAGATTTTAGCTCATAGTTGTAGCTTCGATGTTTGTTCATCTAGTTATGTATGTGATTTAAAAGGGAAGTTTATGGTAAAGAACCGTTGGGCGCGCTTTCTTTTCAATTCTTGTGCTACCCACTTGTTCGTGGCTAGGAATTTCGTAGAACATCATCGTCTGACTCTCAATATAATTGGCTATTCATTTCACGTTAAGTTTCCTTCCGGTGATTCAGTGGTGTCAGACAAAGGTATCCAGAGTTGCCCAATTCTTTTAGGAGATTTCCTAGATTTTGCAGATTTGAAGGTGTTAGACTTGGAGGACTTTGATGTGATCTTGGGCATGGACTGGCTGTACAGATATGATGCGATTATCTAATGCAAGGTTAAGCCACTGGACTTCAAGATGGACAACGGCCACCCTAGGAGTGTTTATGGTTTTCCGCGCCAGGATTCTCCATTATTTCTGCGGTACATGCTCAAGAACCTTTTGAATTGTGGTTGTTTTGCTTGTTTGGTTTCGGTTTAAAAAATCGTTTGTAGCTTGCCGCGGGTCGAGGATGTTCCTGTGGTTTTAGAGTTTCCCTATGTATTCCCAAATAGTCTTCCTGGTCTTCCTCCTATGGGAGGTGTGGAGTTTGTTATTGATTTGGAGCCGGGTACTCGCCCTATTGCTAAGGCGTTGTAACGTATGGCCCCGCATGATCTGGAAGTGTTTCATACCCAGATGGATGAGTTGTTGCTGTGTGGATTTATTTGGGCAAGTACTTCGCCTTGGGGTGCTTCCGTATTTTTTTTAAAGAAAAAGGAAGGGTCTATGATGTTGTTCATCGATTATAGGGAATTAAACAAGGTAACTATCAAGAATAAATATCCCTTGCCGCAAATAGATGTTTTGTTTGATCTGTTGCATGGTAGTATAGTGTTTTTTAAGATTGACCTTCGTTCAGGCTACCATCAGTCGAGAATCCGTGAGTCGGATGTTCAACAGACCGCTTTTCATTCTCGGCATGGATATTTTGAGTTCTTAGTGACGTCGTTTGGATTGACGAATGCACTCTCTATCTTCATGGATATGATGAACAGAGTGTTCAAGGACTTTCTGGAGTGTTTCGTGGTTGTGTTTATAGATTATGTTTTTGTTTATTCCTGGAGTACTGAGGATCATGGTCATCACTTGCGGTTAGTTCTTTCTGCTTTAGGGAGCATAAGTTGTATACAAAGCTAAGTAATTGCAAATTTTGATTACCTCAGGTTTCCTTTTTGGGTCATGTGGGGAATAATGAAGGAATTTCCGTTGAACCAGAAAATGTAGCTGCGGTAATGGATTGGAAAAGACCTACCACACCCAAAGAGATAAGAAGCTTCCTAGGGTTGGCAGGCTATTATAAAAACATTTTGGAAGGATTTTCTACTTTGTCTGCGCCATTGACTAAGCTTATGCAGAAGAATAAAACATTTGTGTGGAGCGATAAGTGCGAGGAAGCTTTTCAAGAATTATAAAAGAGATTGTGGACTACTCCAGTGTTGTCTTTGCCTATCGAAGGATTAGAATATGTCGTTTATGTAGAAGCATCGCACTTTAGGCTTAGATGTGTCTTGATGCAATAAGCCAAGGTAATTTTGTATGGGTCGAGGTAATAAATGATGCAAGAAAGGAACTACACTACACATGATTTAGAGTTTGTTGTAGTAATTTATTCCTTTAAGTTGTGGAGACATCTTTTGTATGGCGCACTATGCAAGATTTATACGGACCATAGGAGTTTGAAGTACGTCTTTACTCAGTAGGAATTAAATTTGCACCAGTGTAGATGGTAGAAAATGTCGTGGATTACGATGTCGAGATCCAATATCATCTGAACAATTCTAATGTGGTAGTCGATGCCTTAAGTAGAAAGACCGCATAGATCTTTAAACTTTCGATGGAACCCTTATTGGAGGAGTTTTTGTTGATGGGTATCTCGGTCGGAAGTAGTGACTCGCTAAGCAACTTGGAAGTAGAAGTGTCTTCATGGATTATGCTTAAAAGGCTACATAAAATTGATGATCCTTATTTGCAGCACCTTCGTAGCAGAACAAAGAAAGGAGAATTACCAGACTTTTCTATTGATGATGCGGGTACCTTGAAGTATCGTGTTAGGTATTATATCCCCGCAGTTGACGATATTCAAGCTAAGTTTTGTAGTGAGGCGCATGGTTCTAGTGTTGCCTACCACCCTTGTTCTACTAAGATGTATAGAGATTTGAATCAGATCGTTCTGTGATATGGAATGAAGAACGAAATAGCCAATTTTGTGTCTGAGTGCTTTACCTGCAAGGGAGTTAAGGCAGATCATGGACGGCCTGGTGGCAAGCTGACTCCTTTGGAGATCCCAAGTTGGAAGTGGGAGAGTATTTCGATGGATTTTATTATCGGTTTGCCGAGATCTCCCCGAGTACATGATTTAATGTTGGTCATAGTTGATAGACTAACAAAGTGTGCTCACTTTGTGCCATTCAAGATTGATTACTCCATGAAGAAAATAGCACAGTTATATTTGGATGAGGTCATCATACTACATGGAGTGCTTGTTAGTATTGTGTCATATCGAGATTCCAGGTTTACGTCTCATTTTTAGAAGAGTTTACCGGAAGGGTCGTGTACTGACCTTAAATATTCAATCGCTTATCATCTGTAGACCAATGATAAGATAAAGAGAGTCAATCAGAGTGTGGAATATATGATAAGATATTACATCTTGTACTATAGAGGTGAATGGGACGAGCGGTTGAGATTGAAGGAATTCACTTATAATAACAGTTATCAAGAGAGCTTGCAGATGACCCCGTTTGAGGCTTTATATGGGAGGCGTTGCAGGACTCCCTTGTTTTGGGCCGAAATCGGTGAAGGACCGTTATCGGGTCCCGATGCTTTGGAAGAGATAAATACTTTTGTGACGCATATTCGGGAAAAGCTTTGGATAGCTCAGGAGTGTTATGAGAAGAACGCTAATCGTAGAAGGATTGATCTGGAATTTGTAGTTGGATACATTGTGTTTCTCGAGGTTTCTTCGATGTCTGGGGTTAAGAGGTTTGGAAAGAACAATAAGTTGGATCCTTGGTATGTGGGACCTTTCCAATTTGTTGAACGCATCAGAGTGTATGCTTAAAGGTTGGATTTGTCCGCAAATTTTCCAGGTGTGCACGATGTGTTTCAGGTGAGCCAGTTATGGAAATGTGTGCTTATTGCCCGACATGTTATTGATTCGATGCACCAGTTGTAGCCTAACCTTTCTTATGTGGAGATGCTTGTTCTCATTCTAGATACTCAAGATCAGGTGTTGCGAAGGAAGACAATACACATGGTCAAAGTTTTGTAGCAAAACCAAGACGTAGAAAGCGCGACATAGAAGTTGGAGTCACCCATAAGGGAGGCTCATCCTCATATGTTCTCCTAGTTTCTTTGGTAAGTGTTCTATTCAATAACCCTTGGTTATTTTCCTTCTTTAGAAGATTCTATTGTACATCAAGTTTCGGTACGAAACTTTCTTTTAGGAAGAGTGGTTGTAACGCCCCTAATTTTTCGATGTTATTTTAAATCCTTTAGTGGTATATTTTTGACGTCAGGGCATTATGTTGACGTATAGTTGATAGGTACCATTGCTAGAGCGTTGATGTTGCTCATTTGGTACCTGAGATTTTGACTTAGAATATTAGCTTGGCTAATTTATAGTGTGATTTTGAGATAACCCTTTCAAGCCGGGTTACTTTTGGAACTCGACAGAGCCTTTTTGTGATAGTTGGTGTTTTGGGTATTGGGGATTTATTTACCAAAGTTTGGTTTTTCGGATTTTTATTTCGACTTCTTCGTTGGATTCATAGCGTCGATATTTACCTACGGTGCTATTTTTGCAGAATTCCGAGTTGGTTTGAGTTTCGGGTCGTTTGGACATTTATTTAGTAATTAATTATAATACAATATTATAATATTTATATAAATATAAATAGACTTATGATTTGACAGAAACCTTATTCATTGTCTTCATCCCAAGTCGTCACACAATTTTACGAAATAGAGGAATGACGGACCTTGCAAGGATTTCGGTCGTCGATCAAAGGAGCTCCGGTGCTCGAAATAGTCATCGAAGGGTAGATTCAGACTGCTCTCGCCAAGATCTACGTGTGTGCGGTGAGTTTTTTTTTCGTTTCTTGATTTTTTGGATGTTAGGTCATGCGGTTTTGATCACTTTTTCCTTGAAAAGTTTCAGGAAGTCTAGCTCAGGTGTTCTTGCGGCCGGATCTGTGAGGAAGAGCACTTGTGTGGCCAGATTTCTGGAGTTAGAGGCGAGTGGTGATTTCTTCCCCTTGCCAAGAGATTTTACGTGTGTTTTTTTGATGTTTTCTTCTTCCCTTCATTTATTTAGGAATATTGTAGGGATATGCCAAGTTCAATCTAGTGTGTAGTGTAAAATCTCTGGTCAGGTAAGGAGTAGAATTCGCCGTATATAACTATTAGTCTAGGTCAACCCGTCGTATATTGTAGTATAAGTAGAGAAAAATTCGTTGGATATGACCTTTAACTTAGGGTTAAAATTCGGCGAGTATTAGCTGGATAAGAATTCATTGAGTATTCATTGGAATTCGGCGGGTAATGCTTTGGCATTGAGTTATGTCCAATTCGTCAAGCATGGTTTTGTATTATATCTAATTGGTCGAATAGTTTAGGAGTTGAATTAAGTAACATTCGTCGAGTCATATCGACGAATTCGCCGAGTATTAGTCTCGGCGTTGAGTGATTTTACATTAGTTTTGTATTAGGCATTGAGTTCGTCGAGTTATAAAATTTGCGTTGATTGTTATTTCTTTGGCGTCGAGAGCATCGAGTGTCGGCGAGGCTAAGTCAAAAGCGTTGTGTTTACTCGACGAATTCGTCGAGTATAGTCGGCTTGGCGTTGATAGCGTCAAGTGAAGGCATTGATTGAAGTAAACTTCACTGAGTTAAAGTCCAGGCATCGAGTGCGACTGCTTTGGCATTGAGAGCGTTGAGTGAACCCAGATTCATCGAGTATACTCGACAAATTTTCTGTGGACTTGGGATATTTTTGCTGATTCGTCAAGTATCAAGGTAGTTACGCTAAATCGTTGAAAATCATTAAGACAGCTGATTTTTCCAAGTGTATATCGTCTTATATCTACTTTATTCGTCGAGCATACTCGACAAATCAGTATAAACTTTGTTTTTTCTCCGAATTAAGTCTAATTCGTCGAGTTTGGGCCTTAGGGCAAATTTCAGGATTTTCTTCCTTCTTGTCATTGGGGGCGCCCGGTGTTTCGGTTGGGATTTTGTAGGTGTTTTTTGATGTTCTAGTGTGGCCCATGGTTGGCAGTTGATAAAGGACAACCAACCTGGTGCGGGCTCGTGAATCATTAAACTTGGTGGTTGTTAATGTTTCTCATGGACTGTTGGGTTGTGTTGGACCTTGTTGCCACCACCACAGTGCCTTTTTGAGATGATTGGACAGTTGGGTTGGGCTTGACCTTATTGCCACCACCATAGTGCCTTTTTGAGATGTTTGGATAGTTGGGTTGTGTTGGACCTTTTTTCCACCACCACAGTGCCTTCTCGAGATATTTGGGTCTATTAGTTCGTGTTGGGTAGAATCGTTTTTACTAGTGTTAATGATTCACATATTTAGAGCCATTCAGTCTTTTGTTTCTCTTTGTTAGACATATGTCTTATGCTTACTCTTGAAGATATTCTCGAAGCATGGCTTCATTTTGCACTTGGTGCAATTTCAATAGTCTTTGACTTTTTAAGTTAATAACTCAAAACTATTTTATTTCTCACTTAGGGCTAATATCGAGTCGAGTTCGAGCGATTTTGGATCGGCTTGAAATCGAAATTTTTCGACTCGAACTAGACTCGAAATCGAAATTGATTTTGAGTCGAGTTGGCTCGACGAAATGGCCTGATTCCGAGTCGTCTCGAAATCGGATCGAGCCGGATCGAAATTGAGCAATTTTCATTTTATTTCTAGTTTTCTCAAAATTAAATTAGACAACCTATAAATTTAGCAAATGAAACACTTAAAGCCTTCATTCTTTTTATTTAGGTTTAAATTTTGTTATTTTCAATCTTGAAATAAGAATATATTACTAAATATATAAATAAGTTTAATTAATTCGAGTTGATTTGAATCATATTTCGAGCGATTCAGAGTTGGCTCGAAATCGACTCGAAATCAGATTCGAGTTAAATTGAATCGGCTAAAATTGAGCCGAATCAATTGTTTCCGATTCCGATTCGGCTCAATTTTCGAATGATTTTCTAGCGACATTCGAGTTTTGAATAATATGCTCATCCCTATTCTCACTTGCTGTGGTTTGGCAGCTTTCCTATGGTTGGGGTTAGTAACTCCTTTTGCTTTCTTCTGATTAATATCTACTGTTGATCTTTTTACCATTTGTAATTCTAGCTGAGGTATTCTTTTCTTTGGAATGCATCAGGTTTGGAGTAGTAGCCGATTGAGTGGCAAGTTTTGGTGGTTGCTGGTTTTCTACTATTGCTGTAATTGTCTTCTCCTCCTCACCAGTGTGAGGTAGTGTTGTTGTTCTTGTTAGTTCAGACATACTTGTTTTTTTCCTTTTGGTGGGTTCGTGTCAGGCGTTTGACGCCCACCGGAGTTTTTATATTATTAAAATACCTGCTAGCTGCTTAGTCTTTTCTTTAAGATTGGATGGTTTTAAATTGCTTTCTGGGAAGGTTTTATGCTAGGTTTGCATGTTAGTTATTTTTAAAAAATAAAGGTACTATCTTATGTGTATTTTTGCTTTAAACCAAAGTCACTATATTTTAACTAACGTAAAATCTATTTCTATACTAATATTAAATTTAGAGTTATGCATATCATGAGTTATCTTGTTTTGATGTTTATGCTCATGTAAGATGTTAATCTATATAAACAAAGTATTTTCCGCAGCTTATATTCATATTTCTACTTGTGGACTAGTTGATCCACTGAGCCGAGGGATACGACCTTTAAAACATAACTCAAATTACTATTTTCTTCATAATAAATTTGAAGTTTTCATATAAAGTGTTAGATTTGAGTTCTTGCCTGAGCGTCGGCAGTTATCCCCTACACGGCGTGGCATCACGACATGTATTTTCTCTTACTCTGATATATTAACTAAATGCGGAGAAAATGTGGGTTGTGACATAAGTCTTGGAGAAGACTGAAAGATCCTGAGGGATCTGTGTTGTAAGCTCTTTGGAGCTGAGATTGTGAGAAATGCCTTGTCTAACAAGTTGTTAAAAAGGTGGGAGGGATAGTGGATGATCCATAATCTAGGGAACCACTATAAATCTTATGTGTGCTTTCTGTGATTGTCTTGAAAGCAGAACATAACTTAATCACAACTCTCCAAAAGAGAAGGTATTCATAAAAAATTAAGAAACCTATTCACCCATCCTCTAGGTGTTAGTTATCCTTATAACTAAAGACTTTCAAGTGGTATCAGAGAGAAGTTTCTCAAAAAGGACTTAATAGTCTTAGTTGATCCCCATTGGTAGCTAAAACGATTATACATATGGGTTTAGGAGAGAACCATAAGGAGTGCAGATCAATGAAGCTTCAAGTCTGTAGAAAGGAAAAGAACTTCCTTGATAAGATTGGAAAGAGCTTGTGTCAGAGTGACTAATCTTCCTCAGAGTCTTATGAAGAAGAAAAAACCATCATTGGGATGCTTGCTGCTATTGCAGATGAAGCTGAAGACTATCTAGCAGCTATGATAGGGATCAGGGCCCCTCTATCAAATTAAGACAGTGACTCAGAGGAGGATGATGATGAAGAAGATGCCAACAACTATTATGGGTTGATGGCCATGTTAGATGAGGAATCCAACCAGGATAAGCCATGTCTAGAAAAGGTATATTCTCTATCTAGTTCTTCTTCTGAGAATGGCTATGTGACTACTCCAGATTCTGATACATCCTCATCCAGTGATGAAGATGACTCACCAACTGAGGAATTTGTTAATCAATTGATTGACAAGTACGGTTCCCTTCAGGATGCTTTGAAAAGAAGCAAGAAGGTTGCCAAGAAGGATGATGAGGAGATTATCTCCCTACAACTAGCTACCTTCCCATAATCTGAGTCAACATCCTTGCTAGAACTGAAGAGGAGGGAAGTCAGCAAACTAAAGGCCATCTCAATCATCTAGATTAGTACCATCAACAATAAGAACAAGTTCATCTTGGATCTTTAAGAGAAAATCCTAAAGGAGAGAAAGATTGTGGCTGAATTTAGTAAGCCCAAATCAGTGTTACCATTGATAGACTCATTCTCCTCTCAAAAGGGTAAGAAGGGGTTTGGATTCATGTGGAACACTAGAGTTTCCAATTCCAAAGGGAAAGTCAAAGCTCCACTACAGCACCAGGCAACAAAGCTTCACATCCTTTTTAAGAAGGTGATGTTACCTTCAAACAGGTATGACCAAGAAAGCATTTATGGTCACTGGATGAATGGTAGACCCACAAGTGTGAACAAAAATGTTCACAGCTTTAGTGGATGATATGGCAAGGGGAGGAGTGCCTTTAAGGCTCCCAATGAGGACATTCAAATGGCCCATCATGGACCATTTGTGTTTTGTGCACCAGCCCCCACACTAAAGAATAAGGTAGTGGCCTTTTCTCTGGATCTCTCAACTCACACTTACATAAAGGGCAAGTCTGTCAGCAAGCCAGACCTAGGCATTTCCAAGGCCATCAATAGTATGTATTCTGTAAAGAAGACCAATGTTGGTAGATCTCAAGAAAGACCGAGTTCTTCTAGTAGCAGACTCATCTTCAGTCAGATTTTGGCTAAGAGAAACAAGAACAAGGAAGTTGTTCTTCATTCTGGACAGCTAGCTGCTATCAGACCTGCTCAAAAAAGTAGATACAATATTCATGAGTGTTGGTACTGTGGCAAAGTTGGTATTTTGCCTTAGATTGCTGGCACAATCCTATTGTTTTGCAGGATAATCACAGTGCCCATACCCCTATATTGTACTTGAACAGAGGTTGTTACAGGCACATGACCGGAATAAGGAGCTACTTGAAGGAGTATACTCCATTGGATGAATGGACCTAAGATCTGTAGGTGTGAAGTTGGAGATGGATAAACAGACACTTAAGGATACTCCTCCTTCTAGCAAAGTGGAAGATGATGGTGTGATATTGTGTGAATTCCTAGAGAAGGACAAAGTACACAGGACTTGGGTAAATACCTGTTGAATCAAGCCATTGAAGCTCAAAGATGTCTGACTGGTGGGACATAGTTTTTGCTACCATTTCAGAAGAATATTGAGAAGAAAAGAGAAGAAAAATAAGGTTGTTCTCATCACTGAGGAAAGCACTAGAAGCAGCTCTTCTGAGACTAGTAAGGAAGGGGCACATGAACCTCAACTGAAAATATTCTCAAGTAGTGTCCTCGGCAAAAATGATGACTGAAAGTAGTGTGGACAAGAACTGTGCAACTATTTAGTGGGAGCTAGTACAGTCTGGTATAATGGACAAACCTAGAATATCTCCAGCACAGAATAAATCAGAAGAATACTATTGAAGATCATAATCTCCCTATGGAAAGTGCTGGGGTTAAGGAGTAGACTACCTAGATGGTTTCACCTGCTATGGAAGAGCAAGTACAATCAGTTTAAGAACAGTTGGATTGCTCCAGCTATAGTTGATATAAGTTCAGCCTAGGTTACTGGACAGGCTTGATTCTTACCAAGAGAAACTCAAGCATAGAATAAATCAGCAGAACTACTGAAGACCTGAATGTCCCTATGGATAATGCTATGTTTGAGGGGGAGATTCAAACTGAACTCCCTACCCAAGATAATAAGAGTGTCATTGAAATGACTTAAGATGATTCAAAGAATAGTGATCTATCTGGATGAAGAGATTGATCAGGCCAAAAACTCCCTATCCTATTTGGAGATTCTCCCTTACTGAAGAAGTCATAAAAGGGGAGAAGGAAATGGGAGATGGCAATGATCAAAAGCAAAGACAAATGATCAAAGGCAAAGACAATGGCCATGATCAAGGGGGAGTATGTTGTGCAAGTAGAGATGGTATACAAAAGCAATAAATAGTCAATGCGGTATACAACCAACTCAAACACTCTGGTGGTATATAGAAGAGACATGTGCTATCTGTGGTATACATTGCACACTGACTTTTTGCCTATTAAGGCTTGTGTGTGTATTAAGGGGAGAATACTGTTTGGGTTACCAATGTAATCAGAGGTTCATTGTGGCTTGAACAGTATACAGATAAAATATGACTGAACCCTCTTGTATTGCTACTGATCAGATAGCTAGAGCTAGAGGCAAATCTATTGTTGAAGAAGAGGAAGAGAACTGGCCCAGCAAGAAGGGACTTTAATGTGGTTTCTGCCAGTTTTCTTTACAAAGACAAGTCAGTGGCCTTCAGAGCTGATGCCATAAGAAGAAGCAAGGGAAAGACTCCTCCACCAAGGAGAGTTACAAAGTCAGAAATCTCAGATCCCAGATCCTTTAGAAATGAGCTATCATATGGTGAACTGTCACTATTCTTCAAGAAGATATAGGAAATGATGAATAGGAAGTAGTGGAAGAACAAATCTTCCTCCTCCCCACATTAAAAGAAGGATCACAACAAATCTGGAAAGAAGCTCTCCAAAGGAGACATGTATGATTCTAAATCCAGAAAATATATTTCTTCTAACATAATATGTTATTGTTGTAGCAAGGCTGGACATGTCAGTGCTGACTGCCCAGTCAAAAGAAAAGAGATGGGTGAGAGGAAGAACCTCCACCATAGGGTGCAAGGAAGATAGGAAAAGTAAGGATGGAACTAGTCTATTCTAAGGGAAAAGGATGATGTCATTTGAGCAGTAAGAAGTAGACAAGTGTGGAAATTTACAAAGCTGTGTCAGAGCAAATATCAGCTGGAATATGCTTTGCACAGTTGCTGTGGATCCAGCATTAGCTCTACGACTACAAAATCAAGATAAGTAAAACACCCATATTCTGCGAGTCAACTAGTGAGATCTCTGTTTTTAGGAATCCTTTCTTTCATAGCAGGACTAAGAATATTGAGATTAGGTATTATTATTAGGGAGCATGTTGAGAAGGAAGACATTATTCTTGAGTTTGTCCCCATAGACAAACAGGTGGCTTACATCTTTACCAAGCAACTCGATGAAGTCAAGTTCAACACCTTCAAGTTCGAGTTGGGTATGTTGAACTTCGTATAAATTCAGTTTCTCCTCATTTTGTTTTTGTTACAGGAATCACTTTTCTTACAGGTTGATATATCTTCTAAGTGGGATCAAGACTTAAATGGACTCAAGTGTCCATTAGAAAGGATGACAAAATATGCTCTTATTGAGGGGGAGCAAGTCTAGCAGTTGCAAGAATAGGTTCAACTTCCCGTTGAGATGGAGCAAGCAGCTACAACAGTGGATCAAAGATCAATATTGTTGATCTGCATGTCCTAGGGGCAATGAATAGATTGAGGAGATCAACCCTAAACTCCCTGCTCTAGAGATTCTTTATGAAAATATTCAAAAATTTCTCTAACTCTGAGGTGGAATGCTGTAGCTGAGATGACAATGCTACTCCTGAGAAGACATAGCTACTACAGGAGAAGAGGAAAATAGAGAAGGTCAGCACCTTCCTGACTATAGTTTCTTCTACAGAAGTAATAAAGTGGAAGGAGTGACATTAGCTCAAGATGATCAAGGATAGAGCACTCATGTTTCAAGTGGTTGCATTGAATTGTTGTGTCAGTGGTAAACACAAGAGGTATGGTCTCTAATCAAGTAGTATGATCACTAGTGTAGTGGAATATAGATAGGATCGAGATAAATGTTCTCCCATGATCCTTTCACCTCCCTCATTAGATTAATGCCTTTTTGAAGAAGCCAGTAAGGGGAAGGAGTGGGAGAGCAATATTTGACCTGACCAAGACATGTTGAGTAAGTGCATATACTTAGAAGAGTGTAAGAGAAATGAAAACATATTAAGTCAGTGCATATTACTTTTCCCTTCCAAGTGGTATGAGGAAAGTGCTTCAAGTAGTATGAGGAGAGACATGAATACATGTTGAGTTAGTACATATTACTTGGAACATTCAAGTGGTATGAGGAAAGCAAGGACATGACATGTTAAGTCACTCATTGAATTGTAGAACTTTGAACAAGCTTACAGCTGCATTAAATTGATATGTTTTATGTGTTAATTGTTGGGTACATTGGGAACAGTGTACCTGATCTTGAAAAGTCCCCTTGACAACTCAATGATATACCCAAAGGTGTATTTGATGTATGCTAAGTGTACATGTGCAGGTTCAAAGTTGAAGAAATTATTCTAAGTCAAAGTGTTGGGATAGCATGTGTCGAGACAATACTTCTATGTCGACACAAGGTAGATCAGCAATCAACACAGAGAACAGAAGATGTGTTGAGATAATACTTATGTGTCGACACAAGGCAGATCAACAGTCAACACAAATAATAGAAGATGTGTCGATACAATACTTCTGTGTCAACACAAGGCATAACTAAGATGTGTCGACACAGATAATTGATGTGTCGACATAAATAACAGATGTGTCGAGACAATGCTTTTTTATCGACATAAGGCAAAAATAAGATGTGGCGACACAGATAACAGATGTGCCGACACAAATATCAGATATGTCGACACAACTATTCTATTTCAACACTTTCTGTTCTGAGATGGAAACTATTCTAAGTGTGGAAGTGTAGGGTCTGTGAAAGATGTCTCAACACAGATTTCGAGACAACTTGTCTACTTCAACACTTAAATGACAGAATGTACTGAGTCAACATCAATCTGGTCAAGACTAGTCAGGTCATTCTGATCGACACAGGAAGGCTTCTCTTCTATAAAGACTGTTCAAGGAAGGTTTTGCTGACAGTTGCTAATGTCATCCATAACAGTCCACGCCGTCTGAGATTTCTATAAATAGGAGGTGATGCCTTCAGAAGAAGATACCAATACATAAGAAGAACCGATTCTATTCTATTCATCAGTCTCTCATTATTCCAAAAGACAAATCAAGAAGTAGAAAGAGAAGAAGAAGTTGATCTTCAAGAAAGTCTTCAGATCCTTTTTCTAAGGTTGATCTAAGGAATAAGTGATCTGTTGATCTGCAACTTCAAACTTTTCAATCTAATCTTCATCAAGAAGTTGCTGATTCAGAAGAAGTTCAATTCAGCCTGCTGATCTATCAAGAAGAAATCAAACTATAGATGAGTGAAAAGATCTGTACATACAGATCCAACAGATAACAGGTTTTCTGTTAATCTGTGAACTATTTTATTAAATTTCATTGTAACATCTCTTAGAGATCTGAGTGGGTAAGAGATATTATTCTCTGAGTCTTATAAGCCTAATCTATAAAGGCTAGGGTAGGATTCTAGGTGAACCTGAGGTAGGTGATTTGGGTAAAATCACTGAGATTGTAGGCCTAATCTATAAAGGCTGAGAGAGGAGATTGAAATATCTCTGAGGTAGGATAAGTGAGTGTGAGTGTAGATTTCTTGGAGAGAAACTGAGACTTGTAGGATCTGAGGATCTGAGTTATGAAGGTGGAGCTGTAACCTTATCAAGCACATTGCTAGTGAGGAAGAAGGGGGAAAGTAGATGTACCACTGATAGGGGAACCACTATAAAATTTTTTTGTCCCTTATGTTATGTGCTGTGTTCTTTGCTGTGTATGTTGTGATAAGTTCTTGTTGTTCTATTGTTTATGCTGGGTACAACTATATTCTGAATTGCATTAGGGCACATTGCTAAAGTTAAAAGAACTACAAAGAATTTTAATAGATCACCTATTCACCCCCCCCCCCCCATGTAACTTTCTACCCATAGACTTGACTCTTAAGTGGTTTCAGAGGGAGGTTATCCAAAGATAGACCTAATAGTCTGGAAAAGATCCTAAGGGTAGTTGAAGGTTATTAGACTTATTGCTTCTTAATCAAACAAAGAACTCAGTTCCATGAAATTGCCCATCTACACTAAGAACAATTTTGCTATATGGAAACAAAGAGTAAGACTATTCATGGAAGATTCAAATCCAAGAATCTTTGTTACAATTCAAGAAGGACCTTATTATAGATGCAAATATTCAAACTCCCAAGACATTGTCAAAAATGACAAAGGATGAGGTCATACTTGCTACTATGGACAAAAGAGCACAAAACATAATAGTAAGTGCTATAGACAACTCCACATTTCAAAATCTGGTGCACTGTAATTATTTTAAGGAAATGTGGGATACCTTGATAGTGTATATGGAAGGTATACCAGAGGTGAGAGATGACAGAAGGTCATTCCTTAACCAGCAATATGAGGCATTGAGACAAGGGAAGACATATTCTATTGATCAAACATATGAAAGGTTCTTTAGAATAATCAATGACTTGAGAAACTATGGGAGAAATTTCTCAAACTATGAACTGAATGACAAGTTCCTGAGATCCCTAAATAAAGAATGGGATATCAAGATTTGTGTAGTAAGGGAAATGAGAAATCTTAGAAATCTGCTTCCCCAAGACTTATTTGGGAAATTAATGTCACATGAGCTTCAACTTAATTCAAGAAAAGCTGAAGCAGAAACTACCATACAATCATCTCAGTCTAAATCATTATCCTTCAAAGTTGAATCTTCCAAGAAAACTAGAAGGGAAATTCCATCATCACCTAGAAGAGATGAAGAGACAGATAGCACTAGACCTTGCTCTTCTTTAGAAGAGATATCAGATGATGAACTTGCCTTATTTATAAGGAAGTTCAAGAAGATGTTAAGAAGAAGAAAATAGTAGAGCAATAGGAAACCTTCTGGTTTTAGTACTCACATAATCAAAGACAAACACAGAGATAAATCTGTGATCAGGTATGACTCCAATTAGAATAAACAATCTAAGACTGATATTATTTGTTTTTATTGTAACAGGCCTGGGCATGTCATTGCTGATTGCCCAGTAAAGAGAAAGGAGAACAAAAATTCAAAAGAAAGGAAGTTCTTCAAGGATAAGAAATCAGAAGAAGGTCTGATTGCTAAGATGACAAAGACCTTATCAGACTGTGATTCTAATTCAACTGACTCAGAAGAAGGGCATGTGGGGATGTATTCATATGGGGAGGAGTTCATCAGAAGAGCCATCTACAAAGGAAATAACTCTACAATTTCATCATCCTATGTTGACTCTGAAGAAGACATGAAAATCAATCTAATGGCTGTAGCTGATGATCCAGAAATTGGAACTCACAACTGTGAGAATTCTCAAGTAATTTATGATAACTCTTCCTGCACTAAGACTTCTGACTATGAGACTGGAGATGAGGCAAACTCAGGTGAATTACTAGTTGATCCACATGAGATTAACTCAGGGACTGAACAGAAGCAACTCATACTAAGGTTTGGTAAACTGCTAGCTGCTTTAGTCAAAACCAAGAAGCTTGTTAAAGAACAAGCTATAGAAATTGCATCACTAAAAAGTCTTGAGTTTCATCACAAGATGGATACTAAGAAATATGGTCTTCAGGGTTCTAAGTTAACAAAGTTAACCAAGATCATTGATGACCAAATAAATGAAATTAAGAAAAAGGATGCATTTATTAAGGAGCTAAAAACCAAACACCTTAATGAAAGGAAATTGGTTGATCAGTTTTCAAAACCAAAGACTATTTTGCCTATTATAGACACCTTCTCATGAAAACCTCGAGGTGGTCTGGGGTTTATTAAACCCAAGAGAAGAAGGGGCAAAAAACAAAAGGGATCAAAGGGTCAGACCATTCCATAATCAGCTGAAGAATCTAATAATCCAAGAGAACATCTTAAGGCTATGAGACAAGACCCATCTTGTGATCAAAATCAAGATTAAGCCAAAAGTACTAAATCCTATCCAAAGGGGTGTCAACACAAAGATTCATTTGTTCCTCCTAAAAGAAGATATAAAAGATTTAAATGCTGGTGCTGTGGAAAGATAGGTCACTTTGCGCTAAATTGCTGGTTCAATCCAACAGTTCCTCGTAGTCTGAAGATAATTCCTTTCAAGAGATCAACTTGTAGCTTTGATAGAGTCAGAGCTAACAAGAACCTAGGACCCACAACTATTTTGGGTCCTAAGGAAAAGTAATTTTTTATTTTGCTGGAATGTCCAAGCTCTAGACAAATCTCATACTTAGATAGTGGATGATCCAGGCATATGACTGGAATAAGGAGAAATCTGAGGGAATATAATCCTGTGAAAAATGGACCAAAAGTGATCTTTGGAAGAGCTGACAAAGGCATCACCAAATGTTTTGGTAAGATCACAAATGGTCTAGTCACAATCACTCATGTAGCTTATGTGGAAGGGTTGCAACACAACCTTATAAGCATAAGTCAATTTTGTGATTTGGCATATGACATATTGTTCTACAGAGATTAGTGCCTAATAATAAGATCAAGTGACCAAGATGTCATCTTGACTGGCACTAGATGTGGAATTGTATACTGTTTAAACTTCCTATGTATTTAGTCTGACTCACCCCTATGTCTAGCTGCAAGTGAGAAAGCTTCACAATGTGTTATATGGCACAAGAGGCTAGCCAACTTGAACTATAAGGCTTTTGGCAAACTTTACAACAAGGAGCTTTTTAGGAATGGTCCTAACATGAGATGCACTAAGGAGAGCATCTGCCAAGCATGCAAAAAAGGAAAGCAGACTAAAGCTTCATTCAAATGCTGTGAATCCAAAGACTTTGTGATATGTTTATAACTCCTGCATATGGACTTATTTGGTCATATGCCAGTTCATAGCTTAGGAAGGAGAGTCTATACTTTTTTAATTATTGATGACTACTCAAGATTTACTTGGGTATTCTTCTAAAAGAAAAAGTCTGAAACTCCTGATGTTTTCAAGAATTTTGTGAAACAAAATTAGAATGAACTTAACAGTACTGTGGTAAAAATGAGAAGTGACCATGGAACTGAATTCCAATCTAATTATATGACAAAGTTTTGTGAAGAACTAGGAATTCAACAAGAAATATCTTCAGCAAGAACACCCCTGCAAAATGGAATAGCTTAGAGGAGAAATAAAACTCTCATTGAAGCAGGTAGAACCTTGCTAAGTGATTCCTTAGTTCCAAAATATTTCTTGGATGAGGTAATTAACACAGCTTATCATGTTCTAAATAGGGCTTCAATCAACAAGAGATTAAATAAAACTCCTTATGAACTTATGAAGGGAAGAAAAAAAAACATAGCCTATTTCAGAATCTTTGGATGTACATGTTATGTCTTAAACAATTAAAAAACATACTTAACCAAGTTTGCTGAAAAATCTTATCATTGGATATTTGTTGCTTATAGCAACAATAGCAAAGCCTATAGGGTCTATAACTTGAAGGATCAAGTTATAGAGGAGTCAGTCCATGTTGTATTTGATGAAAGTTCAATGTTCTATGATAGTAAGACAGGTACTTCAATCACAACACAAGTAGACTTGAGGCCAAAAGAATTGGCATGGAAGATACAAATACAGGCAAACATAATTTGCAACAGGAAATCAACATTGTTGAAGAAGTACTGGGACAGGAAGAACCTGGAGAAATAACTCAATAGCATGATGAAGATGGTCCAGGAGAAGAAGTCATACTACCAGTAGCTGTCAGACACCTAAAGGATCATTTAATAGAATTGATCATAGGTGATGTTGCTCAAGGAGTTGCCACTAGAAGCAGACATAATAACACAGTGATGTATTCAAGTTTTTTGTCACAAACAGATGCTAAGAAGTTTGAAGAAGCAAATATGGATCCATTTTGGATTGGTGCAATGGATGAAGAATTAAACTAATTCAAGAGGTGCAAGGTTTGGAAGTTAGTTCCAATACCTGATGATTACAATATCATTGGAACAAAATGGATTTATAGAAACAAACTAGATGAAAATGGAGTGGTATTAAGAAATAAGGCTAGACTGGTTGCAAAGGGTTGTAGACAAGAAGAGGGAATAGACTTTGACCAGACCTTTGCACCAGTGACATAGTTGGAAGCTATAAGACTCTTACTAGCCTATGCAGCTTACAAAGGTTTCAAAGTATACCAAATGGATGTTAAGTCAGCTTTTCTGAATGGCAACCTCAAGGAAAGAGTGTATGTAGAACAACCCACAGGTTTTTTTGATCCAACTAAACCTTCTCATGTCTATTTATAACATCCCATTTCTAAGTAGACCCCTAAGAGTGGTTTTGGTCATGACTAGGTCATGACAAAGCCCTAGGAAGCTAAAAAGGGCCAAGTGATCGGAGGCCAAGGTGAGAATCACCTTGGTCTGCCTATGGCACAACCTCATCACCAAACCTAGGGATTGACCTTAGGGCTTCACCATGACTCCATGACCCCACCACAACATCACTAACTATTAAAATGTCCACTAGAGCCTTAAGTGTCCATTAGAGTCGACCCAAAGTGGCTAATTTGACCTGGGACCACCATGGGCCTAAATTGGGCAAGGTGCCCTAACTAAGGGCTATTGGCCTCAAATGTGCCCAACCAACCTTGCCCAGGTATCCCTAGACCTAAAGTGGTGTCAATGGGTCATCAAGGACCCATTAGGGTCAGCCCTAGAGGCCAAGTTGACCAAGTCAACTCTAGCCCCAAAGTGGTCAAAGTGCCCTTACTAAGGGTCAAGTGACCTCCTAGGTGCCAAGTCAACCCTACCCAACCCTACATATACCTTAGGGGAGGCCAATGAGTCATCAAGGACCCATTGGGGTCAACCCAAATGGTCATGTTGACCAAGGTCAACTCTACCTTAAGGTTAAGTCAAATTATCCGAAATGGGTTAACCCAAGCTCAAGCCCATTTTCCCCCACTTGGGCAAACTTTATTTTAATTGATAATAATGATTTTATGGGCTGCCAATAGGCTAGGGAGATGAACAAATTCGTTCATGATGACGAGGAGAGATAAAACTCCATTTTACCCTTTAATGGAGGAGAGAGAAAGTGGTTTAATGGGGTCATTCATGGCCAAGGGAGACCAAGGGCCTCTCCATTTGATTCCAAGGGCTGGATATATTGTCCCTCATAAGTTTTGAGGAGTTTAATAACCATTATTAGCCATAAAAGTGGCTGAATTTAATTTCTCCCATAAGGAAGAGAGAGAAAGAGGGAAGTGAAAGCCATTAATGGCCATGAGAGAGCAAGAGTTCCTCTCCAATTGATTCCAAAGCCTTGATTCATCTTCCCCTCATTATTTAGAGGAGACCAAGGGTTTTCATCAGCCTCTAGGTGGCTGAATACAAGGGATATGCCATGGCCGAATTTCACCTTCATGGCCTTAAATGATTTACCCTTTCCCCTCCCCACTTGGTGATCTATAAAAGCCCCCTTAGAGCAAGATGAGAAGTTTACACTCTTAACCAAACAGATTAGAGTTGTTGTTCTTACTGTAGGAAAGTTCAACAACGCCACCACTGCTCCATTACAACCCGACGTTCTTCTCGCCTCCAAACCGCGAACAAGGTCCTCCTCCACTACTTATTTTATTGGTAGATCTTAGGTTCTTAGAAAGGAAGTTCGTGCTCAACGGTGCCGGACCTATTTCATGTTTTCATGGAAAAACCATAAAAAAATATATTTTTGGGTCCATTGTAAACCTCCACCTCCGGCGGTCAAACCACCGCAGACCGATAGCCATCGTAAAAACATTTTTATAATATAAAAATTATGTATATAGTATATAAGGAAAAGATACATTAAATGGGCGCATTTTGATGCTGCAAAACGAAGCACTTAGAGGCCGATTTAGGAAAAATAGCCAGTCAATAAAGTTGTAGGCCTTCGAGTCTAGATTACTTTAAAATAAATTTCAACTCGTTTGGATAAGTGGTTTGACCGCAGCACCCGTTTTAGTGGGGGCTGTACCTAGAGTTGGCAGAAACTAAAATGAATTCCCACTCTTCGTCCCTTGTCCAAACGACCTGAAATTTGGGCAAGGGGTTACCCTTAGCCATACCTAAATTCTGTCCAAAAATGTTAATTATAGGAGATACTTTGCCTAAGGTTTTTGTTTTAATTTAATAAAGTTAGAGTAATTTATTTAAGTGGTCAAATGACCTCCAAACCCTCCCAAATTTTGGTGAGTGGTCCCGGGATATGAAACCTAGTTCTATACAAAATTCCAACTCATTTCGATGAGTTTTGGGTAGGAAATCACCTATCCTTAACTAGGCATTAATGAAGCATTTTTGAGTAAAAAGTGCACTAAGAGGTTGGAACGGTCAAATCACCTCAATAGAGGTTGATATTTTGACCACTGACTTAGAAGGGTTATTATAACCCACTTGGAAAAAAATGGTGTGGTTTTGGGTTTATTTACCCTAGGATCCAAACTGAAACCCTAAAGGGAGGGTTTTGACGGTTGTGAAGGACATGGGGGAAAATGCCCTTGAATTGTCTTGAAATTCAGTAGAGTCGACGTTAGCATAATATAAATTATCTGGATGGATTTTCGAAGGATTTAGAGATAGGTAGATACCTCAAAACCCTAACCTTAATTTTAGAGAAAAATCTCAAAAAAGTAAAATCAATCACTAAGCATTATATAAAAGCTGTGAAACTCTGGTAGAGTGAGTTTTGGAATGGGTAAAACCTATCGGAATTTTACTGGAATTTTATGATGTTTATTTCTAGCACTTCATTTGTAAAGTTTGTTATAACCCTAATTGACGTTTTAATTATTTAGATCTTTCTGTTCATTGTAAGCCCATGAAATCTTGGAAGTAAATGTTTTAGGTAAGAATGGTTGCTCTTGAATATTTGTATAATTTTTAGTTGAGTATATCTAGTACTTTATTCACAAATGTTAAAAAAGGATTTTATGGTTTTAAAATTTAATATGGATGATATTACTGTTGAAAAAATATTAGACTTAGGAATTAAGACATTCAGGCCATTATATGCTTGTAGACATTAATTCATGATTTTTAGAATCTTAGTTACGATACTTTCTTTACAAGTCTACCTTATGGAGATTTTTGATAATTAATGTATTCAAAGATTAATACTTGCTGAAAAATTATGAAACTTGGCCAATGTTATTTTTTAAATTATATCTGTATAGTATAATTAATTTATAATTTTTGGATGGATATTCTCTATACTTGATTAATTAATAACGAAAGATAGAAAATATTGCTAAAATAATTTTAGTGCCCTTTTGATGATAGAAAAATTGTGATACTTTGGATTTACCATATTGAGATAACATAATATTTATAATAATTTTTTGGACATCTTGGATGAGTACTTAGGGTAGTTCATGTTCTAACCGGTAGCCATTTGAAATTATTAGGAAATTAATTAAATTCCAGATAAATTAGGAAAAATTATAATTTTCTTATTATAGGCTAATTATATCATGATATACCTCCAGTAAATAAGTTAGGGCATTTGGATTAGTATTGGATCATTTTCTATCTGGTTCGACATATAGTATAGGATAGTCTACAATTAGCAATTTGTGTTAACAGTCATATGATATGATGGGGCATAGCATTGGAGTTAGTTAATCCGCTGAATGAGGAGTTGGAGATGGTGGTGTATCCTAATTTATATGAATAGGTAATGATGGTTGAGATGGAGATACTAGATAAATGGAAGTGGATGGTTGTTGGAGGGGATTTGATGAAGGAAATATTGAAGGAGGTGGAGATGGAGGATTAACAGGAGAGAGAGCAGGAACTTCTTCATGAGGTGGGGGAGTGGTTGAACTAACCCTTGTGTTCTCAAAAGCAATTCTTGAAGAGGAGGCCCTATACAGCTTGGGAATAATCCTCTCCCATCTGCCAAATAGGGCAGAAGTAAGCCTCTTGGAGGCATTGATAAATTTGGTCTGAGAGACAAATAGATTTGGAGCCTTTGTCTGCAAAAATATTCCTAAAATCCTTCCAAAACATACATTCTTCTTATTAATTTTCCTCTTTGTCAAATCAAACAGAATATTTCCCCAGTTTACTGATTTCTGATTAACTAAAGCACACATCAAGTTGAACTGGTGCATAATAATATTATTATGTGCAGAATGCTTTCCTAACAGCACATTGCCTATAATATCAGCTAAAAGATATATTCAATAGATAAATTATTCTTCAGAAGATGGTTAGGGTTTCTTGTAGAGTGACCCTAATTTCAGTCAAATTCAGTCACTAGTCCTATCATCTTCTCCATTCACAAAACAAAAAATTGGCATCTACCATCTCATCAAATTCTCTGCTAGATAATTTTATCTCATCTTTTCCATTCACAAAACAAAAAAATTTCTGTCAAAATCTCGGGAGAAAGAGGAATCGGGTTACCAGAAATCGAGCCGATAACAACTTGAAAATCCTGAATTTATGCTGAGAAAACCCATTCCTTAATCTCTTGTACTGGTAACTTGATTCTGGTTGTCATGAGAAACTGCAGATTTGAACTTTCAAAAAGTTTCAGAATATCTTGAAATATCTGATCAGTTTGAGAAAATGATTCCATATCGATGTCAAATCCTGCGTCAAACTTCATGCTTGCAAGAAGTGCTGGAGAAATTGTCGTTGCTCTGCAAAAATAAACAACAAAAGATCAAGTGTAGAAGGGAATTGGAAAGTGCGGGATGTAGTTCGATGAAAACCTTGATAAGAGGTTTTAGAAGGTGAAGCGACGAACTCCGTCCAGCGAAAAGAAAAACTTTGAGGTCAATTCGACGAAAATACCCATAAAGAGATAAAAGTCGTCTACCTAAGTTAGAAGAGCGGGAAAACAGATCGTTGATCTCCGTTCGAAGAAATATTTTCAGAGACAAATTTCGTCGAGCTTCATTCGACGAAAGGTTTTTCAAAAAGATTTTGTCGATCTCCGTTCGACAAAAAACTCTAGAAGAGTTCACAGATTGTCGATCTCTGTTCGACGAAAAGTGATCAATTCTTAAGACCCTAGACAGAAATCAAATTTGGCCTTCTCCATTAATCATGCCTAGCTGATTTAAGAAGAACAGATGTTTCTTTTCATCCAAGGGTTTGGTGAAAATGTCTGCTCTTTGTAAATAAGTAGAGATAAAGACAAGGATAATTTTCTTTTTGTCCACACAATCAATAATGAAATGATGTCTAATTTTTATATGCTTGGTCCTAATAGTATGCACTCGATTTTGTGCAATGGAAATTGCACTGGTACCATCACAAAATATAGTTGAATTATTTAGATTGTAACCGTAATCCAGGAGTTGGTTTGAATCCACAAAATTTGTGAACAATAACTCCCAGTTGTTATATATTCAGCTTTTATAGTTGAAGTTGACATATATGTCTATTTCTTACAAAACCAAGACACAAGCCTATCACTAAGGAATTGACATGTTCTTTATGTGCTTTTCCTATCTACTCTACATCTAGCAAAGTCAGCATCTGAGAATCTAGTTAATTCAAATTCTGACTCAGTTTGATACCAGAGTCCTAGATTTGGGCAACCCTTTATATATCTCAAAATTCTTTTTAGGAAAATAAGGTGAGATTCTTTAGGGTTCACATGGAACCTAGCACGAAGGCATGCATCAAACATTATATCAAGCCTACTAGCTGTGAGATATAATAAGGACCCAACAATAGCCCTATATATTTTTTGATCAACTGGCTTGCCCTGTTCATCAGAATCAATCGCAGCATTGGACGCCATGGGTGTTTTCATAGCTGAGGCATCCGACATCCAAAATCTCTTAACTAACTCCTTAACATATTTAGATTGGGAGATGAAGATGCCATTAGGGGATTACTTCACTTGAAGACCCAGGAAGTATGAAAGCTCACCCATGCTACTCATATCAAACTTGGAATGCATCAAGTCAAAAAATCTTTTGCATAGTTTGGAATTAGTAAAGAAAAAAATGATGTCATCTACATATATTTGTATTAACAAAATTTCATTTTTATGATGCCCAAAAAATAAAGTCCTATCTACAATGCCCCTAGAGAACTTATTCTCTAAAAGAAATATAGCTAGGTTCCTATACCAAGTTCTTGGAGCTTGCTTTAAACCATAAAGAGTTTTATGCAATTTAAAAACAAAGGAGGGATGAGTTGGAGAGATAAAACCTGGTGGTTTCTCCACATAAACTTCCTCTATGAGTTCATCATTTAAGAAGGCACTCTTGACATCCATTTGGTAGACTTTGAACTTTTTGTAGGCTACATATGTAAGGAATATCTTGATATCTTCCATCCTTGCAATAGGGGCAAAGGTCTGATCATAATCAATTCCTTCCTCTTGTGAATATCCTTGTTCTACCATCCTTGCTTTGTTCCTTACTATAGCTCCTTGTGAATCGAATTTGTTTCTAAATACCCATTTAGTTTCAATGACTTGGTAGTCTTTGGGTATTGGATCTAAATCCCAAACTCTGCATCTCTCAAATTGATTATGCTCCTCTTACATTGCAATAATCCAATGATGATCTTGCTCTACATCTTTTATTGATTGGGGCTCAAGATGAGATATGAAGCAAGCATGCATCAAATCTTAGTTGAGTTGATGCCTTATTTGCACACCAACTGATATGTCTCAAATCACTTGAGATACATGGTGATCTCTAAGGGTGACAAGATCAGTAGGAGGAGTTTATTCAGCAACAGCATTGGGAATTAATTACTCTTATGGAATTATATTGGTTATTGTTGGTTCAGCAATTATGTCAATGATATCTTCTTCACTGTCTCCATCAACTTGTGGAGAGGGATTTAATATAACCTCTTGTGTGAGGTTTAAATGATCCAATTTCTCACATAGTTGGGGTACCTGCAATAAATCTCTGATAGAAGAATCATTCTCCATGTAAAACATGTTAGCTTCATCAAAAGATATATGAATATATTCTTTCATTTTCAAAGTTGATTTATTAAATATCCTATAGGCCTTGCTGACTTTGGAATATCAAAGAAAAATTCCCTCTGCAGCTTTGGCTTCAAACATTCTAAGATGTTTCTTATTATTATTGTGAATGTTACATCTACAAGCAAAAACTCTAAAATAATCTATTTTAGGTAGCTTCCCTTTGAGCAATTCATAGGAAGTCTTACCCTTAAGTTTATGTATTAAACTCCTATTAAGAACAAAGTTTGTTGTGCTTACAGCCTCTGCCCAAAAGGATAGGGGCAAATAAACATCTATAAGCATTGTCCCTGCAGATTCAATTAGAGTTCTATTTTTCCTTTAATCTACCCCATTTTATTGAGGAGTTCTAGGAGCAGATAAGCATTGTGTAATGCCTTCATTCTCATAAAATTCTTGCATGAGAAAAGAATCAAACTCAGTGTCATGATCACTTCTGATCAATTCAACTAGATTAGAGTACTCAATCTGAATGCTCTTAAGAAAGTCTGTAAGAACTTTGAAACTATCTGACTTGTTTCTCAAAAAGAACACCCAAGTGAATCTAGAGAAGTCATCTACAATAACTAAAGTGTAAAATTTCCCTCCAAAGTTTTATACTTCAATGGGTCCAAAAAGATCCATATGTAGAAAGTAAAGAATCCTTGGTGAATCACTCTTATTAATAAATTTAAAGCTATTTTTAGTTTGTTTGCCTAATTGACAAGCCCTGCAGAGACTTTCCTTCTTGTAGGGGCAAGAAGGAAATCCTCTAACAAGGTTTTCCCTAGATATTTTGGCAATATTTCTAAGATTTATATGTCTTAGTCTTTTATGCCATAAATCATTATTATTACTAACTTGATTGAACAAACAAATTTCTGAACTAGCTGACTTGAAATTAACTACATAATATTTCCTTGTCTAAGTCTAATTAAAATAGTTTTGTTATCTATTGAAGTAATAATACAGGAATATTTGTTTAAAGATACTTGATAACCTTCATCACATAACTGGCTTATGGATATCAGGTTATGTTTTAAGCCACTCACATATGCAACCTTTTTTAATGTAATAGATCCAACTTTGACATTTCCATATCCTTTTGGTTTGCTTGCCAAAGAATGTCGTTTGGATTATGCAATGCGCCTACTACATTCCAGCGATGTATGCTCGTTATCTTCAACAAGTACATAGAAAGCATTATGGAGGTGTTTATGATGATTTCTCCGTGTTCGGTGATGCCTTTGATAGTTGCTTAGAAAATCTCAAAAAAGTCTTAGAAAAATGTGAAGAAACTAACCTTGCCCTATATTGGGAAAAATGCCATTTTATGGCGAGGGAAGGGTTAGTTTTGTGTCGTAAGATTTCTGCGAGAGGAATTGAAGTAGACATAGCTAAGATAGATGTTATTGAGATGTTGCTGCTGCCTACGAACATCAAAGCTATAAGAAGTTTCCTAAGACACGCTGGCTTCTACCACCGCTTCATAAAAGACTTTTCCAAAATCACCAAACCCCTTACTCATCATCTGGAAAAAGATGCCTCGTTTATTTTTGATGACCTTTGTTTATCTGCCTTTGAATTAACAAAAGAAAAATTAATTAATTCTCCTATTATGATAGCTCTGTTGTGGGACCTTCCCTTTGAAATTATGTTCAATGCGAGTAGTTTTGCGGTGGGAGCCGTAGTAGGACAAAAAATATCTAAAAACTATCACCCCATCTATTATGCAAGTAAAACACTTGCATCAGCACAAGATAATTATACCACAATCGAGAAGGAGCTCCTAGTAGTTGTTTTTGCTTTTGATAAATTTCGTCCATATATTATGCTTTCAAAAATTATCATTTTTACGAACCACTCGGCCCTCAAGTATATTCTTGCTAAGACAGATGCCAAGCCTCGCTTGATTCACTGGGACTTACACCTCTAGTAATATGACTTAGAAATCCGTGATAAGAGAGGAGCCGAGAATTTGGCCGCCGACAATCTCTCACGATTAGATAATCCATATATAGTAAAATTAGATGAAAAATCATTTAATGATTTCTTCCCGGGTGAGAAGCTGCTTTTAATTAACACATCTCCTTCTCCTTGGTTTGCACACATAGCCAACTATTTAGTGGCCCGGGTACTCCAAAAAGAGTTCTCCTCTCAGCAAAAGAAGAAATTCTTTTCTGAGTTGAAGAACTATTTTTGAGAGGACCCGCATCTTTTCTGAGTCTGTGCGGACCAAGTGATAAGGAGATGTTTCTCTTTTGAAAAAAGGATTAGATATTTTAAAACATTTGCATGAAGTACCGATTGGTGGTCACTATCAAGCTACTCGCACCTCCCACAAAGTGCTTTGCGCGGGTATTTACTGGCCTATCCTATTTAAAGAAGGTTAAGCCTTTGTGATTAGGTGTGAAAGTTGCCAACGGTCGGGAAATATTTCCAATAAAAATGAAATGCAGCAAAATTATTTCCTTGAGTGCGGAGTTTTCGACCTCTGAGGAATTGATTTTGTTGCCCTCTTCCTTCTAGCTTCGGGAACAAGTTTATTTTAGTTGTTGTAGATTATGTTTCATGATGGGCTGAAGCCCAAGCTCTTCCTACTAATGACACCCAAGTCGTAATTATGTTTTTGAAAAAATTATTTTCTTGACTCGGTACGCCACGAGCCATCGTTACCGATAGGGGTTCACATGTTTGTAATGTGTAAATTTCAAAAATTCTTATTAAATACGGCGTTATGCATAAGCTTTCAACTGTCTACCACCCCCAAACTAACGGGCAAGTCGAAGTAGTGAACAAAGAGCTTAAAAGAATTTTAGGAAAGAATGTTTCCACCTCTATAAAAGACTAGTCAACCAAATTAGACGATGCTCTATGGGCCTACCGTACAACCTACAAAACCTCCATCGGTTGTACTCCATATCGGTTGGTCTATGGAAAATCGAGTCATTTGCACGTAGAATTAGAACACCGCACTTTTTGGGACTTGCGGTTTTTAAATTTTTATCCCCACTCTGTTAGTGACCTTAGAAAATTTCAACTTAACGAACTCGAAGAGTGGCGCTCTTACGCATACGAAAATAATAAATTTTATAAAGAGCGGACGAAGCGTTTTCACGACAAGCACCTAAGGCACCCAAAAAACTTCAACCTAGGCGACCAAGTTCTTTTATATAATTCACGATTACGTTTATTTTTGGGCAAGTTAAAGTCATGATGGTCTGGGCCGTTTACTGCAAAAGAAGTTTTTCCGTATGGAACAATTTTAATTTCACACCATGATAAGGGTGAGTTCAAAGTGAATGGTCAGCATCTTAAAGTTTATTTTTGTGGTGATGTCAGTCTAACCTGTATTAAGTTTATTCTGCATGATCTAAATTTTGGATAACTTAAGACTTTTTTTTTTGTTAAAAACTTTAAATATTATTTTGGATATTATTATTAATATTGGACACTTTATGTTGGACAATATTATTTTGTTGCGTCTTGCTAAAACGAAATTTTAAACAAAGGGCACTCTTAGGAGACAAACCAATTTATTTTTCTTTAATTTACACTTTTTGCCTTGGACGGATCCGACAAGCTGAAGCCTCTGCGATCGCATGTTCCAACGCTACTGAATCCATACGATGTCCAAAGAAGACATTTATGAAGATCCAAAGCACAAGCATTGGGGAGCGGCATCACGCAACTTTCCGTGACTCGGAAATCCGGGGAAGTACCTGTTATTAATTATGTACTTTTATTTCTGTTTTAATTTTTCTCTCTCCTTCCCCTCTTTTCTCCATTGAGGACAATGTCCATTTTAAGCTTGGAGGAGGATTTCCTCCATCTCTTTTCGTTATTTTCTTTCCCTAAAAAACAATCAAAATTTAAAAAAAAATTAGTGCTTTATCCTTTTTCTTCATAAATAAAAATCTCTAAAAAAGATAATATCTTAAAAATCCAAAAAAAGAGAATATTTCAAAATCAAAAAATATATGTTATTTGTTTAGTTTAAACTAATTTTGATATTTCAATAGTACCCCTTGCTTTTGTTTTATTTTTCTATAAATTACAAATAATGACTTAGCTAATTATAATTTTTCTAATCGATCTTTATATTATATTAAATATGTAAATGTTGGCCATGTTGTGTTCCTAATTCACGGTAGCATGTTAATGTGAAATATTTTTCTAAAACTCGATTTTCTATTATGGTTTCTCATTCTTTATTTTCTTTACTTCCTGAAAATCTTTCATCCACTATTTTACTTTTTGTTTTAGAATAATTTTTTCAATGTCAACTTTGAGCAGTGTAGTAGATATGAATGATTCTAGACTCGTATTATTCTTATTTTTAAAATAAGTTCATTAGTCTCTATTTAATATCTAGGACCTACTATTTAAAAAATTTAAAAACTAATTCTTTAGGAAAATTTTAGGAGCATGAAAATGTTGTAGGTGTACAACCCCGTAGCCGGGTGAGTGAGACCCTCCCCAAATGTAAGCCTAGGGGTGTGATATGGGTGACGATTTGGTGCAGCCCCGTTCGAGGGCGTGCGGGCACTCGTGCATGCGTGTGGAGATTTTACGTTTTGTATTATAATATATATATATATATATATATATATATATATATATAATATATATTTTTTATATATATATTTATTTGTAATATATGCATTTATTATATATGTGTTTATACATATATATATATATTTATATATATATGTTGAGGGAGAAATATATGTGGAGATATGCATAGAGAAGGGGGCAACCCGTGAAAAGGGAGAAAAAAGATAAAAATAAGGGGGAGATAGGGCATCGGGCTGGTTCAAGAGAGGGGAGGGAAAAAGTAACCGCTGCTCCTCTCATCCCCCCCGATCTCTTCCTGTCTAGGCCGCCGCCGTTAGGAGGAGCGGGCCCGAGCTCCTCCCTCCCATTCTCTGTCCAGGCCGCCGCATGTAAGAGCCCGAGCCGCCTCCATTTCTCAAGTCCAGGCTGCCGGCAAGTGCAGCCCGCCCCTCCATTCTTCCTATCCAGGCCTCCACCTGGAAGCACAGCCCGACTCCTCCCTCTTCCTCCCGTCTCTGCCACCAAATGCAAGTCCGGTCGCCTGGAGAAAAGCACAGGTCGGCCTTATACAGTCAAAGCCGACCACCTATAGGCGGGATCGACCTCATGCAGTCATGCTTGGCCGCCTGGAGCTAGATCGGCCGGGAGCTTCTCTCCTGGGTCGGCCGGAGATCGAATCGTCCATCAAGCCGGAAATGGAGATTTCCTTTTGCCTCCAAGCAAAGGGCTTGGCCACCACCAAAAAATATGGAGCAGGGAATATTTATTTCTCTCCCACTGCCGTCAAGAGTTTCAGCCACCAAAAATACTCAGCAAGGGTTCAACCATTGAGAGGAAGGGCTCGGTCTGGAGTGGAGATCGGCCACCGCCGCAGCTACCGGCACCGCCGCCAAATACGCGTCAATGGTAATGATGTTTCTACTCAGGCAGGTGAAGCCCTCAATTTATATATTTGCATGGAAGCCCCTCTCCACAAATGGGTGGGGGAAGGGTGCTCTCCGACGGGTCGATGTGTACATCCCCGCAGTTGGTTGCATTTAGTATCCGGAAATGTGAGTACAGATTTAGGCATACTGTGTGAAGCCCATCCGGACGTGTGAGCCGGAGTGGGGATGTTCTGAGGTTCCCGAAGAAGGCTCCGTGGAAGTTGTTTATTAACCGCTAGCAGGGAATACGCACCATAGCCCCAATAAAGGGGGTGAGCGCATTATGTTTGGCCCGCTTATGTTAGCCGACCGATACCTTGTTGGCCGCCGCTCGTCGAGACATTAGCGTACAGGTGTTGCAGTACCAAGCAGGGAATAGCGAGCTTAAGCCCAAGCTCTTGCCGGCCCTCGAAGGCCTAGTTTGTTTATATTACCGGCCTGCGTGCCGATGTATGGAATTCATATTCCTATAAATTTAATATGCCTGTGATGCTCTGTGCCGGCCCTAGAAGGCCTACATTACGCTGTTAGTGGCCCAACTTAGGCAGCATGTAGTAGAACTGCTCGACGAGGTTATGTGACTGGTAGGGCAGATGGGGAACATTTTACATAGACCCGAGGTGGCACCTTTAGTTAAGGAGTGGATCTTGAGATCCTCCTTAGATGTTCCGGTCGGCCAAGAGAGCCCTCCGATGGTGCCTTAGCTCAGCCCTTGGCTTGGGAGGGGAAGAGTTTGTTAGTCTTCTTGGTATGCCGAGGGACCTCCACACTGAGACCTTGGGTCTGTCCCTTATGTTCCTAGTCTTGTGCCTAGATCGTTTGCTTGAGGGCAGTAGGTGCGCGGTCACCCCTTCCCCAAGGGTCGAACTCCACAGAGATTGATTTTTCGGTTTCAATATTATGGTGCGGTGAGCGTTGAGAGTGACCAGCACAGAAAAACTCTGGCGAACGTCATGGCTATAGAAGAGGAACAAAGTGGCGAACAGGGTCATGCGTTGATACTTTGTATGTAAGGTCCTCATACTCGGAGTTGTCCCCTCCCATAGCTGTTGTTGGAATCCCGTAGAATTTGGAGTAGGATTTGCACCTATTTGAAGCGCTTCTACTTGTGGAAAAACATGTATCCCCACTTATTACATCAACGAGAAACCTTAAGGTTATTATCTTCAAGATCAAGTAAGAGAGCAGATGAGAGGTATTTGGAGCCGGGGTGACCAGAAAGGGTTCCCTCCCTAACGGTAATATGTTATCTCTTCCTTGTAATACAGTATCAGTCGAGTTTTTCTCTTTATTGCTAATTTTCCTCGAGCTTCTGAAGCCTTCAAGGGTTAGCCTCGCGATTGACTCTGGAAGCCAAATGTCCAACCCGTTCCTTTTAAATAGCCTAGTTCGGACAATGGGACGGTGTCGCGGGACTTTAAGCACTATTATAAGACCAATCCTCTGCACTGACGACCGAGATCAGCTCCCCCCTTGCACATCGGCCTATGTCCTCCCGATCGGACGTCTCCTCCGACTAGAGGAATTATCAAAAATGAGCCTAGACGCTAACCTCCATGATTTGATAAAGGGCTGATCTCTCCAAGCAATCACAAGTGAAGGCCTTTGTTATTGTGAAAGCAGGATAACCTGTGAAGGGGCAGGTTTTGGCCCAAGGGAAGATGTTGGCCTTGAGTGCGTCCTCGAGGACCCTCGCAGGAACATTACCCGTCGCCCGCGCACTAGCTCTCATCATCGAGTGATATGGAGGAAAGTGATCTTTGTCATTAGATCAGGATACGAGCCGTCGACCTATTCCTTCTAAATAGCCCAGTTCGGATGATGGGACGATGCCTCGGGACTTTAAGCGCTCTTGTAAGACCGAGCCTCTACACTGATGGCCGCTATCAGCTCCCCCCTTGTATGTCGGCCTATGTCCCCCCGATTGCATCTCTCTTCTGATTGGAGGAATTATTAAGAACAGGCTCGAACGCTAGCTTCCCGATTTGACGACTTCCAGATCGTCTCTCTTATGAAAAGAATCTGTTCTCCATTTGTAAAAGCATCGGTGCAATTAACTCTCTAACACCCCTTAAGTAAACAGGATGTCTCCACCTCGAGCAAAGTCAAGTCCTTGAGTAGTAGTGCATTTCCCTATCACCAGTAACCAGGCTGAGTATGAGGCGGTTATAGCGATACTGTGCCTGGTCTGAGAGCTTGGGGTACATGATGTGGAGGTTCTTACTAACTCCTTAGTGGTGGCCTCCCAGATTAACGTGGAGTTCGAAGTGAGGGAGCCTACCCTCTTGTTATACTTGGCAAAAGCTTCTCAAGCCTCCTCACTCTGAGATTGCTCTTGACGCTCCCGCCGTCAGGCATTCACCTAGCTGGAAGGTCCGTAGGCTTGCCTGGGGGTTAAGGGACCTCGAGTGCTGCTCGGCCTCGGGTAAACTCGCTGTCAGGCTTTCACTAGCTGGCAGGGCTGTAGGCACACCTGGGGGGAAAGGGAGACAGTTTTAGGTTTGGGAAGAGTTTGGATATTGTGCAGGACCCCGAGTGATGCTCGACCTCGGGTAGACTCACTGCCTACCTCCTACTAGCTGGCAGGTCTGTACGCTCGCCTGGGGGGTAAGGGACCCCGAGTGCTGCTCGGCCCCGGGTAGACTCGCTGTCAGGCTTTCACTAGCTGGTAGGGTTGTCGGCACACCTGGGGGGAAAGGGAGATAGTTTGAGGTTTTGGAAGAGTTTGGATATTGTGCAGGACCCCGAGTGATGCTCGGCCTCGGGTAGACCCGCTGCCTGGCACCTACTAGCTGGCACGTCTGTAGGCTCGCCGGGTAAGGGACCCCGAGCACTGCTCGGCCCCGGGTTGACTCGCTGTCAGGCTTTCACTAGCTGGCAGGGTTGTAGGCACACTTGGGGGGAAAGGGAGACAGTTTGAGGTTTGGGAAGAATTTGGGTATTTTGTAGGACCCCGAGTGATGCTCGGCCCTAAGTAGACCCGCTGCCTGGCTCCTACTAACTGGCAGGTTCGTAGGCTTGCCTGGGGGTTAAGGGACCCCCAGTGATGCTCGGCCCCGGGTAGACTCATTGTCAGGCTCTCACTAGCTGGCAGGGATGTAGGCACACCCGGTGGGCAAGGGAGAGAGCTTAAGAAGAGTTGATTTTTTGTTATGTTGTAGTGTATTAAATATTGCGTGTATCGTTAATGATGAGCCTAGGAGGAAAAACACAGGCCAATTGTATTCGTGTTAGAGCCTCTAATGGTACAATGTGAAAAGTAAGCCCCGGTGTGGAGCTCCCTTTATACCCAAATGAAGAATTCTCACAAATTTTTTCTTTGGGTCGGCTCCCACTCGTCGGATACGTAGGGTTGGATGATTCTTTTCGAGCTTGTACCAACCTCGAAAAGAGCGGGTATTGTGTACAACCCCGTAGTCAAGCGAGTGGGACCCTCCCCAAATGTCAGGCTAGGGGCGTGATATGGGTGACGATTTGGTGCAGCCCCGTTCGAGGGCATGCGGGCACTCGTACGCGCGTGTGGAGATTTTACGTTTTGTATTATAATATATAGATATTTATAATATATATTTATTTATAATATATATTTATCATATATATATATATTTATAATATATGCATTTATTATATATGTGTTTATACATATATATATATATGTTTATATATATATGTTAAGGGAGAAATATATGTGGAGATATGCATAGAGAAGAGGGCAGCCCATGAAAAGGGAGAAAAAAAGATAAAAATAAGGGGGAGATAGCGCATCGGGCTGGTTCAAGAGAGGGGAGGGAAAAAGCTTTCGCTGCTCCTCTCATCCCCCCCTGATCTCTTCATGTCCAGGCCGCCGTCGTTAGGAGGAGCGGGCCCGATCTCCTCCCTCCCATTCTCTATCTAGGCCGCCGCAAGGAAGATCCCGAGCCGCCTCCATTTCTCCAGTCCAGGTCGCCGGCAATTGCAGCCCGCCCCCTCCATTCTTCATGTCCAGGCCGCTGCCTGGAAGCACAGCCCGGCTGCTCCCACTTCCTCTCGTCGCCGCCACCAAGGGCAAGTCCGGCCGCCTGGAGCAAGGTACGTGTCGGCCTTATACAGTCAAAGCCGACCACCTGGAGGCGAGATTAACCTCATGCGGTCATGCTTTGTTGCTTGGAGCTAGGTCGGCCGGGAGCTTCTCTCCCGGCGCCGGCCGGAGCTCGAATCGTCCATCAAGCCGGAAATGGAGATTTCCTTTCGCCTCCAAGCCAAGGGCTCGGCCACCACCAGAAAATATGGAGCAGGGAATTTTTATTTCTCTCCCACCTCCGGCAAGAGTTTCAGCCACCAAAAATCCTCAGCAAGGGTTCAACCATTGAGAGGAAGGGCTCTATCTGGAGTGGAGATCGGCCACCGCCGCAGCTACCGGTACTGCCGCCAAATACGCATTAATGGTAACGATGTTTCTACTCGGGCAGGTGAAGCCCTCAATTTACATATTTGCATCAAATCCCCTCTCCACTAATGAGTGGGGGAAGGGCGCTCTCCGACGGGTCGATGTGTACATCCCCGCAGTTGGTTGCATTTAGTATCTGGAAGCGTGAGTACGGACTTAGGCATGCTGTGTGAATCCCATCCGGACGTATGAGCTGGATTGGTGATGTTCTAAGGTTCCCGTAGAAGGCTCTGTGGAAGTTTTTTATTAGCCGCTTGTAGGGAATACGCACCATAGCCCCAATAAAGGGGGTGTGCGCATTATGTTTGGCCCGCTTATGTTATCCGAACGATGCCTAGTTTGTCGCCGCTCATCGAGTCGTTGGCGTACAGGTGTTGTAGTACCAAGCGGGGAATAGCGGGCTTAAGCCAAAGCTCGTGCCGGCCCTCGAAGGCCTAGTTTGTTTATAATGCCGGCCTGCGTGCCGATGTATGGAATTCATATTCCTTTAAATTAAATATGCTTGTGATGCTCTGTGCCGGCCCTAGAAGGCCTATGTTACGCTGTTAGTGGCCCAACATGGGCAGTGTGTCGTAGAACTGCTCGACGAGGTTACGCGACTTGTAGGGCAGATGGGGAACATTTTACATAGACCCGAGGTGGCACCTCTAGTTAAGGAGTGGATCTTGAGATCCTCCTTAGATATTCCGGTCGGCCAAGAGAGCCCTCCGAAGGTGCCTTAGCTCAGGCCTTGGCTTTGGAGGGGAAGAGTTTGTTAGTCTTCCGGGCATGCGGCGGGACATCCATGCTGAGACCTTAGGTCTGTCCCTTATGTTCCTAGTCTTGTGCCTAGATTGTTCGCTTGAGGGAAGTAGGTGCGCGTTCACCCCTTCCCCAAGGGTCGAACTCCATAGAGACCGATTTTTTGGTTTCAACAGTAGGCCATCTTTGTATTTGTTTAAGCCTTCTCGCTAACCCAAAAATTATTCCCCTAGTTAGCCGTTTTTGAGCATTTTTCCTATTCCATTTTATAACTCCACTTATCATTTCATTTTTCACCAAAGCAAAATTTTTCAACCTATCGTATCACACTAACTTTTTGAGTTTCATAACATTTCATGTTGTGATAGGGTTGTTTTGTGATTTTTGGAGAAATTTAAGAAAAAGTATTCTAAAAAGAAATGTTTAATTTTATGGCCAATTTCAAAATCAAAAGACAAATTATTTATGGCCTTTGTTTTGAAAAGAAGAAAGAAAATGGAAAAGGAAAAGAAAAAGAAAAAATATGTTATTTATGAAAATTTTAAAACTCTTTATTTTGGTTTAGTGTGATTATAAGCCTTCATATTTATCTTTGAATTCCATTCCTAATTATATGCCTAAATCAAACATTTCGGTCCTAATAAGTCATGTTGATTCATGCTCTTAGGTTATCTTTTAGCTAAGTGAAGAAGAAAAGTAGATTTGTTAAGTCTTGGATTTTAATTTAGATTTTTGTTCTTTGATTGATTTGGATATAAAATGCCTCTTAGAATCTAGTAACAACACAATGCTCTATTTAATTTGTTGCCTTTCTTTAACTTATTTAGAGAATTCTGTTAAAATCTTGGATTAATTGTCTTTATTAGTAAAGTTCATAAATGTTGAAACCATGTTTAAACAAATGTTTTAGGTTTATGTTTCACCTTCTCCCTACTTAGAATTTTGCATAGTACTTGTGTTAGCATAATTAGAATTTTCCTGATTAGTCACTTTTATGTTAGCTAGTTTTTATATTTTTGCTTGAGGAATAAGAAAAGCTTAAGCTTGGGGGAGTTTGATAATACGTTTTGTATTTTAAACTACTAGGGTAATTACATGTTTTTATTATGTAAATCATATCTTTTAAAGCTTTATTTTGACCTGCTATTGCATAAATTAATATCACTAATGATTGTTTTCTTTTTTTATAGGTTTGTAGTTTTTCAACGGAGAATTCGTCGATCGACCCAATTTCGTCGAACGCCTTCAGTTCAAAGTTCTTCGTACTCTTCCAGCTCTGAGTTCAACAAATTCTCCCATGTTTGTCAACCTCCCTTCAACTTTCTGCGTTCGACGAACCCTTCTATGTTTGTCGACCTCGCTTCCAGCTCTGCGTTCGACGAAATCTCTCATATTCGTCGACCTCCCTTCCACTTTCTGCGTTCGATGAATTCTCCCATGTTCGTCAACCTCCCTTCCACTTTCTCCTTTTGACAAACCATTTTATGTTCATCGTCCTCCTTTCCACTTTCTACGTTCGACGAATTCTTCCGATTTCGTCGAACGCTTCCAGTTCTGCGTTCGACGAATTCTTCCAATTTCATTGAACGCCTCCTTCTGCAAATTTTTGTCGAAAGCCACCGCTTCCTTCTTCTCAATTTTTGTCGAACAAACCATCTTCTCTTTTCTCCGTTTTTCGAGCTCTTCCTCCTTCTCCTTTGATTTTGTCGAGCCCTCTCTCCTTATTTCATCGAGCTTTCCCCGCTGCTAGAGACAAGTCTCATTTTTCAACAAATTCCTGTTGTCGCCATAAATGCACTTCACCCGTACCGAGGCAATCATCATTATCCTCTAGATTTCATACCGAGGTCAATCCCCCAAGCATGATAATAGCGTGGGCATGTCCCGCTCTTTGAAGAATCTATAAATAAAGCCCCTCCCCCTGTGTTTGAAAGAGAACAAAGGGGTGGGGAAGTGCTGCCATTTTCATATCTTCCTCTCTCCTTTTCTCATTTCATTTTTTTCTTAGTTTTAGTTTGAGTATTACTGCTTCTGTAATAGTTCTTAAAATTTCTTTAGTAGTTTACTTTTAGTGCTAGCTTAGTTTTTCATTTTCTGCAAGTGTAATAGTTTATATATTTCCAGTTGTAAGTTCTCTGTTTGAATTAATATAAAGTCTGTTTACGTTTACTTGTCTCTATTTTGTTTCCATGCACTCTTACTCATCTCTCTTCCCCCACCTGACCATGAGTAACTTATCCTCCTTGTACTCGATCTTGATGATCCGAGGTTCGATTTGATTAAGTTATGATGCTCTAGTTTACATTTCCTTTGTAATGTTTAAAGCTTGATTTACTCTTGATTAATTATGATTGGAGATATATCATCGATATATATTTTCCATATTTGTTTCCACTCTTAGCTAGCCAAGAGGCTCATAGTTTGGAGTGAACAATAAATAGTAAAGATAGTTGCACACACCACTCGAGAGAGGCATACGTTAAATCTCCCGGATTGGAGTGAAATCTAGTAGCGGGGTTCACAGCATAAAGCGAGCTTTTGGCCTCCGATTTCGACGAGAGTTCGGTCAGACTTTCCAAAACTCAGGTGGGCACGTCTTTGAGAGAAGCATGTTCATGCTTTATGAACCTCCACAGTCAAGGTCCTTTGCCTTATTAAGTTAGAGTTTATTATCACATTTTTGATCAACTTAGGGCAAGGTGATTCTCGACCAAGTGCTTTCTTTATCATTGTTTAACCCCTCGTTTTAATCACTAGTTGTGCTCTCTCTGATTAAGTGCAAGTGCTTTTCTTTATGCAAGTAGACTCTTCTTTTAATTTAGTTAACAACCCTAAAAGTTTCTACGATAAGATAATTGTCTTCGTGTGAGTAAGAATACTCAACAGTTCCCGTATTTAAATACGACACTTGTGTCCCCTAGCTACAGTTCGATAGGTATACTTGCTTTATCTATTTTGCTAGTTCGTCTCTTTTTCTCTTCTCGATTAGAATCACCACCAAGTTTTTGGCTCCGTGGTCGGGGAACAACTTTTTTTGATAATTCAAAATCATGAACCTATTACTCTTATCATTTCTCTTTCTCACCATCTTTCTTATAAATTACCAATTCAAAAAAATATATTAATGCTCTTATTAGAAACCGGAATCACAATTTTTCTACACCACCTTATTCTCTCAAAAAGGGAAATGTGGCTTAAATACCACTATCTTGTCTAGTACCTCGTGAACCCTTTATCTGGTAGCCCTTGGGAAGTTTGGGAGTTAAAACACAAAAAAAAAATCTATTTCAAAAAAAAGTAACTCTTTTTTCTAGTTTATTTTTCTCTTTCTTCATCTTCTCTTCTACTAGTGCATGACCCGCGGAAATCCGTTTGATAATTTGGACTTGGACAAAAAAATTGAGCGTACTCTTTGGAGAAGATCACAATTTCAAGGTCCTACTCTCCAACTACTTATTGAGGATTCCGAGTCTATTTCTACTACAAGAATGGAAGGGCCCATCATAGAGGAAGCCCTGCGTAAGCCTATGTACTATTATGCACGGCCAAATCTAGAGGTATAGAATCAAGCATAGTTCGCCCTTCTATAGCTAATAATAATTTTGAACTTAAGCCTAGCATAATTCAAATAGTTCAGTAGTTTGTGCAATATGATGGACTTCAAGATGAAGATCTGAACGCGCATATAGCTAGATTTCTTGAGATTTGAAACAGCTTCAAGATTAATGGAGTCACAAATGATGCTATTAGTCTAAGACTCTTTCCTTTCTCCCTAAGAATCAAGGCTAAGAAACGGTTGAACACTCTACCAAAAAACAACATCACCACTTGGGATCAACTAACTGAAAAATTTCTGGCGAAGTATTTTCCGCCAGGTTTGTAGTCCTAACTGCAGTCGGGGATCAGTGAAGATTGTGGTTATCAATCAGCAGTTTACAGCAGGTAACAGTTGCGGACATCCAGTTTTCTCTTCTTCAGCTTTCCCAGTTCAATAACTTGTCTGCCGGTCTCGTCGGTATGTTCTTCAGTACGGCATCGACTTGTTTGCGGACTCTGGCAGCTAGGCGACCTCTGCGGTCAGGTGGCTTGCAAAGAGCAGACAAAGGTGTTCAACATAATAACGGGTTGTCCGTGGTCTACGTGGACTCTGTAGTTCAGTTCAGTGCAGCATAAGCTTGGCGGTCTTGATGGTCTTGGCAGTCTGCCCAGCTTGTTGTTCTTACTTTATTTATATGCTCTTCCTTTGTACATCGACGATTAATGTCTCGCCATGTATGTACTGCCTTGTAAAGAAGATTGTTGATAATACAAGACTTGTTGTTGCCTTCTGTTATTTCTGATTTATTGAGCTTTGTTTATGGTTGAGTGTTTCTGCGCCTGGTTCCCATTTTCTGCTTGATCAATGTGTCATCTTGATATCTTTGAAAGTTTTACTTGGTATTGAGCTATCTCCCTAATCATCTTGAGGAATTTTAACATGGCATCAGAGGGAACAGAGGTTTTTGTAGTGATCAACCATCAGTTGTGCTCGGTGCTTATGGAAGCTAATAGATCAGTGGTTGTTGAAATGTAAGGTGGGTTAGAAAGAGTTCTTGGTATTGAGCTTTTAACATCGACCAACATTATGAAGTGGAGGTCGTGTATAGAAAGCTATCTTATGGGTGAGGATCTTTGGGAGGTCATCTGTGGTGACGACAAGCAATAAGTTACTGCTGTTAATGGGGATGATGAACAAGTGAGAGCTTGGAGGAAAACAAATACAAAGGCTGAGTTTACTCTGAAGCGGGCTATTCCACCGGAGCTCTTAGATCACATCCTTGGATGTTAATCAACTGTTGAGATTTTGACTTCCCTTGATGGTTTGTTCAATAGGAAGAATATAGTGCGACTACAGTTCTTGGAGAATGAGTTGGTGAGAACCACTCAGGAAGACATGTCTATCCCATCATTCTTCCTAAAAATGAAGAACCTGTGCGCTGAAATATCAGCGTTGGACCCTAATAAGCCTATTTCGGAGGCGAAGCTTAAGATTCACATCATTCGTGGCTTGTGGAAGTAGTGTGTGGCCTTTGTGAACTTTGTTCAAGGCTGGGCCACTCAGCCATCATTACTAGAGTTGGAGAACTCGCAAGCTTCGCAAGAGATCTTAGCAAGGCAGATGTCTAGTATGACTTTTTCTGGAGGAGACAGTGAGGCTTTCTTCTTAGGGAAGAAGAAGAGATGGGATAACAAGATGAAACCTGCTTGATATGGTCCATAAACTTTATATCAGTAAGAGAGGAGTTACTCTTCTAAGTGTGATGAGAAGAAGAAGGAAGGACCAAAGTTCTAAGGGTGCAATCTGTCGGGTCACTTCAAACGAGACTACGAGGTGAAGCCTCAGCTAGTCATGTTGCAGTCAAGGAGGAGGCTTGTTCCAGTACTGAGGGAGCTGGATGGGGGAATGTTTTCATGATGGTCATGTGTGTCCGTGCATTGTCCTCCATCAACTACCAAGATGACTGGATTATCGAATCTAGGTATGGTCATCACCTCACCAGGGATGAGTCAAAGTTCTCTTTGCTACAGGCTTACTCAGGTAAAGATGCTATTATTTCTACTGATGATTTTATGCATACAATCGAGAAGGAGGGAGTTGTGTCTTTGGGTAGTGATAAGGGGGTACTAACATTAAGGAGTGTTTATCACGTACCAGGAATGAAGAAGAACCTCTTCTCAGTGACCAATGCGGTAGATGCGGGCTATCATATTCTATTTGGCTCAACAGAAGTGTGATTTCTTCGGAACGTATCAGCGGTAAAGGCTGATGTTGCTCACGTTGAGAAGAGGAGTAAAGGACTTATTTGTTTTATCAAAAATCTCCAATGTTGATCGGATGAGGGCCAATGACAGCGTTGTTATATGACATTAAAGGCTTGGGCACATAGGGATGGACAAGCTAAAATCCATGGCGGTGAGGAGCAATGTGAAAGGCATGCCAAAGTTGACATCCTACGGTGATGGTCATGTTTGTGCTGGATGTCACTAAGGAAAGGCACATCGCCTTCCATTTGACAAGTCACAAACCAGGTCTAAAGCACCATTGGAGTGTGTTCATGCTGATCTGATGGGACCAACCGTCACTGCCAGTCTTGGAGGGAGCAGGTATATGCTCGTATTGATTGATGACTATACAAGGTACACATGGGTGTACTTCATGAAGGAGAATTCAGATGCTTTCTGATTGTTCGGGGAGTTCAAGGAGCTGGTGGAGTACCGGCTTGGCCTACAGATCAAGAAGTTGAGAACAGACAATAGAGGTGAGTTCATCTCAACACAGTTCTCTAAATTCTGCAGGAAGTAAGGCATCCAGAGGGAGATTACATGTGCACATACTCCACAACAAAATGGAGTAGAAGAGAGGAAGATCCGTCATTTGATGGAAACCTGCAATTGCTGGCTTCATGTAAAAGTCATTCCGAGGTCCTTTTGGGCTGAAGGAATGGCCTGTGCAACCTATGTCATCAATTAGATGCCTTTGAGTCCGATCAACATGAAGTCTCCTCATGATCTGATGTTCAAGGAGAAGACCAGTGTTGAACATCTTCAGGTGTTTGAATAAACCTACTACGTACACGTCCCGGAGGCTCTGAAGACCAAGCTTGATGTAAAGGCGAGGAAGCTTGTCTTCTAGTCAATGATGAGCAGAATAAGGGATGGAAGTGTATGGATCCTATGATGAACAAGTTTGTTGAATCAAGAGATGTTGTCTTTGATGAACTGATATTGTATGGAGGTAGCTCTGTTGAGCTGCAGGAGATCAGGTCTGATGATTGGCAGGTGGAAGCTACTAAGGATCTTCTAGTGGAGCTGTCGGTGTCACCCGGAGAATCAGGTGTTTCAACCTCCGGGGCGGAGGCTTCTTGTTCATGAAGCAGGGGTAGCATTGCTCAAAGTTTTCCTGAGAACAGAGCTAGTGCAGAAGGTGCAGCGGAGGTGGTCAGTAACGGTCAAGCCCTTCGGAGATCAAAGAGAACCGTTAAACCACCAGCTCGTTACAATGAAGGAAACATGGTGAGATTTGTCTCATATTTCTTCACAGGCCCCCGAGATGAGTGGGATCCTTCAAAGTTTGAAGATTCCACTAGAGTGAAGGAGTGGTATGACACTATGGATGAGGAGATGGCGGCCCTTTAATGGAACGAGACTTGGTACCTTGTGCCTAAGGTCGTTGGTGTTACTCCTATGACATATAAGTGATTGTACAAACTGAAGAAGAAGGCTGATGTAAGTACTGAAAGATATAAAGATCATCTTGTTGCTTGGGGGTTCTCCCAACAGTACGACGAAGACTATAAAGAGACATTTATTCCAGTTGCCAAGATGACTTCAGTCCGGGTGCTGATCGCATTGGTTGTTTGCCAAGGGTTGAAGATGTGGAACCTTAATATAAAGAATAATTTTCTTTATATGTAGATAGATAAAAACATCTTCATGGTTCAACCACTAGGTTATGTATCTGAAGATCATCTGGACTACGTCTGCAAGCTTCGTAAGGCTCATTATGGAATGAAGCAGACTCCATGAGCAAGGCATGGGAAGATCGCAGAATACCTCCAGTTCTGCGGATATTTTGCCTCTATTTCAGATTCAAGCAGGTTCATAAAGAAGTAGGGGAGGTTCATGTCTTGGTGCTATTGTATGTAGACAACATGGTCGTCATGGGGAACTCTGATAAGGAGGTAGCTAGGCTCAGGGCCGAGCTACCTATTCGGTTTGAGATGAAGGATTTTTGTGATCTCCACCACTTCCTTGGACTCAAGGTTGAGAGGAAGAAGAGCGGGATACTCGTCTCTCGAAGGGGCTATACTGAGCGGATCGTTCATTAATTCGGCTTGAGGAAGGGAAAGAATAGCTCTACTCATCTAGATTGTGGCATGAAGCTTCGACGAGATGAGGTGAGGATTTTTACTGATCTCTTGATTTTCAGAGATCTTGTTGGGATCTTGATTTACCTGATGATAACAAGGCCAGACATTGCTTATGTTGTAGGCCAAGTTAGTCATTATATGGCGGAACTAAGAAAACCTCATCTGGTAGTTGCAAGTAATATTCTTAAGTCTGTAAAGACTACTTCTGATATGGGACTCTAGTATAGGAGGGACATGGGCTTTTCTTTGTGTTAGATCCCTAGTTGGATTTGGGCGAGCTTCACTAAATTAGGTTAAGCCTGACCCACCTTGTATAGCCAGGGTCAAGTCTAGTGGTCCTAGAATTTTGGCCAAGTCATTATGTTCAACCTCCTTGGACCAGCCATCAGAGGACCTTAAAAGACTCAAACTTAGAAGATTCAGAAAATAGATTGTTCAGTTCAAAGTTCTTCGAACTCAGCTTGACGATCGTCGATCTCACATCGAGGAACCCAGAGTTATTTCTCTAAGCTGAGCTCGACGATATTCGAGCTCAGGTCAACGATTAGTTTTCATAAGGAATTCTCAGCTCAACGAAATAAGAGCACAGTATTGGCAAGTTATTCTCTGAATACAGTTCGCAGAGCTCAGGTCGACGAACTGGAATTCTCAGGTCGACGATCATGGAACTCTGGTCGATGAATTCTGTTTAGAGGTCGACGATTTCTTTACCGCTCTAGAATGAGAGGTTTTCTTCCTCTTGTCCCTTACTTTCTATATTATTTAGCAGTAATATTCTTTAGTAATTAATGCTCATATTCTTCCGAATATATCCGTTATTGGGAGCATTAATTGTGGCTTTCATTAGGGTAATTACTTGCTTATTTTTTTAAGGACAGTTGGGGAAACTCATTTAAGTCTATATTCTAGATGTTTGTATTCTCCAAATCAGTCATCAATTAATGCCAGAATTTAAAATTCAAAGGATAATTTGACTACAGAATATAAAAGAGATTTTTCTCTTTCCAGTGGACAGACACAGAGATACTGAGCAAGAGATAAAAATATACTGAGCCAGAGATTCTCAAAAAAAAAAATTACAGCACACAAGAATTCTGAGAGACAGAGACTGAACCTTCAGAACTCCCTCACAGTATAATATACTTTCATCCTATTCAAATCCTGAAATCTGAAGAAGAACATTCATCATAAATCAAGAGTCTTCTTCATCTTCAGAGCCAGGAATATTCAGAGACATTCTTTCAATATCTATCTACTGGATTCCTGGTTATTGACAAAATAAGGCTGAAGACCTACACCCTGAAGCAAAGATCCAGTCTTCCTGAACCATTAAACTTCTCAGGGGGAGCTTTGTCAACATCAAAGATCCACTAGTATTCTCTATTGATTAGAGAAAAAGAAGACACTATCACCTCCTCTCACCTCCTGTAAAAGGGTTTTAACTCCCTTCAAAAGTTAACCACTTGGTTATCAAGTCACCTGATCAAAAGACTTGGTTGGTTTTTGGGCACCTGATAAAAAGCCTAAAGGTTTGTGATATCTTCCTGCAAATAGGTATTGTGGTGGTAGTCACCTTATCAAAACCTGCTAGTTGATTCCTACCAGGGTGGAAGAAGAGTGAATGCACCTAGTTGGGGAACCACTATAAAATTCTTATGTTGTCTGTTTGTGCTCATTTTCTGTTTTTTTCTTTCCGTGGTTGTGATAGATAAAATAACTTTGCATGTTTTTCTTTTATTTATATATTATATGTATCACCTACTTTAACTCTGATATAAAAGTTTAAAACAGCCAAAAATTTTAATACTCTATTCACCCCCCCCCCCCCTCTCTAGAGTAGGTCAGATATAACCCCTCTATTCAATTGGTAACAGAGGGATGTTCTCTTGGTTGAACAAGGTAACACTTGAACCAATAGATCCTTATTAGATCTAAATTTCTCTAGCTTTTCTCATAGCATGACATAAAACAAGGATTATGCAAGCACCAGACCTCCAGTGTGCAACTTAAATAAGTTTGCCATCTGGAAGGCAAGAATCAAACTTTACATGAATTCTATTGATGAAGAAATTTTTAATTCTATTTTGACAGGAACCCCTTAACCTACAGAAGAGACTGCATCCACATTAACTTCAAGCACTCATGAAGTTCCACCACCTGGGTGGACTGATGCTCAGAAGAATGCCAAAATAGTTGAAGCAAAAGCTATGAATATACTGGCTCAAACTATGTATGATAATATCTTCCAAAAGTTGGTTGAATGCACTTCAGTAAAATAGATCTGGGACTCTCTTAACCAGATGGTGGCAGGTTTAGTTGATGAGAGAAAGGATAGAAGATCAAACCTCATCTCACAGTATGAGAACTTAAAAAAGAAAGAATCTAAATCAGTGGTAGATATGTATAACAGACTAAGTGTTATCATGAATTAGCTAAAATCCTTGGATAAAGACATCTCATAGACTAAGATAAATGACAAAATTCTAATGTTCTTCCCCAGCACGTGGGACTCCAGGATATGGCCAATCAAGGAGGCCAGAAGTTTAAATGAGATTTCTACTTAATCTCCCCTTGGCAAGCTCAAGTCTTATGAGCAGTTGATCAAATCCAGAGAGGTTGCTGAACATAAGACTTCCACACCATCAAGGAAGGAGCACATCATAGCTTTCAAGTCAAATGAAGAATCAGAATCCCCAACAATCAATGAAGATTTCCTAAGACTCTTATCCAAGAGATTCTACAAGATGGGAAAGAAATATTTTGGAAGAAAGTCATCAAGGCAAGATGACAAGCCCAAGTATGACAAAACCCCAACTAAAGAAGTTGTTTTTTTTGGTTGTCAGAAGCCTAGACACTTCATCTCAAAGTGTCCAGAGAACCAAAATAAGGAGAGGAGAAGAGAAAAGGAAACCAGGAAACAACATTACAACAAGACCTCCTCCAGCAAGCACAAAAGGAAGGAGAAAGGTTTCATTGCTGAAACCTGGAGTGACACTGAAGAAGAATCTTCATCTTCCAGCTCTAGTGAAGAAGATAGGAAGCAAAGGCCAAGGAGATATGCTTGATGTCCATTGATGCATCAAGCACTCATTTTGAAGTTGACCAATCAGACAATGAAGAAGCTCTATCTTAAGAGGATCAGGTATTGTCTTCTTTTGATTTTGATTCAGATGAATTTAAAATTGAATTTAAATATTTATGTCTTGATTTAATTAACTCTGAAAAAGTAATAAAACAACTTAGAGAGAATGTAAGTGAACAAGAAAACCTGTTGATAGAAAATAACAAATTAAAGGATGAAATCACCTTAGCTAATGAACAAATCATTAAATTAAAGAATAAATTGTTTGAGGCAAGACAACTTGAAGAATCCCTGAATGGGAGAAGTATCAAGTTGATGAACATCATAAGCACAGTAAATGTAAGACTTAATCGCAAGCTGGGCTTAGGTGCTTCATCAAGCCAACCCCCACTTATTCAGAAAAACATTTTATCAACCCCCATAAAATTTGTTTCTGAAAAAGGTAAAGAGAAAATATAAGATAATCATGTTAAATAAATAGTATTAAAATAAATAAATAAGAAAAGAAGAAAGAATAAGAAAAATCTTAACCATAACAAAGTTCAGCAGATTTCGTCGAACTTAGATCGACGAAATGTGTCCAGTTCGTCAAACTCAAGTCGACGAACTCCAAATGCAAACTTTTACTATAACTATTCTCTGAACTGTGATCGACGAAACCAGTATGGTTCATCGACCAGAGATCGACGAAATTGGGGCCTAGAAAATGAATACTTTCATTCTCTGAGTAGAGTTCGACAAACTCATCCCCATTTGTCAACCTCAGATCGAGGAACATACCAGTATTCGTTGACCCTAGTTTATAATATCAGAAATTTTAATTCCAATAAGATTTTCAATCAACCTAGACAAAACATTAATCCTTTTAACCAATGGTTAATTCCACCAAGAAAATATCATCCTTTAGGTTACAAAAGTCAACCTGAGTATTCATATATTTCCAACTTTAGTTATGTAAATCAACAAGGACCCAAGGTAACCTGGGTCAAGAATATCTAATCTTTTTTTGTGCAGGTGAAAGACTATCCTACCATAGAGGAACAGTGGTATCTGGACAGTGGTTGTTTAAGACATCTTACCGTCAGCAAGGAAAATCTATCCAACTACAAGTCCAAGCTAGGTCCTAAACTTGTTTTTGGTGACTCCAACTTTGTCCAGACTAAAGGCTATGGAGATGTAAAGATTGGAGTTGTCACATTCAAGAAAGTAGCCTATATGAGTGGATTAAAGCACTATCTGATTTCCATTACTCAACACTGTGATGAAGGGTTTCAGGTATCTTTTGATAAATCCACTTGCATTATTTCTTCTGTTGATAACAAGATTGTTTTAAATGGATCTAAAGTAGAAAACATTTACATAGAAAATTTTAAGTCTGCTAGGTCTAAAATATGTCTGTTTAACCAAATTAATAATAATAATGAACTTTGACATAAGAGATTAGGTCATGTTAACTTAAAGTACACTGCTAAGCTATCTAGGGACAACCTTGTTAGAGGATTGCCTTCTGGTTCCTACAAGAAGGAAGGTCTTTGCAGGGCTTTTCATTTAGGCAAACAAACTAAAAATAGTTTCAAAGCCATTAATAAAAGTGATTCACCTAGGATTTTGTATTTTCTCCACATGGATCTTTTTGGACCCATTATTGTATAAAGCCTAGGAGGGAAATCTTATACCTTAGTGATTGTAGACGACTTCTCAAGGTTCACTTGGGTGTTCTTCTTGAGAAACAAGTCAGATAACTTCAAGGTTCTTATAGATTTTCTTAAGAGCATAAGGATTGAGTACTATACTCCAGTTGCATTCATAGGAAGTGATCATGGTACTAAGTTTGAGTTTCTTTCCATGCAAAGATTCTGTGAGGAGGAAGGTATCAGACATTATTTCTCTGCTCCTAGAACTCCTCAAAAAAATGGGGTAGCTGGAAGGAAAAACAGAACACTAATTGAAGCTGCAGGCACATTGCTTGCAGATGCTTACTTGCCACTATCCTTTTGGGCAGAGGCTACAAGCACAACAAACTATTTCCAGAAAAGGAGTTTGATACATAAGCTTAAGGGCAAGACTCCCTATGAATTACTTAAAGGGAAGAAACCTAAAGTAGATTTCTTTAAGATTTTTTGTTGTATGTGTTACATTCACAATAATGACAAGAAATATATTAGAAAGTTTGAAGTCAAGGCTGCAATGGGAATTTTTCTAGGATATTCCCAAGTCAGTAAGACATATAGGGTTTATAATTAATCTACAATGGAAATAGAAGAGTCTGTACACATTTATTTTGATGAGACTAACATGTTTTACAAGGAGAAAAACTCTTCTACAAGTGAATCTTTGTAGGTACCATATTTGTGTGAGCAGTTGAATGAGTTGAACCACACCAATAAGGCTAATTCCCATACATCTCCACAAAACTCTGAAGACAGTGAAGATGATTTCACTGAAACAACTAATAAACCAACAACATCCCACATAATTCTGCAAGAGGAATTAACACCCAGGCTGTTGTTGAACCAACTCCACCAACTGATCTTGTCATACTTAGAGATCATCTTGTATCTCAAGTAATAGGAGACATATCAGTAAGTGTGCAGACAAGGCATCAACTCAACCATGACTTGATGCATGCCTTCTTTATATCTCAAATTGAGCCCCAATCTATAAAAGATGCATAGCAAGATCAACTCTGGATTATGTCAATGCAAGAGGAGCTCAACCAATTTGAGAGATGTAGAGTTTGGGACTTAGTTCCAAGACCCAAAGACTACCCAGTCATTGGAACAAAGTGGGTATTCAAAAATAAACTTGATGTCCAAGGCATTATCATAAGGAACAAGGCAAGGCTAGTAGCTCAAGGCTATAGACAAGAGGAAGGCATTGACTATGATCAGACCTTTGCCCCTATTGTAAGGTTTGAGTTTATAAGAATCTTCCTTGCATATGCTGCCTACAAAAAGCTCAAGGTCTATCAAAGGGATGTCAAGAGTGCATTTCTTAATGGAGAACTCGAAGAGGAAGTATATGTGGAGCAACCACCAGGTTTTATTGGTGGTTCGCTAAGCTTCGAAGAAAATAAAAACAACCAAACTAGCAATCCAATGAGGAAAGTATACCTATCAAACTATAGCTAGGGGACACAAGTGTCGTATTGAAATCCGGGAATAGTTGAGTACACTTACTCACATGAAGACTATTATTTTATCGATGGAAAATCTAGGGTTTAGAGAAACTAATTGCAATAAAGGAAATAAAGCTATGCTAGAAAGACAACTACTGCAATTATTTAAAGAGCTATTAGAAGCGATTACAACGAAGTGCTGAAACTATGAAATGTAAATACACTTGACCAAGAATCACCTCAGCTAAAGTCGACTAAGAAATGCGATAAAAACCAAAACTTAATAGGGTAAAGGTCCATGACCGTGGAGGTTCCTAAAGCTTGAACATGCTTCTCTCGAAGTCATGCCCAACTAAGTTTAGGAAAGTCCGACCGACTCTCTTCTAAATCGGAGGCCTAAAGCTCACTTTACGCGGTGAACCCCACTATTGGATTTTACTCCAATCCGGGAGATTTGGACGTCTGCCTCTCTCGAGGGGTGCGTACAAATCCCTTTACTCTTGAGCGCTCACTTAAAACTATCGGCCTCTCGGTTAGCAAATAATGAAAGCAAAGGTGGAGAATATATATTAATGATATATCTCCAACCTAAGATAATTCAAGAGTAATTCAAGGTCTAAAACCATAAAAAGAAAAGGAAGAATTAAAGCATCATAACTTAATCACTCAAACCTCGGATCATCAAGATTGAGTACAAGGTGAATTAGTTAATCATAATGGAGTGGAGGAGGGGGGGATGAGTAGTAAAGCATAATAAGAACACAAGTAAGAAAAGAGCACTTTTATTAATAATGAAGGAGAGCTACACTACTTGAAATGAAAATTACACTCTCACGAAATTAAAATCCTATTCTAGCACTACAATTATCAACTAAAACAAGTGCATAAATTACAATAAAAGCTATTACAAAGGAAAAACTAAACTAGGGTTAAGGGAAAAAAGAAAATGAGAAAGAGTGAGAGAAGAACACTAAAAAAGAACAAGAAACAAAGGGGCAGCACCTCCCCACTCAACCCAAGCATGCTGAAATGGTAGGAGGGGGTCTGAATTTATAGGAAAAGTTCATAGGTTGGACACTCCCTAGGGGTTGCGTGTCAGGGGGCGTGACAGGTACGGGATTGACCTCGGGCTCTGGATTCTGGCAAGAAGGATGATTGCTTCTATACGTCGGTGGACATGCCCTAGGTCATGCCCGTGTTGGGTGGGCGTGACACGCATGTCGCGTCAAAATCATTGGTTAGAAATCTGCCAGTAATCGAAAAAGGAGGCGCCACGCCCTGTGTCACGCCTGTGATAGGAGGCGTGACAATACTGTCGACGTGCTGAGGCGAAATCGCATTTAATGCGGCAGCAGGCTTCGGGCAGAGGGCGACACACCCCGTGTCACGCCCTGGGACATGCCCGGAGAGGGCGTGTCAGGGGGGCGTGACAGCCATTTTTCCGGTTATTATGTCTCTATCATCAGACTTAATCGGGATTGAGTGATACGCCCTAGGTCATGCCCAGGGAGGGCTTGACAGGGGGGGCGTGACAGGTCATTTTTGTCCAAACTTCTGGAAACCTGCAAAAGGTCAAGAAAATTTTAGTGGCAATAATATTTACATAAAAACGCTAAAATATAAACTAATAAGACATGATTTGTACATTATAAACTAGAAAATACGATAATAGTTTAGGCTACAAAACTTATTATCAAATTCCCCCAAGCTTAAGCTTTGCTTGTCCCCAAGTAAAAATATAAAAACTAGATAATCATATAAAGGACTAATCAAAAAATTCTAATTATGCCCACACAAGTACTATGCGAAATTCTAAGTAGGGAAAAGGTGAAACGTAAATCTAAAACAATTATTTAGGTGTACAACCTCGGGCTCCCAAGCGATAGGGCCCAGGGGAGAGGGCCCAGGCAACGAGAGGGACCAGGCAATAAGAGCCAGGCGAGAGGTGTTATGCGAGACGGCCTAAGTGCCATGTGGCAGGAGATTGGCGAGTGAGTTCCGAGAGGGGAGGCTTTCCCTGACGAGTGGCCAGTTCGCCATGCGAGAGGACTCTAGGGGTGGAGCTCTCGCCAAGAGGCGGTCCTCTCGTCAGGCGAGAGGACTCTATAGGGGAGTTCTTGCCAGGTGCCTTTTTGGTTAAAGGCCGGTTCAGATAGGGCTGGGCCCACCTTTTGAGCCCCAGGGGTGTATTACTCTTTTACCCCGGGTAGTCTGCATTTAGCCCTTTAGAACAGCGGAGTTTGGCTGTTGGCCGACTTAGCCAAGGGTATTCTGGTAATTTCAGGATGGTTTAAGTGGGTTATTTGTAGTCCCAGATCAGAAGCCTATAAATAGACCGGTAAGGTGCCTTAGAAGAGAAGCTCTCTCGACTCTTTTCACTTCTTCTAAGGCACCTAGCTCAACATTGGCTAGGGAGGGGGAGAGCTTTAGTCTCTTCCGGGTAAGAGGTGGGACCTCCTCGCTGAAGCCTCCGGTCTAGTTATTGGCCTTGAGTGTGATCCTAAGGGAGTAAGCGTGAGCTGCCTCGTTAGTTCCGAGCTTTAGGAGGAATTGACCTTGTAGGATCCAATATTTTTGGTGCGGTGAGCGTGGATCAGCAACTTGTGCGGAAGAACGTAGGGTTACCTCATGGCGGGAGATATAGGAGGAGAAGATGAGGGGTCCCCAAGCCAGGGGGTATGTCGGGTGTTAAAGTAGGCGGTCTGGCGGTCTGAATATGGCGGTCTGGAGACCGCGCGGTCTAGCGGTCTGGGGCTGACAGGCTGAATATCCAGTTGGTGGCGGCTATGGTTCGGCGGTCTTGCGGGTTGTCGCCAGCGACTTGTATATCTGGCGGTCTGGCGGTCTGGCGGTCTGGCAGTCTTGCGGTCTCCTACGGCATCTTCTTCTGGTCTGTCCGGGCGGTTAGCCTGTTATCTAACCGCGCGGACTGTGCGGTCTGTACATGTCAAACCGCCCAGTTTTGTACATTTATTTAGTCCCACATTGTTAGTTTGCTCTCTCCTCTATCTCCTCCATTCTATAAAAGGGAGGCCATACCTTTGTAAATTATACCTTTTTGGATAATAAAAATTTCAGTTATTCAAGCTTCCGGCCTGTTTTTCTAGTCGTTCTTCTCTATTTTTACATGGTATCAGAGGACTCGATCTCTGCCTCCTGATTCTGTGCTCCTTTCTAGCCGTGCGACCTGCTTCTTCTTCCCGCGGCCTGTCTTGTTTGCCTGCGCCCTGTCTGCGCGGCTTGCTTCTCTTTGTCTGCTTGCGACCTGTTCTTGTCGCAGCCTTCCCTATTCTCTTTCTTATCGCCCCGGCCTGTTTGCCGGATTCCTCTTTCTCTCCCGTTCGTGCGGTCTGTCTTCCAACCGCCCGACCTCTTACCCTCTGTTTTGGCTCTGCGGCTTGGTCGTGGCTTCTCTAGCCGCTGGTGTCTGACATCGTGACCGCTGCAGTTTTTTTTTTTTTTTTCCTTCTCTTAACCGCCCGGCTTGATTCCTAACCGCGCGGTTTCGGTCTTCTTCTATGGATATCTCTGACAATTCCACTGCCACCACTCCTGCAGCCACTCCGGCTCCGCCTTCTATCCCCACTCCTTCCGGAAATCTGGGCACTGTTTCCAAGCTCGTTGGCTCCAACTATCCGAATTGGAGCGTCTCTTTCACTTTCCTCCTTCGTTCTCAGCGCAAACGTCATCATCTTACCGATGATCCGCCTCCTCCTAATTCTCCTCTCTTTGACGAATGGGATGCGAGTGATGCGCTTGTCCGCACATGGCTGGCTAATAGCCTCTCTGATGAGTGCCTTCCCGTCATCCGTCATGATGAGACGGTAAAGGCCGCGTGGCTTCATCTGGCTGCTCTTTACTCCAAGGGGACGCAGACCTCCCGGATTTATACTCTTTATGCGGATCTCTTCGCCCGTTCGTCCATGACTCCCGCTGCAGCCTATCAGCAAGTTCAGGCTCTTGGCGCTGAGATCCTCCAGAATCGCCCCTTCTCTGCGGACTTGGCTCAGCAACACAAACACTTCCAGGAACTCCTGGTTGTTTGTTATCTTCTGCGACTTCCCGAGTCTTTTGATCTCATCCGCCAGCAGATCTTGGGTGAAGCTGAGTCTCCCACCTTGGATGCCACCGCCGCTCGCGTAGCCGCCGTTACTTCTCTGCTCCAGCGCCCTCTGTTATCCTCCCCGCCTCCGCAGGACTCTTATGCTCAGTACACTCAGCGCGGCAGCAACAGTGGCCGCAGCCACTCTGGGGCGCGCGGTCCGTCCAGGTTCCTCTGTTCTCACTGTGGTCGTACCGGTCATACCATTGACCGCTGTTGGCAGAAACATCCTCATCTGCGCCCATCTGGTGATACTTCGACCTCCCCGAACCCCTCCTCTCGGTCGTCTGCTTCGGTGGCAACGACCTCAGGTAGTGCTCATGTCGCTATCCAAGGTAAATGGTTGATTGATTCTGGTGCTACAAATCATATGACAGGCAATCCTCAATGTTTTTCGCTTCTCGAAACGCATGATCGGTTGCCTCCTGTCCTTGTTGCGGATGGTTCTCCTTCCCCGGTTCGTGGGACAGGCATGGTTCAAGTCACCCCATCGCTGCGCTTGGTGGACACTCTCTATGTCCCGAAGTTTCCTTGCAACCTTCTATCTGTTACTACTTTATGCAAGCAACTTCAGTGCTCTGTTGTATTCACTCCTACTTCTTGTTGCTTTCAGGACCCGAGAACCCAACGGACGATTGCTACTGGGACTGAGAGCGGCGGCCTCTACTTCCTCGACAACGTTTCCGCTCTGTCCGCTTTCACTTCCTCCTCTACTGATCTACTTCAATGGCATCTTCGCCTTGGACATCCTCCTGCTCGCATTCTTCGACAGCTTCTGCCCCACTTACCGCCAACCAGTCCTCCGCTCAACTGTGATGCCTGCCAACTTGGCAAACATCACCGCTCCTCCTTCCCGCCCAAGCATGCTCGCAGTTCCTCTAGCCCGTTTGATCTCATCCATTCTGATGTATGGGGTCCGGCTCCTACTCTAACCATTGGTCGGGGTAGTTTGTATTTTGTAACTTTTATTGATGACTTTTCTCGTTGTACCTGGGTGTATCTGTTACGAGATCGCTCTGAACTCTTCTCTGTTTGGGAATGCTTTTATAATATGATTAAAACTCAGTTTCATGTCTCTATTAAATGTCTTCGCTCTGATAATGCTAAAGAATATCTTAGTCGTGATTTTTCATCTTTCTGTATGCAACATGGTCTTATTCATCAGACCACCTGCGTTTACACCTCCCAGCAGAATGGGGTGGCGGAACGTAAAAACCGTCATCTCCTCGATGTCGCTCGCACTCTCCTAACGCAGATGCATGTGCCTCGCTCTTATTGGGGCTATGCTGTTCTCCTCGCCTGTTATCTCATCAATCGTATTCCTTCTACTATTCTTCAGGGTAAGACTCCCTTCTCCATTCTCTACCCCGGCAAGGAACCTTTTCCCCTCCCTCTTCGAATCTTTGGCTGTACAGCCTTTGTGCATGCCCCGTCTGCTACCCGTGACAAACTTTCTCCCCGTGCCACCAAATGTGTCTTTTTGGGCTACTCGGTCACTCAGAAAGGCTACTGTTGCTTTGACCCCGTTCTGCGGAAATAGTTTGTTTCTGCAGATGTCACCTTCTTCGAAAATGCAGCCTACTTCTCCTCTCCACCCCTTCTTCCTCCTATTCCTGACTCCTCACCCTCCCTGTCTGTTCCCTCTCAGCCTATCCACGTTTCTCCTCCCTCCTCCTCATCCCCTCCTCCGTCTATTCCTCTCCCCTCTCTCCCTCCTCCGTCTCCGGAGCCGTCTCTCTCTAGTCCCGGGCCAGCTTTCTCCGCTACGGACGCTCCGGTCCCTGAAGCCCCCGACGACCTGGATCTCCCCATTGCTCTTCGCAAAGCGGTGCGGGCATGCACTCAACACCCGCTTGCGGCAGTTGTGTCATATGATCGGCTTACGTCTTCTCGCCGGCATTTTGCTTTAGCTATTTCCGCTACTGCTACTCCCCGTACCTACCAGGAGGCTCTTGTGATTCCTCATTGGAAGTCTGCCATGGATGAGGAAATCGCTACTCTTACTGAACGGGGCACCTGGACCCTTATTTCTCCTCCAGTGGGTACTGATGTGGTTGGCTGTCGATGGGTGTTTGTTGTGAAGTTTCGCCCAGACGGGACTGTGGACCGCTATAAAGCCCGACTGGTGGCCAAAGGCTTCACTCAGACTTATGGGGTTGACTACTTTGATACTTTCTCCCCGGTTGCTCGTCTCAGCACCATCCGGGTTCTTCTCTCTGTGGCTGTCAACCGCAATTGGACTATCTCCCAGCTTGATGTCAAGAATGCCTTTCTTTATGGGGATCTTCATGAGGACGTTTACATGGAGCAACCTCCAGGGTATGTTGCTCAGGGGGAGACCCGTGTATGCAAGCTAAAGAAGGCTATCTATGGCCTCAAGCAGAGCCCTCGGGCATGGTTCGACAAGTTCAGCAGCATCGTGGCTGCTGTTGGCTTTACAAGAAGTACGGCTGATCATTCCCTGTTTATTCGCAAAACCGCATCGGGCCTTGTAGTTTTGGCGGTTTATGTTGACGACATTCTTCTTACCGGTGATGATCAAGCTGGGGTGGACTTGACAAAGAAGCACCTCCGTCAACATCTTGTCACAAAGGATATGGGCTCCCCGAAATACTTTTTGGGGATAGAGATCTGTCGGAAGCCCGACTCTCTGGTTCTCTCCCAACGGAAGTATGCACTTGATCTTCTACGGGATGCAGGATTGACCGGTGCCAAACCGGCACGGTATCCCATGGCTACTGGAGAAGACAAAACGTGGACAGATGACTCTCCTCTTATGTCTGATGCCACAAAGTATAGACGTCTGGTGGGTAAACTCATTTATCTCACGGTGACCAGACCTGACATTGCCTATGCTGTTGGCAAGGTAAGTCAGTTCATGCAAGCTCCCAGGGAATGTCATCTTCAGTCTGCCTTGAAGATATTAGAGTATGTTAAAGCAGCACCGGGCAAAGGACTACTCTTTCAGAAGAATGGTCATTTGAGAGTTGAAGCCTACTCAGATTCTAGCTATGCTGATGATAAAGATGACCGCAAATCTACATCTGGTTTCTGCACATTTGTTGGAGGTAATCTTGTGAGCTGGAAGAGCAAGAAGCAGTCTGTAGTTTCAAGGTCTAGTGCTGAAGCTGAATATCGGAGCATGGCGTCCACCACTTGCGAACTAAAATGGTTGCGGGCTCTCATGCTTGATCTAGGAGAGGTCTACGACTATCCTCTTCCAATGTTCTGTGACAACAAGGCCGCTATATATATATCCAAAAATCCGGTCTTCCATGAGAGAACCAAACATATTGAAGTCGACTGCCATTTCATCCGGGAAGAGATCTTGAAGAAACAGATTTGCACTCCGTTCGTCACCTCCGACAAAGAGTTGGCAGATATCTTTACCAAGCCTGTGTCTACTTCATTCTTCCACATTTATGACAAGCTGGGCATGATCGATATCTATGCTCCAGCTTGAGGGGGAGTGTTAAAGTAGGCGGTCTGGCGGTCTGAATATGGCGGTCTGGAGACCGCGCGGTCTAGCGGTCTGGGGCTGACAGGCTGAATATCCAGTTGGTGGCGGCTATGGTTCGGCGGTCTTGCGGGTTGTCGCCAGCGACTTGTATATCTGGCGGTCTGGCGGTCTGGCGGTCTGGCAGTCTTGCGGTCTCCTACGGCATCTTCTTCTGGTCTGTCCGGGCGGTTAGCCTGTTATCTAACCGCGCGGACTGTGCGGTCTGTACATGTCAAACCGCCCAGTCTTTGTACATTTATTTAGTCCCACATTGTTAGTTTGCTCTCTCCTCTATCTCCTCCATTCTATAAAAGGGAGGCCATACCTTTGTAAATTATACCTTTTTGGATAATAAAAATTTCAGTTATTCAAGCTTCCGGCCTGTTTTTCTAGTCGTTCTTCTCTATTTTTACATCGGGAGGGCAGAGTTCATGACGTCCATCGGCGGGATCATGGATATGCTAAAGCAGATCGCGCAGAGAGGGGAGTGCGATACCCCCCCCCCCCCCCGCCCTAGGTGCTGGGCCTCGCGCTCCGCGAGGGGGCCGACCCAGCAAGGGTAGGCGAGGATGCACCCGGGAGGCGACCGAGAAAGGAAGTGGCGGCGGAAGGGAGTCGGCGATAGGTAGAAGGAAGGGAGCTTTTCCCCGGCCCGGCGAGTGTCTACTCGCCCGCGGGGCTAGTCGCGCGAGTGTTTATGGCGAGACCTCCGGCAAGAGGGTCCCCTTTTTGCGAGTTGGTCCTCTCGTCACCCATTCTGGAGGGGTTCCGCGAGCTAGAGATGACCTATTATGTGGGGAAGGATGATCCCCTCTAACATCTACAATGGTTTGAAGATGCGGTCTCCATCTGACCAATGACAGACGCCTTCAAGTGTCGCCTCTTTGCCATCACTTTGAAGGACAAGGCCCGGGACTGGTTCCATCATCTCCCGGCAGGATTGATTTATTGCTTCGAAGACCTGAGCAGAAGTTTCCAGTTGCGCTTCTCGACCTCTAAGAAGAGGAAGAAGAATCCAAAGTCTATCTTTTTGATCAAGCAGAAGGCGGACGAGTCCTTTGCTCAGTATGTGGATCGCTTCGAGGAGGAGATTCTGGACATCCAGGAGGTTCCTGGTTTCGCCCTCCAGATAGCCTTTACTGTGGGGTTGAGGGAAGGCTTCTTCAAGATCAGCCTAACCCTGAAGGCACCGTTGTCTTTTGAGGGGTTGATGGAAAAGGCAGCGAAGGAGATAGCCATAGAGGCAGCGAACCCGACATTTGCTAAGAAGTTGCCAAGGTTGATGGAGGTGGAGCAGAGAGAGCCAGGAGGAACGAGGCAGCAAGAGGGAAGGAGAAGGGAGGAGCCAAGAGGGCCCGCGCACCCGGAGTTGGGCTGGCGGCAACCGGGAGGTCCAGTTCCGGGACCACGAAGAGGTCCTCCTCATGGGGGAAAAACTATTATCCGGGACCAGAGAGGTTTCATCCGCTAGGGTGGGGGCATGGTCCGAGGCCACTCCCACCCCCTCCTCAGCAAGCTATGTCCATTGGCCGAGGGAAAGGAAAAAGAAGAGAGCGTGGGAGAGCAGGAGTGGGGAGGAGGAGGAACCCCCAAGAAGGGAGATGTGGGGGAGGAGTTTTGCCATACTGTGACTTCCATGAAGAGGAGGGTCATGCAACAGCCACTTGTCTGGAGTTCTTGGAGTTGAAGAGGGGGAAAGGAGGAGAAGACCAGCAGCTACCGGTGCGGATAGTGGAGATGCCAGGAGCCGAGGAGGAGGATTGATGCGTGGATCGGTCGGACACGGGAGATCGAGGAGGGATCGGGGTGATTCATGGAGGGGTGGGGATCGAAGCCACCCGGAAGGCCAGTCTTCATACCATTTACCGTCGAGCATTGCCTCGACGTCGCAAGCCCTGCCCCCGGACGAGAAGATCACCTTTTCCAGAAGGGACCTAACTAATCATGAGGACCCTTTTTGCGATGCGTTGGTGATCAGGACCGCCATTGAAAACTTCACGATTTCCCGGATCTTGGTGGACAACGGGAGTTCTGTCAATGTAATCTTCAAGAAGGCATTTAACAAGATGAGGGTGGAGGCCTGATGGGTATTGTCGGCGGATGGGCCGTTGTTTGGTTTGTCAGGAGAGAGGAAGGAGGTCGAGGGAGGAGTTGGACTCCAGGTGACTCTGGGGGTTGTCCAGGAACTGCCATTTTGTGATAGTGGATGCCCCCAGCAGCTACAATGCAATTTTGGGCTCCCTTTGATCAGTGCCTTTAGATGTGTACCATCCTCGTTCCATCAGTGCTTGAAGCTCAATTCGGGAGGAACCCAGATCATGGTAAGGGGGGATCAGAAGGAGGCTCGGGAGTGCTACGTGACGGCGGTCAACACCATTTCATGTGAAAGTGAAGGGATAGATACTACTCTAGAGGGGGGGGGGGGGTGAATAGAGTTATCAAATTTTGCACTAGACAAAAACTTAATAGTCTACCGAACTCCCTTGGAGTGAAATGCGGAATGAAAAGATTATAGATATAGAAATAACCCTAAAGCCTAACACAAGTGTTGTGCACAAACTCAAGCTAACTGTAATTACAGTTAAGGCTTGGAAATCCTAATCAGCAACTAGCTGACCTAATTATATCTAATCACAGCCACAATGCAGGAATTAAATTAAGCAAGCCAGACGACACAAGGAATTTATAGTGGTTCCCCAAACAACTTGGGTACGTCCACTCTTCTACCAACAAGGTAGGAATCCACTACAGGTTTTTGATCAGGTGCCCTGCCACCACAAGATCTGCTTCAGGTAGATCTAGAAACCCTTTAGGCTTTTGATCAGGTGTCTAAAAACCAATACAGGTTTTTGATCAGGTGCCCTGCCACCAAGGGATACTTTTGAAGGGAGTAATAAACCTGTACAGGAGGGGGAAAGAAGGTTAAGATGTCTTCTCTATTTTACAATAGATTAGAGAAGCACAAAGACTTGCACTGAGCTAGAAAGCTCAAGGAATCAAAGCTCCCCCTGGCTCAAAGAATGTCCAGGTGAAGTCTTGCTTCAGTGCAGAAACTCTTCAGTAAAAACTGAAGGAAAAACTACAAGAAGATAAATAAAATATAAAATAGAAATCTTCTAGCAGCTATCTTCTTCTTCTTCTTCAAAAGAACTCTGAGTCTGAACTTCCTGGAAGCAGGAGAACTCAGGTTGAAGAAGAGCAGAAGAGCTTAACACTTCTCAGTTGAATTGAATATTGCTGAGAGCAGTTAAACTTTGATTTGATGAAAGCTTGAATGCTTAAATGAATAACTCTTAGAATAACTGGTTAGCTAGCTGAAATCCTTCTCCAAAGGATTCCTTTTATAGCAGCAACAAGCAACGGCTCTTTTCAATTTGAACTATTTGTCTTCTTCTGAAACTTGAAACCTGGGCTGCAAATATCACAAAGACAAACGAACTCTGCAGCAAAATATTCTATAAAAGGGATAAACCTTTTTCAAGGAAGCTGAAGGAAGCAATCTGATAATACAGGTACTAAATAAAATCACATCAGAAACAAACTCTTTATAGCATAAGGAAGACTTTTCAGTCTAACGACTATAAAGGACTGACAGCAGATAAAGTAAAATACACTATCAGCTAATAAGACAAACAACTTTATCTGAAAAGATTTTACTCAGGCAGAAGGGATGGAGCAGATATTGCTTGGAAATATTATCATAAAACAACTGAAATAAAATGCCAGATAATGTATTAATTAATTAAATAGAATAAATAAATACAAAATAAAAAGGCAAACAGAAAACGTCGAACGACCCTCGGAGATCGTCGACCGAAGAACGGAGATCGTCGAACAATCGGACAGATAGTCGAACGATCCAGATAGTCGAACTATCAAAGGAGATAGTCAAACTATCACAACAGATAGTCGAACTATCAGAAGATAGTCGAGCTATCAGATAGTCGACCTATCAACAGATAGTCGAACTATCAAAGCAAAACCGATAGTCGACCTATCAACAGATAGTCGAACTATCAGAACAGAAACAGATAGTCTACCTATCAACAGATAGTCGAACTATCAAAGAACGACAGATAGTCGAACTATCAACAGATAGTCGAGCTATCAGATAGTTGAACTATCAAGGCAGATAGTCGAACTACCAAGGGAAAACAGATAGTCGATCTATCAGCAGATAGTCGAACTATCAGAAGAAAGCAGATAGTCGATCTATCAACAGATAGTCAAACTATCAAATAACGCAGATAGTCGACCTATCAAACAGATAGTCGAGCTATCAGATAGTTGAACTATCCAAGCAGATAGTCGAACTATCAAACAAACAGATAGTCGAACTATCAACAGATAGTCGAACTATCTCAGCACACAGATAGTCGAACTATCAACAGATAGTCGAACTATCCTCGCAGACAGAACGTCGAGCAACTGATCGACGATCGTCGAATAGTTAGTCAACGATAGTCGAGCGGCGTTCGACTATAGTCGAATGAAAAACTACTCAACCAAATTCTTCATCTGGAAAAGCGGGGACTCTACAGCTAGACCACTAACCATTGACCATAGATATTTCTTGGGTCAAGGGACTAAAGGAGAAGACTAAACTCAAATCAAACTAGGGTACCAACAATCTCCCCCTATTTGAGTTAAGTTTCTTAAAAACTAAAACACAGACCTAGCTATAGAACAATAAAATCAATACAGGAAATAGATAACAATTAACTAGCAATTATCAAACAGTCAGATATATATAACAGCAGTCAATCAGAATTAAGAATCTACAGAATCAGACTTGGGATCAGAAGAGCTAGGAACAAAAGAAACTTTCCGCAAGGGATCAATGGCTTCTTTCTTAGACAGCTTCAAATCTTGCACGCCAATAATCTTCAGTTCTGCAGCCCTTGGAACAACTGCTTCTAGGTGCTTTTCCATATATATAGAAGGATCAAATACCTCAGGGCTAACCTGGATTTTATCGAGTTCCTTAATTCTGAACTTTGACATTGTAGTAAATCCTGTAGAGTCCTTTCCTTCAGCTTTGGCTTTCTTTATCTGAGCAGATCCAACAAGTTCTAGAAATTGAGCCATCCTGAAATCAGGATCTAACTCTTGGCTTTCATACACATTTTTAGATGATGTATCAATTGGCTTCACAGTTTTAAACTTAACAGATAAATCTAATAAACTTTCAGCTGTATCTTTAACTTCTTGAATAACTAAAGATGATGGAGGAGCAAACTCAGCAAACTTTTTACTGGATTTTTCAGAGAAAATGGTTCTTTTACCTTTTGCAACATCCTTAGCAACATGAACTGGTATAGCAGGAGAAACCTTTTTCTTGGGAGAAGGAGGAGGTGAAAAAGTTGGCTTTTGATATACAACCTCCTTTACTTGCTCTTTAGCCTCAGTATCATGCCTTTGAGTACCAGTATATGATTTGCCTTGGTGGCTCTGAGAACTTTTCCTTGAATGAGGCTGAGAAGGAGCAGATTTTGCAGATGGAGCATATGGATTGGCAGATAAATTGCCAGAGGCTCCTGCACCGGGAGGTGGAGGAGGAGGACCTCTGGGAGTCCATCTGGGAGCAGGACTATCATATCTCTTAGATTTCTTTCTCTCCTTTTGCTGGTTCTTGGAAAACCACATCCAATGTTGGAAGTCTTTCGACTTAGGGTCAATCCCTTTCAATATGTAATAGGGAGTATCATTGTCTCGATTGGGAGGAGGAGGAGCAACAGCTTTCCTTTTTCTCTTTGCAGCTTTCCTTTTCTTAGAGTCCTCAGACATATCTGAATCATCTTCATCTTCAGAATGAGATGAGGGAGGATGATCATAAGGGTCATAGGCTTCTGATACAGCCTTTTCCTTTGCTTTCAAAGCAGCTTTTTCTTTTTCTTCTTCTATGGCATCCTGTGCCAGAAGGGTATCTAAATCCAACCCTGGGGAATCATCCCAAACAGTAGATTTTTCATCTTGCAAAACTTTTTCTTTCTCTTTCAAAATGTCTTGTACTCTTTGCTGTCAGGCAGCTCTTGCATTCTCTTCTTCTAAACTCAGTACTGGGGTCTTTTCATCTTGACTTTTACATTCAACATCTTCTGGATCTATTTGCACATCTGACTGAGCTGGTTGAGCAGACTCAGTATCTTGAGCAGCAGGCAAACGATCAGCTGGAACTTCTGAAGAGGGTTCTGATACTGTTATTATGACATCTGGAGAAACTAAAACATCTGAGACAGATTCTCGAACAACTACTTCTACTTGAGCGGCTATATCTTTTTGAATATAATCTGTAGATTCATGAACACAAATATGCTAAATAAGCTAAAAGCATTCCTTCTAGGTATTCACAAACTAGCAAATCAGTTGACTCGTCAATAAAACGGATGAGTGAATTACCTTCATACTTTACCAACTCCCAGGATTCATGTAGATAGGATGTAATGATTCCTTCTAGGAAACGGGCAACCAAAGGAGTGGTGAGATCTTCTAAACAAACTTTTACAGCAAATTCAGATAACATAACTACATCAGATATTTCTTTTTCAGATAACACTGAAACTGATTCTTCTTGAGCTGGAGCAGTCTCTTCTTGAACTGTCATCACTATATCTGTCACCGCTGGAGGATCTGCTGGAGGGGAGGATGGACGCTCTGAGACATCTTCATAGAACATCTCCCCCTGCCTGATTTCAGTGGGAACTGAAACCAGGCCCCTGGAAGAAGAAGGCTCAGCAAAATTAGAGAGGGATTGGATGGTAGCAGTCAAAGTAGCAATGGAGGAGGCAAGTGGAGCAATTGCCTCTTCAATCATGATTTTGATTGAAGGGGAAATCAACTCCAAGATGCTGGATATGAATGCTGGGGTGATTTCAAAAGATGGTGGGGGAACTGCAGATGATAGAAGATCAGCAGGAGGAATGTATTCCTGTTGAACTGGAAAGCGAACTGGAGATGGATGGGTGGAAGCAGGAAGATCAATATGATCTGAAGATTGAACTGGAGAACGAATAGGGGACTGACGAGGTGTTGGAGTCCTCTCAGATCCTAATAAATCAAAACTAGGATCAGATATCCTAGCCAGATGAGAAGGAATAGGAGATGCAGGAGGAGAAGGAATAACAACCGTGGTTGTATCTCGAACAGGAGAAGCAGGAAGTAGTACTTCAGCTGAAGTTGATGGAACTTCAACTGAAGTAGACTGCAGAGCAGAAGAAGATGATGGAAGAGAAGGATGAGCTGAGCCAGCTTCTAGCGGGTGAGGAGTGACTGAATCAGTCCTTGTGCTCTCGGATGTCACTGGAGCAACCCCTGTGAGAGCGGGCTTCACAAATTTCCTCTTCCACTTGGAGAACAAGTTCGGATCCATCTTTTTGCTAGCATTAATGGTTGTAGCAGATGAAATCAGCAGCTGGTGATTCTTCTCTTTCAGAAAAATTCCAATAACCCTGCCTAGGGTAACCTCTTTCTTACTGTTCTTCTTCCTTATCAAATCGAACAAAACCCTGCCCAATTAATCCTTTTCTGATTTACAATTGCACACATTAGTGCAAATTGTTGTCTAGTAATGTTGTCATGGGCGGAGTGCTTTCCTAGAAGCACTTTTCCAACAATTTCTGCAAGGAACTTGATCTTGAAAGGAAAATTCACCTTGAGGAGCTTGGAGGGAATGCCTTCGGCATGTCCCAGCTCTAACAACATTCTTCCGAACTTTGGAGCATCTTGCTCAAATTCTTCTTCACCATTTATCAATCCAAATACATCAGTCAGAATGGCGGGAGTCAAAATAACCTCTTCTCCGCCAATTGAGCCGGTCATCGATTCGTCGGTGGAGGATGATGTAAATGCCCATTCCTTAATCTCGGGAATATTTAACTTAATCCTTGTAGACATTAATCTTTCTAACCCTTGATCTCTGCATAACTGGAGGATTTCCACAATCCCTGATTCACAACAGCTGAAGGCATCGAAGTCGACACTGAATCCTGCGTCGAACTTCACAACTGCGAGCAATGCTGGAGAAATCGCCATTGAAGGAGCTGGAGAAGGCGCGAGAAAGACGGAGAAGACAAATCGGCAGAAAAATTCAAGAGGAGGAGCAAGCGGGAAGACGGAATGCCAAAGGACGCTCTCCGTCGACGATAAAAGCAAAGATCTTTTAACCTAGGTCGACTATCGGCTTTATATTAGACCGGAGATAGTCGATCTATTTAAAAGATACTGGACACGATGGTCGAACGGTTGTTCGACGATCGGTCCTGAAGCAGAGTAGTCGACCAATCGTTCGACTATTTCTGTCTTCACAAACAACAAGCTGTCGTCATCCAGAGATCGATGATGAGCTCGACTTATTCGACGATGGTCGAACGCCGGTCGACAATCTTCAAACAGTCAAGCTTTCATCAACCATAGGTCGACGATGGGCTTGACCCGATCGACTATCTTCGAACGTCGTTCAACTATCTTCAAACAAGTTTCAACATTGGCAGATATAGTCACACTTAGTCTCTTCCATTGATCATGCCTAGTTGAACTAAAAATAATAGATGCTTATGTTCATCTAAGGGCTTGGTGAATATATCACCTCTCTGAAACTCAGTGGATATGAACTGAAGACAAATCTTGTTCTTTTCCACACAATCTCTCAGGAAATGGTGCCGAATCTCAATGTGCTTCATTCTAGAGTGGTGCACTGGATTTTGTGCAATTGAGATAGCACTGGTACTATCACACATGATTTTGGTGTTCTTGTGTGAGTAACCATAATCCACAAGCTGGTTTTGAATCCACAGGATCTGTGAACAACAACTGGCAGCTGCTATATATTCAGCCTCTGCAGTTGAAGTTGAGACAGAAGCCTGCTTCTTACAGAACCAAGAGACCAATCTCTCTCCCAGGAACTGACAAGTTCCTGAGGTGCTCTTCCTGTCAACTCTGCAACCAGCATAATCAAAATCAGAATATCCAATCAATTCAAAATCTGACTCAGCTGGGTACCAAAGTCCTAGATTTGGACATCCCTTCAGGTATCTCAAGATTCTCTTTAGAAGAATCAGATGAGATTCCTTGGGGCTGACCTGGAATCTAGCACAGAGGCATATAGCAAACATTATATCTGGCCTACTTGTAGTTAAATATAATAGGGAACCAACAATGACCCTATAATTCTTTTGATCAACTGGCTTGCTGTGATCAGCAGAATCAATAACTACATTAGTAGCCATAGGTGTAGGCATTGCTGAAGCATCAGCCATCCCAAATTTCTTTACCAATTCCTTGGCATATTTGGATTGGGAGATGAAGATACCATCAGCATCTTGCTTAACTTGGAGACCAAGAAAGTAAGACAGCACACCCATTCTACTCATCTCAAACTTAGAGTGCATCAGGTCAGAGAACCTTTTGCAAAGTTTGGGATAAGTGGAGCCAAATATAATATCATCCACATACACTTGAACTAACAGGATTGTGTCCTTGTGGTGCTTGACGAAAAGGGTTCTATCAACTACTCCCCTAGTAAAGTTGTGCTCTAAAAGGAAACTAGCTAGAGTCTCATACCAGGCTCTAGGTGCTTGTTTTAGTCCATATAGAGCTTTCTGCAACTTGAACACATGTGAGGGCTGAGTTGAAGAAACAAACCCTGGTGGTTGTTCAACAAACACCTCTTCCTTAAGCTCACCATTCAAGAATGCACTTTTGACATCCATTTGAAAGACCTTAAACTTCATGTAGGCTGCATAGGCCAAGAAGATCCTTATTGCTTCTAGCCTTGCAACAGGAGCAAAGGTTTGGTCATAATCTATACCTTCCTCCTGTCTGTAGCCCTGAGCTATAAGCCTTGCTTTATTCCTTACAATAATTCTATTTGCATCCAACTTGTTTCTATACACCCACTTGGTGCCTATGATCAGTTGGCCTTTAGGTCTTGGAACCAAAGTCCAAACTTTACATCTCTCAAACTAATTGAGTTCCTCTTGCATAGCAATGATCCAGTAGGGATCTAGCTCAACATCTTTAAAGGTGAGGGGCTCAACCTGTGAGAGGAAACAAGCATGCATCACATCCTGTCTTAATTGGTGTCTTGTTTGCACACCAGCTGATATGTCTCCAATCACTTGAGATGTAGGGTGATCTCTAAGTGTGACAATATCAGCAGGTGGGATGTGATCTTCAGCAACAGTTGGGATTAATTCCTCAGGAGGAATTTGATCTACTGTTGGTGGAACAACAGCAGCTTCAGCAATGTCTTCATGACTGTCTGATTCAGTGATCTAAAGAGTTGATAGTTGAAGAATTTCTTGAGTAGCATCAGGTACCTGCAATGAACTGGAGGAAGGAGAATTTTCCTTCTCCTTGTAAAACATCTGAGACTCATCAAAAGATACATGCACAGATTCTTCAATTTTACAGGTTGATTTGTTATAAACCCTATAAGCTTTGCTTACTTGGGAATATCCAAGCATAATTCCCATTGAAGCTTTTGCTTCAAACTTTCTAAGGTATTCTTTATTGTTATTATGAATGTACACTACACAACCAAATACTCTAAAATAATTAATTTTAGGTTTCTTTCCTTTAAGCAACTCATAAGGAGTTTTACACTTAAGCTTGTGTATCAGACTTCTATTCAAGACATAATTGGCTGTACTAACAGCTTCTGCCCAATAGGAGAGAGGCATATTAGCATCTGCCAACAATGTGCTAGCAGCTTCAATGAGTGTTATGTTCTTCCTTTCAACTACCCCATTTTGTTGAGGAGTTCTAGGAGCTGAGAAGCTATGTTTGATACCTTCTCTCTCACAGAATTCCTGCATGAGAAGAGAGTCAAACTCAGTACCATGATCACTTCTGATCAAGGCCACATGAGTAGAGTACTCAGTCTGCACACATAATAGAAAGTCTGTAAGGGCTTTGAAGTTATCAGCCTTAGTTCTCAAAAAGAAAACCAAACTGAACCTAGATAAGTCATCTACAATTACTAAGGTGTAATACTTCCCTCCTAAACTCTGTACATTTATTGGGCCAAAAAGGTCCAAATGTAATAAGTACAAGATTCTAGGAGAATCACTCTTATTTACTGATTTAAAAGAGTTTTTGGTTTGCTTGCCTAGCTGACAAGCCTTGCAAAGGCTCTCCTTCTTGTAGGGGCAAGAAGGTAAACCTCTAACAAGGTTGTGTTTAGATAACCTAGATATATTTTTAAGGTTAACATGACTAAGCCTCTTATGCCACAAAGAATTATTATTAATTGTTACTTCATTAAATAAACAGATTTCAGAATGAGTTGAATTGAAATCTACTAAATAAATATTACCTATTCTAATGCCTACTAAAACAACATTATTATTTAAAGTAATGTTATAAGAGGAGTTAGAAAATGAAACCTGGTAGCCAGCATCACATAGCTGGCTGACTGAGATCAAATTGTGCTTCAGTCCTGTCACATATGCAACTCTCTTGAAAGTAACATCTCCAATTGTGATCCTGCCAGAGCCTTCTATCTGACCACAGCTTGAATCTCCAAAGATAACCTTTGGGCCGAGCTTACCTTTGAACTTTGACAGATGATTTTTATTTCCTGTCATATGCTTGGAGCATCCACTATCCAAATACCACTTATTTTGAGTGATAAGATAGGCCTTCACCTGCATGAAATTCATTTAGACATTATGGACCCAGGTAACCTTGGGTCCCTTGTTTTTCACATAAGAAAAGCTAGAAATAAATGAAAATACAGGCTGAGGGTGATAACCTAATGGGTGAGATCTCCTAGGTGGGATTCTCCATACAGATGATGGGTCAACAAACCTAGGGTTTCTATTATCATTTAGGTTTCTACGGGTTTGATGATGATTTTGAAAATCATATTGAAAACGTCGATCGACGTTCGACGATGGGCGCTCAGATCGTCGAGCTTCGTTCGACCATTGAGCTTCCGATTGTCGAGCAGCGTTCGACGCTCTTTGTATTTCTTTAAAAAATTTCTTCCTCTTTTCTCTCTTAGCTTTATTTAAAGTTTTATTAACTTGGTTTACTTGCTCAGTGTTCTTTATTCCACTAGCTGAAATGAAGTTCACTTTAGTTGAAAGATTATTTTTAAGAATAACTGGGGGTTCACTGGGAGAAGCTCCTTAGCCTAGTTTGTTATTGCCTGACCTAGTGTTAGTCATGCTGGTTATTTCTAATAACTTAAGGCTTCTACCATTTAGAGATTCTTTTAACATCTTAGATTTAGCTAACTCAATTTTAAGAAACTTAATTTCTTCACTATAATTAGTGAGATCTTCCTTTAACTTAATATTTTCAGTATATATGATTTCTGATTCAGCTAGCCTATGTCTAAGTTCTTTAATCTCTTTTTCTGAACTAATTAAGTCTAAGCATAAAGATTTAAAATCTAATTTGTATTCTTCAGAAGTAAAGTCATAAGAAGATAGTACCTCATCTTCTGTTGGCATTTCTTCCTCTGAATCTGAAATCTCTGCAGCTGAATGATTGCTGCAGGCATCTATTGCCATCAGGCAAACTTCCTTTGCCTTCTTCTCTTCCTCATCCTCACTGGAGCTAGAGGAGGAAGATTCTTCATCAGAATCACTCCAGGTTTCAGCAATGAAACCTCTCTCCTTCTTCTTGTTCTTGTAGGAGGATGGCTTGGAGTGCTTCCTATACTGTTCCTTTTCTTTCCTCTTATCTTTGTTCTTCTCCTCTGGACAATCTGGTAAGATATGTCCAGGTTTCCTGCAACCATAGCAGATAATTTCTTTAGCAGGAGAACGATCATACCTTGGTTTGTCTTCATAGCGTGAAGACTTCTTTCTGAATTCCTTTCTCCCCATCTTGAGAAACCTCTTGGCAAATAATGTCATTAGCTCCTCATTGGATTGGCTGCCTTCAGAAGCATCAGCAGCCTTAAGAGCTAGAGATTGCTCTTTTCTTGTTGGAGTAGGGGTCTTTGCTTCAGCTTCTGCTTCCCTTGTCTTCAGTACTTGCTCAAAGGATTTGAGCTTGCCGAGAAGGGCTTCAGTTGAAATCTCATTTGTACTTCTGGCTTCCTTGATAGGCCAGATCCTTAGATCCCATGTGCTAGGGAAGCACATAAGAATCTTATTATTGATCTCTATCAATGATATGTCCTTGTCAAGGGTCCTCAGCCCATTGATGATTGAGCTGAGCCTTGTATACATGGCTTCAACTGATTCAGCATCAGTTTTCTTGAAGTTCTCATATTGTGAGATAAGGTTGGACCTTCTGTCCTTCCTTTCATCAGCTAAACCAGCTACAATCTGGTTCAGTGTATCCCACATAGCTTTTGCTGAAGAGCATTCAGCAACCTTCTGGAATACCTCATCAGACATTGTCTGAGCCAGAATGTTCATCGCCTTGGCATCTGCTATCTTTGCCTTCTTGTACTCATCATTGTAATCTGGAGGAGGCACTGCACTCATGTCAGATGATGAGGCAGAAGCAGCAGTAGGTGCTCTTGGGGGTCCTGACAAAATAGAAGCAATGATACTTTCATCAATAGAATTCATATATAATTTAATCCTTGCCTTCTAGATGCCAAACTTAGCTAAGTTGCATGTTGGAGGTCTGGTGCTAGAATAATCCTTGGACTGGGCCATGATAGTGAATATCTATAATCCTTGGTATCTATCAGGATCTTGTGACTTAGGTGTTAGCCTATTCAGTCAGTCAACCTCCCTCTGATACCAATTGAAAGTGAAGGGATAGATACTACTCTAGAGGGGGGAGAATAGAGTTATCAAATTTTGCACTAGATAAAAACTTAATAGTCTACCCAACTCCCTTGGAGTGAAATGCGGAATGAAAAGATTATAGATATAGAAATAACCCTAAAGCCTAACACAAGTGTTGTGCACAAACTCAAGCTAACTGTAATTACAGTTAAGGCTTGGAAATCCTAATCAGCAACTAGCAGACCTAGTTATATCTAATCACAGCCACAATGCAGGAATTAAATTAAGCAAGCCAGACGACACAAGGAATTTATAGTGGTTCCCCAAACAACTTGGGTACGTCCACTCTTCTACCAACAAGGTAGGAATCCATAACAGGTTTTTGATCAGGTGCCCTGCCACCACAAGATCTGCTTCAGGTAGATCTGATCTAGAAACCCTTTAGACTTTTGATCAGGTGTCTAAAAACCAACACAGGTTTTTGATCAGGTGCCCTGCCACCAAGGGATACTTTTGAAGGGAGTAATAACCCTGTACAGGAGGGGGAAAGAAGGTTAAGATGTCTTCTCTATTTTACAATAGATTAGAGAAGCACAAAGACTTGCACTGAGCTAGAAAGCTCAAGGAATCAAAGCTCCCCCTGGCTCAAAGAATGTCCAGGTGAAGTCTTGCTTCAGTGCAGAAACTCTTCAGTAAAAACTGAAGGAAAAACTATAAGAAGATAAATAAAATATAAAATAGAAATCTTCTAGCAGCTATCTTCTTCTTCTTCTTCTTCAAAAGAACTCTGAGTCTGAACTTCCTGGAAGCAGGAGAACTCAGGTTGAAGAAGAGCAGAAGAGCTTAACACTTCTCAGTTGAATTGAATATTGCTGAGAGCAGTTAAACTTCGACTTGATGAAAGCTTGAATGCTTAAATGAATAACTCTTAGAATAACTGGTTAGCTAGCTGAAATCCTTCTCCAAAGGATTCCTTTTATAGCAGCAACAAGCAACGGCTCTTTTCAATTTGAACTGTTTGTCTTCTTCTGAAACTTGAAACCTGGGCTGCAAATATCACAAAGACAAACGAACTCTGCAGCAAAATATTCTATAAAAGGGATAAACCTTTTTCAAGGAAGCTGCAGGAAGCAATCTGATAATACAGGTACTAAATAAAATCACATCAGAAACAAACTCTTTATAGCATAAGGAAGACTTTTCAGTCTAACGGCTATAAAGGACTGACATCAGATAAAGTAAAATACAATGTCAGCTAATAAGACAAACAACTTTATCTGAAAAGATTTTACTCAGGCAGAAGGGATGGAGCAGATATTGCCTAGAAATATTATCATAAAACAACTGAAATAAAATGCCAGATAATGTATTAATTAATTAAATAGAATAAATAAATACAAAATAAAAAGGCAAACAGAAAACGTCGAACGACCCTCGGAGATCGTCGACCGAAGAACGGAGATCGTCGAACTATCGGACAGATAGTCGAACGATCCAGATAGTCGAACTATCAAAGGAGATAGTCGAACTATCACAACAGATAGTCGAACTATCAGAAGATAGTCGAGCTATCAGATAGTCGACCTATCAATAGATAGTCGAACTATCAAAGCAAAACCGATAGTCGACCTATCAATAGATAGTCGAACTATCAGAACAGAAACAGATAGTCAACCTATCAACAGATAGTCGAACTATCAAAGAACGACAGATAGTCGAACTATCAACAGATAGTCGAGCTATCAGATAGTTGAACTATCAAGGCAGATAGTCGAACTACCAAGGGAAAACAGATAGTAGATCTATCAGCAGATAGTCGAACTATCAGAAGAAAGCAGATAGTCGATCTATCAACAGATAGTCGAACTATCAAACAACGCAGATAGTCGACCTATCAAACAGATAGTCGAGCTATCAAATAGTTGAACTATCCAAGCAGATAGTCGAACTATCAAACAAACAGATAGTCGAACTATCAACAGATAGTCGAACTATCTTAGCACACAGATAGTCGAACTATCAACAGATAGTCGAACTATCCTCGCAGACAGAACGTCGAGCAACTGATCGACGATCGTCGAACAGTTAGTCGACGATAGTCGAGCGGCGTTCGACTATAGTCGAACGAAAAACTACTTAACCAAATTCTTCATCTGGAAAAGCGGGGACTCTACAGCTAGACCACTAACCATTGACCATAAATATTTCTTGGGTCAAGGGACTAAAGGAGAAGAATAAACTCAAATCAAACTAGGGTACCAACATCATGGAAGGGTGACGCAAAGGAGCTAGAGAAAAGGATGGAACGAGAAGAGTTGGAGAGAAAGGAAGCAGGAGTGGAGAGAGGTTGTGCGGTGGAGAAAGCGATGGCAGGAGAGCAAGTGGCTTGAGGAGAGGAGCTGGAGATAGAGGAAGCAGGAGTGGAGAGAGGCAGTGCGGTGGAGTCAGCAATGGCGGGAGAGTAAGTGGCTGGAGGAGAGGAGCTAGAGAGAGAGGAAGCAGGGGTGGAGGGAAGCCTTACAGTGGAGTCGGAGATGGATGGGGAGCAGGAGTGTAGGGGGAATGGAGGAGGTGTTGGGAGGAAGAAGAGAAAGAGGGCATCATCAGAGGGGAGCCTGGGAGAAGAGAGAGGAAGGGCCCAGGTGAGGGTGGCTGCAGTGGAAGACTTGGGAGTGAAGGAGTACGGGTCAAAGGAGCTGGAAGAGGACCTGGAAGAGCTAGAGGAATAAGAACCTTCGAGGTTGAGGGAGGCCGTGGAGGTTCTAGAGATGGAGATCCTCACAAAAGACGGAAGAAAGGAAAAGATAAAGATCAGCGGAGAACTCACTCCCATGGACAAGGAGGAGATTAGGAGGTGCGCGCAAGAGAACATCGATGTCTTTGCCTGGAGCGCAGCTAACATGCCGGGGGTCGACGCGAACGTGGCATGCCACCGTATAAACCTCGACCCCAAAGTCCGCCCCATCCAACAGAAGAAGAGGGCAATCGCCTCCAAGATGGCCAGACCTATCAGAGAAGAGGTGGAGATGCTGCTCCAGGCAGGATTCATATCTGCCAACAGGTATCCGGGGTGGGTGAGCAACGTTGTAATGGTAAAAAAGGGGAGGGGAAATGGAGAATGTGTATTGATTTCTCTCTTTTGAATAAAGCCTGCCTGAAGGATTGTTACCCTCTTCCTCGAATCAACGCGCTGGTTGACTCAGCCGTCGGCTTTTCACTAATGAGTTTTTTAGATGCCTTTTCAGGGTACCACCAGATACGCATGCATCCCCCGAACGTCAAGGAAGTCACCTTCATCACGGAGGATGGGTGATTTTGTTACAACATGATGCCCTTCGGGCTAAAAAATGCGGGAGAAACTTATCAAAGGATGATGGACCGGATATTCCAGGAGCAGAAGGGGCGGAACCTCGAGGTCTATGTGGATGACTTGATGGTCAAGAGTCGGGACCTCGAGTCCCATATTTTGGACCTACAGGAAACTTTTACAACTGTAAGGAAGTATAAGATGAGACTTAACCCCCTGAAATGTGTATTTGGGGCCAGCAGGGGGAAGTTTTTGGGACATCTCCTTACCCCTGCGGGGGTGGAGCCCAATCCAGACAAGGTAAGGCGAACCTAGAGCTAGGATCTCCTAAGAATGTCAAGGAGGTCCAGCGTCTCACTAGCAAGTTGGCAGGGTTGAGTAGGTTCCTCTCTAGGGCAGGATAGAGGTGCTCCTCTTTCTTTCGAACTCTAAGTGGAGGAAAGGAGTTTGAGTGGACCTCATAATGCGAAAGGGCCTTTGCGGCTCTAAAGCAGCAGCTCACCCAGACGCCGCTACTTCAAGGGCCGAGGGAAGGGGAGAGTTTGTTCTTCTATTTGGGGGTAGGGACGGGGGCGGTTAGCTCGGTCCTCGTCCGAGAGGAAGGGAAGAAGTAGTTCCCCATTTATTACGTGAGAAGGGTCCTCAAAAAGGCAGAGCTGAAGTACCCCAACTTGGGAAAACTGGCCTTCGCTCTCATCGTGTCGGCCCGGAAGCTTAGGCCATACTTCAAAGCCCATGTAATTCAGGTCGTGACGGACCACCCTCTTCGCCGCATCCTTGAGGGGGTCGAGCACTCGGGAATATTGGCCAAGTGGTCGATAGAGCTCAGCGAATTCGACCTCTCCTACGTCCCTCGAGAGGCTATTAAGGCGCAGGTAGTGGCGGATTTCTTGGCGGACTATGTGGTAGAAGTCGAGGAGGTGGAGGTATCACCCTTGGTGGCTTGGGAGATGCTGGTAGATGGGGCCTCTGGTAAGAATTCTTTCGGGAGGGGGTCATCTTGATAAGTCCCGAGGGGACAAGGATTGAGCAAGCCTTGAAGATACATTTCACCCTCACAAACAATCAAGCCGAGTACGAAGCAATCATCGTCGGGCTTTGGCTGGGTAGAGAGTTAGGCATACAGCATATCAGAGTCTTCACGGACTCCTTGGTGGTGGCAAGGCACATCAACGGAGAGTTCGAGGTGAGGGAACTGACTCTCCAGTTGTACCTGGTAAAGATAAAGGGTATCGTTGGGCATTTTCATAGCTTCTCCATCCAGCACATTCTTAGGGAAGAGAGTGCTAGGGCAGACCTGCTCGCGAAGCATGGCCCTCAGGCCGGGGGGACTATGACCGAACTCTTCAGGACTTCCATAAAAGAGGAGGAGAATATGGAGGTCGACTAGGAGGCGTCTTGGATGGATCCTTTTGTGATTTTTTTTGTGTCGGGATGTCTACCCGAGGGGGATCTCGAGAGGAAGCGGATTAGGTACAAGTCGGCTTATTACTTGTTGAAGGAAGGGGTACTTTACCGAAAAACATTGTCTGGATTGCTAGCCCGGTGTGTGTCCGAGAAGGAAGCATCAAGGGTATTTGAGGAGGTTCATTCGGGGGAATGCGGAAGCCACTCAGGGAGTCGGACCTTGGATGGGAGGGTACTAAGGCAAGGCTATTTCTAGCCCACCCTCTAGAAAGATGCGGAGGAGCTCTCCAAGAGATGTAGAAAGTGCAAGGAGTTTGCTCCCTTGCAGCTCTTCTTAGCATAGAGGCTGCGAACGATCACCTCTCCATGGCCCTTTGCCATATGGGGACTGGATCTAGTGGGACCATTTCCTCAAGCCAGCGGTCAGAGGAGGTTCCTACTGGTCATGGTGGATTATTTTTCAAAATGGTTGGAGGTGAAGGCTCTGGCAAAGGTGACATCGCAAGTGGTCAAGAACTTTGTGTTGGGAGAGATTGTTTGTTGGCACGGGCTCCCTTTGGCCATCATAACTGACAACGGGCCATAATTTGCTAGCAAGGAGTTTGTGGATTTTTATGTATAGCTTGGCATAGACCTTCGGTTCGCTTCGATTCACCACCCTCGAAGCAACGGTCAGGTAGAAGTGGCAAATAAGATCATTGTGAATCTCTTAAAGAAGAAAGTGGAGAACTTTAGGGGGAGCTGAGTGGAACAACTCCCCTCCATCCTGTGGGCTTTGTGAATTACACCAAATACGGCCACAGGAGAGACGCCTTTCAAACTCTCCCATGGCTCGGAGGCTGTCATACCCGTAGAATTTGAGATTGAATCTCCCAGGGTAACAGCAGCAAGGGAGGGGGATGAAAGGTGGCAGGTAGATAATGGAGAGGAGCAGAGGCTTTCACTCGACCTCATGGAGGATCTCAGGGAGCTAGCATCAATCCGGCAGGAGGAGGTCAAGAGCCGGATGTCCCGGTACTTTGATAAGCACATCAGTATCAAGTAATTTTAGAAGGGAGACTTGGTCCTCAAGAAGGTGGATGCCGCAGGCAGGGGGCCTCAGTAGGAAAGCTCAACCCCAATTGGAAGGGTCCCTTCATCATAAAAGAAGTCTTGAAGTCAGGGGGGTATCACCTAAAGGATGTGGACGGGGTACCCCTGGATCACACCCGCAGCGGTGATGATCTGAAGCGTTTCTATCCATAATGATAATTTTCTTCTGAATTTATTTGAGTGATTTGTAATGATCTTCCTTCCTGAAGGTATGCCATGATTTCCTAGCATAATGCACCTCAGGGCGTCCTTCTTAAAAGACGGTGGTTGGAGGAGAAAGAGGAGAGGAGACCCCAAGCAGACCCGCTGACCAGGCTCTCATCAAGCTGGCAGGGCTGTAGGCTCACTCGGTGGTTAGAGGAGAAAGAGGAGAGGAGACCCCGAGTAGACCCGCTGAAAAGGCTCTCATCAAGCTAGCAGGGAATTAGGCTCACTCGGTGGTTGGAGGAGAAAGAGGAGAGGAGACCCCGAGCAAACCCGCTGCCTAGGATCTCAACAAGCTGGCAGGGCAGTAGGCTCACTAAGTGGTTGGAGGAGAAAGAGGAGAGGAGACCCCGAGCAGACCCGCTGACCAGGCTCTCATCAAGCTGGCAGGGTTGTAGGCTCACTCGGTGGTTGGAGGAGAAAGAGGAGCGGAGTCCCCGAGAAGACCCGCTGACCAGGCTCTCATCAAGCTGGCAGGGCTGTAGGCTCACTCGATGGTTGGAGGAGAAAGAGGAGAGGAGACCCCGAGAAGACCCGATGACCAGGCTCTCATCAAGTTGGAAGGGCTGTAGGATCACTCGGTGGTTGGAGGAGAAAGAAGAGAGGAGACCCCGAGCAGAACCGCTGACCAGGCTCTCATCAAGCTGGTAGGGTTGTAGGCTCACTCAGTGGTTGGAGGAGAAAGAGGAGAGGAAACACCGAGCAGACCCGCTGACCAGGCTCTCATTAAGCTTGCAGGGTTGTAGGCTCACTCGTTGGTTGGAGGATAAAGAGGAGAGGAGACCCCAAGCAAACCCGCTGACCAGGCTCTCATCAAGCTGCAAGGGTTGTAGGCTCACTCGGTGGTTGGAGGAGAAAAAGGAGAGGAGACCCCGAGAAGACCCACTGACCAGGCTCTCATCAAGCTGGCAGGGTTGTAGGCTCACTCAGTGGTTGGAGGAGAAAGAGGAGAGGAGACCCCGAGCAAACCCGCTGACAAGGCTCTCATCAAGCTGGCTGGGCTGTAGGCTCACTCGGTGGTTGGAGGTGAAACAGGAGAAGAGCCCCCGAGCAGTCCCGCTGACCAGGCTCTCATCAAGCTAACAGGGCTGTAGGCTCACTCGGTGGTTGGACACAATAACGAAAGAGGAATCAGGTCCTCTTCCACGGAGTGGTTGTCTCCTCCCCACCCCCATTCATCTTCTTACTCTATCATGCTACGGTTCTTTGTGAACAAGGTTTTGTTTTCATTTCCTTGCTTGATATGGACATGGAAGCTGTAATTTGGAAGCAGAAATGCGTCGAACAGCTGTAATTTGGGTTGGGTGTTTACCGGAGTCAGGTAACTGGTGTCTTGGTGTAAAAGCAGATTAAACAGAAAAAACACCGACACTTGGCACAATAACAGAAGAGGGGGTACATCAAGAAAACTCCCTGCATAAAGAAGAAAAAAGAGGGGGGAGAGAGTTCACCCTCCAGGTCCACTCACGCCGAGAGGTACCAATAGGCAAGGCGAGAGCGCAAAGCGAGTTTCCTCATGCCCGCGAGAGCAACGGGGGTTTGTCAGCTCGCCCCCTGAGTCATGTCTGCTAACGACAACCGGCGGGAGGAGGGACGACTGCCTCTCACAAATAAAAAAACCTGCAAATCTTGCAAGCAGTCCAGGCAAGAATTAAAAAGAAAAGAAAAAGAGGCTAATCCCAGTGATACGCGAGCAAAACATATATTTACATATGAATCATGTATTAATCATATCTACGTTTTCAATAAAAAATTACATGTAAAAGGAGGAGCGTCGAGATTACAACAAAAAGAAAGTTGTGCTTAAGGTGCCCTAGTTCTTCTCGCTCGCCGACGAGTCCTCATCCTCACCATAGATCTCTAGCACAATGTCGCGGGCCGTAATATCTTCGCAGTCGTCTCTAACAACACCCATCTCGCGCATCATCTTTAGGATGAGCTCGGCGGTCCAGATGTTAGCATCTCGGCAAAAATCTTCGACCTCGGTATGAGTATAATGAGCGGAGGGAGGTGGAGGAATCTGTGAGCGAGAGGTGGAGGCCTCCTTGGGCTGCGCATTTTATGTCTTCAACTCTTTTACTTCCGTCTCCAGCGCTTCCACTCGCAAGCGCAACCTCTCCGCTGTCTCAGCATCCTGCAATGAAAGGTTGTTAAAACTAGCAAGAGAGAGGTAATAAAGCTGGCTAAGTAATAACTCACCACTCCGCTGCTGGCCTTGGCGAGAAGGCTCTCGGCCACCTCCAGCCTCTTCGCGATATCTCCTGACTTCTCGCGCTCAACGGCAAGGTTGGTGTCAATTTCTTTCCAGCGCCGGGTGTTGTAGATGAGGCGGCGCGAGAGTCGGTGGGATAGCTTTAGAGTGCGCAGCTGAGAGTGCGCCGTTCTCAGGATTAGATCTCGCGTGGTGGCCACGTCGAGCACGTCGAGGGCGAGACCTCAGTAGAGGCCGAAGCTTAGGGAGAAGGCGTGGGCGGTCGACTGGACCTGCTCCCTACAGGAGGGGAGGAGGGTTAAGATGGAAACCCGATGTGTTACCTTATCCCAGATGAGCGAGGGCTCGTTGGCACCTTCAGGGATGGACGGGACCAAGTTGAAGTTGAGGTCGGCGGACGGTGCAGGGAAGTGAGAAGGAGCCCCCTCGCGAGAGGGGGACTTGGAAGATTGGTGAGAAGAATTCACAGGCGGCGCGAGAGGGCCCCCTACTCAGGAAGCGATACGGTCCTGTACGGAGAAGTTAAGGGAGGCGAGTGAGGGGATTGGGATACCAGATTGATAGGACTCAAGGATCCCGATGCCGTCGCTGTGTCCGCAGGGACCTTGTCCTTCTCGGAGGGGAAGGAGACAACCTTCTTCATCCTAATTTTTAGTTTCTTCGAAGGGCTGAGGCGGGAAGGAGTCGGGTCCTCAGCCGCCCTCTTCCGTAAAGAGGGGGTCAGTGAATCCTTGGCCGCCTTGGCCGCCATGGTGGCAAGAGACACGTACCTAGATGGTTTGTTGTTGCTTTTGTAAGGAGGGTGCACCGGCACGTTCCTCTCTCCTGGTAAAGGCGAGTCAGAAAGTCGGGAGAAGAAGTCAGCGAAAGGAAAATACTAAAGGCAAGAAAAAGAAGGGGGGGTCCAGCATACCTTCTCCGGGGAACACGAGAAGCAGCGAGCCGAGGCCCCGTCTCAAATACCGGACCTCGAAATTCTTCCCGGCAAGGTACTCGCAGAGAAGCTTGTCCATACCGCCGACCTGCGGGGTGGCATAAAAGATTCCCGCGGGCGAGACGGGCGCGAGAGGGACACCGCCCAAGTTCCCGAGAATGAAGACAAAGCGAGTCAGCTAATGATGATTCTTATTTTGCGTCTCGCATACCTTCAAACTCAGCCCAGTGAAGAAGGACACCCCGTCTTGGTTGACGTGGTAGACGAACATTTTGCGGAAGACGGTGAGACTGAACTCTATCCTCTCTCGCTGCATATAGCACACGAACGCAACCATAACCGATATCGCATTAGGGTTCAGTTGGGCGGGCACGACGCCGAAGTATTTAAGAACTTGCTTCACCTCTGGCCAGAGGGGAAGCCTGAGCCACGCCTTGATGTGCGAGATAGGGAAGGCGAGCTCCCAAGGATAGAAGGTGTTCACGCTCTCACCAACCTTGGGAGGGAGTGACTAAAAGACCTCCGGCAAGTACTCGCTCCGGAAGGTCTCATACTCGTCCGCAGAGAGGCGACCGGGAGTGAAATTGTTGTCTGTGAACCTCTTCACGCAGCAGCTACGTCCCTCACCCTCATCTTGTCTTCTTTTCCCCATAAATGTGCGAGACGGAGGGAGAATTGGCGAGTTGGTAATAAACAAGGGGGAATCAGCGAGAGGGCACGAGGAGTAAAGGAGAGGGAGCCGCGGGCCTAAGTTTAGGGAAGCGTTCTTTCAGCCCTGGCAGCGGGGGTATTTATAGCCCTCACTTAAGTGAGAGGATAGGCGTATAGAGAACTATACCAGGGAAGGGCAAGAGCCGGTAGGCATTTCTTCTCCCCCTCCGAGCCTCGGGAAGCGGAGTCCTGAGTGGGCCGTCTACCCAGTTAGGCAGTGGAAGAATATTACAAGAAATTAAAAAAATTAATAGATTTAAAAATGCAGCGTAAAGAAATTTGGAGGTTGTCGCAACCATTAAATAGGCAGACAAATTATCAAATCAAGCAGGTCAACAAATTAATAGTTAAATCTCGCATAAAGCGGGTGGTAAGTTTGAAGAGGCACAGAGGGCGCGAGACATACAGAACATTTTACAGCAGGCGAATGAAAGAGTCAAAGAGGCGAGAGGTGAGAAGGCCCGAGCTCTCGTCAATTCATGTCCCACCTCCATCGTCCTCCACAGCCTCTCACGCAGGGAGGGCGGATGGGGAGGTGGAAGGCGCGAGCCGCCTCAACACCACGGCGGGCGAGACGGAGCTGTTGGTCGACGTCGTTCAATATTGCCTTGGGGTCCGTCTGGTTCACCTCAATGTTGGCATCTACATCAGAAGATAAACGAGCGCATTCCACCTCTAGCCAATCGATCCGGTGGTCTGCGGCTTATTTTCCTTTTTCCAGTGCCTGAATGATGCGTGCGTGCTTCCGCAGCATCTCGGGCACCCTACGCTTCATTTCTAGGGGGTCCATGGGGTCGCCCAGATAATCCTCGATCTCATCTATAGGATCAGGAGGCGAAGGGGCCAGTTGCCTAGAGTAATCTTCGATCTGCGAGTCTGCGGCCAGCGAGTCCTCAATAGGGGCTTCACTCGCACCTATGGATGAGCACAAATGATAAGACGGTGAGAAGAAGAGAGTAGGTGTCAGAGGTGAGGCCTCTTACCGAATCGGCGAGTGGAGCCCGAAGTTGTAGAAGGATCATCCCTCCTCGCCACAGGAGTGGAGGGAGGTGTGGAAGCTTGGGGCGAGAGGGGCCGGGAAAGGAGCTCAGAAACGTTGATATAAATGGTCTCCGGACGATGGGGAGACGCTGGGATTTTCTCTGTAGAAGTGTCAAGTAAAAGGTGTGGGGTAGATGGAAATCATAACAGGCCTGAAGGGCTTACCTCCTTTCCTTTGAGGCTAGCTGGAGCAGGAGGTACGCGCCCCCCCGGGAGGGATCGAGAAGGTTCTCCCTCCAGGAGGGGAGGATCAGGGACTCTTGCCTTTTTAGGGGGAGATGTGTATGGAGGTAGCGAAGGAGGTACGCGCACAGGGATCTTGTTCAGACTCGCTGTCGTCGCCTTGTTTCGCTGGCGCACGGCCGCGATGCGGTCCCGAAAACTTTGGCTGAGAGACATGGGGGCAGATGCTGAAAGAGAATAGAGGAAAGAGAACGGCCCCTTGTGGGGAGGCAATATCCATATTTATAGATTAGGAAAGGGGCCCACAAAAAGATTCCCTCAATAAATTCACTGTACCATCACGGGCCTCGGTTGAACTATATTTCCGAGTTTGTAAACAACCTCGAAATGTAACATCCCATTTCCGGCTAGACCCCTAGGAGTCGGTTAGTTGTGACAAAACCCTAGGAAGCCCAAAATTTGAAATAAAGCGATCAATATTTTCGGGTCACGGGTTGGTCACGCCCGTGACCGACCCGTCACGCCCGTGACTTGGGCGTGACTACTTCAACGATCGTCGATCTCCACGAGACGATCGTCGAACGTGCTGTCTAGGCATGTCACGCCCGTGACCAAGGTGTCACGCCCATGACTAAGGGCGTGACCCCATCGACGATCGTCGATCGCCGTGAGACGATCGTCGACCTTGCGGCCCGGGCATGTCACGCCCGTGACCATGGTGTCACGCCCGTGACTTAGGGCGTGACCAGCCTTCGACGATCGTCGATCGCAATTCGACGATCGTCGACCTCGAAATCTACCGTTCGAGCCTGTCACGCCCGTGACCTAGAGGTCACGCCCGTGACCTAGGGCGTGACCACCATTCGACGACCGTCGATCTCAAATCGACGATCGTCAACCCATAACTAACCACCCGAGCCTGTCACGCCCGTGACCCAAGGTGTCACGCCCGTGACCATCAATCGACGATCGTCGATCTCAGTTTGACGATCGTCGAACCCAGAATTGGCTATTTGGGCCTGTCACGCCCGTGACCTATGTGTCATGCCCGTGACATTGGCCGAAACGACGGTTCAGGCCCGAAATTATTCTAACACGCGTGGTAATAAATGCTGGTGTGGGAAGTTACACCAGGAGTAATTTCAGGCCGTTTTCCTTCTGTAATTATATAATAAATGAGGAAGATATGGTCCAATAGGAAGCCGCCAGCTGGACACACCTGTTCAGTTTCCACCGTTTCCTATCCCTTCACTGTAACCGAAACGTTAAGGGAAGAACCTTCATGGCCATAAAGGCTTTACCCATTCATCTTCCCACTTTCTGACTTATAAAAGCCCACCTGGAATCAGAGGAGAAGGTTACATGCTCAAGCAAACGGATCAGACCTTTGTTCTTGCTGGAGGAGAAGTTCAGCAACGCCACCACCGCGCGATGGCACCCCGTCGTTCTTCTCGCCTTCAAACCGCGAACAAGGTCCTCCTCTGCTCCTTCTCTTTCATGGGTAGATCTTAGGATTCTTAGAAAGGAAGTTCGCGCTCAACGGAGCCGGACTCATCTCTCGTTTTCATGGAAAACCATGAAAAAGTTATTTTGAGTTCGCCGGAAACCGCCACCTCCGGCGGCCAAACCACCGCCGACCGATAGCCGTCGCCTCAACGGAGGTGGTGGTGGTGGCTGGCTGGCCAGGGAAGTGACCGAACGGCCGGCGACGGATCACAGAATGCTTACAGGAAAAAAATGGTTTTTCTTGTCTGTTTCGGGTTCATGAAGAAGATGAACAGTAGAATCAATATTATAATCCATAAATTATTATATATTACATAATGGAAAAATAGGTTATTCGAATGTATTTTGAGGCTGCAAAACGAGGCACTTAGAGGCCGAATTAGGAAAAATTACCAGTCACAAAAGTTGTAGCCCTCTGGGTCTACTTTAATTTAAAATTGATTTTATTCAATTTGGGTGAGTGGTTTGACCACAGCACTCACTTTGGTGGGATCAAGACCTAGGCTAACCAGAAATTGAAATGGTTGCCCACGGTTCATAACATGTCCAAATGACTTGAAATTTAGACTGGAGATCTATAATATGTATATCGAGAGGTTGTCCAAAAATGAGAATTTTTGGAGAACTTTTGCCTAAAGTTTTTGTAAAATTTTAATAAACATTATAAGATTAATTAGGAGATGAAATTAAATCCAAACCCTCCCAAATTTTGGTGAGTGGTCCCTGGCTATAAAACCTAGGTCTGTGTAAAATTCCAATTGATTTGGAGGAGTTTTGGGTGAGAAATCTTCTACCCTTAACTAGGCGTTAGTGAGACCACTTTTAATAAAAAGTGCACTGAGAATTTGGAAAGGTCAAATCGCCTCAACAGAGGCTGATTTTCTGATCTCTAACTTAGAATGGTGTTATAACCTGCGTGGAGAAAAATGGAGTGGATTAGGGTTGGTTTACCCTAGGGTCCAAGCTCAAATCTTAAACGAGGGGTTTTGAGGTTTGTGAAGGGCATAGGAGCAAAAGCTCTTGTATGCCCTTGAAATTTGGAGGAGAGGGGGATGATATGATGAAAACTCTCTGGTTGAAATAGTGAAGGAATTGGAGGTAATTGGGTACCTCAAAAGTTGAGACTTTGAATTAGGTTAGAAATGTAATTTAGTTATTTTAAGCACTAAATCTAATCCAAAAATTATGAAACTCGGGAGAAGGGGGTCTTAAGATGTTTTAGACTTATGATAATTTTCCTGGAATTTTATGATTAATAAATATTATACTTCATGTGTTAAAGGATTATTAGGCCGATTTGTTGTTTTAAATATTTGGAAGTTTTAAATTAATTATAATCAGCTAAAATTCTGGATTTAGATCTTGACCAGTAGAACGTTGATCTCTGAATTTTTTTAGAATTTTATGTTGAATAAATCTGGTACTTTGTTCACAGATGATAGAAAGGGCTTTTATGTTTAAAAATTAATTATGGATAAATTACTTGCTGGAAAATTATGAAACTTAGCCAGTGCTAATTTTAGGCCTTTATCTGTATGGCATAAATTAGTTATAATTTTTGGAAGAATATTTTCTGTACTTGATTCATAAACAACAGAAGTTAGAGATTATTTCTAAAATAGTTTTCATGCCCTTTTAATGATATAAAAATTATGATACTTAGGATTTAACCTATTGATATAACCTAGTATTTATCATAAATTTGTTGGACATCTTGCATGAGAACTTAGGGTAGTTTATGTTCAAACCGGTAGCCCTTGGGATTTTCGAGAAATTTAATTAAATGCCAAATAAATTAGAAAATTTCCATTTTCTGGATTTAGGTCATTTATGTCATGGTAAGTCTCCAGTAAATAATTTAGGGCATTTGGATGAGTAATGGATCATTTCATAACCGGTTCGACATGTAGCCTAGGTCGGTCTGCATATAGTAAATTGTGAAATGCAATAGGACATGATCTGAGGAAGATATAAAGAGTAGTGAGTAGTGGTGATAGTTAGAGTTAAGAGGTGCTCGGGTTTGGCGAAAGATCGCTTTTCCCGAAGAGTGGAAGGTTTAAAAATCACCCTAGGATAGTCTATCGTAATATGAGAAGGGAATCGGGCTAAGGGAAATCAACCAATAACAATAAGTGCCTTGCGAAAGGGAACTTCGGGCCGTAATGCCGCCATATTGGTTCCTAGTGCCCCTTGAGAGCCCTTCACGGGGTATACCGGGGGCAGTCCTGGGCTAACGTAAACTGTAATAATAAACTGGCAAGAGTAACTTAGTAACTAGGATTGCACTTTTCACAAACACTGTTGGCACAGGAAGATTGATGAGAGCTTCGGCTGGGGTGATTTGGAAACGGACATTTGGGTCCGGGGAGCCTCGGCTCGGTTGGTTAAGAGACGGACGGGATGGTCCGGGGAGCTTCGGCTCGGTCAGTTGGAGACGGACGTTTGGTCCGGGGAGCTTCGGCTCGGTTTTGTGTGTTTACGAATAAACTTGCATGTGCATAAGATAGGAAAAGCTAAGGTGGTGGGTTTTTCGATATTGGGGAGTTCGATTGCACCGACACCGATATCGTTGACTCGGCGAGGTGGTTAGCACTTCGCCAACAGAAGTCCGGTGCGCTAGCCGGCAAGAGTACGCAGGCGTCCGCTTAGTGCACCAAGCGTTGAGGCGTACGATAGGTCAGACCAGTGGTGCTTTTACTGGTTTTGAGGTGGGCGAGGCCCAACCCACCGCTTCCGTCTGCCACTACGGAGGTATCCAGGGAGGTAACGGCTCCGAAAGGGGGAACTAAAGGTCTGTGTGCACAGAGTCGGGTGTGTGAGTTGCACTTGCATGTTTCATCATACCCACTAGCATATCATAGCATAATCGATTCATTTAACCCTGACACCTAAAGTATAAGTGGTATGGGACGCTTATACATTAGGACCTGCAAAACGACCCCTTGGTCTATAAGCTTGTGTGGGCAAGTTTATAAATCAAAGGTTAATTTCAATATATAACAACCATTGCTGTTTGATAACCGACACCCAACGTATAAGTGGTATGGGACACTCTATACGATGGGAGCCTTGCAAAAGATCCCTTTTGCTTATGTGTTCTCGCATAAGTGAAGGTTTAAAATTCATATATTTGCTTTTCTTACTGCTAGACCTATTATAACAATCATATTAACTGCTCACCGAATACAACTTGCTAGATTAAGTCCACAGTCACCTGTTTCTTGATTTATCGCTACCATCATGTCCTTCCCTTTCTTCCTCCCCGCTCGGTACCTAGGAGCCATGGGGGAAGGGGTAGGGGATGATAGGGCTTAGTCTTTATGACTAACGGTTTTCGAACCGCATCATTTAGGGGATCGTGGAGCCCAGCATGGAGGAGCAGCCCCAGAGATCGGTGCGCCTAGAGATGGGGCAGTCTAGCTCCGGAGTTCATACAGTTGGGACCGTGAGTCTCGACCTTGAGTAGTTTCTGTTTTCGCTTCCGCATGAGAAACTTGTAGTGAGGACATTTTGTACCGGGCATAAGCCCGTATTTATAGTACTCTGATGATTTCTGTGGACACTCCCTTCGTGGAGATTTTATCTTATTTACATGTGATTTATTATTGTGGACTGCATTGTTCTTACTTCAATAATTATGCTACTTTTCTGTGATCGAATTGGCGCAGAATCGGCGCCTTGTGGTGATGACCCTTCAGGATGTGAAGGAGTCACCGCAAAGCGGCGGTTCTGGGCCTAAGACCCCGGTGGTTGAAAAAGAAAAAAAAGGGGGGTCTTACAAGTGGTATCAGAGGAAAACATCGATCAGAAGGAAGTAGCAGTCCACAAACCCTAGGTCACCCCTCGCTCGAGTTTAGTTTGGGGACAAACTAAGCAGCGGAAGCAGTGGTGTGCCCATATGGGGATCACATATAAATTGTCCACCTTTATGTAATATTTGAACATTTTCTCAGCGTGTGTTTTTGTTACGCAGCCTCCAGCACGGACTACGCCATAAGGTGGAGTTCAACAGGCTCAGGATGTTGCACCACCCCCACCGGCCCCCACTCCTTTCCTTCAGTCAGACATGGGACAGACCCTGACTGCCATCCTGGAGGCCTTCAGGGCCCAGTAGGTTCCGGCCCCACAGCCAAATCCGGGGGCCAACTGGCTCAGCATCATCTGGGGTCTTTCTCCCCCGTCCTATTTGGGGACAGTGTCGGCTGTTCGGACGGAAGAGTGGCTAGATATCATGTACGAGATGCTGACCGGGATTCGGTGTCCATGGGAGGAGAGGGTGGCTCTGGTTGTCTCCTGCCTGGAGTCCCATGCAAAGAGGTGGTGGAAGACGCTGTTGGACACGACATTTGCTGATAGGGAGGTTGCGGAGGTTACTTGGGAGGAGTTCGGGGCCGCACTGCTGGAGCACTTCATTCCGCAGTCGGCTAGGGATGATTTGGAGGAGCGGTTCTTACAACTGAAGCAGGGTACTCGGACCGTGGTGGAGTACCATCGAGAGTTTGACCATCTGGCTTGATACGCAGATTCCTACCAGCTGGACGAGGCAGGGTATATCAGGAGGTTCTATAAGGGCCTGCGGGAGGACTTGAGGGAGGCTCTGTTGTTTGTATCTGACGGGCCCATCTCCCGGATCTTGGAGATGGCCAAAAGGATTGAGGTAGATTGGCACGCCACCCGGGGCCGGAAACGGCCAGCAGAGGATCAGGGACGGAGAGGTAGAAATGACCAGCGGCGAGGTGCTGTACCAGAGGGGAGGAGGACGGAGGACCAGCCTCGTCAGGGCGTGAGGCAGGAGCCGAGGGAACAGGTGGTATTAGCCCCTCCCCCTCTTCGGATGCAGGAGATGCCGAGACCCGGGGGAATGGCGTATCCCCCACCAGAGTGTTTTCTTTGTCATCAGATTGGGCACATTCGGAGGAACTGCCCCATGAGGGGGGCACCACCTCCAGCACATCAGGGCGGCCCACCAGCTCAGTATTACGGTGGCCGAGGACGCGGCCGCGGTCGAGGATACCAGGGGGAAGATCGTAGACAAGGAAGAGAACAGGTATATGCTTTGGACCTTGCGCAGCCGCGGAATCCGGAGCAGGTCATCGCAGGTATGCAGCAATGCTTCTTTATTTTCATAGAATTTCCCTTTTAGTTGTTAAAACTCAGAACCGCACTAGATAGGTTAACAAGGGAAGAAAATTCTTTATAGAATCCTAAGATGTTTAATCACCCGAGGTTATGTCCATGGAGCTAGTCCGGTCATTCAAAGATCTGCAGATATCCCTAGTGTCCGAGGATGACCCAGTTCTGTATAGGGAGTATCTGGCATCGATGGTGGCCATAGACGATATTCGGGATCGCATTCGGGACGGACAGAGGACAGATGCGTGGGCGGAGCCGATGTTCCGAGCTTTGGAGGAAGGTTCGACAGGAGATTATTCCCTGAGAGATGGTTTGCTCCACTTCAGAGGCAAAGTATATATACCTGCAGGAGGCCAGATCCGAGAGGATATTATGATGGAGGCGTATTGCAGCCGGTACTCGGTGCACCCGGGGATCACAAAGATGACCGCTGATTTGAAGAGGACGATGTTTTGGCCGGGCATGAAGAAGGACATTACGTACTTCGTGACCCATTGCGAGGCGTGTCAGTTGGTGAAGGCGGAGTGCAGGAACCCCGCAGGACAGTTGCAGCCACTCCCGGTGCTGGAGTGGAAGTTTGACGATATAGCGATGGATTTTATGCATGGTCTTCCCCGGTCTCGGACAGGGAACGACTCGATTTGGGTGATTGTCGATCGGTTGACGAAGGTGGCCCGCTTTGTACCGATCAGGAAGGATGACTCGGTGGGAGTGCTGGTACGGAAGTTTGTGGAGCAGTATGTCCGATATCATGGCGTGCCCCGGACGATAGTGTCGGACCGCGATGGACGGTTTACATCCAGGGAGTGGCGGTCAATGCAGGCATACCTGGGCACCCGTTTGACTTTTAGCACGGCCTTCCACCCTCAGACGGACGGGCAGATAGAGCGCACCAACAGGGCGTTGGAGGATCTACTACGACTGTGTATACTGGACCGAGGGGAGCCATGGGAGAAGGTGTTACCGTTGGTCGAGTTCTCCTACAATAATAGCTACCAGTCCAGCATCAGGATGGCGCCTTATGAAGCCTTGTATGGATGAAAATGTAGGACCCCGCTTTCTTGGGTTCAGGACGAGGATCCGAAGCTGCTGGGATCGGATTTCGTTGAAGACACCGAGGATCAGGTGAGATTGATCAGAGATAGGATGTTGGAGGCGCAGAACAGACAGGCTAAATACTATGACGTCCGGCATCGTCAGGTGGAGTTTCGGGTAGGGGATCGAGTGTTCTTGAAGATCCGGCCCATGCACGGAGTCTCACGGGTGCGCGGTCGGAGGACGAAACTCAGCCCTAGGTATATGGGCCCTTACCGGATCCTGGAGTGGATCGGACCCCTAGCCTACAGGCTAGAGTTGCCACCAGAGCTGGCAGCTCTACACGACGTCTTCCACATCTCTTCGCTGAGAAGGGCTCTACTATGCCCGGAGCAGTAGATTTTGACCACCGAAGGGCCGGTAGCTTCAGACCGATCGGTTCACTTGGAGCCGGTTCGGATAGACGACAAAGGAGTGCGGATCTTGTGCCGCAAGAAGATCCCCTTAGTCAAGGTTCTATGGAGAAATCACGGTCAGGAGGAGCACACCTGGGAACCGCATGATCTGATGAGGCAAAGATACCCGGAGTTGTTCAGTCAGGTACATCTCACCACCTCTCGGTATACTATAGATTGCCTTCTTGTTTTGGAATGTTAAGACTAGATACGGAAAATCCAGGACCTAGGCATGCGCACTTAATCAGAAAGGTAGGGGCTAATCTTTTGTTTATTGGGGAGATTGTCTTCGTTATCAAACGAACAGTCGCCTGAACCCAATAGAAAGATCGTATGGGATGTTACAAGTTTAATTTATTCCGATAGAAATCCCCGTAGGCTCAACCTCAATTTCGGGGACGAAATTTTTGTTTTGTTTATTGGGGTTTGTAACATCCCATTTCCGGCTAGACCCCTAGGAGTCGGTTAGTTGTGACAAAACCCTAGGAAGCCCAAAATTTGAAATAAAGCGATCAATATTTTCGGGTCACGGGTTGGTCACGCCCGTGACCGACCCGTCACGCCCATGACTTGGGCGTGACTACTTCAACGATCGTCGATCTCCACGAGACGATCGTCGAATGTGCTGTCTGGGCATGTCACGCCCGTGACCAAGGTGTCACGCACATGACTAAGGGCCTGACCCCATCGACGATCGTCGATCGCCGTGAGACGATCGTCGACCTTGCGGCCCGGGCATGTCACGCCCGTGACCATGGTGTCACGCCCGTGACTTAGGGCGTGACCATCCTTCGACGATCGTCAATCGCAATTCGATGATCGTCGACCTCGAAATCTACCGTTCGGGCCTGTCACGCCCGTGACCTAGAGGTCACGCCCGTGACCCAGGGCGTGACCACCATTCGACGTCCGTCGATCTCAAATCGACGATCGTCAACCCATAACTAACCACCCGAGCCTGTCACGCCCGTGACCCAAGGTGTCACGCCCGTGACCATCAATCGACGATCGTCGATCTCAGTTTGACGATCGTCGAACCCAGAATTGGCTATTTGGGCCTGTCAAGCCCGTGACCTATGTGTCACGCCCGTGACATTGGCTGAAACGACGGTTCAGGCCCGAAATTATTCTAACACGCGTGGTAATAAATGCTGGTGTGGGAAGTTACACCAGGAGTAATTTCAGGCCGTTTTCCTTCTGTAATTATATAATAAATGAGGAAGATATGGTCCAATAGGAAGCCGCCAGCTGGACACACCTGTTCAGTTTCCACCGTTTCCTATCCCTTCACTGTAACCGAAACGTTAAGGGAAGAACCTTCATGGCCATAAAGGCTTTACCCATTCATCTTCCCACTTTCTGACTTATAAAAGCCCACCTGGAATCAGAGGAGAAGGTTACACGCTCAAGCAAACGGATCAGACCTTTGTTCTTGCTGGAGGAGAAGTTCAGCAACGCCACCACCGCGCGATGGCACCCCGTCGTTCTTCTCGCCTTCAAACCGCGAACAAGGTCCTCCTCTGCTCCTTCTCTTTCATGGGTAGATCTTAGGATTCTTAGAAAGGAAGTTCGCGCTCAACGGAGCCGGACTCATCTCTCGTTTTCATGGAAAACCATGAAAAAGTTATTTTGAGTTCGCCGGAAACCGCCACCTCCGGCGGCCAAACCACCGCCGACCGATAGCCGTCGCCTCAACGGAGGTGGTGGTGGTGGCTGGCTGGCCAGGGAAGTGACCGAACGGCCGGCGACGGATCACGGAATGCTTACAGGAAAAAAAATGGTTTTTCTTGTCTGTTTCGGGTTCATGAAGAAGATGAACAGTAGAATCAATATTATAATCCATAAATTATTATATATTACATAATGGAAAAATAGGTTATTCGAATGTATTTTGAGGCTGCAAAACGAGGCACTTAGAGGCCGAATTAGGAAAAATTACCAGTCACAAAAGTTGTAGCCCTCTGGGTCTACTTTAATTTAAAATTGATTTTATTCAATTTGGGTGAGTGGTTTGACCACAGCACTCACTTTGGTGGGATCAAGACCTAGGCTAACCAGAAATTGAAATGGTTGCCCACGGTTCATAACATGTCCAAATGACTTGAAATTTAGACTGGAGATCTATAATATGTATATCGAGAGGCTGTCCAAAAATGAGAATTTTTGGAGAACTTTTGCCTAAAGTTTTTGTAAAATTTTAATAAACATTATAAGATTAATTAGGAGATGAAATTAAATCCAAACCCTCCCAAATTTTGGTGAGTGGTCCCTGGCTATAAAACCTAGGTCTGTGTAAAATTCCAATTGATTTGGAGGAGTTTTGGGTGAGAAATCTTCTACCCTTAACTAGGCGTTAGTGAGACCACTTTTAATAAAAAGTGCACTGAGAATTTGGAAAGGTCAAATCGCCTCAACAGAGGCTGATTTTCTGATCTCTAACTTAGAATGGTGTTATAACCTGCGTGGAGAAAAATGGAGTGGATTAGGGTTGGTTTACCCTAGGGTCCAAGCTCAAATCTTAAACGAGGGGTTTTGAGGTTTGTGAAGGACATAGGAGCAAAAGCTCTTGTATGCCCTTGAAATTTGGAGTAGAGGGGGATGATATGATGAAAACTCTCTGATTGAAATAGTGAAGGAATTGGAGGTAATTGGGTACCTCGAAAGTTGAGACTTTGAATTAGGTTAGAAATGTAATTTAGTTATTTTAAGCATTAAATCTAATCCAAAAATTATGAAACTCGAGAGGAGGGGGTCTTAGGATGTCATAGACTTATGATAATTTTCCTGGAATTTTATGATTAATAAATATTATACTTCATGTGTTAAAGGATTATTAGGCCGATTTGTTGTTTCAAATATTTGGAGGTTTTAAATTTATTATAATCAGCTAAAATTCTGGATTTAGATTTTGACCAGTAGAACGTTGATGCCTGAATTTTTTTAGAATTTTATGTTGAATAAATCTGGTACTTTGTTCACAGATGATAGAAAGGGCTTTTATGTTTAAAAATTAATTATGGATAAATTACTTGCTGGAAAATTATGAAACTTGGCCAGTGCTAATTTTAGGTCTTTATCTGCATGACATAAATTATTTATAATTTTTAGAGGAATATTTTCTGTACTTGATTCATAAACAACAGAAGTTAGAGATTATTTCTAAAATAGTTTTCATGCACTTTTAATGATATAAAAATTATGATACTTAGGATTTAACCTATTGAGATAACCTAGTATTTATCATAAATTTGCTGAACATCTTGCATGAGAACTTACGGTAGTTTATGTTTAAACCGGTAGCCCTTGGGATTTTCGAGGAATTTAATTAAATGCCAAATTAATTAGAAAAATTTCCATTTTCTTGATTTAGGTCATTTATGTCATGGTAAGTCTCCAGTAAATAATTTAGGGCATTTGGATGATTAATGGATCATTTCATAACCGGTTCGACATGTAGCCTAGGTCGGTCTGCATATAGTAAATTGTGAAGTGCAATAGGACATGATCTGAGGAAGATATAAAGAGTAGTGAGTAGTGGTGATAGTTAGAGTTAAGAGGTGCTCGGGTTTGGCGAAAGATCGCTTTTCCCGAAGAGTGGAAGGTTTAAAAATCACCCTAGGATAGTCTATCGTAATATGAGAAGGGAATCGGGCTAAGGGAAATCAACCAATAACAATAAGTGCCTTGCGAAAGGGAACTTCGGGCCGTAATGCCGCCATCTTGGTTCCTAGTACCCCTTGAGAGCCCTTCACGGGGTATACCGGGGGCAGTCCTGGGTTAACGTAAACTGTAATAATAAACTGGCAAGAGTAACTTAGTAACTAGGATTGCACTTTTCACAAACACTGTTGGCACAGGAAGATTGATGAGAGCTTCGGCTCGGGTGATTTGGAAACGGACGTTTGGGTCCGGGGAGCCTCGGCTCGGTTGGTTAAGAGACGGACGGGATGGTCCGGGGAGCTTCGGCTCGGTCGATTGGAGACGGACGTTTGGTCCGGGGAGCTTCGGCTCGGTTTTGTGTGTTTACAAATAAACTTGCATGTGCATAAGATAGGAAAAGTTAAGGTGGTGGTTTTTTCGATATCAGGGAGTTCGATTGCACCGACACCGAAATCGTTGACTCGGCGAGGTGGTTAGCACTTCGCCAACAGAAGTCCGGTGCGCCAGCCGGCAAGAGTACGCAGGCGTCCGCTTAGTGCACCAAGCGTTGAGGCGTACGATAGGTCAGACCAGTGGTGCTTTTACTGGTTTTGAGGTGGGAGAGGCCCAACCCACCGCTTCCGTCTGCCACTACGGAGGTATCCTGGGAGGTAACGGCTCTGAAAGGGGGAACTAAAGGTCTGTGTGCACAGAGTCAAGTGTGTGAGTTGCACTTGCATGTTTCATTATACCCACTAGCATGTCATAGCATAATCGATTCATTTAACCCTGACACCTAAAGTATAAGTGGTATGGGACGCTTATACATTAGGACCTGCAAAACGACCCCTTGGTCTATAAGCTTGTGTGGGCAAGTTTATAAATCAAAGGTTAATTTCAATATATAACAACCATTGTTGTTTGATAACCGACACCCCAACGTATAAGTGGTATGGGACACTCTATACGATGGGAGCCTTGCAAAAGATCCCTTTTGCTTATGTGTTCTCGCATAAGTGAAGGTTTAAAATTCATATATTTGCTTTTCTTACTGCTAGACCTATTATAACAATCATATTAACTGCTCACCGAATACAACTTGCTAGATTAAGTCCACAGTCACCTGTTTCTTGATTTATCGCTACCATCATGTCCTTCCCTTTCTTCCTCCCCGTTCGGTACCTAGGAGCCATGGGGGAAGGGGTAGGGGATGATAGGGCTTAGTCTTTATGACTAACGGTTTTCGAACCGCATCATTTAGGGGATCGTGGAGCCCAGCATGGAGGAGCAGCCCCAGAGATCGGTGCGCCTAGAGATGGGGCAGTCTAGCTCCGGAGTTCATACAGCCGGGACCGTGAGTCTCGACCTTGAGTAGTTTCTGTTTTCTCTTCCGCATGAGAGACTTGTAGTGAGGACATTTTGTACCGGGCATAAGCCCGTATTTATAGTACTCTGATGATTTCTGTGGACACTCCCTTCGTGGAGATTTTATCTTATTTACATGTGATTTATTATTGTGGACTGCATTGTTCTTACTTCAATAATTATGCTACTTTTCTGTGATCGAATTGGTCGGCAGAATCGGCGCCTTGTGGTGATGACCCTTCAGGACGTGAAGGAGTCACCGCAAAGCGGCGGTTCTGGGCCTAAGACCCCGGTGGTTAAAAAAGAAAAAAAAAGGGGGGTCTTACACGAAAAGAGCGGGGATTGTGTACAACCTCGGGCTCCCAGGCGAGAGGGCCCAGGTGAGAGGGCCCAGGCAATGAGATGGCCCAGGAATTTAGAGCCAGGCGAGAGGTGTTATGCGATACGGCCCAAGTGCCATATGGTAGGAGATTGGCGAGTGAGTGCCGAGAGGGGAAGCTTTCCCGATGAGTGGCAAGTTCGCCACGCTATAGGACTCCAGGGGTAGAGCTCTCTCCAAAAAGCAGTCCTCTCATCAGGCGAGAGGACCCTATAGGGGAGTTCTCGCCAGGTGCCTTTTTGGTTCAAGGTCGTTTTAGATAGGGCTGGGCCCACCTTTTGGGCCCCAGGGGTGTTTTACTCTTTTACCCCGGGTGGTCTGCATTTAGCCCTTTAGAACAGTAGAGTTTGGCTGTTAGCAGACCTAGCCAAGGGTATTCTGGTAATTTCAGGACAGTTTAAGTGGGTTACTTGCAATCCTAGTTCAGAAGCCTATAAATTGACCGGTAAGGTGCCTTAGAAGAGAAGCTCTCTCGACTCTTTTCACTTCTTCTAAGGCACCTAGCTCAATATTGGCTAGGGAGGGGGAGAGCTTTAGTCTCTTCTGGGTACGAGGTAGGACCTCCTCGCTGAAGCCTCCAGTCTAGTTATTGGCCTTGAGTGTGATCCTAAGGGAGTAAGCGTGAGCTGCCTCTTTAGTTCCGAGCTTTACGAGGAATCGACCTTGTTGGTTCCAACATTTTTGGTGTGGTGAGCATGGATCAGCAACTTGTGCGGAAGAACGTAGGGTTACCTCATGGCGGGAGATATAGGAGGAGAAGATGAGGGGTCCCCAAGCCAGGGGGGTACGTCGGGAGGGCAAAGTTCATGATGTCCATCGGCGGGATCGTGGACATGCTGAAGCAGATCGCGCAGAGAGGGGAGTGCGAGACCCCCCCCCCCCCCCCGCCCCAGAGTTCATGACATCCATCAGCAGGATCATGGACATACTGATTAGGAGTGGAATTCAAAGATAAACAGGGAGGCTTAAAATCACACTAAACCGATACAAAGAGTTTAAAAAAAATTCATTTTTAACAAAATATTTTTCTTTCTTTTTTTCCATTTTTTTCTTTTTCTTTTTCAAAACAAAGGCCATAAATATTTTTATTTCCATTTTGAATTGGCCAAACAAAAGCAAACTTTTCTTCTTAGCACTACTTTTTTTAAAAAACTTTTTCCAAAAATATCACAAAATATCCTATCATAATCATGAAAATATTTTATGAAACTCAAAAAGGCTAGTTTGATTAGATAAGTTGGAAATTTTTGCTTTGGTGAAAATGATGTGAAAAGAGGATCTATCAAATGAATTTGGAAAAAGGCTCAAAAGCGGCTAACTAGTGGTGAAAGTTTTTAGGTTGGCAGAAAAGCTCAAACGAAAACAAAAACGGCCTAAATCATATTCATGCTTTTAAATTTATTTAAAACATAGATTTGAAAATTTTCAAAAAGCAAGTCATAGATAATAAAAGAAGATTGATGAAATTAACTTGAAAATAGAAATAATAGGTGACTTGGATCGTTCACATCTACTACGCTATTCAAAAGTTGACCTTACAAAAATTATCTAAAAATAAAAAGGAAAATAGTGGATGATGAATTTTTGAGAAAGTAAAGAAAATAAAGAACGAAAACCATAATGAAAATGCGAGTTTTAGAAAAAATGTTTTGCGTTAAAATGCTACTGCGAATTAGAAACACAGCATGACCAACATTTTACTTGTGAAACATAATTAAAAAGGGCGATTAGAAATATTATAATTAATTAAGTTGTTTATACGAGATTTTGAGAAAAATAAAACAAAAACAAGGGGTACTATTGAAATACCAAAATGTCAAAACAATTAAAGTAGTAGTAAAAAGCATATATATTTTTTTTATTTTGAAATATTTTCTACTTTTTTTTGGATTTTTAAGATATTCATTTTTTTGGATTTTTTTTGAAAAATATTGACAATAAGCAAAATATTTACACGAAGATAAAAAAAGAAGGAAGTCCTCCCCCAAGCATAAAATGGTCATTGTCCTCAATGACAAAAGAAGGGGATTAGAGAAGGAGAGAAAATGAAATTACAGAATTGAAAAACAGGTACTTCCCCGAATTTATTTGTTGTGAAAGCTGAGTGATGTCGCTCCACCATGCTTGCGCTTTTGGATCTTTATGAAATGTCTTTTTTGGACTTCGTGATGGATTCAACAACGTTGGAGCAGGCGATCGCAGAAGCTTCAACTTGTCGAAGCCGTCCGGGGCAAAAAATTTAAAAAAAAATAGAAAAAGTTAACTTGGGTTGCCTCCCAAGAGCATCCTTTGTTTAAAGCGTCATTTGAGCTCGATGCATAAAAATAATATTGTCCAAAAATATTGTTTTCCAAAATAAAAAAAATCAAAGTTTTTAACAAAAAATTAAACACTCTCAAGTTAGAGTTCAAAGTTCATGCAGAAGAAATTTAACAATGTTTGGACTGACATCATCACAGAAATACAATTTAAGACGCTGACTATTCACTTTGAAATTACCCTTATCAAGGTGCGAAATAAAAATAGTTTCGTACGGGAAAACTTCTAAAACAGTAAAGGGCTCAGACCAACGTGATTTTAACTTGTCAGGAAATAAACGTAAATGAGAATTATAAAGAAGAACCTGGTCTCCCAGCTTAAAGGTTTTAGGGTGGCTCATGTGTTTATCGTGCAAACGCTTTGTCCGCTCTTTATAAAGTTTGTTATTTTCATATGCGTAAGAGCGTCACTCATCGAGTTCATTGAGTTGAAATTTTCTAAGGTCGCCAATTGAGTGGGGATCGAAGTTTAAAAATCCTAAGGCCCAACAAGGGCAGTGTTCTAATTCTACGGGTAAATGGCACGATTTTCCATAGACCAGCCAATACGGCGTACATCCAAGGGTGGTTTTGTACGATGTTCGGTAGGCCCATATAGCATCATCTAATTTGGCTGACATCTTTCCTAGAAGATGAAACAGTCTTTTCTAATATTCTTTTTATTTCTCTATTCACTACTTCGACTTGTCCGTTAGTTTGGGGGTGGTAGGCCGTTGAAAGCTTATGTGTAACGCCATATTTAGTAAGTATTTTTGAAAACTGTGCGTTATAAAAATGGGAACCCCTATCACTAATGATAGCGCGCGGCGTACCGAATCGATAAAATAATTTTTTTAAAAACATAACTATAACTCGGGAGTCGTTCGTAGGAAGAGCTTGGGCTTCAGCCCATCAAGAATGTATTCAACGACAACTAAAATATACTTATTTCTGAAGCTAGAAGGAAGGGGGCCAACAAAATCGATCCCCCAGAGGTTTAAAATTTCGTACTCAAGGAAATAATTTTGTGGCATCTCATTTTTATTGGAAATGTTGCCCGACCGTTGGCAACTATCAAACCTACTCACAAAGGCTTGCGCGTCTTTAAACAGGCTAGGCCAGTAAAAACCCGCGCAAAACACCTTTTGAGCGGTTCGAGCAGCTTGTTAGTGCCCACCTGTCGGACCTTCATGTAAGTGTTTTAAAATATTTACTCCTTCATAAGAAACACATCTCTTTATCACTTGGTCCGCACAGATTCTCAAAAGATGTGGGTCTTCCCAAAAATTGTTCTTCAGCTCAGAAAAGAATTTCTTCTTTTGCTGAGAGGAGAACTCTTTTGGGAGCACCCGGGCCACTAAATAGTTGGCGATGTGTGTGAACCAAGGAGAAGTAGATGAGTTAATTGAAAGCAGCTTCTCATCAAAAAAATAATCATTAAAAGATTTTTCATCTAACTTTTCTATAAAAGGGTTCTCAAGATGGGAGAGATGGTCGGCGACCAAGTTCTCGGCTCCTCGCTTATCACGGATCTCTAAGTCAAACTCATGGAGGAGTAAGACCCAGTGAATCAAGCACGGCTTGGCATCCATTTTGGAAAGAAGATATTTTATGGCCGAGTGGTCGGTAAAAACAATAATTTTTAAAGAGTAATATAAGGGCGGAATTTATCAAAAGAGAATACTACAGCTAGGAGCTCCTTCTAGGTCGTGGTGTAATTTTCCTGTACATATGTGAGTGTCTTACTTGCATAATAGATGGGGTGGAAGTTTTTATATATGCATTTACCTAATACGGCTCCCACCGTGAAATTACTCACATCGCACATTATCTCAAAGGGATGGTTCCACACCGGAGCTATCATAATGGGTGCGTTAATTAACTTTTCTTTAATTAATTCGAAGACAGAAAGATAAGAGTCACCAAAAATGAATGGGGCATCTTTTTCTAAGAGTGAAGTAAGAGGCTTGGTGATCTTGGAGAATTCCTTTATGAAACGACGGTAAAAGCCAGCAAGCCATAGGAAACTTCTTATAGCTTTTATGTTTGTAGGTGGTGGCACCTTCTCGATAACTTCTATCTTTGCAAATTCTACTTCAATACCTCTCGCAGAAATATTATGACCCAAAACTAACCCTTCCCTCACCATAAAATGGCATTTTTCCCAATTTAGGGCAAGGTTAGTCTCTTCGCATCATTCTAAGACTTTTTCTAAATTTTCCAAAAAACTATCAAAGGAATGGAAGAACACAGAGAAATCGTCCATAAATACCTCCATAATGCTTTCTACGTACATGTCAAAGATAGCAAGCATACATCGCTGGAATGTAGCTGGCGCATTGTGAAAGTGTAAAGTTGTCAATCTAAATCACTTAGACGGGGGAGGGTGAATAGGTGAATCATGCGTCTATTTGCGGAATAAAAATTTTAACGATCTAGCACAAGAAATCAAGCAATAACAGAAGACAAGAAGATTTATAGTGGTTCCCCAATCTTGGGTACGTCCATTTTACCTCATCGATCTAGCAAATCACTAGACTCGGCTACTCCATTATCTCGGATTGAAAACAATCCTACGCCTCGGAACCAAGTTCCTACAAACTCGATCCAAATGGATCTACACTCGGAAGATGAAAACTTCCTACAACTCGGAGAATAATCGCCTACAAGATTTACAAAGAGGTTTGAAAATACAAACAAAAAAATTCTCTCAGATCTGGAAATATTGAACTCTAGGTCTTCTTTTGAACTTAGTGGCTTTTTCAGAATTTGTAGAAGAAGAACCTCTGTAGATCTGACCTGAGAAGACTTAGGACATACTCGATCAAGGAGAGGAAGAAGATTACTTGAACAGCAGGTCTTTCTTGATCGAAAGCAGAAAGATCATTCTCACGTTGGGTGGCGGCGGCGGCTTCAGAATATTGTTCTTCTTGGAGAGAGAAGGCCGATCCAGAAATTAGAATGTACGGAATTCCGCTCCTTGTAATTGTTAGGGTTTTGTCTTAATGAGAAGACTTTATATAGGATTACCCTTAACGGGTAGAAAAGACATTAATGACGACACGTGGACCAATCACGTCAAGTAATTTGAAAATTTCGGTTGATTTGGACTTAACATAATTTTCTGAAAAATTTGACTTACAGTTCTCGAGAAGTTACTTTAGTTCATGAGAACTAGAAACTGAGTTCTCGAGAGCTATCAGGACTCCTCGAGAAATATAGTACTTAGAATATGTCTGGACTTCTCGAGAACAAAAGGCTGAGTTCTCGAGAACTAATTGAATTCTTGAGAGCTATGGAGACTTATCGAGAACTAACACTTGATAGAGATTTCTGAGGCAACTTTTGACTATTCGAGAAATAGGGCTGGCAGTTCTCGGGAACTTTAAGCCAAGCTTCTCGAGAACAAGCTGGACTTCTTGAGAACTATGGAGACTTCCCGAGAACTGGCCAAGACTTCTCGAGAACAAAGAAGACTTCTCGAGAACCAAAAGTTGGGACTTCTCGAGAACTTTGAAGCTAAGCTTCTCGAGAACTTTAAGCACTTCTCGAGAACTTTGAAGCAAAGCTTCTCGAGAATTCTAAGGACTTCTCGAGAACTAAGAGGCATTTCTCGAGAACTGGACTTAGAGAATTTTCTGAACTTTATAAAAAATCTTTCTCTTCTCTTCAAGAGTCCAATCTTCATTCCATGATCCAAGGTTTGAATATGAAGTGTATCCCAATGGAGAGGCTACACATGAGTCAACACCTTGGATCACACAGTGAGGGATTACACTGTATGGTCCTGTGTTCATGACCCACTATAGACAAACATTGGTCTACACTTACCAATGGTAATCTACAAACACACAGCTAAAACAAGGATATCAAATACAACTTAATTCAACTTAGTTCAAGGGTGACTTCATGCAAATCTGGGTTATTGTGGATGCAATACCCAACAATCTCAACTTATTTGTAGAAGTCAGAACCCTCTACACTAAGGTGAATTATGACAATTAAGAAAGAACTGGAAATAAATAATTGAATCTAAATACAATAACAGACTAACTAAAGACATAATTAGGCAAAACTAGAGATTATATATATGTAATGTATTAAATTTCTAATCAACAACCATTTCATCCAAATTCTCAAAAACATATCAACAAGATTTCATTCTTTGCTTTGATACAGTCTGTCCTGCTTCTCCTGCTGTCTCCTCTGATAGTTGAAGGGCTTAGGATAATACCTTGAAGGCTTACGAGGAGATTTGGGATTATTCTTACAAAACTCTCTATCATATATTCATCTCTTGTTCATGGACTTCTCATATAATTCCCACTCAGAGGAGCTGTAGTGGAGATTCATGTTCTCATTAAAGTCCATCACTAACTTTAGAGTGTCAAGAATTAAGCTTTTAGAAGTGGGGATCCAAACTTCAGCAAACTCCTTTGCTTTCCTTTTCTCTACATCTGGCTGGGGAACAGATTTGCTTGCAGATGGACCTTCTCCATACTTTATCTTTTTAGAGGTGTTGATTTCTGGTAAATCCAGAGGAATAATATCATCCCAAACTTGGGAATAGGAGGCAGGAGGAGGATCCTGATCTTCTGGCCTTGGAGAAAAAGTAGGCATTTGAGGTGGAGGTATCTGGCTGGATTGACCTTCAGTAAGGGGATTCAGGTGATGAGGAATAAGATTAGGATCAGCCTGAAAGTCAGGGAATATCTGGTTGTGCATCCAGACTGCAGTGTCATAAGTGTGGAATTTCACTGATTGGATTTGATTTAATTCATTCTTATTTATCTCAGTAAATTTCTCATTCCAGAGAGATTTTGCATCTGCAGTAAGTTTTTCCACTTGTTCTTTTACTAAACTCTCCCTGAAAGTCCACTTAGTTCCAACTACATTCACCTATGGGGGGGGGGAATAGGTGTCTTGCAGCATTTTTGCGGAATTAAAACTATACCTGCACAAATAAACAAAACAACACAGCACAGAAATACACAGGCAATTTATAGTGGTTCCCCGATTTGGGTACGTCCACTTTCCCCCTTCAACCTATCTCCCAACACGGGACGACTCGGTCACTTCACCAACCGGATTGAAATACAATCCACACACAAACGGAAGGAACCCTTCCAAACGTAGGAGTCACCACTCCTCCACTACGGGTTGCACCCAACCCTTACAACGAGGAACCTACGTTCCTTTACAACAAAAGAAAAACTTGAATGTATAAAATATACAAACTTCTTATTGAGGCTAGGTGTCCCTCTTCGTTTGATGACGCGTTCTTGACGAAGACGAAGAGTCCACGACCTTAGCTCTCACTTAGAATGAATCTCCACGAAATCGGCGGCGGCAAGAAGAGCGGCGGCTTGGCGTTCGGGATCGGCGGCGGCAAGAAGTGCGGCGGCTGAGCTTTTAGAGATCCAACCTTCGTAGCTATGCTAGCAAGGTATACCAACGGTCTTCCTTGGATCAATCGTCTCAATCGATTCGGAAGGGGAAGGTATTCCCGATCTACAAACCAAGAGACAAAGGATCTCAAGAAGGACACGTGAGACGCATTGCTTGGCAAAGCTTTTGTTGCCAGGGATTTATGAGGTATCCTTGATCAACGGCGGTGACTACTTCTCGAGCGGTGACGGCGGCGGCGGAAGAGAAATCCGCGATCTAGGTCACGTCGGCGGCTCGGTTTTCTTTCTTGAGTATTCGTTGTATTCGGTGTCCGTAAAGATCGAAATACAATAGTATTTATACTGTAGGTCATACATTATGACCGTTGTGGGCCCCAGCAAAAAAACCCCTAGCTCCAGTTTCAAAACAGCGCCTGGAACTTGGTCCGGTGCAGCGAGCACCTGAATTTCGCCCAAGGCAAATTCTGCGAGAATCAAAGGTGATTCTCGACGAATCGGCGAGAATCACTTATGATTCTCGCCGAATTCTCCTTGGCAGAATTATGGCTGAAGATCTTGCCATCCGGAGAGAATCGGCAAGAATCAATATTCATTCTCGACGGATCAGCGAGTATGCAAAGTTATTCTCGTCGATTCGGCGAGAATCAACTAGTGATTCTCGACGATTCTGCCTTGAGCAGAAATCAAAACGGCGTTAAGACAGCTGGCTGCAGTCCGCAAGAATCAGCGAGTGATTTTCGACGATTTGGCGAGAATCACTAGTGATTCTCGTCGAATCGGCGAGAATCACTTAGTGATTCTCGACGATTTCTACATTGACGATTTTTCGTCTTTCCACCCGTGAGCTGCTCTTTGGCCCGTCCTTGCTCCTTGACTGCTCTTTATCTATAACAGCCCTGTACTTGAAAGTAAGTACACTCCAATAGAGAGAGTACACGTAGGGCAACACACTAATCTGCTCAAAGTGGGATTACGTTGCGCAGACCCGTGTATATTGACCCACTGCACCCTGAAATTGGTGTGTACTTAGCGTGGAATAATTGCAAGCACAACTTGAAGACAAATGATCAAATACAATACCAATTCACCTTAGCTGGTCCAGGGGCTTCTTCAAATCATGTACATTGTGGATACAATACCAAACACTCCCCCTTTCTGATTTCTACACAAAGCTTTGCTATGGTGTCTTCTTTGAATGTTCCTACTTCCTCACAGATTTTCATTACATGTTCTTGAGCTTTCTTTTCAAACTGAATTTGGTTATTTGCCAGAGTGACAGACTGTTCCATTACCTGACCAACACTAGTAATCGTGTGATCTAAAGCTTTGCCACCAATCTGAAATAGTCGTTTGAGAGAGTCAGTGTTATGTTGGATCTCTACAAATCCTCTGCTAATTTCCTTTTCTAAAGTAGTGACCTGATCTTTGACTGACTGGAGTGATTCATCAAAATATTGCCTTTGGGCAGTCAGCATACCTTAAATCTTAGATAGAATATCTAAACTTATAGTTGTTGCAGTAGTAGGAGTGGTAGAGATAATGGCAGTAGGAGTGGCACTAGATATAGCAATCTAAGGTTGAGGAGGTGCTTTCCATGGAGGAATTTCTTCTATTATCACAGAGCTCGGGGCTCTTACAGTGTGAGATACTGTATCAGCCTCCTCATCAACAAATCTTGGGAGGGAGAAGTTAAGGTTCCTGATAGGGGCTTCCATATCTTCACGTTCTGGCTCATCCTCTTTAGAGATAGGAATGGTCTCTGGTGGAGTAGATTCTTTCCTTGGAGAGGGAGAAGGAGTTGGAGTAGCTTGGGGTGAGGGTGTTGGAGAAGGTTCTTTTGATGGTTCTGCAAAGGTTTCTTTGAGAAGGTGAGGAATTTGTTCATCTGTAATGAGTTCTTCAATCATGCTGTCAATTACTGCATTTGTGTCCTTGAGGGTTTCCTGTCCTGGAACGTCTGATAGGGTGGCATCTGGAGAATCTGCCACAGGGCTCCTGATTGGAGATCTCACTAGGATTCTGAGAGTAGATCTTCTTGCTGATCTGGCTGGAGAGGAAGGAGTAGGTTTGACAGCAGGAACAGAGGCTGCAGGCTCCCCCCCCCCCCCCTTAGTTGCTGCACTAGATGGTTCAGCAACATGATGAGAGGAGGGAGATGGGGTCCTGACCTCAGAGGCAAAAGTTGCAAGTTCTTTAGCTAACTGCTTGGAATTCTTCAGCTTGAGATCCCATATTTGGATGGATGCCAATGAAATCTTTTTCAAGTGATTGATATGAGTACCTTTAGAAGTTTTGAAGGTGACTGGGTCAATCTCACTCAGCAACATGGAAATTATCCTTATAAACTTTGGAGCCTGAATACTATCCTAGATCAATTCAAATACCATCATTCCATATTGAAATTTCTTTCTGCAGATAATAGCTGTCATAACACCAAATAGATCATTGGTTATGAAACTAATGGACCCTGTTCTGCACCACAAGATTTTTCCAATTAAATCTACTAGAAGCTTTCCTACATCATTGAAGAGATTTCTCCTTAAAGAGAGGAACTCCATAGAAACTCCACAGAAAGAGTAAGTTCTGTCATAATCTTCAAGTGTTAGGTCATCCTCTTCATCCACAATGGGCAGCTTTAGGAGCTTTGAAACTCTGATTTTATCCAACTTGATTTTTATCCCCCTGACTTTAGTTTTCAAAACTGTACCATTTCTCCTCACCTTGGCATTCCGGAAGAATTCCTCTACATCTGGAAATGAAATCTTGCAGGGTTATGAGAGAACGAACATCAGACCGTCTGTTTCCAAGAGAAGGAGCAAGTTCTTGAAGTCATCAGAAATGTCTGCAATCCATGCGACGATGAGTTCACTACCGACTCCTATTTTCGAACTTTGCGCCATTGACTCTGACGGTAGCGACGGACGAAGCGCAAGACGACTGCTGCGACAAGCTTTCTGTCGGCGGAAGACGAAGAGTTTTCGAGAAGATGAAATTTGAAATGTCGGTTGATTATTTATTTATAAAACTTTATATATATAATGCTAATTTTGATAATTGAATGTCTAATTTATCTAATATAAGCATTTTAATAATTCAAAAAATAAGTCGGTTTGCGCAAAGACAGAATTAGAAAAGACGGGGCATTTCTCGAGAGGTAGGGTTTGTTTTCGAGAAGTGTCGTATAGTTCTCGAGAAGTAAAGAAATAAGTTCTCGAGAACGTAAGGAACTTCTCGAGAGCTAGAGTTATTAGTTCTCGAGAACTTAAGGGACTTTTCGAGAGACAGACTTTTGTTCTCGAGAAGTTGAGGGACTTCTCGAGAGACAGACTTTTGTTCTCGAGAAGTTGAGTAAGTTTTCGAGAACTAGCTTCCTCTTGAGAAATTTCTGACCTGTTTGAAGAGTCCTAGATTCTTGAGCCTTAGAATGATCCACTTTGGTCTATTCTTCTTTGTTTAGCATCCCAAGTTGAGTTTTGAAGAAATTAAACTTGGTCTTGTCCAGTGGCTTTGTAAAAATATCTGCAACTTGCCGATCTGTTGGCACATACTGCAGATCCACATCCCTTTGATCCACATGCTCCTGGATGAAATGATATCTGAGCTCGATGTGCTTTGTACGGCTGTGCGAGACTGGGTTGTTTGCGATTGCGATCACGCTGGATGAGTCGCAGAACAATGGAATGTCTTTGACATTCATATTATAATCTTCTAGCTGGTTCTTTAGCCACAACAACTTTGCATAATAACTGCCGGCAGAAATGTATTCTGACTCTGCCGTTGAGATTGCGACACAATTTTTCTTTTTACTGCTCCATGATATAAGCCTTTTTCCAAGGAACTGACACATCCCAAAAGTGTTTTTCCTGTCATCTTTGCTACCTGCAAAATCTTCATCTAAAAAACCAATTAGTTCACTATCATTACTTCTTGGATACCATAAGCCAAGATTCGGTGTACCTTTAAGGTATCTCAAAATCCGCTTTTCAGCAGCATAGTGAGATTCCTTACAGTTCACTTGGAATCAAACACAGACACATGTAGAGAACATTATGTCCGGTCTACTGGCAGTAAGGTAGAGCAAGGATCCAATTATACTTCTATACTTGGTTTCATCAAAAGTTTTCCCTTTCTCATCTTTGTCCAGAGACATAGCTGAGGCCATTAGAGTCCTAATAGAGGTTGCACTCTCCATTCAGAATTTCTAAATCAACTCCTTGGTGAACTTAGTCTGAGAGATGAAGATTCCATCTTCAAATTGTTTCACGTGAAGTCCTAAGAAATACTTCAGCTCTCTCATACTACTCATTTAAAACTTCCATCATAAGTTTAGAAAACTTTTTGCAGAGGTTGTCGTCTGTAGAACCAAATATAATGTCGTTGACATAGATTTACACCAGCAAAATCTTGCCTTAAAATTCCCTAAGAAATAATGTCTTATCTATCTTTCCCCTTGTGAACTTGTTCTCGAGGAGAAATGTATATAGCATTTCGTACCAAGCTTGAGGATCTTGTTTCAAACCATACAGTGCTTTTGATAATAAATAAGCATACTCAGGAAAATTAGGATCAATGAAACCTTGGGGTTGTTCCACGTACACCTCTTCCTTTATGTCACCATTTAGGAAGGCGGACTTCACATCATTTTGACAGTGAACCCCTTCAGTAAAGCATAAGCTAGGAACAGTCTGATGGCCTCCAGTCTTACCACTGGAGCGTATGTTTGGTTGAAGTCGATCCCTTCTTATTGACGATATCCTTTGGCGATGAGTCTGGCTTTGTTCTTGATGATTATCCCATTCTTATCCAACTTGTTCCTGAAGACCCATTTCGTTCCGATGACATTCTTACCTTTGGGTCTTGGAACAAGCGTCAAAACTTTGCAGTGCTTGAACTGATTCAATTCTTCTTCCATGGCCAAGATCCATTATGCGTCTGAGTTTGCTTCCTAAAACTTCTTTGGTTCAACCTGTGAGAGAAAACTTAAATAGAGATTCTCTTTAGTTGTACCTTGACGAGTTATGACACCATCCCGGGGATCTCCTATGATCTGGTCCATTGGGTGATCCTTTAGATGTCTGAGCTCTAGATCCCTTGCATCTGGGACTTCTTCAGCCACTGGAGTGACTTCATCAACTTGGATAATATTTTCATCTTGATCCTCTACCTCACCAATTGGGGTTGGAGAGGTGATCTTGATGAACTTTTCATTTTTACCTTCGCTCGATTCATCCAAGCTGATCTCTTTAATCATTGTACCTGTAGTTCAACATGCACACTAGACGATTTGCTTTGCAGCAAGCTCGCCTCATCAAATACAACATGTATTGATTCTTCTACGACCGGAGTTTTTCTATTAAAGATCCTATATGCCTTACTATGGCTACTATATCCTACAAAAATACCTTCAAAACTTTTCTCACTAACCTTGGTAGTATGATACTTACCATTGTTAAGCACGAAGCATTTACAGCCAAAAATTCTAAGATATGAAACTGTTAGTTTCCTGCCTTTTAGAAATTCATAAGGTGTCTTATCATGATTCTTGTTTATGAGGGCTCGATTTTGCACGTGGCATGCAGTGTTGACGGCTCCAGCCCAGAAGTACTCTGATAGTGAAGCATCACTCAACATAGTTTTGCAGGCCTCTATGAGTGTTCTATTCCTTCTCTCAGCTACTCCATTTTGCTTTGTAGTACAAGGAGAGGAAAACTCACAAAAGATACCAAGTCTTTCACAAAATTCTGTCATGGCCCCAGATTTGAATTCAGTTCTATTGTCACTTATGATTCTAACTATGGAGCCATTGTATTCATTCTGTATCTGCCTAACAAAGTTTGTAAAGATATCGAAGGTATCTGACTTGTGTTTCAGAAAGAACACCCACGCAAAGCGCGAGTAGTCATCAACATTTACAAACGTATAATCCTTACATCCTAAGCTTCTAACTTGCAGTGGACCGAACAAGTCGATATGAAGTAGGTGTAAACACCTATTAGAGTTTTTGCCTATAATGCTTTTAAAAGTAGCCCTTGTTTGCTTGCCTTTTACGCATGCATGACAAGGTATATCTTTGACGTACTTGACATTTGGGGCATCACGTACTAATTTATGGGAGAATAATTTATTAATAGCTTTAAAATTAATATGTGCTAGCCTCTTGTGCCATTGGTCACCAAGAGACGCACTATCTTTTGCCAAAAGACACAGTGTTGTAGAAAAATCTATACAAATGAAATTTAAGCAAAATATGTTCCTACTTCGAGTGCCTGATAGAATTGTTTCCATATTGTCAACGGACTTTATCAAGCACTTGTCCGTGGAACTCAACTATGTATCCTTTGTCACATAGTTGACTTATGCTTATGAGATTGTGTTCCAATCCCTCCACATAAGCTACATCCAAAAAAGATACACTACTGTTAGTGATCATACCATAGCCTTTAGTTATCTCTCGGTCTGAACCTCCAAAGATGACCTTTGGTCTGTTGCCGACTGAAGTGAAATTCTGGAGTAGGCTTCTTGTCCCGGTAATGTGCCGAGAGCATCCACTATCCAAGTACCAGATTGGTATTTTGGTGGCCTTTAGACATACCTGCATTCATGATCACTTTGCCTTAGGAACCCAAACATGTTTGGGTCCTTGGTCTTGGGTAAGAACACTCCCCCTACGAAGAATAGCATTCTGAGTGGTCAATCTCATGTTGCCAACTTGAGGAGTAGTAACCTTCCTGGTATTAAACCAACAATCGATGGCAAAATGACCAATTTTGCCACAGCACCAACAGTCAAACCTATTGTTACTTTGCCTTATGTACTCTTGCTTGACCATATGAGATGGTAGTCTAGCAGGGGTAGCATTCTAGGAGGAGGAAGCTTCATGGTGATGGCAGTCACATGATTTCTTCTCCTTCGAAGTCCTTTCCCTAATGGGCTTTACTTTAGGAGCTTTCTTGAAGTTGTGGTCATGATTATAAGGACCATAGCCCTGAAAAATCACTTCTTCATAAGGTACCTTAAAGACACTCTCACCAAAGTTTCGAGGGCGTGTCCATCCTTAGTACCGAGACTTTGGCTCTACATAAGTAGGCTTGGTCAAGTGACCATAGGACGAGTCCAGATCAAACTTATTTGTTGGAAAGATAACTTTCTTAAAGACAGTATGATCCAGAGGGACTTTCCCTTTTTCTTTGGCCAAGGCCTTCTTGGCGGCCTTATTCTTCTATTGAGCCTTGTTTCTCTTAGAAGATTTACTAGGAGAGTCAACATGGCCTAGTACAGCTCCTTGGGCCTTAGCTGAGAATTCAGCAATGAGTGGAAGAACATTCTTGAGCTTGGAGAAACTTTCAACAAGTTTCTTTTCAGCTTCGAGTTGTTCTTCCAACTCTTTGATGATTTTCTCTTTAAGGTCGAGGTGCTTAAGAGCATGATTGTATTATTCAATAATAAGATTGAAGTTCTCTTGAAGAGAGTCAGTCTTAGAGACTTCTTCTCTCAAGCTGCTCTCGATAGCCTTTAGAGACTTAATCTCTTTAGCCTGAGTTTTCATGACTCGACGATATTTGTCGTAAGTCATGATCAACTCCTTGTACTTTGCCATAAGTTCCGACTCATCGTCAGAAGAGCTGTCCTCATGTTCATGCTTAGAACTTTCAGATTCAGAGAGAGGAGTGTGAGATTTTACCTCCCAAGTGAACTGGGTCTCTTGTTCGTTATCTGATTGAGCCATGAGCCCAAAGTAGGCTTCCACTTCTTCACTCAACTCAGATGAGTCGGAATCGCTGAGATTCTTGCCCTTCTTGGCCAACAGAATCTACTCTGTCCTCTTCTTATTGTACGGGGACTTCTTTTCCTCTCTTCTGCCACCCTCCTTCTTCTTGTGGGGGCACCATGCTACGACGTGACCTGGTTTGTTGCAGCAGTAGCAAACAATGTCAGTAGAAATCTGTTTGTTCTGCTTAGAGTTATATCTGTCATGGCTACTCGATCCTTTCTTTTGCTGATCACCGTCATGTCGTGATCTTCTGTATGAGGCATCCTTGCCTCTTCACTACTTCTTCTTATTCAAGAATTTCTTGAACTGCCGTGAGAGCAAAGAGAACTCTCCTTCAGATATGTTGGGGCTGCGGTCCGGAATCGCCCCCGCGCTGCGGTGCTATGCGGTAATGGCTTAACTCGCTGCCCCGTGGATCCGCCTGAGGACCTTTGATATAAAGATTAGTGACGCCGTCCTCCATCAGTCCGGGCTTTTGGTGCGAGTGGTTGCGCTAAGTCCTCTCAATTTGTATCAGAGGGGGTCGCGGGTTCGAAACCCCGGGGTCGTTTCCGGGGGGGATTGTTGGGGCTGCGGTCCGGAATCGCCCCCGCGCTGCGGTGCTATGCGGTAATGGCTTAACTGGCTGCCCCGTGGATCCGCCCGAGGACCTTTGATATAAAGATTAGTGGCGCCGTCCTCCATCAGTCCGGGCTTTTGGTGCGAGTGGTTGCGCTAAGTCCTCTCAAGATAGTTCTGACCCCGAGGTGCTTGGCTCTGAGTTTTCCTCTTCACTCACTTCTTGAGCAGGTGCTGGTGAGGCAGCTTTGCCCTTTCTTGAAATGTCAGCTTTTAATGCAACCGACTTCTCTTTTGAGGAGAAGTGATTTTTCTCTTCTTCAGCTTTTCTGGAATTGATCTGCAGTTCATAGGACATAAGCTTGCCAAATAGATTTTGTGGGTCTGTTTCAGCTAGTCTGCCAAACTACTGGATGGCACAGACTTTGTTGTCCCATTCCTTTGTGAGAGACCTCAAAATCTTATCATTTAGATCCCTATTGGTGAAGACTCGGGCATACACTCTTAGGCCATTTACTATCTTGATGAAATTATCAAAAGTACCAGCAATGGTCTCCTTTGACCCTTGCCTGAAGGCTTCATATTTCTGGTTTAGTAGGGATCTTCTATAATCCATCACTTCTTTAGTAACTTCCATCAGAGTTACTAGAGACTGCCACATCTCCTTAGCTGATAGGCAATGAATCAGATTCTGCAACATCGAATCATCGACTGCACTTGCTATAATATTTTTAGCTTTCTTGTCCAAAGAGACAAGTGCAATCTCATCCTTATCTAAATCCGTCAATTTCTTAGTAACCTTCTTGGTTGGATCTATAGTGGAGGTAGTCATGGGGACGTAAGGACCTTGTTCAACAATCATGAAGATCCAGGGGTCCACAGGTTCCATGAAAAATTTAATTCTCTCTTTCCACATGGGAAAGTTAATCTTTGTGCACAAGTGAAGCTTGGCAAAATCTTTGGCCTTGTCCATTGCTTGAATATCCAAGTGACAACTTTCGAGAGGAAATTGATCAAGGTGTTAACCTTTTAACGACCAACCTCCCTCTGATACCAATTGAAAGTATAAAGTTATCAACCTAAATCACTTAGAGGGGGGGGGGTGAATAGGTGAATCGTGCGTCTATTTGCGGAATAAAAATTTTAATGATCTAGCACAAAAAATCAAGCAATCACAGAAGACAAGAAGATTTATAGTGGTTCCCCAATCTTGGGTACGTCCACTTTACCTCACCGATCTAGAAAATCACTAGACTCGTCTACTACACTATCTCGGATTGAAAATAATCCTACGCCTCGGAACCAAGTTCCTACAAACTCTATCCAAATGGATCTATACTCAGAAGATGAAAACTTCCTACAACTCGTAGAACAATGCTCCTACACTCGGAGAATAATCTCCTACAAGATTTACAAAGAGGTTTGAAAATACAAACAAAAATTTCTCTCAGATCTGTAAATATTGAACTCTAGGTCTTCTTCTGAACATGACAGCTTTTTCAGAATTTGTAGAAGAAAAACCTCTGTAGATCTGACCTGAGAAGACTTAGGACCTACTCGATCAAGGAGAGGAAGAAGATTCCTTGAACAGCAGGTCTTTCTTGATCGAAAGCAGAAAGATCGATCTACCGTTGGGCGGCGGCAGCGGCTTCAGAATATTGTTCTTCTTGGAGAGAGAAGGCCGATCCAGAAATTAGAATATATGGAATTTCGCTCCTTGTAATTGTTAGTGTTTTTTCTTAACAAGAAGACTTTATATAGGATTACCCTTAACGACTATAAAAGACATTAATGACGACACGTGGACCAATCACGTCAAGTCATTTGAAAATTTTTGCCGATCTGGACTTAACATAATTTTCTGAAAAATTTGACTTACAGTTCTCGAGAAGTAACTTTAGTTATCGAGAAGTAACTTTAGTTCTCGAGAACTAGAAACTGAGTTCTCGAGAGTTATAAGGACTTCTCGAAAACTATACTACTTAGAAGATGTCTGGACTTCTCGAGAATAAAAGGCTGAGTTCTCGAGAGCTATGGAGACTTCTCGAGAACTAACACTTGAGAGAGATTTCTGAGGCAACTTTTGACTATTCGAGAAATAGGGCTTGACGTTTTCGAGAACTTTAAGCCATGCTTCTCGAGAACAAGTTGGACTTCTCGAGAACTATGGAGACTTCTCGATAACTGGCCAAGACCTCTTGAGAACAAAGAAGACTTCTCGAGAACCAAAAGCAGGGACTTCTCGAGAACTTTGAAGCTAAGCTTCTCGAGAACTTTAAGCACTTCTTGAGAACTTTGAAGCAACGCTTCTCGAGAATTCTAAGGACTTCTCGAAAACTAAGAGGCACTTCTCGATAAGTGGACTTAGAGAATTTTCTGAACTTTAGAAAAAATCTTTATCTTCTCTTCAAGATTCCAATCTTCATTCCAACATCCAAGGTTTGAATATGAAGTGTATCCCAATGGAGAGGCTACACATGAGTCAATAGCTTGGATCACACAGTGAGGGATTACACTGTATGGTCCTGTGTTCATGACCCATTGTAGACTGACATTGGTCTACACTTAACAATGGTAATCTTCAAACACACAGCTAAAATAAGGATATCAAATACAACTTAATTCATCTTAGTTCAAGGGTGACTTCATGCAAATCTGGGTTATTGTGGATGCAATACCCAACACATTGCACAATTCGAACGACATTCTTCGGTAGGCGAAGGTGCCGAAGGGACAAGTAATTGTAGTTTTCTCTTGGTCCTCTGGAGAGATGGGGATTTGAAAATACCCCGACAGGCCATCGAGAAAACAATCAAAGCTATGGCTGGATAATCATTCTAAAATCTGATCGATGAATGGCAAGGGAAAGTGGTCCTTGCAGGTGGCTTCATTTAACTTACGATAATCTATACACATTCGCCACCCGGTCACCGCTCGTGTCGGGATTAATTCATTATTCTCATTACTAACTACCATTATCCCTCCCTTCCTCGGCACTACCTGGACTGAGCTAACCCACTAAATGTCTAATATAGGGTAGATTATTCCTGCATCTAAGAGTTTCATAACCTCGCCCTTAACTACTTCTTTCATATTCGGGTTTATGCGGAGTTGAGGTTGTATTGAATTGCGTGAATTATCTTCCATTAAGATTTTGTGAGTGCAGAAAGATGGGCTTATGCCCTTGATATCGGAAATTTTCCAGGCAATAGCTCGGCGATGCTTACATAGAACTAAAAGAAGTTTTTCATTTTGAACATCCGTGAGGTAGGCCGAAACTATAACTGACAGCTTGGAGTCTTTTTCTAAGAAGGCGTACTTGAGATGTTCAAAAAGTTCTTTAAGTTCTAGGGTAGGAGGTTCTTCATAAGAGGTTTGAGAAATTTTTTCTTTTTCAAGTACTATATCTTCGTAGATCTTTTTAGACGGAAAATTAAAGGGGGTGGAGCTGGTGGCCAAGGCAGCTTCTTGCAGCGATTCAGTTGGAAGAGTAGGAGACGAAAAAAAATCAAAAAATTCTTTTTCAAAATCAGATAAAAGATAAGAGGATTTTACACTTTCTTCACTTAGGTGTAGCGATTCAGTTGGAAGAGAAGAGGAGGAACAAAAAGCAAAAAATTCTTTTTCAAAATTAGAGAGGCAAAAGGAGGATTCATCACTCATGGCATCTACGAAAAAGCAGTAGTCATCATTTGCTAAGGTGTATTTAATCGAAGGTGTGATAGAGAAAGTGACTTCATCGTTACCTACTTGAAGGAAGAGCTTAACATTTCTTACGTCAAGGATAGCTCAAGAGGTGGCAATTAAGGGTCGGCCAAGGATTAGGGGAACCGCGACGTCTTCTTCGATGTCCAAAATTATAAAGACCACCGGGAAGATGAACTTGCCGACTTTTACTTAGACATTCTCCACTATTCCTAACGGGTACTTGACGGATCTATCGGCGAGCTGGATACTCATGCGTGTGAGGTTGAGGCTACCAATTCTTAACTTGTTATACAAAGAGAGGGGCATCAGGTTAATACTCGCACCTAAGTCGGCTAATGCGTTCTTGACAAAAGATTACCAAAGACACAGAATAGAAAAACTACCCGGGCCACTGATTTTCTTTGGTAAGATATTTGTCAAAACCGCAGAGCACTCGTCGTTTAACGTGACGTACGAAAGGTTCTCTAACTTCTTCTTGTTGGTCAGGAGGTCCTTAAGTTACTTGGCGAACTTCGGCATCCGGGAAATCGCTTCATGGAATGGCAGATTTATGTGGATTTGCTTAAACATCGCTAAGAAACGGGAGTATTGATCGTCCTGATGTTGTTTATTAAGTACGGAAGGGTAAGGCGGATTTGGATTATTTTTAAAGATGGGTGGTGGAGTGAGATCTTTTTCTAAAATGGCGGTGATAACTTCTTCAGCAGAGAGTGGAATTTTTAAAAATGGGGCGGAGCTTTAATTTTTTAAAGAGGGGGCGGAGCTTGCCTCGGGCTCTACACTTACCATACCGGGAACTTGCTTCCCACTCCGAAGAGTTATAGCTTTCGCTTGCTCTCTCCGGTTGGGCCCGGTATTGGAAGGAAGAGACCCTGCGGGTCGCTCAGAAATAATTTTAGTGAGCTGTCCTAATTGATTTTCAAGACTTTTAACGCTTCTAGTTAAGGTTCTTATCGTAGCGTCATTTGTGGCCATATATTTTGAAAGTAACTCCTCCAAGCTTTGAGATTTTGGATAATTTTGAAGAGGTAGAGGTGGTGCATAAAAATCATTTTGAGGTGGTGCGCGCATCGCGTTCGATGGATTACTCCACGAATAATTCGGGTGATTTCATAAAGCAGGATTATAACTATTCGGTAAATTAAAACCAGGAGGATGAAAATTCGCAGCAGAAAAATTATCAAAAGCATTTCTAGGGATATTATTAAAAAAATCTAATTGTTCTGGGGAAGGAGTTGCAGATTCCCATACCTGAGGGGCGGAGGCAGCAGTCATCTCTGTTATCTTTTTGCTTAATATTTCTACTTGTAGAGTGAGCTTGGAGACGTTGTCCACTTCAAAGGTACCTGCAGGTTTATTTGGGAGGGAACTAGGCACATTCCACTGATAAGTGTTCATGGCCATGTCCTTGGAAAGAACAAGAGCTGCTTCTCGGGTCTTATGATTTAAAGTACCGCCAGAAGCTGCGTCTATCATTTGCTTTGTATTTTGATTTAGCCCGTTATAGAACGTCTGCACTTGTAACCATACATGCAGTGCATGATGTGGGCATCATCTTAATAATTCTTTAAATCTTTCCCAGGTTTCATATAAGGTTTCAGAGTCTATTTGTCCAAAAGCGGAAATTTCGTTCCTAAGTTTTGTAGTTTTAGCTGGCGGAAAATACTTTGCCAAAAAATTTTCAGTTAATTCATTCCAGGTGGTTAAGCTATTTTTAGGTAGAGTGTTCAGCCACTGCTTAGCCTTACTTCTTAGAGAGAAGGGGAAGAGTCTTAGCCTGATTGCATCATTTGTGACACTATTTATCTTGAAGGTGTCACAAATTTCAAGAAAGCTTGCTATATGTGCATTCAGATCTTCATCTTTAAGTCCGTCAAATTGGACATACTGCTGCACCATTTGAATTATGCTAGGCTTTTATTCGAAGTTTATATTTGTTATAGTAGGGCGGACTATGCTTGATTCTGTTCCCTCGAGATTCAGTCGTGCATAATAGGACATAATCCTTTGCAAGGCTTCATCTGCGTTGGGTTCTTCCATTCTTAGAGTAGAGAATGACTCGTAGTCCTAGACCGGCACTTGGATAGTAGGACCTTGAAATGGCGATCTTCTTCGAAGAGTACGCTCAATTTTGTGGTCCAAGTCTAAAATAACCGACGGACTCCCACGGCTCATGCACTAAAAGAAGAGAAGAGAAAAAAGAAAAATAAAATAAACTAGAAAGAAAAGCTAGATTTTTTTTTTAAATAGATTTTTTTTAATAGATTAACTCCCAAACTTCCCAAGGACTACCCGGTGAAGGGTTCGCAAGGTAATAGACAAGATAACTGCACTTTAAGTCGCTTTGCCATTTCCGAGAGAATTAGGTGGCCTAAAAAAAATTATGAAGTGGGTTACTATTAAGAGCGGTAATAAATTTTTTTATTTATTTTTTTAAAATTTTTAAGAAAGAGGATGAGAAAGAGAAGAGATCAAATTAATAGGTTCGTGTTTTCAATATATCAACGAAAGTTGCTCCCCAATAACGGTGCCAAAAACTTGGTGGTCGCTAAGCTTCGAAGAAAATAAAAGCAGCCGAACTAGCAATCCAATGAGGCAAGTGTACCTATCAAACTGTAGCTAGGGGACACAAGTTTCGTATTGAAATCCGAGAACTGTTGAGTACATTTACTCACACGAAGGCTATTATTTTATCGACGGAAAATCTAGGGTTTAGTGAAACTAATTGCAATAAAGGAAATAAATCTATGCTAGAAAGAGAACTACTGCAGTTAATTAAAGAGCTATTAGAAGAGATTACAACGAAGGGTTGAAACTATGAAATGGAAATGCACTCGACCAAGAATCACCTCGGCAAAAGTCGACTAAGAAATGCGATAAAAACCTAAACTTAATAGGGTAAAGGACCTTGATTGTTGAGGTTCCTTAAGCTTGAACATTCTTCTCTCGAAGTCGTGCCACTATGTTTAGGAAGGTCCGACCGACTCTTGTCTAAATCGGAGGCCTAAAGCTCGCTTTACGCGGTGAACCCCACTATTGGATTTTACTCCAATCCAGGAGATTTGGATGTCTTCCTCTCTCGAGGGGTGTGATGAGTCCTCTTTATATACCTATTTTCGGACTCATCTAGGCTTATTTTCTTGTCTTTGCACACCGTTTTGCGTCATTTGCATTCCTTTTGGTTCGCTACGGTTTTCCACGTCTTGTGCACTCTTTTAGCCTATTTCTGCGTGTGTGTGTATTTCCCTTTTTGCTTGCATATTATTTATGTCTGTGACTGCCATGATCGACATCCCGTCCAGTTTTCCTGCAGGTTCTGGGATCGTGTGGGCGTCTGGCATCGGACTTTCCCCATTTTTGGCAAAGTAGTCAATGGTCGTGCGTTTTTACCCACGCACGACCATCGATCTCTTTGGCGCACGATCATCGGTCGTGTGCAGTCATGACCTCTCCTGTGAAAGTTCTGTCACGGCATATCGCACGATCACCAGCCATACCGCGCACGATCACTGCTCGTGCGCTGCCGGTCGTGCGCTGTCATTATATCTTTTTCCACTTTTCTGCCTCCATATCGCACGATCACTGACTATATCGCGCACGACCACTGGTCCTGCGCCAGTGATCGTGCGCGCTGTTTAAATTCTGTTTTCTATAAATAGTGCAGGTTTCGCCCTATTCGAGAGATTGGCCAGATCCGCGATTTTTTCGCCGTTCTTCGTCTCGGACGAGGGTTTCCTCCGCCCTCCATCATCCTCCACCATAGGGAGTTGCTCCGGGCAAGCATTCAACGCCAAATCATAGCCGGAGCTTCCTCTCGGCCTCCTCCTTCATCCCCAAGCTTCAAGCGGAGTTTTGACCTAGCTTTCTTCATCAAGCTAGGAGGAGCTGGAGCCGCAATCTACGGGTCATTTCAACGAAGAAGACGGGTCCATTGGGAGTGAGTGACAGCCTCCTCTACCCCGGACGCAGTTGAGGACCGAGCTTGGACTCGGATTGACAACCCGGGATTCCAACCATGAACCCTCAATAAGGCTTCGGATCCGGTCGATTCGCACACCTCTTCCTCTTGTATTTGATAGCTTAGCTTAACTCTTTGTATTGATGAAGTATTTTTATTGATTAGCATTTTCACTTATTCATGTCTATGTGAGTTATTGTGATTTTGTTATTATTGCTTGAGGTGCGCTATATTCCATCCTCCATCCATCCACCCTTGTCGCACTAGCAATTGCTAGTGGCGTGCGTTGTGAAGAGGTGCACACGACCCTCATTCCGCCGTTCTAACCACCTCATCCGCTAGCCTACTCTTCCATCCGCCAAGCGATTCGGTGCATAGCGGCCCGTGTAGTTTCCATCCCGCCTGGCGAAGCAGTGCATAGCGGCCTGCATAGTAGGATTTCCGCCGTTCTCTCCACCTCATACGCTTGCCTACTCGCCCATCCGCCTACCGATTCGGTGCATTGCGGCCCGACTAGTCTTCCATCCCGCCTGGCGAAGCATCGCATAGCGGCGTTGCATAAGAGTAGTTGTTAGATTTTTACTTTATTTTCCACAACCATCAAAACCCCCATCGTTACCTTCGCCCCGAGGACTTCAATCTCAAGTCCTCCTCGACATTAACTCATCCCTTACTGTGTTCCTCAAGAGACTGACACTCGGGGATTTATTCCCAAACTTTATTACTTGTGCGACCGGTGCGCTTGCCGTAATTCCACGCATCAAGTTTTTGGCGTCGTTGCTGGGGAACACAGTCGTTTGAGTTTTTGAAGAGGTAGATGCGAGATAGTCGCCCTTGTCCATTTGTTCATACCCTGTTTTATCTTTATTTTAGTTTTTGAAATTGTTTACTTTATTTTTCCTGTCCCTTCCTTGTTTTCTTTTTTTTAATATTGCAGATCCGAGTTGTTTTATTCTTGTGTGTAGTAATTTCCGGTAAATATTTCTGTTCGGGATGGATTCTGCTGCCGAGAGTCGTATTATTGACGCTTTGCGGAGATGCTTCGATGTCATAGCTGTTTCTAATGCCGAGCACTGTTTTCGGTGTATTCTATGTCAAGGTGTGGGCCATATGTTGAAGGATTGCCCTCGCTTGTGCAAGCCTTCTACCTCTGTGGACGCATCCGCAGCAGTCCCCTGTTCGCGGGAGACTACTGTGGATGGGCCTACCAGGGTGTTGCCTGGCCCATACACTGACATGGCGCACCTTGCTCGATCTTTGCCCGTTGAGATTACGGAAGAATCTCTCGCCGCATATAGTTCCTTCATGGGTTCCTCAACCCCTTTTTACGAGCTCCCTTTGAGTGATCACTCTCACTCGGATGTTAGCCCGCAAGGAGTGGATCGGGAACTCATGGACGATCCTGTATGGGACGAGGAGAGTGTTCCGGTCGTCGACGGGGTGGCATCTGCGGATGATGTTGCGAAGGGGCCTGCGCATTCTATGCCTGATTTTGTGAGCAGCCTTGCCCCTACGCAGTATTTGCTGGAGTTTTCTACTCCTTTTTCTTGTGAGTCGGCTGATGATGCCGTTATTGTGGATGATTCGGTGCCCGAGGTTGCGCCGAAGTGGGATGAGGATTCTACTATCTCCGACGGAGAATGTGGATCTTCGGACCACTATGACGCACCCCGGTGGGACGAGGAGTATTACCTTTCGGATGCGGAGGTTTGCACCTCCCTATCTGACGAGGCGATCCCCCTTTCCACCGCAGACTTCGAGTTCTCGGATTCTCCCCAATACGACTCATATGACACTGACGATGATCATTGTTTGGATCCTGCTGGGGGTGTTACCGGGATCACTCCCACGATTTCTGATTATTTTTGTCCTTCTTCTCTTTTATTCCTTGATCCCCCTTCCATATCTGAGCCTGTGCGGGTTGATTCTCCGCTGGTGTGCTGGGATGACGATGAGCCTTGTGCTCAAGCCGTTGACTCCTACGCACCTGTGTAGGATGACCCCTTGCTAGGCAAGGATTTGTTTTGTGGTGAGATGAGTGAGGACCAGTGCTCCTCCTCATCTTACTTCCTATTTCCTCTGCCTGCGGGGAGCAGGTATGATTATTTTGGCAGAGGAGTAACTGTTTTATCTCCGTATCGGTACCCGCTACCGCAACGGATAATGGAATAGTTACCTGTGCATTTTCTATTTCATAGGCCCATTAGCTAGAACTGTTTAGAATTTAATAAGTCGTGCTGGGATGACAGTAACCCCAGTAGTTATCTTTCATTTTCTGCATTTTTTTTTTTATGTCTAGCTTAGTTTAGTATTTTTTTTGTATATTTTTCTTTTGTTTTTGCGGAGCTCACCCCTGCAGGTATTCATGGAAACTACGCATTGGCGGGGTTGTGATTCTTCGTATGGCGGGCCTGCTTCTAGTTTTCACGCGTCTTCTGGTATGCTCACTAGCTGAGCATTGGGTAACCTCTTCCCTTAGCTCATTCTGATTTTAATTTCTATATCATTTGCTGTGTAGTTTAGTTTAAGTCTGGGGGAGAGTCAGTTTACCTTTTGCACGTGCACATTTCTTTTGCATACTAGAAGCTTTTTGTATTTTATTTTGTTTATGTTCATTGCATCGCACACCACTGCACCCACATGAGCGCGAGCTTAGCGGTTTGCGTGTCACGAGTTGAACCTGTATCTTTGTTAGATTTGGAAAATTTATGTGCTAGTTTAGGATTGTGCGACGGAGTAAAATGTTGGCCTTGCTGTGTTTCTAGTCAACTGCTCTCGTTTTGTATAGAAATTTGAGTAGATTTAATTTTTCTGTATGCTTATAGTTTTATATTCTTCTATCTGCGTAAATTCTTTTTATTCTACTCAAAAGTTGGTGAATCCGATGTGAATCAAACGGTAGCGTAGGAATGTGTGTAGCCGCCACTAGACTCGTATTGCTTGAGTCGGGAGGAAGGATTATCTTTCTCGGTTGCTAAGAACTTGCCCCAAGCTATTCTTGAAGCATTGGTACACGGTTAGTCTAGCGTGAGAGTGATGTAGGCCACCTTTTGGCCCGGTTGAGCTTTGTACCCATTCCTAACATCGCCCTTGCTAGCCCCTTTGTGCCTACCCTTCCTTTTGATTCAGCTCCACTATATTCGCCAAAGCCTTATAGCCTATCCTAGTCGCACACCCAAGTCGAGCTTAGAGTTTATATTTTCATGTTGGGATGTGATGTGGTGTTATTATTTGTGAATATGTGGAAGCGCGCCCAAGTTTTTATTTGCTGAGATTTTGAAAATAAAAAGAAAAAAAAATGAAATGTTTGTAAAAAGGAAAAAAAAATGATGAAAGAAAAAGTTTAATTGAAAATCTTTTGGAGATGATTTTGATTTGGAGTAGGCGGTGCACACACCCATTTAGTAAAAGTTAAGTGTGGGGGTGTGGTGTACCCGTGTTTATTTTATGGGCAGCGGGTACTAGTTTTGTACGTTAGCTCATTTGGGTTAGGTGCATACCCTTCATGTTTATCCTTGTTTTCCTCACCGTAACCCAAGCCCCATTATTACCCGAAGTCCTACGGACTTGCGCTTGAGTTGACTAGTGCCGTGGAGAGAGTGCGATCGGGGAAGCTTATGGTTTCCGACATTGGTGGATTCCTTTGGGGGTAATCTTGAGCCCCGGTCTTCGGCAATGCTCACCTTAGTGGCCTGTCTACTTTCTTCCTGCGTAGGACCGGATGATTCACCGTGATTCCACTTTTGAGTAATAATAAATTTTTGATACGCATTGTGAAAAATATAAAATATCTTGTATACTTAAAAATTTCCTCTACTTTATTTTTATGCACGCGAGCATGCGACTTCGCATGGTACTCCGTTTTGTAATTTCTTTGTTAGCTAGTTCATTTTCCCCATCTGCTTAGGTTTTGTTTGCTCGGGACGCGCAAATGGTTAAGTCTGGGGGTGTGATGAGTCCTCTTTATATACCTATTTTCGGACTCATCTAGGCTTATTTTCTTGTCTTTGCACACCGTTTTGCGTCATTTGCATTCCTTTTGGTTCGCTACGGTTTTCCACGTCTTGTGCACTCTTTTAGCCTATTTCTGTGTGTGTGTGTATTTCCCTTTTTGCTTGCATATTATTTATGTCTGTGACTGCCATGATCGACATCCCGTCCAGTTTTCCTGCAGGTTCTGGGATCGTGTGGGCGTCCGGCATCGGACTTTCCCCATTTTTGGCAAAGGAGTCAATGGTCGTGCGTTTTTACCCACGCACGACCATCGACCTCTTTGGCGCACGATCATCGGTCGTGCGCAGTCATGACCTCTCCTATGAAAGTTCTGTCCCGGCATATCGCACGATCACCAGCCATACCGCGCACGATCACTGCTCGTGCGCTGCCGGTCGTGCGCTGTCATTATATCTTTTTCCACTTTTCTGCCTCCATATCGCACGATCACTGACTATATCGCGCATGACCACTGGTCGTGCGCCAGTGATCGTGCGCGCTGTTTAAATTCTATTTTCTATAAATAGTGCAGGTTTCGCCCTATTCGAGAGATTGGCCAGATCCGCAATTTTTCCGCCGTTCTTCGTCTCGGAAGAGGGTTTCCTCCGCCCTCCATCATCCTCCACCATAGGGAGTTGCTCCGGGCAAGCTTTCAACGCCAAATCATAGCCGGAGCTTCCTCTCGGCCTCCTCCTTCATCCCCAAGCTTCAAGCGGAGTTTTGACCTAGCTTTCTTCATCAAGCTAGGAGGAGCTGGAGCCGCAATCTACGGGTCATTTCAACGAAGAAGACGGGTCCATTGGGAGTGAGTGACAGCCTCCTCTACCCCGGACGCAGTTGAGGACCGAGCTTGGACTCGGATTGACAACCCGGGATTCCAACCGTGAACCCTCAATAAGGCTTCGGATCCGGTCGATTCGCACACCTCTTCCTCTTGTATTTGATAGCTTAGCTTAACTCTTTGTATTGATGAAGTATTTTTATTGATTAGCATTTTCACTTATTCATGTCTATGTGAGTTATTGTGATTTTGTTATTATTGCTTGAGGTGCGCTATATTCCATCCTCTATCCATCCACCCTTGCCGCACTAGCAATTGCTAGTGGCGTGCATTGCGAAGAGGTGCACACGACCCTCATTCCGCCATTCTAACCACCTCATCCGCTAGCCTACTCTTCCATCCGCCAAGCGATTCGGTGCATAGCGGCCCGTATAGTTTCCATCCCGCCTGGCGAAGCAGTGCATAGCGGCCTGCATAGTAGGATTTCCGCCGTTCTCTCCACCTCATACGCTTGCCTACTCGCCCATCCGCCTAGCGATTCGGTGCATTGCGGCCTGACTAGTCTTCCATCCCGCCTGGCGAAGCATCGCATAGCGGCGTTGCATAGGAGTAGTTGTTAGATTTTTACTTTATTTTCCACAACCATCAAAACCCCCATCGTTACCTTCGCCCCGAGGACTTCAATCTCAAGTCCTCCTCGACATTAACTCATCCCTTACTGTGTTCCTCAAGAGACCGACACTCGGGGATTTATTCCCAAACTTTATTACTTGTGCGACCGGTGCGCTTGCCGTAATTCCACGCATCAGGGTGCGTACAACTCCCTTTACTCTTGAGCGCTCACATCAAACTATCGACCTCTCAGCTAGCTAAGAATGAAAGCAAAGGTGGAGAATATATATCGATGATATATCTCCAACCCAAGATAATTGAAGAGTAATTCGAGGTCTAAAACCCTAAAAAGAAAAGGTGGAATTAAAGCATCATTACTTAATCACTCAAACCTCTGATCATCAAGATCGAGTACAAGGAGGATTAGTTAATCATAATGAAGTGGAGGAGGGGGGATGAGTAGTAAAGCATAATAAGAACACAAGTAAGAAAAGAGCACTTTTATTAATAATGAAAGAGAGCTACACTACTTGAAATGAAAATTAAACTTACACGAAATTAAAATCCTATTCTAGCCCTACAATTATCAACTAAAACAAGTGCATAAATTACAATAAAAGCTATTACAAAGGCTAAAACTAAACTAGGGTTGAGGGAAAACACAAAATGAGAAAGAGAGAGAGAGAAGAAGAACACTAAAAAGAACAAGAAACAAAGGAGCATCACATCCCCTCTCAACCCAAGCTTGCTGGAATGGAAGAGGGTCTGAATTTATAGGAAAATTTCACGGGTTGGTCACGCCCTTCGATACGCCTTAGAGGTGGCGTGTTAGGGGGCATGACAGGTATGAGTTTGACCTCAGGCTCTAGATTATGGTGGGAAGGATGATTGCTTCTTTATGTAGGTGGACATGCCCTTGGTCACGCCCGTGTAGGGTGGGCGTGACACGCACATCGCGTCAAAATCATTGGTCAAAAATCCGTCAGTCATCGGAAAAGGAGGGGTCACGCCCTGTATTACACCCGTGATGGGAGGCATGATTGTACTGTCGGCATGCTGAGGCAAAATCGCATTTAATGTTGCGGTAGGCTTCAGGCAGAGGGAGACACGCCTCGTGTCACGCCCAGTGACATGCCCGTGGAGGGCGTGTCAGGGGGGCGTGACAGCCATTTTTCCGATTATTATGTCTCTATCATCAGGCTTCATCGGGATCGGGTGACACGCCCTAGGTCACGCTCTGGGAGGCCGTGACAGGGGGCGTGACAGGTCATTTTTGGCCAAACTTCTTGAAATCTGCAAAAAGACAAGAAAATGTTAGTGGCAATAATATTTATAGAAAAACAATAAAAAATAAACTAATAAGACATGATTTGTACATTATAAACTAGAAAATACGATAATACTTTAGGCTACAAACTTATTATTATTTATCTCTCTAACTAATCCCTCTTATGTCTTTAGATTGCATAAATCACTCTATGGTTTAAAGAAAGCTCCAAGAGCTTGGTATGAGACCTTAGCTATCTTCTTGTTAGAGCATAAATTTTCTAGAGGCATTATAGATAGGACCTTATTTAATATGCATTATAAAGTTAAAATATTATTAGTACTAATTTATGTAGATGATATAATCTTTGGCTCTACTGATTCCAAACTATGCAGAAGGTTTTCTTACTTAATGCATTCAAAGTTTGAAATGAGTAGCCTGGGTGAACTCTCTTATTTCCTTGGCCTCCAAGTGAAGCAATTGCCTGATGGCATCTTCATATCCCAATCCAAGTATGCTAAGGAGCTAATCACAAGTTTTGGGATATCAGATGACTCAGCAAAGAAAATACCCATGACTACTAATATTGTGGTTGACTCTGATGAACATGGAAAGCCTGTTGATCAGAAATTATATAGGGGCATTGTTGGGTCCCTATTATTTCTCACAGCAAGTAGACTAGAAATAATGTTTGTTATATGCCTTTATGCTAGGTTTCAAGTGAACCCCAAAGAATCTCATCTTATATATCTTAAAAGAATTTTAAGATATATAAAGGGTTGCCCAAATCTAGTCTCTGGTATCCAATTGAGTATGAATTTGAGTTGACTGGATACTCAGATGCTGACTTTGCTGGATGTAGAGTGGACAGGAAGAGCACATCAGGAACATGCCATTTCTTTGGTACTAGACTTGTCTCTTGGTTCTTCAAAAAGCAAACATCTATGTCTACCTCAACTACTGAAGCTGAATATATAGTAGCTGGGAGTTGTTGTTCACAGATGCTGTGGATTCAAAACCAAGTTCTAGATTATGGATATAACTTAAATAATTCAACTCTACTTTGTGACAATACTAGTGCAATTTATATTGCCCAAAATCAAGTTCATCATAGTAGAACTAAGCATATAGAGATAAGGTATCATTTCATTAGAGAGTGTGTGGACAAAAAGAAAATTAATCTTGTCTACATCTATAGTGATTTGCAAAGAGAAGACATCTTCACCAAACCCTTTGATGAAAGAAACCATCTATTCTTTCTAAATCAGCTTGGTATGATTAATGGAGAAGCTTTAATTTAACTTTCTGTCTGTGGTCGAAGAATTTACCATAGTTCGTCGACCTGAGATTGATGAACTGAAAAAAGTTCTTGAGATAATTCATCGACCTGAGATCGACGAACTCTCTGTGCGAGACTTCTTCATCGACCGAAGATCGATGATCTTGCTTCAGAAAATTTTTGTCGACCTGAGGACGACGAAAAGTTTTCCCTTCTTCAGACTGAGATCGACGAACTCTTTTGTCAATAAAATATTTCGTCGACCTCAGATTGAAGAATTTTTCTTTTTTGCAGGACGGAGTTTGTCGTTTCATATTCTGAAAAACATTATATCTAGGTTTTTTTCGAGCTCCATCTCGCTCTTTCTGTTCCCCTTGCACTGGATCTCTCTGTGTTTCCTTTGCAGGTGATCAATGGCAATCCCAGCAAGCGCTCTTTTGTCAATGAAGTTTGACATGGGTTTTGATATAGATTTCGAATCATTCCAGCACTCCGATCAGATTTTCCTTGACATTCTGAAATTATTTGAAGATCTACAATTGAAGAATCTGATGACCACCAGAATAAAGATTGCGGCGACAGAAATTAGAGAATGGGTTTTCACTTCTTCCTCTCCAGATACTTATACTATGGCGGGAACCATATCGGGTAACTTCATCTCTTTTACCCCCGCCGTCTTAACTAATATTTTTTGATTAGTTAATTGAGAAGAAGAGTTAGAGATCGACAGTGCTGAATTTGATGAGATGTTGATTAAGATGGGGTATTATGGAGACACACCCCATAAACTACTGAAGAAACATTTATCTACTAACTACAAGTTTCTAGAAAATTTTGTAGGCAAGGTACTGATGGGCAAGCACACAGCCCATGATTATATTGCTAGGCAACAATTCCTTGTTATGTGTGTTATTGTGAACAAGAAGCCTGTGAATTGGGTTAGAATCATGTTTGAGATTATTAAGAAGAAAAATACCAAGAAAGAGGTGTGTTTTGGAAGAATTCTTGGAATCTTCCTTCAGGCCATGGCTGCAGAATCCCTGTTCTCCCCGACCATATTCATTAATGCCTCCAAGAGGCTTACTTGTGCCATTTTGCAAGTGTGAGAGGACTATCTCCAAGCCATCCAAGGCTTCCTCCTCTTCCTCAAGACCTTCTGAGAGTACTAGGGCTGCTCCAGCCACTCCCCATCCTGCTGAAGATGTCTCCATTCAACCTCCACCTCCTCGTGATAAAACAACTTCAACATCCCTTCAGCATATTTTTACTTCTCAAGCCCATACACCAACTCCTCCAGCTTCTCCAATCCATCTTTTTTCACCAGTTCATACTCCAGTCCATTATCCTTCACCACATCAATCCCCTTAAAATCAACCATAATAAATTCTATCTCAAGTGCATGCAACTACATCAGAGCATGTCATTGTTCCTCTATCTCCTCTTCCTCCACATCTTACTGATATCCCCCCTCACAACATATCTTCCTTACCATCATTTGAACTTATGTCATCCCCCTCCTTACTCCATCACCTCAAGATGAGCCAATGCCAAATTCTTCACCCTTTTATCCATCATCATCCTCCATTAACCCATCTATATCAACTTAAACCCCTCCTGAGTTCATGGTCATAGATTATCCCTTCATTGTCTCCATCCTGGACCATATCACTCAAGTCATAAAACAACTCATAGCAGAGGCTATTTCACCTCTTGTTGCCTCCATTTCATCTATTGCTGCCCTACTTTCTGCCTCCTTTGTCCCTCCTTCTTCAATAAGGGGCCTGGTTCTAGTGCTTATTGAAACCACCCAGGGGGAGATACTAAATGAAGAAGCAGCTCCAGCAGTAACAAAAACAGCTCCAACAGCAACAGAAAAAATTTTGCAAATAGTTGAGGTCACAACAACAGATGTAGATATGGTTTCATAGGCTGATATATTGGATGTAGATCTGCTGATTGCAGATATTGTGACTGATGGTGATTGTTATATCAATCCCTCATTTGTGCCTCCTTCTTCAACAAGGGGCCTGGTTCTAGTGCTTATTGAAACCACCCAGGGGGAGATACTAAATGAAGAAGCAGCTCCAGCAGTAACAAAAACAGCTCCAATAGTAACAGAAACAATTTTGCAAATAGTTGAGGTCACAACAACAGATGTAGATATGGTTTCATAGGCTGATATATTGGATGTAGATCTGCTGATTGCAGATATTGTGACTGATGGTGATTGTTATATCAATCCCTCAGTAGACATTTTTAGTTGATTACATCTTTCAGTATAATTTATCTGAATTCTTTTCTTCCAGCAGTTAAGCCACCCTTTGCTATAGTTTGCTACACTCCTTCTATAAGCCCTTAAGTTGTTAGTCAACTGAAGACAAGTTTTGCTTCTAACATGGTTGTGGAACCTGTAGCCCCAACCTATGTAATGGATGATAGTCCAATCCCTAGCTTAGATGATCTGATTACTCTAGATGTTGCTCCAGAGCTTGCACTAATTCAGAATGATCCTAAGATAAATGATTTTCTGTCTGCTGATAAAGATATAGAAGAATCTCAGATGATCAAAGAGAATGTTGCTCCACCTACAGTTTCACTATCTCAAGCTCTTCCTCAGGCTGAAAGATAGATTTCAAAAGAAACCTTAAATGAGATTGATGCATTATATGATAACCCTCAAAGTTCTTCTGATGAAGACATAGATGATGATTCTGATGGATCTGATGATCCTAAGTCTAAGAAGAAATTTGAAAAAAGAGAAAGATTATTCCAAAGGCTGCTCCAAAGCCTAATCCTACCAATGACACTCCTTACTATATCTTGCAAAAGATAACTCCATATCCAGGTATGCCTCAGTGGATGTGGCTATCAAAGAATGAGCAAAAAGAAAGGAAGAAGAGGAGAAGGTATAGGTCTCCTCCTAAGAAATTTAGGAAAGACCCTCCTCCTCCTCATCCAACTTCAGGTGCCATTGGAAATGTTTCTCAAAGATCTGCCCTACTGACCAAGACTTATCAAATACATTCCAGGCATAGCAGTCAGCATTAATCTTCTCAAATCCATTCTCCTCCAGCTTCATTCATGAAAGCTCCTACAGACTCTGTTGCTGAATCAAAGCAGGACTCAGTCCAAACAGGCCAGAATCTCCTCAAATTTCCTTTGTAGATCTAGAACAGGAGAATTCAGCTAGAATAGCCAGATTACATGAGCTGATAGGACTTTCACAAATTAACAAAGCCAAAGCTGAAGGAAAGGATCCTTCAAAATTCTCCACCATGTCTTCATTAAGAAAAGAAGAACTTAAAAGGTATGCAAAGGAAAATAAATACTTTAACTTTGATGACTATATGAAATTGCATCCAGAAGCTGTAGTGCCCAGAGCAACCTCTCTCAACATCATTGGTGCCTCTGACATGACAATGTCTAAGAAAGAGGCTGCTGATCCAAAAAGAGAAATTATTATCAAGCAACCTGCTAAGAAGTAAGAGAAAGAAAATCCTAAGCAGAAACAGTGATTTTATTTTTGTTTTTGTTCTTATTTTTTAACTCTACATTGTTTAATCATGAAGCACATCTTGTAAATATCTACTGAATGTTTTATTTCTGTCAGATATATGTTTTCATGCTTTATGATTGTTTCTTTTATTTTGTTTTAGTGACCTCACTAAAATAGGGGGAGATTGTTGGATCCCTAGTTGGATTTGGGCTAAGTTCACTAAATTAAGTTAAGTCTGACCCATCTTATATAGCCAGGGTCAATTCTAGTGGTCCTAGAATTTAGGTCAAGTCATTAGGTACAACCTCCTTGGACCAGCTAGTAGAGGACCTCAAAAGACTCAGAATTATAAGATTCAGAGAATAGATTGTTCAGTTCGAAGTTCTTCGAACTCATCTCGACGATCGTCGATCTCAGATCGACAAACTCAGAGTTATTTCTCTGAGCTGAGCTCGACGAAATTCGAGCTCAGGTCGATAATCAGTTTTCATCAGGAATTCTCAGCTCGATGAACTCAGAGCACAATATTGGAAAGTTATTCTCTGAATACAATTCGCAGGGCTCAGTTTGATGAACTGGAATTCTCAGGTCGACGATCTTGGAAATCAGCTCGACGAATTCTATTATGAGGTCGACGATTTTTGTCCCGCTCTAGAATGAGAAATTTTCTTCCATTTGTCCCTTACTTTCTATATTATTTAGCAGTAATATTCTTCAGTAACTAATGCTCATATTCTTCTGAATATAGTCATTATTGGCAGCATTAATTATGGCTTTCATCTGGGTAATTACTTGCTTATTTTATTAGGGATAGTTGGGGAAACTCATTTAAGTCTATATTCAAGCAGTTTGCATTCTCCTGACCAGTCATCAATTAATACAAGAATTCAAAATTTAAAGGAGAAATTGACTGCAGAATATAAAAGAGATTATTCACTTTTCAATGGACAGACACAGAGATACTGAGCAATAAAATAAAATATACTGAGCCAGAGATTCTCAAAAAAAATATACAACAAACAAGAATTCTAAGAGACAGAGACTGAACCTTCAGAACTCTCTCATAGTGCAATCTACATTCATCCTTGTCAAATCTTGAAATCTGAAGAAGAACATTCATCACAAATCAAGAGTCTTCTTCATCTTCAGAGCCTGGAATCTTTAGAGACATTCTTTCAATATCTATCTACTGGATTCCTGGTTATTAATAAAACAAGGCTGAAGACCTACACACTAAAGCAAAGCTCTATTCTTCCTGAACCATTCAACTTCTTAAGGGAGCTTTGTCAACATTAAAGATCCACAATTCTTCTCTATTGATTAGAGAAAGAGAAGACACCATCACCTCCTCTCACCTCCTATAAAAGAGTTTTAACTCCCTTCAAAAGTTAACCACTTGGTGGTCAAGTCACCTGATCAAAAGACTTGGTTTGTTTTTGGGCACCTGATCAAAAGCCTTAAGGGTTGTGATATCTTCCTGCAAATAGGTATTGTGGTGGCAGTCACCTGATCAAAACCTGCTAGTGGATTCCTACCAGGGTGGTAGAAGAGTGGATGCACCTAGTTGGGGAACAACTATAAAATTCTTGTGTTGTCTGGTTGTGCTCATTTTCTGTTTTTTGTCTTTCCGTGGTTGTGATAGATAAAATAACTTAGCATGTTTTTCTTTTCTTTATATATTATTGGTTTCACCTACTATCACTCTGATATAAAAGTTTAAAACAGCAAAAAAATTTAATACTCTATTTACCCCCCCCCCACCCTCTCTAGAGTAAGTCAGATATAACCCCTCCTTTCAATTGGTAACAGAGGGATGTTCTCTTGGTTGAACAAGGTAACACTTGAACCAATAGATCCTTATTAGATCTAAATTTCTCTAGCTTATTTGTCATAGCATGGCACAAAACAAGGATTATGCAAGCACCAGACCTCCAGTGTGCAACTTAAATAAGTTGGCCATCTGGAAGGCAAGAATAAAACTTTACATGAATTTTATTGATGAAGAAATTTTTAATTCTATTTTGACAGGAACCCCTTAACCTACAGCAGAGACTGCATCCACATTAACTTCAAGCACTCATGAAGTTCCACCACCTGAGTGGACTGATGCTCAGAAGAATGCCAAAATAGCTGAAGCAAAAGCTATGAATATACTGTCTCAAACCATGTATGGTGATATCTACCAAAAGTTGGTTAAATTCACATCAGTAAAATAGATCTAGGACTCTCTTAACTAGATGGTGGCGGGTTTAGTTGATGAGAGAAAGGATAGAAGATCCAACCTCATCTCACAGTATGAGAACTTCAAAAAGAAAGAATCTGAATCAGTGGCAGATATGTATAATAGACTAAGTGTTATCATCAGTGAGCTAAAATCCTTGGATAAAGACAACTCATAGACTAAGATAAATGACAAAATTCTAATGTTCTTCCCCAGCACGTGGGACTCCAGGATATGGCCAATCAAGGAGGCCAGAAGTTTAAATGAGATTTACACTGAATCTCTCCTTGGCAAGCTCAAGTCTTATGAGCAGTTGATCAAATCCAGAGAGGCTACTGAACATAAGACTTCCACACCATCAAGGAAGGAGCACATCATAGCTTTCAAGTCAAATGAAGAAGCAGAAGCCCCAACAATCAATGAAGAATTCCTAAGACTCTTAGCCAAGAGATTCTACAAGATGGGCAAGAAATATTTTAGAAGAAAGTCATCAAGGCAAGATGACAAGCCCAAGTATTACAAAACCCCAACTAAAGAAGTTGTTTGTTTTGGCTGTCGGAAGCCTTGACACTTCATCTCAAAGTGTCCAGAGAACCAAAATAAGGAGAGGAGAAGAGAAAAGGAAACAAGGAAACAACATTACAATAAGACCTCCTCCAGCAAGCTGAAGAAGAAGGCTGAGGTAAGTACCGAAAGATATAAAGCTCGTCTGGTTGCTCGGGGGTTCTCCCAATAGTACGGCGAAGACTATAAACAAGCATTTAGTCAAGTTGCCAAGATGACTTCAGTGCGGGTGTTGATCGCATTGGTTGCTTGCCAAGGGTTTAAGATGTGGCACCTTTATATAAAGAATAAATTTCTTTATATGTAGATAGATAAAAACATCTTCATGGTTCAACCACTAGGTTATGTATCTGAAGATCATCCAGACTACGTCTGCAAGCTTCGTACTGCTCATTATTGAATGAAGCAGGCTCCACGAGCAAGGCATGGGAAGATCGCAGAATACCTCCAGTTCTGCAGATATTTTGCCTCTAATTCAGATTCAAGCATGTTAATAAATAAGTAGGGGGAGGTTCATGTCTTGGTGCTATTGTATGTAGACAACATGGTCGTCATGGGGAACTCTGATAAGGAGGTAGCTAGGCTCAGGGCCGAGCTACCTATTCGGTTTGAGATGAAGGATTTTTGTGAGCTCCGCCACTTCCTTGGACTCAAGGTTGAGAGGAAGAAGAGCGGGATACTCGTCTCTCGAAGGGGCTATACTGAGCGGATCGTTCATTAATTCGACTTGAGGGAGGGAAAGAGTAGCTCTACTCGTCTAGATTATTGCCTGAAGCTTCGACGAGATGAGGTGAGGATTCTTCCCGATCTCTTGATTTTCAGAGATCTTGTTGGGATCTTGATTTACCTGATGATAACAAGGCCAGACATTGCTTATGTTGTAGGCCAAGTTAGTCGTTATATGGCGGAACAAAGAAAACTTCATCTGGTAGTGGCAAGGAATATTCTTAAGTCTGTAAAGACTACTTCTGATATGGGACTTTTGTATAGGAGGGACATGGGCTTTTCACTGTGTTAGATCCCTAGTTGGATTTGTGCTAGGTTCACTAAATTAGGTTAAGCCTGACCCACCATGTATAGCCAGGGTCAAGTCTAGTGGTCCTAGAATTTTGGTCAAGTCATTATGTTCAACCTCCTTGGACCAGCCATCAGAGGACCTCAGAAGACTCAAACTTAAAAGATTCAGAAAACAGATTGTTTAGTTAAAAGTTCTTCGAACTCAGCTCGACGATCGTCGATCTCACATCGACGAGCCCAGAGTTATTTCTCTAAGCTAAGCTCGACGATATTCGAGCTCAGGTCAACGATTAGTTTTCATCAGGAATTCTCAACTCAACGAACTAAGAGCACAGTATTGGCAAGTTATTCTCTGAATACAGTTCGCAGAGCTCTGGTCGACAAACTTGAATTCTCAGGTCGACGATCTTGGAACTCTGGTCGATGAATTCTGTTTAGAGGTCGACGATTTTTGTACCGCTCTAGAATGAGAGGTTTTCTTCCTTCTGTCCCTTACTTTCTATATTATTTAGCTGTAATATTCTTGAGTAATTAATGCTCATATTCTTCCGAATATAGCCGTTATTGGCAGCATTAATTGTGGCTTTCATTAGGGTAATTACTTGCTTATTTTTTTTAGGGACAGTTGGGGAAACTAATTTAAGTCTATATTCTAGATGTTTGTATTCTCCAAATCAGTCATCAATTAATGCCATAATTCAAAATTCAAAGGATAATTTTACTGCATAATATAAAAGAGATTTTTCTCTTTTCAGTGGATAGACACAGAGATAATAAGCAAGAGATAAAAATATACTGAGCCAGAGATTCTCAAAAAAAAAAATACAGCACACAAGAATTTTGAGAGACAGAGACTGAACCTTCAGAACTCCCTCACAGTGTAATCTACTTTCATCCTTATCAAATCCTGAAATCTGAAGAAGAACATTCATCACAAATCAAGAGTCTTCTTCATCTTTAGAGCCAGGAATCTTCAGAGACATTCTTTCAATATCTATCTACTAGATTCCTGGTTATTGACAAAATAAGGCTGAAGACCTACACCCTGAAGCAAAGATCCAGTCTTCCTGAACCATTCAACTTCTCAGGGGGAGCTTTGTCAACATCAAAGATCAACTAGTCTTCTCTATTGATTAGAGAAAAAGAAGACACCATCACCTCCTCTCATCTCCTGTAAAAGGGTTTTAACTCCCTTCAAAAGTTAACCACTTGGTTATCAAGTCACCTGATCAAAAGACTTGGTTGGTTTTTGGGCACTTGATCAAAAGTCTAAAGGGTTGTGATATCTTCCCGCAAATAGGTATTGTGGTGGCAGTCACATGATCAAAACCTGCTAGTGGATTCCTACCAGGGTGGTAGAAGAGTGGATGCACCTAATTGGGGAACCACTATAAAATTCTTGTGTTTTCTAGTTGTGCTCATTTTCTAGTTTTTTCTTTCTGTGGTTGTGATAAATAAAATAACTTAACATGTTTTTCTTTTATTTATATATTATTGGTATCACCTACTTTCACTTTGATATAAAAGTTTAAAACAACAAAAAATTTTAATACTCTATTCACCCCCCCCCCTCTAGAGTAAGTCAGATCTAACCCCTCCTTTCACTCTACATGACTACACTAATGCTGATTATGGGGGAGTCTCAGACGATCGAAAGTCGACGTCTGGTTATGTTTTCTTATGCAGATCAGCGGGTATTTCATGGTGCAGTAAAAACCAAGACTCGGTGACCGTCTCTACTACGGAAGCGGAGTACAAGTCTTCGGCTTTGGCAGCTCGGGAAGCCATCTGGCTGAGGAGGCTAGTAGAGGACTCCATGACAAAGTGCGAGGTCCAACTCTGCTTTGCGGTGACCACGAGAGTGCCCTAAAACTGGTTAATAATCCAGTTTGTCCCGCGCAGACCAAACATATAGAGATTGAGCACCACTTTATTTGGGAGAAGGTATTGGAGGGGTCTCTTATAGTTGAGCATGTGTGGAGCGAGGACAACATCGCGGATATCTTCACTAATCTGCTTTCAAAGGGGCCATTTGAATGGTTATGGGGACGGCTGGGTTTGGTCACCACTTCTCACTTTAAGGGGGGTGTTGAAAATGTTGAAGTGAAAGTGGGTGTTGATCAGGCAGACTGCGCAGCCTGGGCAAAAAGTCTTACAGACTGGTGGTGCATCTTGAGCGGTCTGGTGTTGCGGCCTGGTGGTGTGTCCTTGGTGGTAGCCGTGCAGATAGGTTTAATATCTGTGGTCTGGTCGGACTGGGTTGGATTCCATTAAGTTTGCTCTATGCAGACTGTTCTTGGAGCTCAGGAGATCGGCATTGTCCTGTGCCCTTAATCTCCTCTGGTGGTGCAGTTAGGAGGTAACCACGGAGTTCGTTGTTAGGCGAATTTGATTGGAGCTGGCGGACTAGGTGGACTATTTTTCTTGTCTGCGGAGCTTTCCCTAGAGGGTCTCTGGTTGGGGACTTGGTCCTGATCTGTGATAAGTTCAGTTTGATTGTGAAGTCCGCAATGTCCGCTGGTTGACCGGGTGGTCTGTGCCTTTGGTCTTGGACATTATTTTTGTGGACTAGTTCGGTGTCCATAGGGATGCGAACTGGTTTCTATCCCCCCTTATTTGATGGCAGGTGGATAGGCTGGTGTCCGGCCTCGTCCATGCGGACTGGGCGGACTACTCTGTGCGAGCTACGAGCTGGGGTAGTTTTCCTATCAGCTAGGGCGATGACCTCAGTCCTCTCTACGCCTATAAATAGGACCCCCTATGATATCATAATTAACTGAATAAACAGTAAGTTGAACGTGGGTTAATTGTTGCGGCCTCAAATTTTCTGTCCGCGCGGTTTGAGAAGGTTAACCGAGTTGTTATTTATAGGTTGTGCGACTAGCACTGAAAAGCCAGGATTTTAGGGCTGACTGCGGTCAAGGATCAGTGGAGCTTGTAGTAAATAATTAGCTGTTTGCAGCAGGTAGCAGTCGCGGCCAACCGATCTTCTCTCCTTTAGCTTTCCCTGTTTAATAACTTGTCTGTCGGTCTCGGTTGTCTATTCTTCAGTTCGGCAGTGGCTTTGTTCGCGGACTCTGGCAGATAGACGACCTTTGCAGTCAAGCAGCTTGTAGGGATTGGATAAAGTTGTTCAGCATAATAACGGGTTGTTCGCGATCTATGTGGACACCGTAGTTCATTTTGGTGTAGTAGAAGCTTGGCAGTCTCAGCGGTCTCGGCAGTCTCGGCGGTCTCTGAGGCAGTCCGCCCGGCTTATTGTTATTTCTTTGTTTATATTCTCTTCCTTTATACATCGGCGAATCATTTCTCGCCATGTTTGTCCTACCTTGTAAAGAAGATTGTTAATAATACAAGACTTGTTTCTTTCCTTCTGTTATTTCTGATTTATTGAGTTTGGTTTATGGTTGAGTGTTCATGCGTCTTGTTCCTGCTTTCTGCTTGATCAAGGTGTCATCTTGATAGCTTTGAAAGTTTTACTTGGTATCAAATCTATATCCTTGATCATCTTGAGAAATTTTAATAGCCAATAACCCGTGATGGCTACAAGTTCTGATTTTACTCAGAAATGAAGGAATCACACAATTAATTAATTCACTCATTCTTATTTCTCCTAAGTCAGAGAAGGGAGACAACTCCAAGAAGAAGCAAGATGTAGGTCTTCAAGAAAGTCTTCTTATCCTTTCAATAAGTTTATTAGAGGATTAAGGTGGATTTGTTCTACAAGTTCTTCAAAGAAATAAAGCGATCATCATCAAGAACATTATATATCCAGTGAAGAATCATTTCAGCCAGTCTGCTCATCAAGAACAAATCCTGTGTTACTGAATTGAAGAATCTGAATTCTCAGATAAGTCAGATCTTAGAGTTGTTATTTTCTGAGATTACTTTCTTTCTCATTATCCTCTTAAAGTTGTAAGATCTCTTTAAGATCTGAGTGGGTAGGAGATATATTCTCTGAGTTATAAGCCTGATTTATAAAGGCTTGGGTTGGGTTTCTTGAGGGACCTGAGGTAGGTGATTTGTATGGGATCACTGAGGTGTAAGACTTGTATAGTCTGAGAAAGGGTTCTTGAGGGACCTGAGGTAGGAGATTGGGTGGATCTCTGAGGTAGGACCTGTTGGTCTGATGTATAGTTTTATGGAAATAAACTGAGTTTATAAGATCTATTTATCTGAATTGAAGAGGAAGAGATATAACCTTATCTAGCACATTGCTAGTGAGGAAGAAGGGGGAAAGTGGATGTACCGTAGATAGGGGAACCACTATAAAATCACTGTGTTCTGTGGATTACTTGTGTTGTGTTCTTGTGAATGTTTATTTTCAAGTATCTACTGAACCTTTAGTATAAGTGACAAAGAAATTTAAAAGACACCTATTCACCCCGCCCCCTCTAAGTGATTAACTACCCATAGATTTATCTTTCAACATCCGAGGCAAGCACCCTCTGGGTCTCCACCTTCATCGCGTCAAACGCCTTCTTGAAGAAGGCATTGTGAAAGTGAAGGGATAGATACTACTCTAGAGGGGGGGTGAATAGAGTTGTCAAATTTTGCACAGACAAAACTTAATAGTCTACCCAACTCCCTTGGAGTGAAGTGCGGAATGAAAAGATTATAGATATTGATTTAACCTTAAAGCCTAACACAAGTGATGTGTATAAACACAAGCTAACTGTAATTACAGTTAAGCTTGGAAAAACCTAATCAGCAACTAGCAACCTAGTTATATCTAATCACAGCCACAATGCAGGAATTAAACAAAGGAATCCAGACGACACAAGGAAATTTATAGTGGTTCCCCAAACAACTTGGGTACGTCCACTCTTCTACCCACACGGTAGGAATCCACTCAGGTTTTTGATCAGGTGCCCTGCCACCAACAGAATCTGATTCAGGTAGATTCAGAAACCCTTTAGACTTTTGATCAGGTGTCTAAAAACCAAGCACAGGTTTTTGATCAGGTGCCCTGCCACCAAGGGATACTTTTGAAGGGAGTAATAACCTTGTACAGGAGGGGGAAGAAGGTTAAGATGTCTTCTCTATTTTACAATAGATTAGAGAAGCACAAAAAGCTTGCACTGAGCTAGAATGCTCTAAAGAATCAAGGCTCTCCCTGGCTCAATGATCTCCAGGTGAAGTCTTGCTTCAGTGCAGAAAAACTCTTCAGAAAATTCTGAAGGAAAAGCTACAGGAAGAAAGTAAATAATAAAATCAAAATGTTCTTCAAGCAGCAATCTTCTTCTTCTTCTTCTTCAAAGAAACTCTGAGTTGAACTTCCTGAAAGCAGGAGAACTCAGGTGAAGAAGAGATGAAGATCTTAACACTTCTCAGTTAGATGGAAATTGCTGAGAGCAGGAAGCTTGAGCTTGATGAAGGCTTAAGAGCTTGAATGAACACTGGTTGGCTATTAGCTTATATTAACTAGCTTGAATCCTTCTTCAAAGGGTTCTTTATATAATCATCAGCAAGCAACGGCTCTCTTCCATTTGAATTATTTGTCTTCTTCTGAGCCTTGAGACCTGGGCTGTAAATATCAAGAAGACAGAAATATCTCTGCAGCAAAACATTCTACAAAAAGGAATAAACCTCTTTCTAAGAAGCTGCAGGCTTAAATCAAATAATCAGAAGGACTAAATAAAGTCACATCAGAAATAATCTCTTTATAGCAAAGAGAAGACTTTTCAGTCCAACGGCTATAAAGGGCTGTCAGCAGATAAAGTAATTTAACGAGACAGCTAATAAGACAAACAACTTTATCTTAAAAGATTTTAACTCAGGCAAAAAGAATAGAGCAAATAATGCCTGGAAACTTTATCATACAGCTTAAAATAGAGTGCCAGAAAATGTATTAAATAATTAAATATAATAAATAAATATAAAATACAAAGGCAGACAGAAAACGTCGAACGACCTTCGAAGATCGTCGAACGACGCACGGAGATCGTCGAACTATCGGGCAGATAGTCGAACGATCCAGATAGTCGAACTATCGAAGAAGATAGTCGAACTACCCCGGCAGATAGTCGAACTATCAGAGCAGATAGTCGAACCATCAGATAGTCGATCTATCTAGGACAGATAGTCGAACTATCAAGCGCACAGAGATAGTCGACCTATCAAGCAGATAGTCGACCTACCTCAGAAAACAGATAGTCGATCTATCAACAGATAGTCGAACTATCAAAACAAACCAGATAGTCGATCTATCAGCAGATAGTCGAACTATCAGATAGTCGAACTATCAGGACAGATAGTCGAACTATCAAAGCGGAACAGATAGTCGAACTATCAACAGATAGTCGAACTATCAGCGCAGAACAGATAGTCGAACTATCAACAAATAGTCGAACTATCAGCGCAGAACAGATAGTCGAACTATCAACAGATAGTCGAACTATCAGCGCAGAACAGATAGTCGAACTATCAACAGATAGTTGAACTATCAGCGCAGAACAGATAGTCGAACTATCAACAGATAGTCGAACCATCAGCGCAGACAAGGCGTCGACCAACTGATAGATGATCGTCGATCAGCCGATAGACGATAGTCGAACGGCGTTCGACTATAGTCGAACGAAAAACCTACTTAACCAAATTCTCAATTTGGAAAAGCGAGGACTCTACAGCTAGACTTCTAACCATTGACCATAGATATTTCTTGGGTCAAGGGGCACAAAGGAGAGGACTAAACTCAAATCAAACTAGGGTACCAACAATCTCCCCCTATTTGAGTTAAGTCTCTCAAAATCTAAAACAGCTAGCAATAAAACACTAGAAATAAATTCAGCAAATAGTTAACAATAAACTAGCAGATTATCAATCAGATAAATAAATATAGCACAGCAGTTAATTAAACTATTAAGAATCTTTAGAGTCTGGTAAAGGATCAGAAGAACTAGAAACAAAGGAAATTTTTCTTAGAGGGTCATCTGATTCTTTCTTTGACATTTTTAGGTCCTGCGCACCAATGATCTTTAGTTCTGCAGCCCTAGGGACAACAGCTTCAGGGTGCTTTTCCATGTACTTTGACGGATCAAAAATCTCAGGATTAACCTGGAACTTTTCAAATTCTTTCTTTCTGTACGCTGACATGGTAGTAAAACCAGTTATATCTTTTCCTTCTGCTCTAGCTTTTCTTATCTGAGCTGCTCCTACAAGTTCTTGAAAGCGAGCCATCCTAAAGTTAGGATCGAGCTCAGGATTTTCATACACGGGCTCAGGAGAAGCAGCATCAGCTATTTTATCTAGATAAGACATTAGAGAATACTTAGCAGAGAGGTTCTTGCAAGATATCTTAAAACAAAATAAACTATTTACCTTTCGAAATACTTTTCTCAGATTGAACTGGAGATGGAGATGTAATTCTCTTCTTTGGAGAAGGAGGTGGGGAAAAGGTTGGTCTTTGAACCACAGTCTCCTTCATTTGTCTTTGAGAACCATAAGATGATTTGCCTTGAGAGCTTTGATAACCTTGTCTTGGTTGGGGCTGAACAGACGCAGATTTTCCAGAGGAGGCAGAAGGATGAGCTGAAAGGTTCCCAGAGGCTCCTGCACCAGGAGGTGGAGGAGGGGGAATTCTGGGAGTCCATCTTGAGACAGGACTATCATACCTCTTGGTTCTTTTTCTTTCTTTTTGCTGATTCTTCGAAAACCACATCCAATGCTGGAATTCCTTGGATTTAGGGTCAATGCCCTTCAAAATATAATAAGGAATATCATTATCCTTGCTAGGAGGTGGAGGAGGAGCAGCTTTTCTTTTCTTTGCAGCAGATTTCTTTTTCTTTGACTTCTCAGAAATATTAGAATCATCATCATCAGACTGAGATGAGGGAGGATTTTCATAGGGATCATAGGCTTCTAAAACAGCCTTTTCTTTAAGCTTAAGATCAGATCTTTCTCTTTCCTCTTCCATGGCATCCAGAGCCAGAAGGGAGTCTAAATCCAAACCTGGAGAGTCATCCCAGATGGTTGACTTTTCAATTTGCAGATCTTTCTCTTTCTCTTTTAAAGATTGAACTCTTAAATCCCATGCTGCTCTTGCCTGATCTTCTTCCAAAACCAGAACAGGAGAGTCAACTTTGACTTCCTCTTTCTCAGACTCATCTTCTTTATTATCTAAGAAGGATTCCAACTCAGGGTCTACTTGAGTAGCAAGAATACTTGGGTCAGCCTCAGAAACTACTGCTATAATTTGAGCAGCTAAATCTTCTTTAATAACATCTGTAAAATTATGAATACATATCTGCTAAATAAGCGATAATCATTCCTTCAAGGTATTCACAAACTATCAAATTAATCGACTCATCAACAAAATGAAGGAAAGAGTTACCTTCATACTTAACCATCTCCCAGCAGTCATTCAGATATGAAGTTATAATTCCTTCCAGGAATCTAACTATCACAGGAGAGGTAAGATCTTCTAAGCAGACTTTAACTGCAATCTCAGATAACAAGATTCCATCTGCTATCTCCTTATCAGACAAAACTGGAGCTATTTCTTCTTCAGCAGGGGCAGATTCTTCCTGAGCAGTCATTACAACATCTGGAATTATTTCTATCTCAACTAGAGCAGATTCTTCCTGGGCAGCCATGACTGTATCCTTTAAAGCTGGAGGAGAGGCAGGATGATCTGGGGCATCTTCATGGAACATCTCCCCCTGCCTGATTTCAGTGGACACTGAAACCAGGCCCCTAGAGGAAGATGGCTCAGCAGACTTTGAAAGGGATTTGATGGAGGTAGATAAAAGATTAATGGAGGCTGCAAGGGGAGCGATTGCCTCGTCAATCATGGTTTTGATTGACTGGGTAATCAGCTCCACAATGCGGGAGATAAGCTCTGGAGAAATTTCAAAAGATGAAGGATGAGAGGTGGATGGAGCTGCAGCAGATATGGTAGTGGTGCTGGGATGAGAAATGATCTGAACAGGGGATCGAGCAGGAGAGTTAATTGGGGAATGAATAGGAGAATGAATTGGAGATACAGGAGGAGTAAGAATTCTCTCTGATCCTAACAGATCAAAGCTAGGAGCAGATATCCTAGCCAGATGAGTAGGTAGAGGAGAGGCTGGAGGGGAAAGAGGAACAACCGTAGTTGTTTCTGGAGCAGCAGAGGAAGAAAGTCTTACTTCAACTGAAGTTGATGGTACTTCAACTGAGGCAGACGGCAATGCAGAGGAGGAGGAAGGAAGAGCTGAGCCAGCTTCAACAGGTTGAGGAGCGACTGATGCAGTCCTTGTGTCCTCAGATGTTGCTGGAGCAGATTTCACAAACGTCCTCTTCCACTTAGAGAACAAGTGGGGATCCATCTTCTTGCTGGCGTTGATTGTTGTTGCAGTGGAACTCAGCAGCTGGGGATATCTTTCTTTAAGGAAGATTCCAATGACCCTTCCTAGGGTGACTTCCTTCTTACCAGTCTTTTTCCTGATTAAATCAAACAAAACTACAGCCCAATCTATCCTTTTTCGATTAACAATCGCACACATGAGTGCGAATTGCTGCCTTGTTATATTGTCGTGAGCAGAGTGCTTACCCAGAAGCACTTTTCCTACTACCTCAGCGAGGAACTTGATCTTGAAGGGGAAGTTTACTTTGAGCAGCTTGGTGGGAATGCCCTCAGCATGTCCCAGCTCAACCAGCATTCTTCCAAATTCCTGAGCATCTTGCTCATAATCCTCTTCACCAATAACTAAACCAAAAACATCAGATAAGACGGCCGGAGTCAGGATAACTTCTTCTCCGCCTATGGTACCAGTCATCGATTCGTCTGTGGAAGACGACGTGAAAGCCCATTCTTTGATTTCTGGAATGTTGATCTTAATCCTTTCAGACATTAACTTCTCTAAACCCTGATCCCTGCAGAGCTGGAGAACTTCCACGATTCCGGCATCGCAACTGCTGAATGCTTCGAAATCCACACTGAATCCTGCATCAAACTTTACGACGGCTAGAACAGCTGGGGAAACCGCCATTGATTCGCTGGAGAAAGCTCGAGAAAGCTGCAGAGAACGAAGAAGACGAAACGCCCGGAAATCGCAAGCGGGAAAGCAGAATGCGAAAGGGCACGCTCCGTCGACGATAAAGCAAAAGATCTTTTAACCTAGGTCGACTATCGGTTTTATATTAGACCGGAAATAGTCGATCTATTAAAAAGATACTTGACCCGATAGTCGAACGGCCGTTCGACGATCGGCTCAGAAGCAGAGTAGTCGAACCATCGTTCGGCTATTTCTGGCTTCACACGCAATAAGCTGTCGTCGTTCAGAGGTCGACGATGAGCTCAACCTGTTCGACGATGGTCGAACGTCGATCGACGATCTTCAAACAGATAAGCTATCATTAACCAGAGGTCGACGATAGGCTCAATCCGTTCGACGATCTTCGATCATCGTTCGACGATCTTCAAGCAGATTTCAACAAAGGCAGATATAGTCACACTTAGTCTCGTCCATTAATCATGCCTAGTTGAACTAAAAAGAACAGATGCTTCTGTTCATCTAAAGGCTTGGTGAATATATCACCTCTCTGAAACTCAGTGGATATGAACTCAAGACAGATCTTGTTCTTTTCCACACAATCTCTCAGGAAATGGTGCCTAATCTCAATGTGCTTCGTTCTAGAGTGCTGCACTGGATTTTGTGCAATAGAGATAGCACTGGTACTATCACACATGATCTTGGTGTTCTTGTGTGAGTAACCATAATCCACAAGCTGGTTTTGAATCCACAGGATCTGTGAACAACAACTGGCAGCTGCTATATATTCAGCCTCTGCAGTTGAAGTTGAGACAGAAGCCTGCTTCTTATAGAACCAAGAGACCAATCTCTCTCCCAGGAACTGGCAAGTTCCTGAGGTGCTCTTCCTGTCAACTCTGCAACCAGCATAATCAGAATCAGAATATCCAATTAATTCAAACTCTGACTCAGCTGGGTACCAAAGTCCTAGATCTGGACATCCTTTCAGGTATCTCAGGATTCTCTTTAGAAGAATCAGATGAGATTCCTTGGGGTTGACCTGAAATCTAGCACAAAGGCATGTAGCAAACATTATATCTGGCCTACTTGTAGTTAGATATAATAGGGAACCAACAATGGCCCTATAATTCTTTTGATCAACTGGCTTGCCGTGATCATCAGAATCAATAACTACATTAGTAGCCATGGGTGTAGGCATTGCTGAAGCATCAGCCATCCCAAATTTCTTTACCAATTCCTTGGCATATTTGGATTGGGAGATGAAGATACCATCAGCATCTTGCTTAACTTGGAGACCAAGAAAGTAAGACAGCACACCCATGCTACTCATCTCAAACTTAGAGTGCATCAGGTCAGAAAACCTTTTGCAAAGTTTGGGATCAGTGGAGCCAAAAATAATATCATCTACATACACCTGAACTAACAGGATTGTGTCCTTGTGATGCTTGACGAAAAGGGTTCTATCAACTACTCCCCTAGTGAAGTTGTGCTCTAACAGGAAACTAGCTAAGGTCTCATACCAGGCCCTAGGAGCTTGCTTTAGTCCATAAAGAGCTTTCTGCAACTTGAAAACATGTGAGGGCTGAGTCGAAGAGACAAACCCTGGTGGTTGTTCAACAAACACCTCTTCCTTAAGCTCACTATTTAGGAATGCACTTTTGACATCCATTTGGAACACCTTAAACTTCATGAAGGCTGCATTGGCCAAGAAGATCCTTATTGCTTCTAGCCTTGCAACAGGAGCAAAGGTTTGGTCATAGTCTATACCTTCCTCCTGTCTGTAGCCCTGAGCTACAAGCCTAGCTTTATTCCTTACTATGATTCCATTTGCATCTAACTTGTTTCTATACACCCACTTGGTGCCTATGATCAGTTGGCCTTTAGGTCTTGGAACCAAAGTCCAAACTTTACATCTCTCAAATTGATTGAGCTCCTCTTGCATTGCAATGATCCAGTGGGGATCTAGCTCTGCATCTTTAAAGGTGAGGGGCTCAACCTGTGAGAGGAAACAAGCATGCATCACATCCTGTCTTAATTGGTGTCTTGTTTGTACACCAACTGATATGTCTCCAATCACTTGAGATGTGGGGTGATCTCTAAGTGTGACAATATCAGCAGGTGGGATGTGATCTTCAGCAACAGTTGGGATTAATTCCTCAGGAGGAATTTGATCTACTGTTGGTGGTACAATAACAGCTTCAACAGCTTCAGCAATGTCTTCATCACTGTCTGATTCAGTGATCTGAAGAGTTGATAGTTGGAGAATTTCTTGAGGGGCATCAGGTACCTGCAAAGAACTGGAGGAAGGAGAATTTTCTTTCTCCTTGTAAAACATCTGATGCTCATCAAATGATACATGCACAGATTCTTCTATCTTACAGGTTGATTTGTTATAAACCCTATAAGCTTTGCTTACTTGGGAATATCCAAGCATGATTCCCATTGAAGCTTTTGCTTCAAATTTTCTAATATATTCTTTATTATTGTTATGAATATAAACAATACAACCAAAAACTCTAAAGTAATTAATTTTTGGTTTCTTTCCTTTAAGCAACTCATAAGGAGTTTTACACTTAAGTTTGTGTATCAAACTTCTATTCAAGACATAGTTGGCTGTACTAACAGCTTCTGCCCAATAGGATAGAGGCATGTTAGCATCTGCCAACAATGTGCTAGCAGCTTCAATTAGTGTTCTATTCTTCCTTTCAACTACCCCATTTTGTTGGGGAGTTCTAGGAGCTGAGAAGCTATGTTTGATACCTTCTCTCTCACAGAATTCTTGCATGAGAAGAGAGTCAAACTCAGTACCATGATCACTTCTGATCAAGGCCACATGAGTAGAGTACTCAGTCTGCACACAAAGTAGAAAGTCTGTAAGGGCTTTGAAGTTATCAGACTTAGTTCTCAAAAAGAAAACCCAACTGAACCTAGAGAAGTCATCTACAATTACTAATGTGTAATACTTCCCTCCTAAACTCTGTACATTTATTGGGCCAAAAAGGTCCAAATGTAATAAATACAGGATTCTAGGAGAATCACTTTTATTTACAGATTTAAATGAATTCTTGGTTTGCTTGCCTAGCTGACAAGCCTTGCATAGGCTCTCCTTCTTGTAGGGGCAAGAAGGTAAACCTCTAACAAGGTTGTGCTTAGATAACCTAGATATATTTTTAAGGTTTACATGACTAAGCCTTTTATGCCATAGGGAATTATTATTAAGGGTTACTTCATTAAACAAGCAGATTTCAGAATGAGGTGAATTAAAATCTACTAAATATATATTACCTATTCTAATACCTACTAAAACAACATTATTATTCAAAGTAATATTGCAAGAGAAGTTAGAAAATGAAACCTGGTAGCCAGCATCACATAGCTGGCTGACTGAAATCAGATTATGCTTCAGTCCATTGACATAAGCAACTCTCTTGAATGTAACTACTCCAATGGTGATCTTGCCATAGCCTTCTGTCTGACCACAGCTGGAGTCTCCAAAGATAACCTTTGGGCCGAGCTTAGCTTTGAATTTTGACAGTAGATCTTTATTTCCTGTCATATGCTTAGAGCATCCACTATCCAAATACCACTTATTTTGAGTGATTGGATAGGCATTCACCTGCAAAACAATTATTTAGACAGAGTGGACCCAGGTAACCTTGGGTCCCTTGTTTTTCACATAAGAAAAACTGGAAATATATGAGAATGCAGGCTGAGGGTGATAACCTAGAGGGTGAGATCTCCTAGGTGGGATTCTCCATGCTGATGATGGGTCAACAAACCTAGGGTTTCTATTCTCATTTAGGTTTCTATGGAATTGGTTGTGATTTTGAAAATCATATTGAAATCGTCGATCGACGTTCGACGATGGGCGCTCAGATCGTCGAGCTTCGTTCGACCATGGAGCTTCCGATCGTCGAGCGGCGTTCGACGCTCTTTGCATTTCTTTAAAAAACTTCTTTCTCTTTTCTCTCTTAGCTTTATTTAGGGTTTTATTTACAAGGTTTACTTGCTCAGTGTTCTTCTTTCCACTAGCTGAAATGAAGTTCACTGGAGTTGAAAGATTATTTTTAAGCAAGACTGGGGGTTCACTGGGAGAAGCTCCTAAGCCTAGTTTATCATTACCTGACCTAGTGTTAGTCATGCTGGTAATTTCTAACAGCTTAAGGCTTCTACCATTAAGGGATTCTTCTAATCTCTTAGACTTAGCTAATTCTATTTTAAGAAATTTAATTTCTTCACTACAAGTAGTGAGATCTTCCTTTAACCTAATGTTTTCAGAGGCTATTGATTCTGAGTCAGCTAACCTATTTCTAAGTTCTTTTATTTCTTTTTCTGAACTAATTAAATCTAAACATAAAGATTTAAATTCTAACTTAAACTCTTCTGAAGTAAAATCATAAGATGAAAGTACCTCATCTTCAGTAGGCATCTCTTCATCAGAATCAGAACTCTCTGCAGCAGAGTGGTTGCTGCAGGCATCTATTGCCATTAGGCAAATTTCTTTTGCCTTCTTCTCTTCCTCATCTTCACTGGAGCTTGATGAGGAGGATTCTTCATCAGAATCACTCCAGGTTTCAGCAATGAAACCTCTCTCCTTCTTCTTGTTTTTGTAGGAGGATGGCTTGGAGTGCTTCCTGTGTTGTTCTTTGTCTTTTCTCTTTTCCTTGTTCTTCTCCTCTGGACACTCTGGCAAAATGTGTCCAGGCTTCCTGCAACCATAGCAAATAATTTCTTTAGCAGGAAAGCGATCATACCTTGGTTTGTCTTCATAGCGTGAAGACTTCTTCCTGAACTCCTTTCTCCCCATCTTGAGAAACCTCTTGGCAAACAGTGCCATAAGTTCCTCATTGGATTGGCTGCCTTCAGAAACATATGCAGCCTTAAGAGCTAGAGATTGCTCTTTTCTTGTTGGAGTGGGGGTCTTGGCTTCAGCTTCTGCTTCTCTGGTCTTCAGCACTTGCTCAAAAGACTTGAGCTTGCCGAGGAGAACTTCAGTTGAGATCTCATTGGTACTTCTGGCTTCTTTGATGGGCCAGATTCTTAGATCCCATGTGCTAGGGAAGCACATAAGGATCTTATCATTGACCTCTGTCAATGATATGTCCTTGTCCAGGGTCCTCAGCTCATTGATGATTGAGCTGAGCCTGGTGTACATAGCTTCAACTGATTCAGCATCAGTCTTCTTGAAGTTTTCATACTGTGAGATAAGGTTGGACCTCCTGTCCTTCCTTTCATCAGCTGAACCAGCTACAATCTGGTTCAGTGTGTCCCACATGGCCTTAGCTGAGGAGCAGTCAGCCACCTTCTGGAACACCTCATCAGACATTGTCTGAGCCAGTATGTTCATTGCCTTGGCATCAGCAATTTTGGCCTTCTTGTATTCATCATTATAATCTGGAGGAGGCACTGCACTTATATCAGATGATGAGGCAGTGGCAGCAGCAGGTGCTCTTTGGGGACCTGACAAAATAGAAGCAAAAATACTTTCATCAATAGAGTTCATATATAATTTAATCCTTGCCTTCCAGATGCCAAACTTTGCTAAGTTGCATGCTGGAGGTCTGGTGCTAGAGTAATCCTTGGACTGGGCCATGATAGTGAATATCTATAAGCTCTTGGTATCTATCAGGATCTTGTGACTTAGGTGTTAGCCTATACAGTCAGTCAACCTCCCTCTGATACCAATTGAAAGTGAAGGGATAGATACTACTCTAGAGGGGGGGTGAATAGAGTTGTCAAATTTTGCACAGACAAAACTTAATAGTCTACCCAACTCCCTTGGAGTGAAGTGCGGAATGAAAAGATTATAGATATTGATTTAACCTTAAAGCCTAACACAAGTGATGTGTACAAACACAAGCTAACTGTAATTACAGTTAAGCTTGGAAAAACCTAATCAGCAACTAGCAACCTAGTTATATCTAATCACAGCCACAATGCAGGAATTAAACAAAGGAATCCAGACGACACAAGGAAATTTATAGTGGTTCCCCAAACAACTTGGGTACGTCCACTCTTCTACCCACACGGTAGGAATCCACTCAGGTTTTTGATAAGGTGCCCTGCCACCAACAGAATCTGATTCAGGTAGATTCAGAAACCCTTTAGACTTTTGATCAGGTGTCTAAAAACCAAGCACAGGTTTTTGATCAGGTGCCCTGCCACCAAGGGATACTTTTGAAGGGAGTAATAACCCTGTACAGGAGGGGGAAGAAGGTTAAGATGTCTTCTCTATTTTACAATAGATTAGAGAAGCACAAAAAGCTTGCACTGAGCTAGAATGCTCTAAAGAATCAAGGCTCCCCCTGGCTCAAAGATGTCCAGGTGAAGTCTTGCTTCAGTGCAGAAAAACTCTTCAGAAAATTCTGAAGGAAAAGCTACAGGAAGAAAGTAAATAATAAAATCAAAATGTTCTTCAAGCAGCAATCTTCTTCTTCTTCTTCTTCAAAGAAACTCTGAGTTGAACTTCCTGAAAGCAGGAGAACTCAGGTGAAGAAGAGATGAAGATCTTAACACTTCTCAGTTAGATGGAAATTGCTGAGAGCAGGAAGCTTGAGCTTGATGAAGGCTTGAGAGCTTGAATGAACACTGGTTGGCTATTAGCTTCTATTAACTAGCTTGAATCCTTCTTCAAAGGGTTCTTTATATAATCATCAGCAAGTAACGGCTCTCTTCCATTTGAATTATTTGTCTTCTTCTGAGCCTTGAGACCTGGGCTGTAAATATCAAGAAGACAGAAATATCTCTGCAGCAAAACATTCTACAAAAAGGAATAAACCTCTTTCTAAGAAGCTGCAGGCTTAAATCAAATAATCAGAAGGACTAAATAAAGTCACATCAAAAATAATCTCTTTATAGCAAAGAGAAGACTTTTCAGTCCAACGGCTATAAAGGGCTGTCAGCAGATAAAGTAATTTAACGAGACAGCTAATAAGACAAACAACTTTATCTTAAAAGATTTTAACTCAGGCAAAAAGAATAGAGCAAATAATGCCTGGAAACTTTATCATACAGCTTAAAATAGAGTGCCAGAAAATGTATTAAATAATTAAATATAATAAATAAATATAAAATACAAAGGCAGACAGAAAACGTCGAACGACCTTCGAAGATCGTCGAACGACGCACGGAGATCGTCGAACTATCGGGCAGATAGTCGAACGATCCAGATAGTCGAACTATCGAAGAAGATAGTCGAACTACCCCGGCAGATAGTCGAACTATCAGAGCAGATAGTCGAACCATCAGATAGTCGATCTATCTAGGACAGATAGTCGAACTATCAAGCGCACAGAGATAGTCGACCTATCAAGCAGATAGTCGACCTACCTCAGAAAACAGATAGTCGATCTATCAACAGATAGTCGAACTATCAAAACAAACCAGATAGTCGATCTATCAGCAGATAGTCGAACTATCAGATAGTCGAACTATCAGGACAGATAGTCGAACTATCAAAGCGGAACAGATAGTCGAACTATCAACAGATAGTCGAACTATCAGCGCAGAACAGATAGTCGAACTATCAACAAATAGTCGAACTATCCGCGCAGAACAGATAGTCGAACTATCAACAGATAGTCGAACTATCAGCGCAGAACAGATAGTCGAACTATCAACAGATAGTTGAACTATCAGCGCAGAACAGATAGTCGAACTATCAACAGATAGTCGAACCATCAGCGCAGACAAGGCGTCGACCAACTAATAGACGATCGTCGATCAGCCGATAGACGATAGTCGAACGGCGTTCGACTATAGTCGAACGAAAAACCTACTTAACCAAATTCTCAATTTGGAAAAGCGAGGACTCTACAGCTAGACTTCTAACCATTGACCATAGATATTTCTTGGGTCAAGGGGCACAAAGGAGAGGACTAAACTCAAATCAAACTAGGGTACCAACACATTGACTGAGCTCCCGTTGTCGATGAGGATCTAGGAGATAGTAAAATTCTCGACCGCGGTCTGGATGACCAACGCGTCGCAAAAACGTTCTTCATGATCCGACATGTCCTTCTTGGAGAAGGTGATCTTCTCCTTCGGGTATGGGGCTAGAGATGTGGAGGAAATGCTCTAGTAATACATAGTATGAAGACTTGCCTTCTGGGTAGCCTCAAATCCCCCCCCATGGATCACTCTGATCCCACTTTGGGCTCCAACATCAGCTCGGTCCTTGCATCTGTCCTCCTCTCCCCTAGGCAGGACTTCTTTAATCCGCACTTACCGGCGGCATTGCTACTGTTGTTGCTCCCTTGTTCCCCTCAACTCAAGAAACTCCGGGTATGTGGTCGTAGCATGACCCTCCTCCTGATGGAAGTCGCAATAAGAAAACTCCACCCTGACTCCATGTCTTCTCCTCAGCGGTACCCTCCTCCTCTTCCCTAGGGCTATTGCCATAGCCTGATGTTGATTGGGGAGAGGAGGTCTTTGGCCCTGCCTCCAGCCTATAGGGTTGAATTGACCCTATCCCCCAGGCAGTTGTCTCCTCGATGGAAACCTCTCCACTGCCCTTGGTCCTTAGACTCTTGCAGCCTCCAGCCGAGCTGATTGTTCGGCTCCTAGCGCCCACACCTCGGCTGCTAATTCTGCTATTACCTCTACCTGGGTTCAGCTCTCCTCACCTCCTGACCTTTTCAACCTCCTGGCACCTTCTCCTCCTCTGTGGCCCACCTAGCCTGCTTCTAGATGAACTCCAGGTTTGACGACTCCCCGTTGACCTCCCTCGGTTTCCTCTCCATCAGCTCCTCAAAGGAGAGTGGCGGAACCCTCTTTAGCTCCATCCTAAAGAAGCCCTGCTATAGCCCTAGGGTGAAGGTAATCATTAGGGTATGCCTTGGCACCTCTTGGACTTGGATGAGCTCCTCTTGGAACTAGTCTATATAGCTCCCTAGGGTCTCGTTCACCCCCTTCTTGATGTGGAACAGGGACTCAAACTCACGCTTCCTCTTCTTAGAGGTTGCGAACCTCAGTATGAAGCCCCGACATAGGTCTTCGAAATAGTAGATGGAGTTGTCCGGCAACTAATAGAACCAATCTCTTGCATTTTCCTTGAGGGTGATGGCAAAGAGCCTGCATTTGAATGCATCCGACTTCTATCAGATCAAAACCATATCCTTGAACCATTGGATATGCTAAACTAGGTCATCGTTCCCGGTGTAGTAGGACATCTCTGACTCCCAAAACCCCTCTAGAACTGGGGCATACGATACCAGCTCGTTGAAGGGATTGCCTCCCCCTACTGGGCGAGCTGGGGGATCTTGCACGCCCATCTCGCTAATCTGGGCTCCACTTGCCAAGCCGGGGAACAACAATCGCCCCTAAAGATCTCGCTCCCTCCCCTCCTGTGCTACCTCCTTCCCAGCTTGCCTAGATGGGGCATCCTCACCCAGGGCTGGAGTGGCGGTGATGGGGACGGTCAGCGTCGAGCACTCGGCATGCATGCTGAGTACAATCTTGACGAGGCTAAGCACTTCCTGCCTGAACTCCTCGAACATCCTGATGGTTGTGAAAGGGGGAGGGGGTGGTGAGTCGGCCCTTCCCGAACCTTATCCTTCTCCTCTTGTCATCGAGCTCACTAAAGATTTTTGGTGCTGATCACTCTCCACGCTCACTGACCAAAATTATTGAACCTGATAAATCGATCTTTGTGGAGTTCGACCCTTGGGGAAGAGGTGATCACACACTTACTTCTCTCTCATAAGATAAACAACCAAGATGTAGCACAAGGAATGGACCCAAGGCTCCAACACGTAGGTCCCACCACACACCTGGAAGATCTTACAGCGCCTCCCCTCCTTAGCTAAGTGCTGAGCTAAGGATACCTCAGAAAGCGCAAGAAGACAAGGGCACAAGTAAGCATGCCTTCTAAGGTACACCCTTGGGTCTATTTATAGTTTTCTGAAAATGGTCTGCAAATAGCCAACCTCCGCTATTTTGAACAGCTATATGCAGTCCAGATTTGCCTGCCAACAGCGTAACTCTGATGTTCTTAAAGGTTAGGGGTAGGCAAACTAAAATATAATGGAAAAAACACATCATGCAACATAGGGCGAGTGGCCCTATAAAACCTCCACTCGTATGGGGGTGGTAAGTACTCGATAGTGCTAGCACTCGCCGCCTCCCTATGGCATTGGGCGAGTGCATGCCAAAATTGCCACTTGCCAATGTCCTGCCGAGATCTATGGGAAAGTGCAAGCCTATTTCTCCACTCACCCCTGCTCCGCTCTACCCCACCTAGGCGAGACGATAGATGCTGAGATGTCACTCAATGCCAAGCGAGAGGCATTGAGTGTCTGGGCTTCACTCAATTCCATGGAAAGGGGCGTTGGGGGAATAATCCTCCCTCGATGTCGTGGCAGGACGTGTCAAGTGGGCTCGAAGGTAGGGGAAGGCGTCGAATGGACTTGGCGTTAGAGGCCCGGCTCGCCTGGGACTTGAACAGGACTTGGCTGGTCTGGCTCTTATCTATCTCCACTCGCCGGACATAGGGTTGTACAAAACATACCTCCATTAGAGAAGGAGGGTTCTCGCGGCTAGGGGTCGCGGTCGGCGAAGCCGACTCATTTCTATAGCGATCTCTTCGAACTGACTTGACCCTTTTCTGTCGGTAGGCCTAGTCTGCATACCTTTTTACCGAAAGCCAGGGGCGAACCCAGAGAAAACGATGTGAGATCTTGCCTGAGCGGTGGTGAGACACTCCTGGAACTCCTGCAAGAGAGGTTTCTCGGCATGTTTTGCAAACATCCTTGAAGAAGCACAGGAGCTCAGGTGTTAAGCAGTAACAGAACAAGCGGTGTCTTGGGGATAGGCCTTGTGACATAATTATAGCATATGGGGGCCCGCAAAAGATTCTCTTCAAGGTCAGGAAGCACTCTCCGAATATTTAGGGTTGGACGTTTCGTTCCAAACATAGAACTAGCTCGCAAAGAGCAGTGATTGTGTACAACCACATATTCACTAAGTGGGACCTTGGGCCCAAGATTCGTCAGGTCATACGAGTAAAGTAGCAAAAAGGCTCCCGCCAAGACAGGCGAAAAGGCTTGCGTCTGGGTAAGAGGGAACCCCCCCCAGTTTCGACAGAGTCCTTGTTGAAGGTGTTGAGTAAAATCCCCTTCACTAAACCCTTTTCGCCTCTAGCATTGAGTGAAGCCTTTCCACTCAACGCTTTTAATGCTTTTCGCCTCTGGCATTGAGTGAAGCCTTTCCACTCAATGCTCTTAACGATTTTTGCCTCTAACGTTGAGTAAAGCTTTCCCACTCAACACTCTCAATGCTTTTCAGCTCTTGAAGCTTTTGGACTTGAGGCATTGAGTGCAGCTCCTTCACTCAATGCTCTCAACGCCTTGTGTTGTAAGGCATTGAGTGTAGGTTTTGCTCTCAACACTCTCGTCATTTTTTGTCCCAAGGCGCTTAGTATAGCTCTTGATCTCAACACATCAGTTACCGGTTCCTTAGGCCTGGGATGGTACGTCAAGATAAGTGAAGCAAGCAAAAGGGCTTTCGCCTAGGTGTGCGAGAAGCCTCCCGCCCAGTTTTGTCCAAAGTTAAATTTACTTGGTTGCCACTAGAGGTCTGCATTTAGCTCCTTAGAACAACAGAGTTTGGCTGTTGGGAGAGACCACTTTGGGCTACATAGAGCCTTTTGGAACAGCGAATTTATGTTGTTGGCAGACCAGATTTCTAGATTCTATAAATAGACCCACAGAGTATCTCAGAAGGCAAGCTTTCTCCTTATATAAAGTATTGTAGTGCTTTCTGAGGTATCCTTAGCTCATCACTTGGCTAAGGAGGGGAAGCGCTCTGAGATCTTCTGGGTTAGTGGAGGGACCTTCGTGCTATAGCCAAGGGTCAGTTCCTTAGTTCTCAACAACTGGTCAAGGGTCTGAGTTTGGTAGAAGTAGGTGTCAGCAACACGCCAGGGTTCGAACTCTCGTTGAGGCCAATTTTTGGTTCCAACACTTAGGTATGTCATACAGTTTTAATTTTTACTAGGCAGCGCACCCTTATGTGCTTGATGGGAGTAGGTGACTTTTGGTTTACAGACTTTTAGTCTAAATTTATTTTTAATTTTTGTGACAAGGCTCGAAGGGAACTACGAGGCCGATGCGTGTCCACTCCTCTCTTACCGAGGATCAGGTTGCAATTTGGAGGAGGAGGTTTGGCCTGCCTGCCGACCTTAAAGTGAGGATACCGCGTGTTGAGGGGAGGGTCCAAAATCCTACTTGTGGTTGGTTGACGATCTGCGAGACCATCTTAAGATCGGGATTCTGGTTCCCTCCGTGCGAGGAAGTGATTGAGATTCTGAAATTTTGCGGTGTGTCTATTTCCGAGTTACTCCCTTAGGGGAAGTACGCCTCATGGGATTGGTTGTCTTCTTCTGCGAACATGGTGGGAAACTTTCTTTCGAATGCTTTTCGAGATTGGTGCGATGTTTGTTTGGATGGTGGTGAGATTGGGGAGATTCATAGCAATAAGAGCTTGCTTGATTTTGAGATTCGGACGGACCACCGCCACGAAAATACTTTGTTTGGTTATGTAGGGAACTCTAGGGGCTTACCGGAGCTGTGGAACGCACTGACTGATCATTGTCGTCATCAGAAGGGGAGAAAGCGGGAGTTTTATCCAGTACTGGGATTTTCAGAGCCTCGTGAGTTGGTGAACCGTCTCTTTAGTATTTCTTCATTTGTGGAAGAGAAACGCTTATTGTGGTGTGGCATTTCTTCGGAATCTAGGTGGACCGCTGAGAAATCTTTGGTTTGCAATCAGAAGCGAATGACCACCGTAGTTTCTCGAGGTAGCGGTAGCACGGGGCCTTGCTCGTCTCCTCTAGGGAACGACTCTCCTTCTAGCGGCCGTTGAGGTTAGCCTCCCGAGGTACAGTTGCTTTGATCATCTGCCCCCCATTCTTTCTTGGAGGAGGCGGCGGCTCTAAGAATAGCTTCTTCTTTGACGGTGATGAATGAAGTGGTTAGTGAGCTTGGTTATTTTTGACTCTTCTTTATTGTTGTATTGTGCTGACTTCTTTTCATTTTTCTTTTGCAGATTGAGGCTCAGGTTCAAATTGCTTCACTTGGAATGACCATTACGTGAGCCTGAAGGACGAGTATCTAACCCTCTAGGAGAAGTTTTGCACTATGGTAGGTTCTCTTATCGCTCTGAAGGATGATCATAATCAGGAAATTTCCCGATTTTCCCAAATTGAATCGGAGCTGGAGGCAGAGTTGGAGGAGACTCGAGCATCTATGGACGTGGAGAGATCTCTATTGGAAAGGGGTACTCCGATGCAGAAGCGTGCTCAAGAGGAGACTTCTTGTTTGGAAAGGGAGATTTGTGTTGCGAAGGCCCAAGTGGAGGCATTATCTTCTGATAGCCGTGTGTCATAGTTGAAGGCTAATGGTCTTGCAGAGTACATAGAGTCTCTAGATTACATGCGGAGTCGGTGCTTGAGCAGCGAGTAAGTTCATGATGAGATCTGGAGCAAGGAGGTAGAGCCTCAAATGGAAGACGTTCGAGAGCTGGACCTCAAGCACGGAGTTTTGAAGGGTTTTCGTCTTATCAGCAGGAGCTTGGGATGCGACGTATTTGGCCTTTGCTTTGATGATATCTCTGTCGATGAGAGTTCTTATGTTGATGCGGCCGACGTGTAGCGGTGCTATTTCCTTATATTAGTGTGTGTTTATATTTTCTTGTTTTTCTAGTCTGGTGTCTTATATGTTGACTTTATTATTTGGCGGTACTTGATTGGCTCCTTTGCGCATATACTTGTATGTAGCTGTGATGATTATGTCCTTTTCCTTCTTTTTGCCTGAGCGCTTGTTTAACTTGTGGTGTTGCTTCGTGGGTGTTGTAATTGTGCATGTAGTTTGTTAGTAACCTAGTTTGCATAAGGATCGTTCGCGGCTTAATTCGCACGAGGATCACTTGCGGCTTAGTTCGCACGAGGATCGCTCGCGGCTTAGTTTGCACGAGGATCGCTCGTGGCTTAGTTCGCATGAGGATCACTCGCAGCTTAGTTTGCACGAGGATCGCTCGCTAATTAGTTCACACGAGGATTTCTCACGGCTTAGTTTGCACGAGGATCGCTCGAAGCTTATTTTGCACGAGGATTGCTCACGGCTTGGTCGTGAGGGAGGCTAGCCCTGACGATGTCCTTGCGTAGAAAGGCAGGTTTGGTGAATAGCTTTTGTATTCAAACCGCATGCACAGTCTTACCTTTTGCACGAGGATCGCTCGCGGCTTAGTTCGCATAAGGATCGCTCATGGCATAGTTCGCACGTGGATTGCCCGCGGCTTAGTTCGCACGAGGATCGCTCGTGGCTTAGTTTTACCTTTTGCACGAGGATCGCTCGCGGCTTAATTTTACCTTTTACACGAGGATCGCTCGTGGCTTAGTCTTACCTTTTTCACGAGGATCGCTCGCGGCTTACTCTTACCTTTTATACGAGTATCGCTCGCGGCTTAGTCTTAACTTTTGCTCGAGGGTCGCTCGCGACATAGTTTTACCTGAAACTAGTCGGATACTGTTGAAGATGAAACATAATGTTTTAATAAATTATTGTTTATACGTGTCCGGGCTTGCGGTTCTTGCTTGTCATAGAGTTCAAATATGATAAAAATACTTTTAAGAAGTTCAAAATAAGGAGTCATTAATATTCAGGGCCACGACTTCTACTGGTTGGGCTTGCTTGGTGTAACAAATCTTGGCAGCTTCTGTGTTTCCTCGTACGACACCTGTTCCTCCAGTAGTGGGAAATTTCATGGCGAGGTGCGGGATTGAAGGAAATTCTTTGAAGATTGATTTAATGGATCTCCCGAAGATCACATTGTAGGCTGAGCTTGAATCCACCATGACGAACTGGATTTCATGCGTAGCTTTCCTAGGAAACTACCCCATAGTGACTGGTAGAGTTATTGTCCCTTGCACTTGAAATGGATGGTTGTCGAAGTTGTAACCAGGTCCGGCTGCTGGCGTGAGATGTTGAATGGTAAGCTTCATTCTTTGAAGAGTGGAGAAGAATAAGATATCGACCGAACATTCGTTGTCGACGAGTATCCTTTTGACCTTGTAGCAGGGATTATCGATCCCTGCGCTGATCACGAGAGGGTCCTGGTGGGCTATCAAGATTTGCTCAGTATCTTCATCCCCAAAGGCTATGGTTGAGCTTTGCTTGCCTCTTGTATCTCCCTTGGTGCTTACTGAAAGAATCTGGGTAGAGAGGTGTAACACCCCAAAAAGTACATGCGAAAAGTCGAGCATAGCTCGACGAAAATCGTCAAGCAGAGCTCAAAAGAAATTGTCAGGCAGAGATCGATGAAATCGACTAATTAGAGCTCGATGAATACGTCGAACAGAGATCGACGAAACATCGAGCTGAGCTCGACAAAAACGTTGAGCAGAGATAAGCAGTGTTAATCCCCATTCGACGAATTATCGAATTGAGTTTTCGCCAGAGCGGTGACTCGCGTCAGATGACTGGTGAGCGGAGGTTGACTTTGTCAGCACAAACTCGAGCCGTTGATGTGAAGAAATCGTGTGGCTGGGATAAAACCCGAGGCCTTATCTGTAGAGGAGTGGGATTCAGGAAATCATTATTTTCTCTCTCTCTCTCTCTTCTGTTCTCGTGCTAGAGCAGAACACTCTCGACTGGAGTAAGGGCATGCTGAAATTGCTAGAGTTTATCTTTTGGACGTAATCAAGAGCCGAAGCTATAATCGCGAAGGGGAAAGTGAGGCGATCATTTCCATCTGCATAGAAAAGCTTTGTCATGGCTCCAAAGAAAACTCCAAGGGTAATGATCTTCCTTCTTGGACAAGTGAAGTCCTTCTTTTGGCATATGCATGGAATCCCCCACCAAAAGGTGGAGAGTCGAGGGAATTCCTTTGGGTTGTTTCATGAAATCCCCAATGAGTCTTGCATATAGATACTGAAATGTGTAGTACGAAATAAGCATGCGGTGTGAAGCCCATCTGGACAGGTTGGTCTAGATTGTTGATGTTTATTTTACGTGTCAGATAAGACTCTGAGTATAAATGAGTAAGATACGGGGTATGCGGGGTACTGGAGTTGCATTCCAGGAAAATACCCTAGAAATCCACGGTTTAGGACAAGTTGGTTGTTGTCGAGCGATAGCGAGTATCGCCAACGACGATAGTTATTGGGGAGCTATTTGTGATATGAAAGACTAATTTTCTGGCACTATAGGATGTTGCAGGGTTTGGGAGGAGTTTGGACGCCTTCTATTGATCCCGTCAAGCAATCGTGATGAACGATGGCACTAACTCCCTTTTTTCTTGTGAAAAAAGACCTTTGAGGACAGTGTGGCTATTGTGTGAGCTGCGAGCTCTTAAAGGCAAGTGTGCCGAACGGGTATCGGGAAAGCTGACCCGCGTCATTTTGACGATTTGAGCAACGGGCAAGGCTGAACTGTACCCGCGTTATGTCTGACCGACTTGTAGACCTAAGTTGTTGGTCTCGTTGGAGAACATAATGAGATTCTTAGGCCTGCGTGCCATTAAGACTAAAATGCTCAAACTTGTTGTTATGTCTGGGACTCTGAACGGTGGTGGGACCATGGTTTTCCGGTTCACCGATATTGTGCCCTGAGTGTACGGAGCGTCGGGTCGTGAGGCCGATGTTTGTGGTATACTGAACTGTGCATGAGTGCACGTTTTGTGATATATCTGCTTGTGAAAATACTATGCCTGCAAGGAAGTAATATCGATGCCCCGGGAAAGGGGTAAGTTCATTATAAATTGGTCAGCTGAATGCTGACCGTTGCCTTGTTTGCCACCCTAGGGGTGGATTGTCTCTGTGCAGGTGTTTGAGAGCTGAGCGAAAAATTGTGGGCTGAATCCCATGCTGCTATGCTGGCCCTTGAAGGCCAAATGGAATTTTTTTACCATTTTCATGTGTCGTTGGCCTGCATGCCGATGTTTGTAATCCACACCTGTGAAGTTTAACTGTAAGGCCTTAAGGCCAAACACTTTTGTGTATTTTTTGTTTCATTCCGGTGATATATATACATGTGGTTGCTTATATATAGTGTACATTCAAGATAGATGAGTTCAGTAATAACCCCTAAAGCTTCCGCTAGAATGCTCTGAGTTAGGATACTTGTACTGGTTTTGATATTCATAAGTAATGTCGTTGCATGTCTGCGAAATTTGGTATGGCGCCCCGGCCGGACCCTCTGTTATATTTCATGTGACAGACATAGGCGTTACAATTTGGTACCAGCATATCTTGGTCTTCCTCCTATGAATTCGTAGTCGAGTTCTTTTGCGCGGTGGTGAGCCCATGTAAGTGCTTACCATTATATCATACATGAACTCAAGAATGTCCACTTTGGAATGAAAATACACATTTGTGGGGAACTATGCTTTCCTTGTATTGCTTTTTGCAATATTTTAGTTGCTTAAATGCGAGTTTCACGATTGTAGGCGACTAGAAGTAATGAGGAGCAGCAAGAACCCCATCATTTGATGGGGATGAATATGCCAACTAAGGTGACAACACCTCCTCCTTCGGTAGATATGGTTCGGTTGATCGCTGATGTGTTCTTTACAATGATCAAGGCCCAACATGAGGGACATGTACAACCATCTGTTCCAGTGGTGAGTCCCATGCCGGTTGGTGTACTTCAGTAGATGGCAAGGTGAAGAGCATCGACCCCGCAGTTGAATATGTATCAGATTCAAGGACCATATACGGTCGAGGAGTACTGTCATGCATTTGTTGTGTTGAGACAACATGCAGAATTTGTGTTGGAAACCGAGGAGACTAAGACCAATAGGTTTTATGATGGTCTGTGCGATGAACTATGACATCTATTGGTGGGTCCAAAGTTACTTGGATTTTGTGCTTTGGTAATGACTGGTAGGTCTTTGGAAATGGACTTGGCAAAGTTCAGGGCGAAGCAAGAGTTCAACGTGCTGAACTGTGCAAGTATTTAAAAATCAAACTCTTGTAAGTGGAAAAATAAGCTACATCTGTTGGAATCAAACTCTTCAACAATCATGTGAACAAAGAAAAGGTGTGGTCCATATGTTTGGTTTTATTTTTGTAAGGTAGGACAACTTCCCCGAGAATGCCATTACGATGCGCCAAGGATAAAGAAAGCTAAGGCTGGAGCAGTTGCAGGGTAAACTTCCCATACTTGATACTCGTGTGGCAAAGAAGGACATATAGCCCGAGACGTCCAAGATGGCCCTTAGATGGCACCAAACAAAAATGGAATGTTGAATGTATGTACATAAATAACTGTAATTATTTACTGTAAGGAACGATGTATACAATACTTGTTTTGCATAAATAAACATGTTGTGATGAATGATCAAGAAGTCATTTGATTAAGGCTTCATATTTGCCCAGTTTGCTTATGTTTGTATCACAGATAAGAGTGGAATGATATGGCCGTAGTGAAAATGGTGAATATTGGTAAAAAGTGATATTTTAAGATGTCGTTATGATGTCATATCATGACGTAAGAGCGTCTGTGGGGACAATAGTTGTGTTTGATGTGATCATGGGTATGGACTAGCTCTTGGAGCAGTGTATCGATATAGATTACACCTTCACAGAAGTCACACTGGGAGAGATCAATGAACGAGGGACTAAGTTTGCTTGTGTGCGAGGATCAAGCAAGATATGGATGTCTGCTCTCCAAGTCGTTAAACTTGTTTGGCTGTGCATGAATTCCTTCTTCATGCCTATAGCGGCCTTTAGGCCGAAGCCTGGTTGAGTGACACTCCTATTGTGTCGGCTAATACAGATGTGTTTCCTAATGACCTCCATGGGTTATGTCCCCTCAGCAAATCAACGACACTATTGTGATGGTGCCAGGTGTAAAAACTGTAGCCCGGTCCCCATATCGAGAATAGCCAGAGGAGATGCCAAAATGAATATTTCAACTAGAAGAATTGCTAAGATAAGATTATTGGAGTCCCAGGGTATCACCTTGAGGTGCACTGGCCCCTTTAGGGAAAAGAAGAGAAGGATGGAATCCTGCAGCTGTACATGAACTGAATTAGCTGTCGGAGAAGAACATGTATCTGATTCTACGGAATGATAACATGTTCGATCTGTTAGTGGGATCAACTGTCTACTCTAAGCTGGACTTAAGATCTGGCTATGATCAGTTAAGGATTCTGGAATGTGGCATTTCCTAGATAGCATTTGGTACACACTATAGGCATTACAAGTTCACGGTAATGCAGTTTGGGCTATGTAATGCACCATCAGTGTTCATGGATCTATTGCACCGAACATTTCGAGCGTACTTGGACTTATTTGTCATCATCTTTATTGACGAAATTTTAGTGTACTCTCAGTTCGAAGAAGACCATGCAAACCACTTACGAATGGCGTTGCACATCCTAAAAAAGAACAAGCTCTATGGAAGGTTCTCAAAGTGAGAGTTCTAGCTATCGTCGGTGGGTTTTTCTTGGCCATGCGGGAAGTGTTGGAGGTACGGCAGTAGATCCTGTGAAGATAGTTACGATACAGTAGTGACCTGTGTTGTCTATTGTAGCTAAGTCATACATTCCTTGGACTTGCTGGCTACTATTCGCGGATATCCTTACCTCTCCCCACAATTACGAGAAAAGATCAAAAGCTCGTTTAGACGCCGGAGTGCGCACGAGCTTTTGAAGAGCTAAAGAGTCATTTGACCACGACACCTATTATGACGTCGCCTTGTGGTACAGAAGGCTATGAGATTTATAGTGATGCATCAGGGAGCGGCTTAGGCTGCGTTCTTCTTCAATTTGGAAAGGTTATAGCGTATAGCTCTCGACATTTGAAAGTGCATGAGCGAAATTATCCCGTCCATGATTTGGAGTTGGCGGCGGTGATTTTTGCACTTAAATTTTTGCATCCCTATTTATATGTTGTGAAAGTGGATATATTCACGGACCATAAAAGCCTAAAGTATCTATTGGATCAGAAGGATCTCAATATGAGACAATGAAGGTGGATGGAGTTCCTTGGGGAGTATACCTTTGATATTCACTACACTCCCGGGAAGGAAAATGTGGTCGTAGATGTCTTGAGTCGTAGGGCTCTGACAAGGGCAACTTGGTTGTAGGTGCATGATAAGCGTCTGATCTAGGAGTTGGAAGCTTTAGAGATTTCTTATGTTGACAAGAATTCCACAGCAAATGCGTGCTTGAGCTGGACAGAGGTACAATACGACCTAGCAGACAGGGTTCGACGAGCAACGAAAATTGATGAAAGTTTACAATGTTATACAGTGGATGGGTCAAATGGACAATGCTCCTGGGATGTCGGCCTTTTGCAAAAGGATGGTCGTTTGTGCGTCCAGATTATGGGTAAGCTAAGAGAAGAATTGATGTATGAGGCTCACTTTGCAAAATACCCAGTCCACCCAGAGAGCACAAAGATGTACAAAGACATGAAAAAGCTATTCCAGTGGCTGGATTTAAAGAAATACATCGCACACTAAGTTGCTAAATGTCAGACCTGTGCAATGGTAAAAGCTAAATGCCAGAAGCCTGGAGGTTTCCAAAAGTCACTACCTATTCCGGAATGGAAGTTTGATGATATTTCAATGGATTTCGTGCACGGTTTGTCGAGATCTCAATGTGATAACGGTTCGATTTGGGTGATCGTAGACCGGTTGACTAAAGTGGCTCACTTCATTCCAAACAAGAGGGACGATTCATTGGAATTCTTGGCTAAGCTTTATGTTAAGCAAATAGTAAGATTGCACGGTGTGCCCCATAGCATTGTAAGTGATCAAGACGGGAGCTTGATTGGAGGCTAATACATCAGTTGTTGGGGACAAAATTAACGTACAGTACGACCTTTCATCCACAAACAGATGGCCAAACTGAGAGGACCAACAAAATGATGGAGGACATGCTCTGAATGTGCGCCTTGGATTTTGGGAAGAGGTGGGAAGACCATCTCTATATGATTGAGTTCGCCTATAATAATTGATATCAAGTTAGTATACAGATGGCGCCATTTGAAGAATTATACTGTAGGAAGTGTCGTACACCGTTAGCTTGGGCGGAAGTAGGCGATTCTAAGTTGTATAAGCATAAGGAAGTCAAAGATGCAAATTCGACGATACTCTCTATCCGGGAGTGGCTATTGATAATCCAAGATAGGCAGGCAATGTACAATAATTCCAAGCATCGGAACGTGAAATTTGTGGTGGGTGATTGAGTATATTTAAAAATTAGACCATTCAAAGGCGTGTCCAGGATTCGGCACTTGAAAACGTTAAGTCTAAGGTATCCTTGAAGTGGTGGATCGAGTTGGAGAAGTTGCCTATCGGCTAGTTCTTTCAGCATAGAGTGAACTACATGATATGTTCCACATATCAGTACTTTGAAAAGTCATGAGAGACCCAACTCAAGTGATTGTGACTAATCGCGTACTGGTTGAGTCTGGGCTAATGACAAAGTTTAGGCCCATTCGGATCGAGGATAAAGCGGTTAATCAACTGCGGAACAAGATAATTGGGATGGTCAAGGTTCGGTGGGACAAATATGGTAGTGAGGAGCTAACATAGGAACATGAGCAAACCATGCATGTTAAATTTCCCGAGTTATTTGTATAAAATGTTATAACATTTTGTTATAAACTTTTATAAACTGATATAACATTTTTGTTGTAACATATTTGTTACTTGTTTCTTCTTGTTGTATTAAATTTTGGGACGAAATTTCAGTAAGGAGGGGAAGATTGTAACACCCTAAAAAGTACAGGCAAAAAGTCGACCTGAGATTGACGAAAATCGTCGACCTGAGCTCGACAAAAATCGTCGGACAGAGCTCGACGAAATCGTCGAGCAGAGCTCGACAAAATCTTCGAAGTAGAGCTCGATGAAATCTTCGAGCATAGCTCAACAAATCGTCGAGCAGAGCTCGACGAAATCATCGAAGCAGAGCTCAACGAAATCATCGAGCTGAGCTCGACGAAAACGTCGAGCAGAGCTAAGTGGTGTTATTCCCCATTCGATGAATTGTCGAATTGAGTTGTCGCCAGAGCGGTGACTCGTCTCAGATGACTGGTGAGCGGTGGTTGACTTTCTCAGCTCAAACCCGAGCCATTGATGTGAAGAAATCGTGTTATAGGGATAAAACCCGAGGCCTTATTTTTAGAGGAGTGGGATTAAGGAAATCACTATTTTCTCTCTCTCTCTTCCTTGTGTTCCCATGCTAGAGCAAAACACTCTCGGATGGAGCTATGGCTTGCTGAAATTGTTGGAGTAGATCTTGTGGCCGAAAAAGAGCCGAAGCTATAATCGTGAAGGGAAAAGTGAGGCGATCATTTCCATCTGCGTAGAAAAGCTTTGTCATGGCTCCAAAGAAAACTCCAAGGGTAACGATCTTCCTTCTTGGTCAAGTGAAGTCCTTCTTTAGGCATATGCATGGAATCCCCCATCAAAAGGTGGAGAGTTGAGGGAATTCCTTTGGGTTGATTCATGAAATCCCCAACGAGTCTTGCATATAGATCCGGAAATGTATAGTACGGAATAGGCATGATGTGTGAAGACCATATAGACAGGTTGGCCTGGATTGGTGATGTTTATTTTATGTGTCATAGAATACTCCGAGTATAAATGAGTAAGATACAGGGTCTGCGGGGTACTGGAGTTGCATTCCAGGAAAATACCCTAGAAATCCACGGTGTAGGACTAGTTGGGTGTCGCCTAGCGATAGCGAGTATCGCCAATGGTGATAGCTCTTGGGGAGCTATTTGTAATATGAAAGACAAGTTTTATCGCACTGCAGGATGCTGTAGGGTTTGGGTTTAGTTTGGACGTAGAAAGAGAGCTTCTGTTGATCCCATCAAGCGATCGTGATGAACGCTGGCACAAACTCCCTTTTTTCTTGTGAAGCTACTCTTTGGAGGACAGTGTGGCAATTGTGTGAGCTGTGAGCTCTTAAAGGCCAGTGTGTGGAACGGGTAAGAGGAAAGCTGACCCGCGTCATTTTGACGATTTGAGCAATGGGAAAAGCTGAACTATACCCGCGTTATGTCTGGCCGACTAGTAGACCTAAGTTATTGGTCTCGTTGGAGCGCATAATGAGAGTCTTAGGCCTGCGTTCCATTAAGACTAAAATGCTCAAACTTGTCATTATGTCTAGGACCTCTGAACGATCGTGGGACCCTGGTTTTTCGGTATATCGATAATGTGCCCTGAGTGCACGGAACGTCGGGTCGTAAGGCCGATGTTTGTGATATATTGAACAGTGCGTGAGTGCACGTTTTGTGATATATCTGCTTGGGAAAATACTATGCCTGTAGGGAAGGAATACCACTTCCCCGAGAAAGTGGTAGGGTCGTTATAAATTGGTAAGCTGAATACTGAAAGTTGCCTTATTTGCCACCCTTGGGGTGGATTGTCTCTGTGCAGGTATTGGAGAGCCGAGCGGGAAATAGCGCTCTGAAGCCCATGCTGCTATACTGGCCCTTGAAGGCCGAATGAAATAGTTTTACCATTTTCATGTGTGGTCGACCTGTATGCCGATGTTTATAATCCACACCAGTGAAGTTTAACTGTAAGGCCTTAAGGCCAAAAACTTTTGTGTATTTTTTGTTTCATTCTAGTGATATATATACATGTGATTGTTTATATATAGTGGACATTCATGATTGTTGAGTTCATTAATAACCCCTAAATCTTACGCTAGAATGCTCTGAGTTAGGATGTGTGTACTGGTTTTGATATTCATAAGTAATGTGGTTGACTGTCTGTGGAATACGGCGTGAGGCGCCGGCCGAACCCTCTATTTTATTTCATATGATGGACGAAGGCGTTATAAGAGGATCGGTGACCCGGTGATATTTTTGATGTTTCCAACCATCTGCCTACCACCAGCTACTCCTTGGTGGGGGTTTTGTTGATCCATTGGCTACCAGGGAGGAGCTTATTGATCCTGCATATGTCCTTGTAAGAGCATGCCAAGGAGTCCTTGGCACTCTACATGCTCGATTTTGTCCTTCAGTCTTGCACACTCCTCCGTATTATGCGCGGGTGCCTAATATAATTTGCAATATTTTGACTGGTCACTTCTGGGATTTGGGGTACGCTGCTTGGGGCGGTGCAGAGCCGGCTCATTCTAGTTGGCATAAAACACATTTTTGCGGGTGGTATTTGTTGGGTACATTGGAAAATGTGTACCTGATTTGAAGAAGCCTAACTTAGCTTAATGATATACATCAAGGTGTATTTGATGTTGTTTTAAGTTGACATATGCAGGTGAAGAAGTATTAAAGAATACAGGAAATTATTCTAAGTCCATGTGTCGACACCTGAAGAAATTATGTAGACACTTCAGAATAATTATGTCGACACTTGAAGGAAGCTGTGTCGACACAGAGAAAGATAGTCGACCACATTTGTGTCGACACTGGGAAGCAGTGTCGACTAATTGAAAGATAGTCGATCTCAACTTTGTCGACACTGGGAGGATGTGTCGACACATTGAGACAAAGTCGACACACATTGGTAGAAGTCAACAATACTTGTGTCGACACCAGAAGACTGAGTCGACACATATTGGCAGGATTGACATTTGCTGAGTCGACACCTGAAGGCAGAGTCGACACATATTGAGTTCTGAATCTACAACAACTGTGTCGACACACAGGACTTGTGTCGACACACTGCAAAGTCAAGACCAAGTTATTTTCTGAAGAAAGATGAAGTGTTGAGTCGACACAAATTCTCTGTGTCGACTCATTCTCAAGATGAAGTTCTGAAGAAGCTGAGTCGACTTAAAGTCAAACTTGTCGACATCATCAAAGGCTGTGTCGACACCAAAGTTACTTGTGTCGACACATATAGACAGTTGGTCTCGACACTTCCTGACAGTCTGTCTCAACACTTTGCTGACCAAGACTAAGGCACAGGATCTATTTGAAGACTTGACAGTTGTGGGTTGCAGCCAGTTAATTGATGTTGTTAGACTCATTAGAAGACAGTTATAAACCGGATCAGCCGGTTACCATTAAGAAGGTCTATAAATAGACAGATTCAGAGAGAAGTAACAAGAGATTGAATTTTGGCAATCAATTTGAGAAATCAAATTAAGAAGGAGTAATACACAAAAGAAGATCTTCATCAGAAGATCTAAGAAGACGATCTCAGGATCGATCTAAGAAGAGTTCTATCAAGAATTCAGAAGTGTCATCAAAGGTGTTGGATAGAGAGAGATTCAGCCATTTGAAGAAGAAGAAGGAAGCCATCACTGGTTTCTCAAGAAGCTGTTTGGGAAATCAACTCAGCTAAGTTCAGATTCAAGAAGCTTTGAAGAAAGCTCAGGTTCAGTTGATTTCATTCTTCAGCTGATCAAGAATTGCCTTGTCCTTCTCTCTCTCATCAAGGGCAAGTTAATACAAACTTCTTTTCTAATTTCTGTAGGATCTGTCAATACAGATCTGAGTTGTAAGCCTGTGTTATAAAGGCTGAGTGTAGGAGAGTTGATCTCTGAGTGGTAGGGCTGTTTGCCTGAGTGTAGGAGAAGGTTCTTCTCTGAGTTGTAGGCCTTGTGATAAGGCTGAGGTAGGGCTGTTGAGCCTGAGTTGTAGGAACCTTTTCAGGTTCTGAGCTGTAGGATCTGTGGATCTGAGTAAAGAGGAAGTTTGGCTGAATCTAGCATACTGCTAGATAGGTGAAGGGGGAAAAGTGGACGTACCCAAACCTTGGGGAACCACTATAAAACTGTGTGCAATCTGTGTTGTATGATTTTCTGTGCTTCCTGTGCTGAGTGTATTAATTCTGAAATTGAATTCTGCCTAAAAGTGAAAACAAGCATAAGAACCTATTCACCCCCCCCCCCCCGCCTCTAGGTGTTTAGGTTGTCTTGAAAGTAAAACTATCAAGTGGTATCAGAGGGAGGTTCCTCAAAAAGGACTTAACAGTCTGAGGTAGATCTGAAAGGCAGAATCAAGATTCAAGAAGATGGGTTCTGGAGAAAATCACAAGGAGTTAGGGTCAATGAAGTTACCCATCTACAGGAAGGAAATCTTTGGAATTTGGAAAGAAAGAGTCAGATTGTTCATGGAAGCATCTGACCCAAGAATATACAACACAGTTCAGGAAGGACCCTTCATTCCAATGAAGGTATCAGTTCTTGATGCTAATATTCAAACTCCAAAGAGTTATTCTGAAATGACCAAGGATGAAATCATTTTGGCAACCATGGACAAGAGAGCTCAGAATATTATTGTGAGTGCCATAGATGATTTTACATTTCAGAATCTGATTCACTGCAAGACCTCCAAAGAAATGTGGGACACCTTGATTGTCTACATGGAGGGATCTGAAGAAGTAAGATAGGATAGGAAGTCTATGCTCAATCAGGAATATGAAAGTTTTAGACAAGGAAAAACTGATAGCATAACTGAATGCTAAAAGAAATTCTATAGAATTGTGAATGAGTTAATGTCCTATGGAAGAGTCTTCAGTACCTATGAACTGAATGACAAATTCTTAAGATCCTTGACAAAGGATTGGGACACAAAGATCTGTGCCATAAGAGAAGTGGCCAAACTGGCAGAGATCTCTCCTCCAACCTTGTTTGGAAAGTTGCTATCCTATGAAATGCAACTTATGGTGAGGAAGGAGGAGGAAAAGAATTCAAAAGGAGAGCATAGAGAGAAGATAGTGGCCTTCAAGGCAGAAGCCACTAGAAAGAATAGGAGGATATCATCATCTCCTCCTAAGGAAGTTAAAGAAGTTAGTTCTGAAAATTCAGAGAATCAGGGTTCAGAAAGCTGTGAGTCAGATGTAGATTTTACTGCATTTACAAGGCAATTCCAAAGATTCTTAAAGAAGAAGCAGTGGAGGTCTAGGCCCTCCTCATCACAGCAAGTTGATGACTATTATCAGAAGAAAAAGTCATCAAGGAAAGAGAAGAGCAGAACAGAGCCCCGCAAGGCCACTACTTCAAAGATTGTCTGCTATTGCTGCAATAGGCCTGGACATGTAGTGGCTGACTGTCCTGATAAGAGAAAGGAGTCATCAGACAAGAAGAAGACTTATCAAAAGGGCAAGAAGGAAAAATCCTTTGTTGCAAAGAAGAAAAAGAGCCTAACAGATCAATCAACTTCAGAATCAGAATCTGAAGCAGAAGCATATATTGGACTGTATGCTGCTACTGAAGAAGAGGAGTTCATGCAATTGCTAGACTCAATCTATGAACAAGAGGATCATCAATGCATGGGACTGATGGTAGGAGTAGAAGAAGACATGTGCCAGAATCAGTCTGGTCCTAGTAAGGTACTATGTCTTTCAATAAAATCTGTTTGTAGTACAAGTGCAGAATCAGCTACATCTGCATCAAGTGATGTAGATGCATTTGAATCTGAAGGAGATGTCTATCAATTGATAGATAAGCATGGGTACTTGTTGCAGGCCCTTAAGAAAAGCAAGAACCTGGTTAAATCTCAGGCTCAGGAAATTGCTGATCTAAGGGTAGCTGCAACTGAGTTAAAGAAAGTAATTGATCAGAAGTTAAATGAAATTGCCAAGCTGAAGAATATAACTATTATTCAGATGGGCACAATTAATTATACCAATGATCAAGTGAAGAATCTGGAGGCCAGACTAAGAATAGAAAAAGATTTAGTGGCTAGTTACTCTAAGCCAAAGTCTATCTTACCCTTGATAGATGAATTTGTGACTCAAAAGGGTAAGGCAGGATTAGGATTCAAAGGTAACCCCAGGGCAGCCCAATTCAAGAGGAAAGGCAAAGCTCCTGTCAAGCCACTAAACCTTTCAGTCCCTATTAAGTTTAGAAAGGTGCAAGTGCCTTCTAACCAATATGATCATGAAAATATTCATGGTCATTTTAAGACTAATGTTCTGATTAACAAGGGTATAAATGCCAACAGGCCTATCCATGTTCATAAACCCAATGGTTATAAGAAATCAGTGGGTGAAGCTGCTGCAGCACCAGCAATGGACAGAAATTCTTCTGTCAAGGGTGTATCTAGATCTAGATACAATAAGTTTGAATGTTGGTGCTGTGGCAAGAGAGGCCATTTTGCATTAGACTACTGGCATAACACAAGTGTTAGAAAGAACAATAGTCTACCTATTAGAAGAGATAATGGTAGCTTTGTTAATGCTAACCTGAACCAAGGACCCAAGACTTTCTTGGGTTCTAAGGGTAAGTAAATCTGTGTTGCAGGAAAGTCCAAGTGGCCATGCCCCAATTTGGTACTTGGACAGTGGTTATTCCAGGCACATGACTGGGACAAAGGGGCTGCTGAAGGAGTATACATCTATCAAAGATGGACCTAAAGTGATCTTTGGTGGATCTGAAAAAGGAATCATCAAAGGGTTTGGTAACATTTCTTCTAACCTAATTACTATCACCCAAGTGGCTTATGTAAAAGGTTTGAAACATAATCTAATAAGCATAAGCCAGCTGAGTGATTTAGGATATGACATTTCATTTGTTAAGGATGGATGTCATATCAAAAGGTCAAGTGATTAAGAGATCATATTGACTGGGTATAGGAAGAGAAATGTATATTGTCTTAATTTTTTATGTGAGAATAAGGCTTCTCTCATCTATCTTGTAGCTGATGACAATGCTTCTCATTGTGTTAAGTGGCACAAGAGATTGGCTCATCTTAACTACAAGACAATTGGCCAACTCTTTAGCAAAGAGTTAGTGAGGAATGGTCCTCAAGTTAAGTGTATAAAGGAAGGAATATGCTCAGCTTGTCAAAAGGGCAAGCAGACAAAATCCTCCTTTCATAGCCTTGAAAACAAGGATTCTGTGAGGTGCTTATACCTCTTGCATATGGATCTTTTTGGTCCTATGCCAGTTCATAGTTTAGGTAGGAAGGTCTACACTTTTGTGGTTGTAGATGACTATTCTAGATTTACATGGGTGTTCTTTCTGAGACAGAAATCAGAAACCCCAAGTGTCTTACTCAATTTTGTGAAGCAAATTCAGAATGAACTGAATAGTACAGTGGTCAAACTTAGAAGTGACCATGGTACTGAGTTTCAATCTGAAAGCATGACAAAGTTATGTGAAGACTTTGGGATTTTCCAAGAGTTCTCCTCACCTAGAACACCACAGCAAAATGGCATTGCTGAAAGAAAGAATAGAACATTAATTGAAGCTGAGAACACTATTGAGTGACACCTCTCTTCCAGAATATTTCTGGGCTGAGGCAGTAAACACTGCTTGTCATGTAATCAATAGGGCTTCTATCACCAAAAGCCACAAAATGACTCCCTATGAGATTATGAAAGGCAGAAAACCAAATCTATCCCACTTTAGGATCTTTGGTTGCAAGTGTTATATACTTAACAATGGCAAGTCATATTTGACTAAGTTTGCTGCCAAATCCCAGGATGGGATATTTGTTGGGTACAACACAAATAGTAAGGCCTATAGAGTCTTCAACTTGACTACTCAAGTTGTAGAGGAGTCTGTTCATGTTGTATTTGATGAAACAAGATTAATCAACTGTGAGTTGTCTTGTAGATCAAATGATTCAACAGGTATAAGCAAAAGTATAGACAAACTCTTCATTGCTGAAGCAGCAAAGGAAGATGAAGCATTGGAAAATGAAGGCTATTGTCCAGGGGGAGAACAAGACTCAATAGGAGCTGATGAAAACCAAGAGGTTCAGTATGAAGAAGGAGCTGGAGATATTCAACAAGAAAGGAATCTACCTCCAGCTACAAGACATTTAAGAGATCATCCAGCTGATCAGATTATAGGTGATCCAAGACAGGGAGTGCAGACTAGAAGCAGAAATCAAAGCACAGACCTGCATTCAAGTTTCCTGTCTCAAATGGAGCCTAAGAAGTTTGAACAAGCCATCCAAGACCAGCACTGGACTGATGCTATGCAAGAGGAGCTGAATCAATTCAGAAGGTACAATGTCTGGGAGCTTGTTCCTAAACCAAGAGGCCACAACATAATTGGCACAAAGTGGATTTATAGGAACAAATTGGATGAGAGTGGAATAATAGTGAAGAATAAAGCAAGATTGGTTGCAAAAGGATACAGGCAGAAAGAAGGGATTGACTTTGATCAAACCTTTGCCCCAGTAGCAAGGCTGGAGGCAATCAGAATGTTCCTTGCCTATGCAGCCTATCAAGACTTCAAAGTGTACCAGATGGATGTGAAATCAGCATTCCTGAATGGTGATTTAAAAGAGGAAGTCTATGTAGAGCAGCCATCATGTTTTGTAGATCCTCTTAAACCTGATTATGTCTATAAGCTTAGAAAAGCTTTGTATGGGTTAAAGCAAGCCCCAAGGGCTTGGTATGAAACCCTGTCTACTTTCCTTATTGAGAATAAATTCTCAAGAGGAAAAATAGACAAAACTCTATTCCTTAGGGAATCCAAAGGTAAGATCATCTTAGTTCAGATCTATGTTGATGACATAATCTTTGGATCTACTGAAAACAACCTTTGTAAAAAGTTTGCCAAACTTATGCAAGGGAAGTTTGAGATGAGCAGTATGGGGGAACTTAAGTTCTTCTTGGGACTCCAAGTAAGACAGACTGATGATGGCCTATCCATATCCCAGTCTAAGTTCACCAAAGAATTAATTAAGAAGTATGGTATGGAGTCATCCTCCACTATGAGAACTCCTATGGGAACAAGTATGCCTATATGCAAAGATGATGCAGATAAACCTGTTGATGAATCTTTGTATAGAGGAATAGTTGGCTCACTACTATATCTCACTGCTAGTAGACCAGATATTATGTATGCTACATGTGTCTGTGCTAGGTACCATGTCTGCCCTAAAGAATCTCATTATATTGCAGTCAAAAGGATTCTAAGATATCTTAAGGGCACACCTAATCTAGGCCTTTGGTACCCTAGGAATAGAGATTTTCTACTAACAGGTTATTCAGATGCAGACTTTGCAGGCTGTAGAGAGGATAGAAAGAGTACAACTGGTACTTGTCAATTCTTGGGAGGAAGATTGATATCTTGGAGTAGTAAGAAGCAGACCAGTGTGGCTATATCCACAACTGAGTCAGAATATGTTGCTGCTGGCAGCTGCTGTGCACAACTATTGTGGATACAGCATCAGCTTAAAGATTATGGTATTCAAGTAAGTAGAACACCTCTTTTGTGTGATTCTAAGAGTGCAATTTCTATTGCTAATAATCCTGTTTCTCATAGTAGAACTAAGCATATAGAAATTAAATACCATTTTCTTAGAGAACATGTAGAAAGAGAAGACATCACATTGGAATTTGTTAAAACAGATTATCAAATAGCAGATGTATTTACTAAGCCACTGGATGAAACAAAATTCAATAAATTTAAAATTAAATTAGGCATGCTGACCATTGATTAGTTTATCAACAAACTTACAAGTAACATATTAGATTATCAAGTGGTCTCAAGTGGTATTGAAAAAAACAGAAATTGGCTAAGTAAAATTGTGTCGACACATTCACTGATAATGTGTCGACTCAGTGAAGTCATGACGACTAGTCAGAAAATATGTGTCGACACAGAGAATTTGTGTCGACACTTAAGAATCAAATAGTCGACTCATCCAGGAATGTAGTGTCGACTTCACCAGAATAGTGGTGTCGACACTTACAGATTTTGTGTCGACACTTATCCTAAGAGTTGACACAGAATTTCTGATGCTCTACTATGTCTCTCAGGTGTCGACATATCCACAATTGGTGTCGACACATAGTAGACAGATTTGTTGTCGAGACAATAGAAGTTTGTGTCGACACATTCCATCTATGTCGACACATATAGACTGTTTTTGCCCGCCTTTTGATCTTCTTTCAATAGAAGGTATAAATAGGTCAAGAACTTATTCTGTCGACACGCTTACAAGGTTTTCGAGACTGAAACCCTGTGTCAACATTCTCTCTCTCTCTTCTCTCAAGCTTTCTCGTCTGATCAATGGCGCCAAAGGTTGCAGATAACGTCAATGAAGGATATGAGTTGGTGCGCAATGGCTTTGCGGATGCCCCGACAGATGTTCAAAGGATTGTCAATCTAATTTCTGAGTCTGGATTAGAGTTTCTAGTTTCTGAACCGACAAAGATCTGGAAGAAGGAGGTGATTGAATTCTTTACCTCTGCATCAGTGGATTCAGATGGTCTCAAGATCAAAGCCACAGTTCATGGGTCAAAGGTGAAAATTACCCCAAGAAGTTTAAGAAAGATTCTCCAATTACCTATCATTGAGAATGAAGAAGAAGTCCCTGCTTCTAAGTCAAGAGAGGCTCTCCAATGGTGTGGATTGGATCCAACCCTGAAGATTGGAGCTGCTTTCAACAGAAAAGGGATGAATCAACAAGGAAAATTTTTGTCTGAAGTGGTTGGCAAGGTGATTCTGTGCAAACCAGGTGGACATGATAGGATTTCAGCCTATATGTTCAGCCTAATGACCAGAATTGTGTTTACAATTCCAACTGACTAGTCAGCTGTAATATTTGATAAAATCAAGGAAGGAATCAAGAAGCCAAATCTGGCTAGAATTATGAGTTTATACCTGATTGGAGTGATCCCTGAGGTTATGCAACAATTGCCTGGGACAACGATTAATCACATGAGAAAAATGGATACAAGATTATTTTCAAGGTGGGATAGGGTGCTGTCTAAAGATGTGCCTGATGAGAGCAGGCAGGACACCCCTGTGAGATCCCCTGCACATGATCTAAGCACTGCCCAGCATCAAGAAGAGCAAGTGAGAAAGCAGGTTGAAGATCAGCCTGAGTCTATTCAAGCTCACACTCCTGCCCAGAATGTATCTACTTCTGAACAGGTAAAGGGAGAGCAAGTGAGTTTTTCTGCCAAGGTCATTCCTAATATTTTTACTCCTGCACAGGTACAGGGGGAGCAAGTGCATTCTCCTACCCAGGAAATTCGACATACTGAACAAGTGCAGGAGGTGCAAATGTCTGACCATGTGCAAGAGGAAGACCAAATTGATCTATCAAAAGATTTGAATATTGCAGATCTGGATGATTCAACATCTGTTCCAGCTCAGAAGGAATACACTCTAGATGAGTTATTTCCAAATGTTGAAATTGCTACTGATATAGTAGAGGAGGAGCAAGATATTGAGAAGGTACTAGACATGGAGATAGAGCAAGAAATAGAGAAAGAGCAAGAAATTTAGGAGGAGAAAGAAGTTGAGGGGGAGCCTGTGCATGTTGAGGCTGAACAACAAGGCACTGAGACAGATATTCCTCTTCTTTCTCCTGATAGAGTTCAAATTGACAGTTCATCTGATTTTGAGAATGAAGAAGTCAGACTGGCTAAGAAGAAAAATCTCATGGTCTTTAAGAGAAGGAGCAAAAGCTGTAAGCAGACTCTACAGACTACAACTCTCCAATCTCCTTCTGAATTCAATTATAACAAGTTTATGGTAGATTTGCAAGTTAAGTTAGATGACCACAGGTTGGCTGTTGAGAAGTATGTTGATGAGAGCAATAAATCCCTTCCATTTGACTTGGCTCAAGATATTAAATCTATTAGATTTGAAGTAAATATGAATAAGAAGGAGATGACAGATTGCTTCCATAAGGGAGGTAATGCTGTGGTGTTTTTGGCTAAACAACAGCAGTCTATCATCCCTAAAGTGGATGATATTGTTTTAAAGCAAGGTTATGTTTTGGAGAATCAGCTGAGGATGAATGATAATTTGGCTGAATCTCACCAAGAAATTATTGATGAGTTGAAAAAGACTACTACAGGGTTGACTGAAGCAAGAGCAAAGGAGATGGAAGAGTTTGATAAGAAACATCAAGATGCCATTGAATCAGTTAAAACTGCTATCACCACATCTCAAAAGGATATATCTGACAAGCTTCAAAAGTTGAAACCCTATTTTAAATAGGGTGTGAATTATCTGGATGGCCAGATCGGATTTCAGAAGGAAGATCTAAGAGATCATATTACCAGAGAAGTCATAAAGGGGGAGAGGTTGTTAGTTCATGTTGGCTCAGAGCACACCAAATGGGTGACAAATAGTATTCGAGCCACATTAGGATATCCACCTTTGTGTGATGATGCTATGATGGCTGAGTCAGGAATTCAAATAGGTCTACTTGAAGGCAATCAACCTGAGATTGCCCAAGTCATTTACCCTCCTCCAGATTTTGATATGATTGATCAGCAAGTTTAGGATATGTATAGTCCTCCAAAGGAGGTTACCAAGGTTATTATTGAAAAAGTTGATAAGCCTGATGCCAACTTGAAAGAACAGCAAGATGCTCTACTATCCAAGAAAAGATTTAGAGAGCTGGCTGAACTTAAGCCAGATTTTGAGCAGTTGAGCCCTACTTCAAGAAATATTATACTAACTGCATGGAAGGCTGTAAAGGACCAAGAACATGAAAGAGGAAAGTGGTAGAAATGGAATGGCAAAAGTTTGAAGCTAGGCAGGAAGCCATAGTACAGTTCAGGAGAAAAGCCAAGATGGGAAGGCTGCCACCAGATGCTCAGGAGCCGAGCAAGTACTTTCCAAAGCCCTTTCATTACTTTGAAAGGCAAAGGCTCAAGGAAGAAGCACAGAAGAAAGCTGAGCTAAAAGGCAAGAAGCCAGCTGAAGTTGCTGAAGCTCCTGTGAAGGCTCAAATCCAATCTGGCAAAGGAATTGTCATAAAAGAGCCTAATCAGTCTTAGTTCTAAGTTCTTTCAAATGTGTTTTGTAATGTTTTGTTTAATCATTCAATGTAAACATCTGTAATCAAACATTACCAAGTTATAAACAAAATTTTGTTTGGAATCACATATTCATGTTCACTCTGTGATGAATTGTTAATATTTTGTTTATATTAAGTATTCCTGTAATATCATACATCATCATATTATTATTTTTTTATATAAATGGTGTATATCATTAACTAAAAGGATTATGACTTCTCCAAATAGGGGGAGTTTGTTGGGTACATTGGAAAATGTGTACCTGATTTGAAGAAGCCTAACTTAGCTTAATGATATACATCAAGGTGTATTTGATGTTGTTTTAAGTTGACATATACAGGTGAAGAAGTATTAAAGAATACAAAAAATTATTCTAAGTCCATGTGTCGACACCTGAAGAAATTGTGTCGACACTTCAGAATAATTGTGTCGACACTTGAAGGAAGCTGTGTCGACATAGAGAAAGATAGTCGACCACATTTGTGTCGACACTGGGAAGCAGTGTCGACTAATTGAAAGATAGTCGATCTCAACTTTGTCGACACTGGGAGGATGTGTCGACACATTGAGACAGAGTCGACACACATTGGCAGAAGTCAACAATACTTGTGTCGACACCAGAAGACTGATTCGACACATATTGGCAGGATTGACATTTGCTGAGTTGACACCTGAAGGCAGAGTCGACACATATTGAGTTCTGAATCTACAACAACTGTGTCGACACACAGGACTTGTGTCGACACACTGCAAAGTCATGACCAAGTTATTTTCTGAAGAAAGATGAAGTGTTGAGTCGACACAAATTCTCTGTGTCGACTCATTCTCAAGATGAAGTTCTGAAGAAGCTGTGTCGACTTAAAGGCAAACTTGTCGACATCATCAAAGGCTGTGTCGACACCAAAGTTACTTGTGTCGACACATATAGACAGTTGGTCTCGACACTTCCTGACAGTCTGTCTCAACACTTTGCTGACCAAGACTAAGGCACAGGATCTGTTTGAAGACTTGACAGTTGTGGGTTGCAGCCAGTTAACTGATGTTGTCAGACTCGTCAGAAGACAGTTATAAACCGGATCAGCCGGTTACCATTAAGAAGGTCTATAAATAGACAGATTCAGAGAGAAGTAACAAGAGATTGAATTTTGGCAATCAATTTGAGAAATCAAATTAAGAAGGAGTAATACACAAAAGAAGATCTTCATCAGAAGATCTAAGAAGACGATCTCAGGATCGATCTAAGAAGAGTTCTATCAAGAATTCAGAAGTGTCATCAAAGGTGTTGGATAGAGAGAGATTCAGCCATTTGAAGAAGAAGAAGGAAGCCATCACTGGTTTCTCAAGAAGCTGTTTGGGAAATCAACTCAACTAAGTTCAGATTCAAGAAGCTTTGAAGAAAGCTCAGGTTCAGTTGATTTCATTCTTCAGCTGATCAAGAACTGCCTTGTCCTTCTCTCTCTCATCAAGGGCAAGTTAATACAAAATTCTTTTCTAATTTCTGTAGGATCTGTCAATACAGATCTGAGTTGTAAGCCTGTGTTATAAAGGCTGAGTGTAGGAGAGTTGATCTCCGAGTGGTACGGCTGTTTGCCTGAGTGTAGGAGAAGGTTCTTCTCTAAGTTATAGGCCTTGTGATAAGGCTGAGGTAGGGCTGTTGAGCCTGAGTTGTAGGAACCTTTTCAGGTTCTGAGCTATAGGATCTGTGGATCTGAGTAAAGAGGAAGTTTGGCCGAATCTATCATACTGCTAGATAGGTGAAGGGGGAAAAGTGGACGTACCCAAACCTTGGGGAACCACTATAAAACTGTGTGCAATCTGTGTTGTATGATTTTCTGTGATTCCTGTGCTGAGTGTATTAATTCTGAAATTGAATTCTGCCTAAAAGTGAAAACAAGCATAAGAACCTATTCACCCCCCCCCCCTCTAGGTGTTTAGGTTGTCTTGAAAGTAAAACTATTAGTATTTAAGGAAGTGTATTCTTGGGGTGGCTGGTCAATCTGAAAGTCGCATCGTCTCTAGCCATTCCGGTGCTCTTCCTAAAATCTTCCTTACTGGACCTTTGAAGACTGTTCCCTGTCCCTCTTACATTTCTGGTCTCCATCAAACTACTGACGATGTGCTTCGATGGCTTCATCTGCTGCTATTTACGCTTCCATGCATTGTACAAGGTCTGGGTAGCTAGGGACAGTTTCTCTCATCAGAGCCGAGTAGAAACCACTAGGGCGAAGCCCTTCATGAAATACTCCCCTGAGGAGCTCTGGGTCAACTCCCGAAACCTGGAGACCTTCTGTGGTAAACCTACGGAATATTTCCTTCAAGTATTCTTCTTCATTATGTCGAATCCCTGACAAATGTGAGGGTTCTCGAACGATTCTTCGGTTGGCGAAGAACTAGTCAGCAAATTGCCTTGTAAATTCTACAAAGTTTGTGATAGTTCCCTCCTTTAGAGAGTCGAACCAAGTGCGAGCTTGTCCTTTGAGAGTGGATAGGAAGACTTGGCAGAGTAGCTGATCAGGTGCATTATAGATCCTCATGATCGTAGTAAAGTGGTTGAATTATTCTAATGGGTCATCCGTCCCGTCAAAGGTTTTGATATTCAGTAGTTTAAAGCAATGCGGGACAGGGTAGGCCAAAACCAGGGGTGCAAGCAGGGAGCCTTGGTGAAGTGGCTGTTGGGGTAGAATATCTCGTCGACTAACCTGTCTGCGTTTCTCTGCGATCACTTCCTACATCACTTCCTGAATGAATCTTTCACATTGAGGCAAGCAGGGTTCTTCTAAGATTTGGTTGCGACGACCGGCTTCAGCCGCTCTGAGGATCGGGTGAGTGGAACTAGAGGCATCAGAGAATTCTTCCGACGCTTCTCTTCATGGAGCTTCTCTTGGTATGTTATGTCTTTGTGGAGGCGGCTGGGGATTGGCAAGTGCAGGCAGCTGAGTCGGAGTCGCTCCCATATTCCTGAGGATAGCAAGCATCTCAGTTTGATACTCCTCCATCTGTCAAACTCGTCCCTCCAATGTTATTATTGGGGAGAGAATAGTTTTTGCTTCAAGGGGCACGTTTAAAAGTAAATGGGAGTTAAATGGTTCAGTGCACCCTCCTAGAATGGATGCTTCAACTGTCTGGGTGCTTTTCTTTACCATTGAAGCTGCTCCTTGGAAACTGTAGCCTTGAATGTTCTATCTTGTGTACCGATGTGCCGAGGGTAGTCCTCCGAGGATGCTGGGAACTCATTTCCCACAAACAGTGCCAAACCATTACGGTCAAACTCGACGTCTCGGTCAGACCGGAATAACCTTGACCGTCTTAGCTCTCGGAATGATCGAGCGCGCACATAGTCAATTGAGTAGGTTGATTGTACACAAGAAGATTTTACATGGAAAAACACCTCAACTATATAAAAATTCACTTGACCGAATCTATGTCGTTCAAAGTCCACTATTCTCTGATTGTTACAGCTAGTTCGTGAAGTCGAGGGAGACAGGCCACCTCTCGTTACAACTTTGGGTTGAGAGAACACTTAGCATGCGGCGGACGACAGGTCGTCATGCCGGGAGTTGTTATATATTGCACTTTACGCTGGTGGTCTTCAGATAGTGGCTTGTTGATTTTTGATGTGGAGCGGAGCACCTGGACTTGCGGTTGCGGGGGCCACTTGGGACTTGGGAGATTTGGCTTCGTCAAGTGGCTCTGACTGGACTCGCTTGTAGCTCGATTGCTGCTCGGGTGCTACTCATAGGAGGAATTCGGCAGAGCTTCGACCTTAGCAAGAAGAAGACTTGTAGGAAAAAGATAAGAAATAAGGGGGCCTAGGGCTCCTTTAATAGGCTCTGGGTGGTGGTTATGGTGGTTACGCAGCTATACGCACACCATAACCACCCTCATTATTATTTTCGGTATAGTTTAAATGTGCGTATTTCGCTATTTGGAGAGAATTTAAATAAATTGCAAATTATTAATTAAATCCCCCACCCCCCACTAACTTGATGGTTAGGGGGTGGTTATGCGTATATTAGATGGCCAGGAGCTCCGTCCATCGATCAGAAGACGGGAGGGGGACTCCACGGGCGGCCGACGAACTCGATGCCAAATTTACTTGTGAGGGAAGGACGGCCGACGGCGGCCAGGGAGGGCCCCCGGCCGCTCCCTTTGTCTTCTAAGTCTCCTGATCAAAAGACTTAAGCTTGGTTTTTGGGCACCTGATCAAAAGCTCAAAGGGTTGCTAAATATCCCTTAGAAAAATTGATCTTATGGTGGCAGGGCACTTGAGAAAAAACCTGTAGTGGATTCCTACCAGGGTGGTAGAAGAGTGGATGTACCCATATTTATTTGGGAATCACTATAAAATTCCTTGTGTCGTATGTGATTGTTATTCTTTTTCTTTGTGTGTTGTGATCTTTTGCTTTATATATATATATATATATATATATATATATATATATATATATATATATATATATATATATATATCACTTACTTTAAATTGGCTATAAAAATAAATTAAAGTTTTTAAAATACACTATTCACCCCACCCCTCTAGTGTAAAGTATGAAAGTCAAGCCTATAGGTAGATAGTCACCTAAAGGGGGTGAATAGGTGACCTCTTTTTCTAAGATTCCTTGCAATACTTTGTCCCTAATATAATAGCAATAATATAATCACAGGTTACAGCACGCACAACACAAATAAAGAATAACATACAATACACATAGAATTTATATTGGTTCCCCTATCTAGGGTACATCCACTTTCCCCCTCCTTCCTCACTACCAATGTATTAGATAAAGTTATAGCTCCTCCTTTTTAACTCAGATCCAAATATCCTACAGGCTTAGTTTCTGTCAAGAAACCTACACTCAGACCAACTGGTCCTACCTTAGATATTCCCTAAATCTCCTACCTCAGGCCCTCTCAAGAACCCTACCTCTGCCTTTATAGAATAGGCCTACAACTCAGTGATTTAACCCAAATTACCTACCTCAGGTCCCTCCAGAACTCTACCACAGTCTTTATAAAATAAGCTTACAATCTCAGAGAAAATATTCTCCTACCCACTCAAATCTCTAGGAGTTCTTACAATATAAAGTGATTATATAAAATATAGATAACAGAAAACCTGTAATCTATTATATCTGTTTACACAGATTCTTCAAATTAGCTGCAATTGGATTTCTTCTTGATAAATCTGCAGACTGAAAAGTTCCTTCTTTGTATCAACAAGCTTCTTGATGTCGATCGGCGTGAATACCTTGAAGATGTTGTTGATTAGATATTATTTGATCTTCAGATCTACCTAGTAAAAAGGGATCTAAAGATCTTCTTGAAGTCCTTTGTCTTCTTCCTCTTTCTCAAAAATGTCGCCTGGTTAGGACTTGGAAGAAATTAGAATGAGAAATTCTGATTACTTTATTTTATCTGTCAGTTGTTCTTGTGTGAATTTGATTCTATTCTCTCTCTCTCTCTCTCTCTCTCTCTCTCTTTGAGAAGGCAAGACCTTCTATTTATAGACTTCATAGATGACTGTATTTTTTTTATGATGCCAGCAATAAACATCAAATTCTTCCTTGACCGATTTCTGTTGAAGTATAAGTTTTCTGCAATCAGTTTTGACTTTTCTTGACATTTCTAGGGTTGACTCAACATATTTTGAAACATAAGTATCGAGTTGTACATGATGTCTCAGCACATGTGTGGAGATATCCTAGTAGTATCGACATATTCAAACTTGGAATAATTTTCATCAGAAGCACAATTGAACTGTGTCGACACATATGTGATTAGACAACTTCTTCAATTTAAATCCTGCACATGTAAACTTACCATGCATCTAATACAACTTTGTGTATATCATTGAGTTGATAAGGGACTTCTCTAAGTCAGGTACACAATTCCCGATGTACCCAACAATAATTTCATCAATATATATCTAGACTAAGATGATCTTGCCCTTAGATTCCCTAAGGAAAAGAGTCTTGTCTATCTTCCCCCTTGAGAATATATTTTCAATGAGGAAACTAGACAATTTTTTATACCAAGCTCTAGGGGCTTGATTTAGCCTATATAAAGCTTTCCTTAGTCTATAAACAAAATCAGGATAGTAAGGAACAACAAAACCTGGAGGTTGTTCCACATAGACTTCTTTTTTCAAATCTCCATTCAGAAATGCTGATTTCACATCCATCTGATAGACTCTGAACTCTTGGAATGCAGCATATGAAAGGAATAATCTAATAGCTTCTAGTCTTGCTATAGGGTCAAAGGTTTGATCAAAGTCAACACCTTCCTCTTGTCTGTACCCCTGAGCCACAAGTCTAGCTTTACTCTTAACGATAATGCCATTTTCATCAAGCTTATTCATATAGATCCACTTAATTCTAATGACATTATGTCCTTGAGGTTTGGGAACCCACTTCCAGACCTTACATCTTTTAAAGTGGTTTAATTCCTCTTGCATAGCTCCAATCCAAAACTGGTCTTGGTTAGCCTCTTCAAATTTCTTAGGTTCTACCTGTGATAGGAAGTAAGAGTGCATTACTGTGTTGAGACATCTGCTACTTGTCACTACTCCTTGTCTTGCATCACCAATAATCTGATGGTCTGGGTGATCCCAAAAATGTCTCACTACTGTATGCAGTACTGCTTCAACATCATGTTCTTCATGAATTTGATCTTTATCTACTTCCTGTGATCCTTGTGCTTCCTCTAGAATGCACACACCATCTTCTTGGTCTTGCATAGTTGGAGAATCATCTTCATTTCTCTTGAGAGTGAGCTTTTTTAACCCTAGTTCAGTACCTATAGAACTAGAAGAAGAGCTTGACAGATCATTGTTAATCATATTTGCTTCATCAAACACTGCATTAACTTACTCCTCTACAACTTAAATTGTCAAGATATAGATCCTATAAGCCATATTATGATTGATGTACCCAACAAATATCCCCTCATAGACTTTGGCAGCAAACTAAGTTTTATAGGATTTCCCATTGTTGAGTACAAAGCACTTGCTCCCAAAAATTCGGAGATATGCAAGGTTTGGTTTCCTACCCTTCATAATCTCATAGGGAGTCTTATTGTGGCTCTTTATAATAGAAACCCTGTTAAAAACATGACAAACTGTATTTATAGCCTCAGCCCAGAAATATTCTGGGAGAGAAGTGTTATTTAGTAGTGTTCTACCAGTCTCTATGAGAGTTCTATTCTTTCTCTCAACTATCCCATTTTGTTGGTGTTCTTGGAGAGGAAAACTCTTGCTGAATCCCATGATGTTCATAGATTCTTGTCATGCATTCAGATGAGTATTCCACTCTCTTTCCTCTCCACCTGAAGTCCAAGAAAGCTCTGTAATGAGCCTAGCTACCTCCTCCTTGAAGTTTCCCGTGACGATCATATCATCTACGTATAACAGCACCAAGACCAAGAGCTCCCCCTTCTTCTTGATAAATAAGCTTGAGTCGAATTTGAAGCAATATAGTCACAGAACTTGAGGTATTCTGCTATCTTACCATACCAAGCACGAGGTGCTTGCTTCAATCCAAAAAGGGACTTTCGTAGCTTGCAAATGTAGCCAGGATGTTTTTTATAAACATATCTGAGTGGCTGATCCATGAAGATGTCCTTGTCTATTTCCCCATAAAGAAAAGCATTCTTTACATTTAGCTGCCACATCTTCCAACCCTGGCAAGCTGCCAAAGCAATCACCATCCGAACTTAAGTCATCTTCGCAACTGGGCTTAAAGTCTCTTCATAGTCTTCTCCGTACTATTAAGAGAACCCTCGAGCAATAAGGCAAGCTTTTTACCTCTCAATGCTCCCATCCTCCTTCTTATTTAGCTTGTATACCCACTTACAAGTCACAGGAGTAATGCCATCAATCTTGGGCACAAGGTCAAGGTTTCATTCTTCTTCAGAGAAGCCATCTCCTCATCCATGGCATCTTCCCACTACTTAAGTCCAGTGGCTTCATTAAAACTAGAAGGCTCCCGCTTATCCAGGGGGCCTGCGAAGAAACAAGAGACAAAGCTCACTATGTTCCCTTCGCAATAACGAGATGGTGGATTGATTGTCACAACCCGCATTTTTCCCAACAATTTAATTATATCAGAGCAAGGGGAAAATACGCGTCGTGATGCCACGCCGTACAGGGGATAACTGCAGACGTTCAGGCAAAACTCCAAACTCTACAATTCTAATAGAAAACATAGATGTTTATGAATAAAATCCAGTTTAAGTTATGATGGTAGCCGTATCCCTCGGCTTAGTGAATCATCTAGTTCACGATTTAAAAATATAAATTCTACGCTTGCGGAAAATACTTATTTAAATTGACTCTCATATCCTACATAAGTATAAATGTCCCCGAGGAACAACTCATACAATGCAAACTCTAGATTTATAATACTGGTAGGAAAGTCTTTACGCTAAATAGAAAATAGTGGCTTAGTTTTGAAGGAGATGATAAGTATGCTTTACTAATAGTAGGGTTTTATAGGTCAAAATACCTAACATGCAGTCCTAGCAAGGAATCATCCCAGAGAGCAAGTAATGTAAACCAAACATAAGAAAACCACATCAGCTAGCAAGTGTCAAAAGAAATCAACAATCCTGTGGGCGTCAACAATCTGACACGAACCCACAGTATGAATAGGTCTGAAACTAGGCAAAGAAAACAAAACAACGAACTACCTCGCTGCGGCGAGGGGAAAAAACCACAGCCCACCTGCTGCTGCAAGGGCTCCCAAAACCGGCTCCGCTACTTGCTAATGCTCCGATCCTGAGGCATTCCAAAGACAGAACACCTCAGCAAGAGGGTACAAATGGTGGCAAAAAAAAAATAAGTCAAAATAATTAAAGGTCAAAAGGGGTACCAACCCAAGACCAAAACCATTGAAGTAAGGTTCATAAATAAAACTCGAGAAATAAATCAGAAGAAAAGAACTCTCGTGAATCATCACGTATAACAAATCATGCAGGATACCCGAAGCAAGGGGAGAGCATGATTGAATCATAAGAAAGAATATACCAAAACTTTATTAGTAACCTGTAGTCAACTCTACTCATAAACACGGGCAGGGTGGTCACTTCTCTAGATACACCCCTCACAGATGTTAAAATCCGTCTAACCGCGGGGGAGACTTGCACACTCCACCAATCACCGCAGATGCCCAAAACCCAGTAGAGTCCCATGGGGTACTAATGAAGGAAACAATCTTGCGGTCGGTGGATTTGCCCACTAACTCCCGCAAATTTTAGAAACCCAAAGAAACCACAACACAAATATATCTCGAGGTTTGGCTCATCAGATTCTACTTGACACTTCTAGTTTCAAGACATGGTTGATCAACCCCTATGAACGATCTACAAACCTAGACAAACTCGAATACGCTCAAAACGATAGGTATGATATTTAGAGCCACCATTAAGACACTTCAAGAACAAATAAATATATATAGACAAGATCACGTTCACCATGACAAAATCTTACAACATCGAGTGATCCTCCAAAAAGGTTAATCGTAACAATAACTTGGAAGAAAAGTGCAGAAAAATTTTAAAGAACAAAAAGACTAAACCGTTACCATCAAATCGGACAAGGAGAAATGAGGGGAGACCACCACTTGCCTTGATTTTTACCGGAAAAGTTCTCCAAATCAGTCCACGTCACAGATCGGGGCAAAAGAGGACGGAGGAAGTTGAAATCTAGACAAAAATGGTCGAAAAGGGGGTTAGGGCTGAAAAACCCTAACGAGAAAACTCAAAGAAAGGGAAAAAATTTACCACGATGGCGTAGCTCTCGATGAGAGCTTTCCAGATCTACGCTCGGTTGAGGATTTCGAGCACCGGAGCTCCGTCGGCGGCCACCGGAAGGTTCACGGAGTATTTTCTCTCTCACGCTCACGCCGCTCTGGTTCGGGAGGAAAAGAATCGGAGAAGATGAAGTTCTGATCAAACCTAAGTCCATATATATATATATATTATGTAAAAGTACTTATAAATTTTTTTGTCTAAATACAAAAAAAACGTGTAATTTATGAGTGGCTACGGGAAAACCGATAATAGAGGTCTAAGATGACATCAAATCAAAAAGTGTCCAACATGAAAGTTGTAGATCTCGTCGAAACGAACAAATTTCATGCTGACCGTTTTTTCGCACGACACTGTTTTGACCCTCAAAACGGTGCCCGAACTCTAACTATACAGAACCACTCGAGTGGAATGAAGGATACTCGAGTATGAGAGCAAAATACTCGAGAGGAACGAAGGATACTCGAGTATGAGAGCAAAATACTCGAGAGGAACGAAGGATACTCGAGTATGAGAGCAAAATACTCGAGAGGAACGTAACATACTCGAGATAGTACAATAATACTCGAGTAGATCAAGTCTACCCGAGCTGGACATGAGCAGCTTCGGGAAAATCGAAAATAGGGGTCCAAGATGGCTTCTAATCGAAGAGTGGTCAACATAAAAGTTGTAGATCTCGTCGAGACGAACAAATTTGATGTTGACCATTTTTCTATACGATGCATATTTGACCCTCAAAAATTCGCCCGAACGCAGACTGTACATGACTACTCGAGAGGAATGAAGGATACTCGTGTATAAGAGCAAAATACTCGAGTGGAATGAAGGTTACTCGTGTATAAGAGCAAATACTCGAGTGGAATGAAGGTTACTCGTGTATAAGAGCAAAATACTCGAGTGAAATGAAGGTTACTCGTGTAGATCAAAGGTACTCGAGTAGAAATCAAAAATACGGCTTATTTACGAGCAGTTTTGGGAAAATCAAAAATAGAAGCCTAAGATGGCTTCAAATCAAAAAGTGGTCAACATAAAAGTTGTAGCTATCGTCAAGACGAACAAACTTGATGTTTACTATATTTTGATACGACACCGTTTTGACCCCCAAAACGGCGTCCGATCGAAATCTGAAACGGGCTACTCGAGATAACAAAGCGCAAATTCTTGAAATGAAATTTTTTTTTGAACAAAGGGACATGAGTTCAGAACAGAGGCCCGTACACGCACCGAATTAAGCGAAACTCACACTATAGGTGAAAACTGGCGCTACGATTCTAACGGCGAAGCCAAAACCTAAATCCGACGAGCCATTCCTGAGATAAAATTTCCAAATACAATGACATAAATACTCAAAACTTCAATCGCGCGCCGAGACTCCAAAAATGCTCGGATTGCGACGAAACTTGACGAGCAAGTTTAAAATTACTCAACCTAAACCTCATAGAAATATTTTCTGATTTCGACAAAAATCCAAGAAATTGGCCGACTCGACCGAACGGACGCGAAAATGCCTTATCGGCGATGCGCCGTCAACCCGACGTTAAAAGTAACGCCATGACATCAAAAATATGACGATACCAAAACCAAACAAAATCATCGAAAAATCAGGGGCGTTACAGTCACTCCCCCTAAAAAGTAGTTTCGTCCCGAAACTTAATACAAATCCAAAATCTAACAAAAGCGAAGAAATCAAACACAACCTATAACATATAAACATACCAGAACTAGGCGAAGAGGCGCGGATGAGATTCTCTCATTGCTGATTCCAATTCCCACGTCGCGCTCTCGACATCTTGATTCCTCCAAAGGATCTTAACCATTGGGATGGTCTTTCTTCGCAATACACGCTCTTGAGATTCCAAAACGCGGACAGGCTCTTCCACATACGACAGATTGGGCTGAATTTGGGGCACCGAGCTGAGAATTTGACGATTACTACGAACACACTTCCGCAACTGGCTCACATGGAACACCTCGTGGACACCAGGGAAGTTAACAGGTAAATCCAGTCGATAAGCTGACACTCCGATGCGCTCCAGAATCTGAAAAGGTCCCACATACCGGGGGTCTAACTTGTGGTTCCTTCCAAATCTTTTTACTCCTGGCATCGGAGAAACTTTAAGAAAAACCAAGTCCCCAACGGCAAACTCCAAGTCAACCCTTCGTCGATTAGCATATTTCTCATAACGCTCTTGTGCTACACGAAGCTTCTCTCGAATATGAGTTACAGCACAATTCATCTCCTCAAGGGCTTCCGGACCTAGCAACGGCCTCTCACCAACTTCAGCCCAAAACAAGGGTGTTCTACAACGCCTCCCATATAAGGCCTCAAACGGGGCCATCTGCAGACTCTCTTGATAGCTATTATTGTAAGCAAATTCCATGAGTCTGAGACGCTCATCCCAAGCACCACCATGATCCAAAATATAACATCTAATCATGTCCTCCACGATCTGATTTACTCTTTCTGTTTGTCCATTCGTCTGCGGATGATAGGCGGTTGAATACCTCAAGTCGGTACCCAACCCCTCTTGCAAGCTCTTCCAAAAGCGAGACGTAAATCTGGAGTCCCGATCTGATACAATGCTAACAGGCACTCCATGTAACCTGATGACCTCTTCAACATAAAGCTCAGCTATCTTCTTCATCGAATACCCAATCTTAAACGGAACAAAGTGGGCACACTTTGTCAATCTGTCGACTATCACCCAAACTGAGTCATGCCCACGGGGGGATTTTGGTAGACCGGTGATAAAATCCATCGAAATACTCTCCCATTTCCAACTTGGAATATCAAGCGGTGTCAATTTACCACCAGGCCTTCTATGATCAGCCTTGACACGCTGACACGTAAAACATTCTGATACAAACTTTGCGATATCGCCCTTCATCCCTACCCACCAAACAATTTGCTTTAGATCTTTATACATTTTGGTGGAACCAGGATGATAGGAAACACTGGAACCATGAGCTTCTTTACAAATTTTAGCCCGGATGTCACCCATGTCGGGAATACAGAATCTACCCCGATATTTCAGAGTACCTAGCTCGTCCAAAGAAAAATCAGGTAACTCTCCTTTCTCAGTCCTATTCCAGAGGTGCAATAATTCCGGATCATCCTTTTGGTGCACCCTTGTAAGGGAAATCCAAGAGGGCGCTTCTGTTTCCAAACTAGCAGGCGTAGAACTACTCCCAATCTCGATGTTCATCAACAAGAATTCTTCTACTAAGGACTGTACCGATAGATTAAAAATTTTAGCGGTCTTCCTACTCAAGGCATCAGCTACTACATTAGCCTTTCCTGGATGATAAAGAATTTCTACTTCATAATCCGCCACATATTCTAACCACCGACGCTGGCGCAGATTCAGTTCCTTCTGAGTGAAGACGTACTTCAAACTCTTATGGTCCGTATAGATCTTGCACAGCGCGCCATAAAATATGTGTCGCCACAGCTTCAGCGCATAAATTACGGCAGCAAACTCCAAATCGTGCGTAGGATAGTTTCTCTCGTGAATCTTCAGTTGCCTTGATCCATACGCGATCACCTTACCATCTTGCATTAAAACACAACCGAGTCCGATGTGTGACGCATCAACATACACAGCATACTCGACTCCTTCAGTAGGTAAGGTTAAAATTGGGGCAGTGCACAGTCTCTTCTTCAACTCTTGGAAAGCCTCTTCACACTTATCGCTCCAAATGAATGCAGTATTCTTCTGAGTAAGTCTAGTTAAAGGGGCAGACAACACCGAAAATCCTTCCACGAATCTTCTATAATAGCCAGCGAGGCCTAAGAAGCTCCTAATCTCCTTAGGTGTAGAAGGTCTTTCCCATTCCATCACGGCAGAAATCTTGGTCGGGTCTACAGAAATACCGTCCTTGCTTACAACATGACCCAGAAAGGACACCTGGGGTAGCCAGAACTCACATTTGCTCAGCTTCGCATATAGCTTATGCTCCCTCAAGGTCGACAAAACCAAACGCAAATGCTGAGTATGCTCCTCAACATTGCGGGAATACACTAGGACATCATCTATAAACACAATAACGAATCGGTCCAAGAAATCCTTAAACACCCTATTCATCAAATCCATGAAAGCAGAGGGTGCATTGGTTAAACCGAAGGACATCACCAAAAACTCATAATGTCCATGCCGTGAACGGAATGCGGTTCGGGGAATATCTTCTTCACGAATCCTCAACTGGTGGTAGCCTGAGCGAAGATCGATTTTTGAAAATACAGAGCTACCACGCAACTGATCGAACAGATCATCGATCCTTGGCAGGGGATATCTATTCTTAACGGTCACCTTATTTAATTCCCTATAATCGATGCAAAGTCTCATCGATCCATCCTTCTTCTTTACAAATAAAACCGGAGCACCCCACGGAGAAGAACTTGGTATAATAAAACCACACCTCAGCAACTCATCGAGCTGAGTACGTAACTCGTCCAACTCACGTGGAGCCATACGGTACGGTGCTTTGGCGATGGGACGAGTGCCTGGCTCGAGGTCAATCACGAACTCAATCTCCCTCTCAGGAGGAAGCCCTGGAAGACTATCAGGAAAGACGTCTGGAAACTCTCGCACCACCGAGACATCCTCAAGACGTGGTATAACAAAAGCTGTTTCCAGAGCAGAAATAGAAACTAAAAATGCCTCGCAACCAGACGCTATAGCACGTACCGCAGAAATGATAGGGGAAACTCTGTCTTGAAATCCATAGACGCTCATAGGTTGGCCATTGTCCATCCTGAAGTCCAGTCTTTTTGCCTTGCATTGGATGACTGCATCATACTTGGACAGCCAGTCCATGCCCAAAATCACATCAAAATCAGCCAGGTCTAAAATTATCAGATCCGCAAGGGCCAGAAAATTGCCAAGATGAATAGGGCATCTCAGAACTCCTTGATTGGATATCACCGAATCACCGGAGGGAAGCTTGATGTTGAAGGAGTCTCTCAATTGATCAACATCCATGCGATGTTTATCAACAAACCTCATGGCCACAAAGGAATGAGTGGCACCCGAATCGAACAGAATACGCGCCCACCTATTCCGCACCTTAAACTCCCCTAAAACCGTAACATACATAACTAAACGAATGATAGCTAGGGCAACAACGATAAATAATAAGGATAAAATAGACTGGGGCTAACCTGAAATAACTTGCGTAGAGTTTTGAGCTTCCTCGCTGGTCATGACGTTCAGCTTTCCTTTCCCTTTATCTAGGGTTGGTGGTAGAGGCAGAGCTCGAAGCGGGGCAGGCTGCAGTGGGGATTGAGCTTGGGGGCATGAAGATTTCTGGTGTCCCTTCTGCCCGCACTGGAAGCAGGTCCTTTCCTTCATCCAGCACCGACTCACATCATGACCCTTCCTTGTATAGAACGAGCATACAAGCTCTCCCTTGGGTGCACCCTGGATGGCGTGCACTTGATGCTTCTTCAGGGTGGCTGTTCTCTTGAAACATCTTTCGTAAGGGTGGCCAGGACGACCGCAGAAACTACACACTTCCTTACCTTTCTTCTTCGAAGAAGGGCCTGATGCCCTGGAGCTACCATCCTCAACACCCTTCCTTTTCTCTTTCCTCGCCGCAGCACCGCGGTTCTTGGCATTTTCAATCGCTTCTACTTTTAGTGCAGCTTCCACTGCCACAGCATAACTGTCAGCTCCATAAGCGCTTGCCCACTGCTGGACATCACTTCTTAGTCCTCCCAGGAAACATTTCACTCTTCCCTCCTCCGATGCTACCAAATCGGGAGCAAATCTACTCAACTTGCTAAACTCAATCTCATATTCGCTCACCGTGAGCTGTCTCTGCTTCAAATGCAGGAAGTTATTCATGAGACGGTCCTGCTCGACCGAGGGCAGAAACTTCTTCAGCAACATTCCCTTAAAAGAGTCCCAGGAACAGCCTTCCTTCAGACTCTTCTTTTCACGAATCCACCAACTCCTTGCTAGGCCTTTTAACTGATAGGCTGCAATCATAACCTTCTGGGCTTCTAGAATCCCGGAATATGAAAACATCTCCTCGATAGAGATGATCCAATCATCCAAAACCATAAAGTCTGCACTTCCGTCATAGGTAGGAGGCCCCAGCCGCTGGAAGTGTGAAATAAAATTCATCTCTGGTGGTAGAGTCACCGGGGGCACTAGAGGAGCAGGGGTATCGGGTACCACTCGATCCACAATAGGGTCTTGCACTAAGGGTTGCTGCACAGGGGCGGCAGACAAAAAGGATTCCATTTGCGATTGCATCGCAAGCACTTGCCTTGACAGAGCCTCGTTGCTCTGGCGCAAACTCTCGATCAACGCATCACTCTGCACTCCTGACGACTCACCCTCCGACTGGGGAGTCGACCTCGTTGCAGGATGCTTAGGCGGCATTTCTAAAAGGCAAACCAATAACCCAATTAACATCCTAGACTACGCCTAGGGCAAACAAATCTAGTTCAGACCATACATGAAAGACACTTGCTAAAGCTGTCACTTGCTCTGGGATTATATGATGATGATATGTCCTACTCAGGATGATATCTTATCATCCTATTGACTCATGTGCCTATGATACGAATGCATGAATCCTTTACTCTTATTTAAAATCATGTGTGTACATATATCATCAAGTAAATCTTTAGCTTGGCATGTTGTGCTTATGTTATGTTATGCTATGCATGTGGTGCTATGAATTCTATAAAAGGCCCTAATGCATGTTATGAGCGGCGTACACATGCAATATTATGCATCCTATACTACATAATATTGCATGCAACGAAAAGAAAACGTGCTAATGAGCATTCATGTGGTGAGGTTATGCATCCCATACTACATAACCCTCACATGTTGCCGTCTATGGTGGATCCATATACAAACACATATTATGCATCCCATACTACATAATATGCCCCGTATACTTCTAATCATGCTTATGAGTGTAGTGTTCATGCTTCAGCCAAGACATATTGATGACACATCGGTGTGTGTATGACATGACACTAAACAACTAACACTAACAAGGGAAGGTTGCCCGACCAATTGTCAAGCAACCTCCCTCTGATACCAACTGTCACAACCCGCATTTTTCCCAACAATTTAATTATATCAGAGCAAGGGGAAAATACGCGTCGTGATGCCACGCCGTACAGGGGATAACTGCAGACGTTCAGGCAAAACTCCAAACTCTACAATTCTAATAGAAAACATAGATGTTTATGAATAAAATCCAGTTTAAGTTATGATGGTAGCCGTATCCCTCGGCTTAGTGAATCATCTAGTTCACGATTTAAAAATATAAATTCTACGCTTGCGGAATATACTAATTTAAATTGACTCTCATATCCTACATAAGTATAAATGTCCCCGAGGAACAACTCATACAATGCAAACTCTAGATTTATAATACGGGTAGGAAAGTCTTTACGCTAAATAGAAAATAGTGGCTTAGTTTTGAAGGAGATGATAAGTATGCTTTACTAATAGTAGGGTTTTATAGGTCAAAATACCTAACATGCAGTCCTAGCAAGGAATCATCCCAGAGAGCAAGTAATGTAAACCAAACATAAGAAAACCACATCAGCTAGCAAGTGTCAAAAGAAATCAACAATCCTGTGGGCGTCAACAATCTGACACGAACCCACAGTATGAATAGGTCTGAAACTAGGCAAAGAAAACAAAACAACGAACTACCTCGCTGCGGCGAGGGGAAAAAACCACAGCCCACCTGCTGCTGCAAGGGCTCCCAAAACCGGCTCCGCTACTTACTAATGCTCCGATCCTGAGGCATTCCAAAGACAGAACACCTCAGCAAGAGGGTACAAATGGTGGCAAAAAAAATAAGTCAAAATAATTAAAGGTCAAAAGGGGTACCAACCCAAGACCAAAACCATTGAAGTAAGGTTCATAAATAAAACTCGAGAAATAAATCAGAAGAAAAGAACTCTCGTGAATCATCACGTATAACAAATCATGCAGGATACCCGAAGCAAGGGGAGAGCATGATTGAATCATAAGAAAGAATATACCAAAACTATATTAGTAACCTGTAGTCAACTCTACTCATAAACACGGGCAGGGTGGTCACTTCTCTAGATACACCCCTCACAGATGTTAAAATCCGTCTAACCGCGGGGGAGACTTGCACACTCCACCAATCACCGCAGATGCCCAAAACCTAGTAGAGTCCCATGGGGTACTAATGAAGGAAACAATCTTGCGGTCGGTGGATTTGCCCACTAACTCCCGCAAATTTTAGAAACCCAAAGAAACCACAACACAAATATATCTCGAGGTTTGGCTCATCAGATTCTACTTGACACTTCTAGTTTCAAGACATGGTTGATCAACCCCTATGAACGATCTACAAACCTAGACAAACTCGAATACGCTCAAAACGATAGGTATGATATTTAGAGCCACCATTAAGACACTTCAAGAACAAATAAATATATATAGACAAGATCACGTTCACCATGACAAAATCTTACAACATCGAGTGATCCTCCAAAAAGGTTAATCGTAACAATAACTTGGAAGAAAAGTGCAGAAAAATTTTAAAGAACAAAAAGACTAAACCGTTACCATCAAATCGGACAAGGAGAAATGAGGGGAGACCACCACTTGCCTTGATTTTTACCGGAAAAGTTCTCCAAATCAGTCCACGTCACAGATCGGGGCAAAAGAGGACGGAGGAAGTTGAAATCTAGACAAAAATGGTCGAAAAGGGTGTTAGGGCTGAAAAACCCTAACGAGAAAACTCAAAGAAAGGGAAAAAATTTACCACGATGGCGTAGCTCTCGATGAGAGCTTTCCAGATCTACGCTCGGTTGAGGATTTCGAGCACCGGAGCTCCGTCGGCGGCCACCGGAAGGTTCACGGAGTATTTTCTCTCTCACGCTCACGCCGCTCTGGTTCGGGAGGAAAAGAATCGGAGAAGATGAAGTTCTGATCAAACCTAAGTCCATATATATATATATATATTATGTAAAAGTACTTATAAATTTTTTTGTCTAAATACAAAAAAAAACGTGTAATTTATGAGTGGCTACGGGAAAACCGATAATAGAGGTCTAAGATGACATCAAATCGAAAAGTGTCCAACATGAAAGTTGTAGATCTCGTCAAAACAAACAAATTTCATGCTGACCGTTTTTTCGCACGACACCGTTTTGACCCTCAAAACGGTGCCCGAACTCTAACTGTACAGAACCACTCGAGTGGAATGAAGGATACTCGAGTATGAGAGCAAAATACTCGAGAGGAACGAAGGATACTCGAGTATGAGAGCAAAATACTCGAGAGGAACGAAGGATACTCGAGTATGAGAGCAAAATACTCGAGAGGAACGTAACATACTCGAGATAGTACAATAATACTCGAGTAGATCAAGTCTACCCGAGCTGGACATGAGCAGCTTCGGGAAAATCGAAAATAGGGGTCCAAGATGGCTTCTAATCGAAAAGTGGTCAACATGAAAGTTGTAGATATCGTCGAGACGAACAAATTTGATGTTGACCATTTTTCTATACAATGCATATTTGACCCTCAAAAATTCGCCCGAACGCAGACTGTACATGACTACTCGAGAGGAATGAAGGATACTCGTGTATAAGAGCAAAATACTCGAGTGGAATGAAGGTTACTCGTGTATAAGAGCAAATACTCGAGTGGAATGAAGGTTACTCGTGTATAAGAGCAAAATACTCGAGTGAAATGAAGGTTACTCGTGTAGATCAAAGGTACTCGAGTAGAAATCAAAAATACGGCTTATTTACGAGCAGTTTTGGGAAAATCAAAAATAGAAGCCTAAGATGGCTTCAAATCAAAAAGTGGTCAACATAAAAGTTGTAGCTATCGTCAAGACGAACAAACTTGATGTTTACTATATTTTGATACGACACCGTTTTGACCCCCAAAACGGCGTCCGATCAAAATCTGAAACGGGCTACTCGAGATAACAAAGCGCAAATTCTTGAAATGAAATTTTTTTTGAACAAAGGGACACGAGTTCAGAACAGAGGCCCATACACGCACCGAATTAAGCGAAACTCACACTATAAGTGAAAACTGGCGCTACGATTCTAACGGCGAAGCCAAAACCTAAATCCGACGAGCCATTCCTGAGATAAAATTTCCAAATACAATGACATAAATACTCAAAACTTCAATCGCGCGCCGAGACTCCAAAAATGCTCGGATTGCGACGAAACTTGACGAGCAAGTTTAAAATTACTCAACCTAAACCTCATAGAAATATTTTCTGATTTCGACAAAAATCCAAGAAATTGGCCGTCTCGACCGAACGGACGCGAAAATGCCTTATCGGCGATGCGCCGTCAACCCGACGTTAAAAGTAACGCCATGACATCAAAAATATGACGATACCAAAACCAAACAAAATCATCGAAAAATCAGGGGCGTTACATTGATGGTCCTCTTCGATCTCCGAAGAGTCTGCTCCTTGTTCACCACCTCCGATGCTTCTTCAGATTCAGCTCCATTCCCGGGCACACTTGGAGCATCGCTCCCCCTTCTTCCTGAACCAGAAGCCTCTGCCCTAGAGCTTGAAACACCTAGAGCTCTTTGTGACACAGGCAGCTCCACTTAAAGATCTTCATCAGCCTCCTTCTGACCTTCATCAGTCTTTCACTCTGGTAACTCCACAGATGAGATACCTTTATATGGCGTTAGCTCATCAAAGATAACGTCTCTTGATACAATGATCTTCCTTGTAATAGGATCCATGCACTTCCATCTCTTCTTCCGCTCATCGTAGTCCACAAAGACAAGCTTCCTCGCCTTTACATCAAGCTTGGTACATAGAGCATCAGGGACGTGAATGTAGCAGGTTGATCCAAACACCCAAAGGTGTTCAACACTAGGCTTCTCCATGAACATCAGCTCATGAGAAGACTTCATGTTGATCGGACTCAGAGGCATCTGATTGATGACATAAGTTGGGCAGGCCATTCCTTGCACCCAACATGACCTGGGAATGCCCTTTGCATGAAGCCAACACTTGCAGGTTTCTGTGAAATGACAGATCTTCCTCTCCGCCACTCCATTTTGTTGTGGAGTGTGAGCACAAGTAAGATCTCTTTGGATCCCGTGCTCCCTGTATATGTTAGAAAATTCAGATGATACAAATTCACCACCGTTGTCCGATCTAAACATCTTGATCCGCAGGCTAAGCCGGCCCTCCACTAGCTCCTTGAACTCCACAAAAAACCAGAAGGCATCTGACTTCTCCTTCATGAAATATACACAAGTGTATCTTGAGTAATCATCAATCAGCACTAGCATGTATCTGCTGCCTCTAAGACTAGCGGTGATAGTTGGCCCCATCAGATCACCATGGATACACTCCAATGGCGCCTTTCTCATTTTTTGTGACTTGTCAAATAGAAGGCGATGAGCCTTTCTGAATTGACACCTTGCGCAAACATTGCCATATCCATAGGATGACAACTTTGGCAAGCCTTTCACAAGACTTCTCATTACTATAGCTTTTAGCTTGTCCATCCCTACGTGCCCTAGCATTTTATGCCAAATAGCAGCGCTATCGTTGTCCCTCATCATATCAACAAAAGAGCTTGTTGATAAAATAAATAAGACTCTAACCCTTCTCCACACATGAGCAACATCATCCTTTACCACTGATACGTTGCGGAGAAATTTCACTTCTATTGGCCCAAACAGAGTGTGATAGCCTACGTCAACCACATTGGTCACAGAGAAGAGGTTCTCCTTCTTGCCAGGTACGTGATAGACACTCCTTAATGTGAGTGGACCCTGATCACTACCCACATACATAATGTCACGACCCGCATTTTCTCAAAAATTAAATCATATCAGAGCAAGAGAAAATACGTGTCATGATGCCACGTCGTGCAGGGGATAACTGCAAACGTTTAGGCAAAACTCCAGACTCTATATCTTTGAAGAAAATCATAATTTAATATGAAAGAAAACCAGTTAAATTTTATGGACATATCCCTCGGCACGGTGGATCAGCTAGTCCACAATTAAAAATATTTTTATACGTAGCGGAAAATACTTTGGTTAAGTTGATATTCTAAATGAGCATAAGTGTCCCTGAGGGACGACTCATGGTATGCACGACTCTAAATTTAAAATAAATATATATAATTCCTTTACGTTACTGGGGAAAGTATTGCTTTAGTTTTATAAACATGACCTGCATGAGGTACATATAGTAATGCTTTTAGAGTTTAATATACCTAACATGCAACCTAACATAAATCATTCCCAAAAAGCAAGTGAACAACCTCCAAATAGGTAAAAATAGAAGTTTTAGTTCAATCCCAGCATCACAAGTAAGCCACCAGTGGGCATCAACAACCTGATACGAACCCACATGTGAGTATGCTTGTCTATACAGAAGGAAGAAAACTACCTCACAAGGATGAGGAACAGCAATCTCAGCTACCCAGGAGGCCACAAACAAGCTCCACAAGAAAACTAGCCGCCTAACCGGCTATAACCTAAACCTGAGGCATTCAAAGGAAGAATACCTCAGCAAGAATATAATCAAAAGAAGTGGAGCATTAGATTCATAAGCAATAAAAGAAGGGGTTTACCAACCCTGCAACAAATGCTATCAAAAAGAGCAGAAGGAAATAATCACGGCAGCAAAAAGAAGCACTGCCCACGGGACAATCAAAGCAAACCAAGTGCGAGTATAAATAGCAACATGCCCTGCTAAAAGCCTGCAGCAGCAAAAAGGCAAACATATGCAAAAATATATCCATTTAGAAAAGGAAAGGAACGAACAGTCCTATCTTGTTAATTAATAACAGTGATAAAACCTATGGTCCGATTTGGTAGCCAAAAACAACCCTCTTTCAAACAACCAAACCCAAAAATTCTCTAGGGTAAAAACAACCAGTGGCAGCTCCAGGGTCCACACACCTAACCAAACAAGCCCAAACCGGGGCCTAAATGGTGGTGGCCACAGCTCAGCGTTAACAAATCATCCCTTACAGAGTAACTAGAAAAACCACCTGCCATAATCCACATTCGGCATCCAAAAACTAGCCGAATACATAACACCAGACCGAAATAAAACCCACACTAACCAACTCGAGAGAAAAACACCAGCGTAAGGAAAAAGCGTCGAGTCCACTCGACTCCGCGTTGAGAGAGTACTACTCACTCAACGCCAAACACTAAGAAGAGAAGGTGTCGAGTCCACTCGATGCCGCATTGAGTGAGTACCATTCACTCAATGCAAAAATATAAGTAGTGAAGGCATCGAGTCTAATCGACGCCGCGTTGAGTGAGCTCCACTCACTCAATGACAAAATACTTAGCCGCACAATCTTACTGGACGACAGCGTTGAGTGAGTTCAGCTCACTCAACGCTGTCGACGCTAAACAGCCGATGGCATTGAGTGACTTCACCACACTCAACGCTTTTGACTTAGAAGAAAAACATCGCATAACTAGACGGCGTTGAGTGAGCTCAACTCACTTAACACCAAAAGACTTAGAAAAAAGACAAATCCCTGACTAGACGGCGTTGAGTGAGCTCAACTCACTCAACGCCAAAAGTCTGGCAAGACGGCGTTGAGTGAGGGTAACTCACTCAACGCCAAAGGAAGATGGCGTTGAGTGAGCTCAACACACTCAATGCAAAATGACTTAGAAAAAGTCTCTGGTAAGATGGCGTTGAGTGAGCGCAACTCACTCAACGCCAAAGGCAGATGGCGTTGAGTGATCTCAACTCACTCAATGCCAAAAGACTTAGAAAAAGTCTCTCGCAAGACGGCGTTGAGTGAGCGCAACTCACTCAATGCCAAAGGGAGATGGCATTGAGTGACCTCTACTCACTCAATGCTGTCAACGCTTTTAGACTTAGACTCCAGACCAAACAGCTAGGCATTAAGTGTGTCCACCACACTCAACGCTTTTACACTTAGCCTACAAAATGAACTTTTGCCCTAAGCTAACACTCAACGCCTGCTCACAGAGAGTTGGCAAAAAATAATTTCTACCCCTCCTACCCGGCTACAGCTACCACATACTCTGGGCCAAAACAAACCAGCAAATATTCTACCTCCAGCAACTAACCTGGACAACAAACAACAACTAAGGAGAGAGAATAACTTAAATCATGACAAGATTGATATTGAACTTGCTCGGGACAAAGACTGCAGCAGCCCTAGCTTCTAGGAGAGAAAAGTAAAGCTACTACAAACAAAAAAGATAATAAGATAAGATCAATCTTGGCAAGGGCAAAGAGCACTACTTACCTCTACCTCCAGGAAACAGCAGCCAATACTTCTCACTCGGCACCGGCGGCAAGTACGGCCACCTAAGAGGAAATCTGAAGCTTTTAGAGGGAAGATGAGCAAACCCGAAAAACCCTATCTTACGAAGACAACTCTAGAACAAGAAATACTTCCCTAGGGAGGAAGATCCGGGTGAGAGTAGTCCAAATCTTCCCTTACCCAAGAAAAACGAGCTCTAAACCTCCTAAAATCGCTGGCTGGAGCTCCAGTACCTCCGTCGCCCGATGCCTTCCGCTGGAAGCTAGCAGATGGCTTGGGAAAAGAGAAATGAGGATAAGAAAAACCCAGCCAGCCCTATTTATCTACTCTCCCCACTCACTCGGCCATAGCTTAATAAAATAATCCCACACTCCACTCAGCTAGGTAAGCTAATAAAATATTCTAAAGCCGTGAAAGGATCGACCACTAGCTGAAAAGATAACTAGCCACTCAAGTTACCAAAGACGGCCACCACGCATACATATATATATAGTCTATATATATATATGTATATGTAAACAGAAACTATCTAAATATACATATATGAATAGCTTATATATACAACCTGATACAAAAAAAATCAGCCACTAAAATATATAACAACACAGCCAGCTAAAATACATATATATATATACAACTTATATATATATATATATAAACATAAATTTAGCTATCTACACATACAACAAAACAAGCCAAACAATCAAGCCACATGCATAACTAAGCTCTTCCTATTAGCAAAATAGAGCAACCACAATAGCTGGGTAACACATCACCAGCTAAAAAATTAAAATGCCAAAATCACGTGAAAACAACGATCTCAGAATTCCACAAAACTCACATCGTAGCTAAACACCCATGCGACAAAAACAATTGCGAAGTCGAAATAAACATCCGATGATCAAAACTCAGGCTAACATCTTTCGAAGCTAAAACACAAGCATTCCCGGAGAGGCTCCGCCGAGTCACCAAAACAGACTCCGGCTAGCTGGGGAACCTTGCAAACAAGCTACAAACAAGCCGCTCGGAGAACCTAAAAGAGCTAAGACCACGCTCTAACAACAGTAAAGGCCAACAATGCGTCATCGTAATGCCAAACAAGGATTATATAAATTAAAGAAAAACTGGGGGTGTTACAGTCACTCCCCCTAAAAGAAAGTTTCACCCCGAAACTTTACGCACAACACTTCTACAATAGAAGGAAAAAAAACAAACCAAGATTTATAAAGAAGAATACATACCAAGAAAAATCAGGGAAATAGATGAGGGTGAGCCTCCCTCATAGCCGACTCTAATTCCCAAGTCGCGCTTTCCACGCCTTGATTTCTCCGCAAAACTTTAACCATTGGAATTGATTTCCTTCGCAACACTCGATCTTGAGCATCCAAAATGCGGACAGGAATCTCTACATAAGAAAGATTTGGCTCTAACTGAGGCATAGAATCCAAAACTTGCCTGTCGCTCAGCACATACTTCCGCAACTGGCTAACGTGAAAAACATCATGCACGCCAGGAAAGTTCGCGGGCAAATCCAGCCTATAAGCTGCCACACCAATCCGCTTAATGATCTTAAACGGCCCCATATACCTCGGGTCCAACTTCCGATTCTTACCAAACTTCTTGATTCCAATCATCGGGGAAACCTTTAGAAATACCAAGTCCCGCACAACAAACACAATATCAGATCTATGCCGGTTGGCTTTCTTCTCATATCTCTCCCGGGCTATCCGAAGCTCCTTAAAAATAAGCTTCACAGCAATTTCCATCTCTTCGAGCGCATCTGGAACCAGCAAAGGTCTCTCGTGAACCTCAGCCCAAAATAAGGGAGTCCTGCAACGCCTCTCATACAATGCTTCGAAAGGAGCCATTTGCAAGCTTTCTTGATATCTGTTATTATAAGCAAACTCCGTAAGCCTCAAACACTCATCCCACACTCCTCCGTGGTCTAACATATAGCATCTGATCATGTCCTCCACTATCTGATTAACTCGCTCTGTCTGACCATTGGTCTGGGGTGGCATGCGGTAGAATATCTCAAATCCGTACCCAAACCTTCTTGCAAACTCTTCCATAAGCGAGATGTAAACCGGGAGTCTCGTTCTGAAATAATGCTGATTGGAATATCATGCAATCGGATGACTTCATTCAAATATAGCTCAGTTATTTTCCTCATCAGATAGTCGATCTTATAAGGTACGAAGTAAGCACACTTCGTTAATCTGTCCACAATCACCCAAACTGAATTATATCCTCTAGGAGATCTCAGTAAACCCGTGATGAAATCCATCGAAATACTCTCCCACTTCCAAGTCAGAACCTACAACGGAGTCAACTTGCCACCAGGCCTTCCATGATCGGCCTTAACACGCTTGCAAGTATAGCACTCAGAAACAAACCTAGCTATGTCTCCTTTCATCCCATACCACCAGGAAATTTACTTTAAGTCATGATAATTCTTGGTAGTTCCTGGATGGCAGGCAAAACTAGAACTATGCGCCACTCTACACAACATAACTCGAATATCCATAACGGTGGAGATACAAAATATGTCATGGTACTTCAAAGTACCCGCATCATCAATCGAGAAATCTAGTAACTCCCCTTTCTAAGCTCTAAGATATGAATGCAGCAGATCTGGATCATCTTTCTGATGTAACATCGTAAGCGTAATCCAAGAAGGCTCTGCTACTACCAAAGTACTCTACAAGCTGCAGCTCCCCACAAAAATATCCATCAAAAGAAATTCTTCCACTAATAGCTCGACGGAGAGATTAAAAATCTTTCCCGTCTTCCAACTTAGGGCATCGGCCACCACATTAGCCTTGCCCGGATGGTACTTGATCTCAACATCATAGTCGGCAACATACTCAAACCATCGTCGCTGGCGTAGATTCAATTCCTTCTGGGTGAATACATACTTTAAACTATTATGATCGGCAAAAAATCATGCATTGTGCGCCATAAAGCAGATGTCTCCACAACATCAACGCAAAAATCACGGTTGCAAACTCTAAATCATGCGTAGGGTAGTTCTTCTCATGAGTCTTCAGTTGTCTGGACCCATACCCAATCACTTTCCCATCTTGCATCAACACGCAACCAAGCCAAACATGTGATGCATCCACAAAAACATCATAATCCATTCCTTCTATAGGCAAAGTCAAAACCGGAGCAGTGCACAATCTATTATTAAGCTCTAGAAAGGCTTCCTCGCACTTCTCGCTCCAAACAAAGGATGCATTCTTCTGTGTCAATCTAATCAAAGGTGCAGTTAGGGTAGAAAAACCCTCCACAATCCTCCTGTAATAGCCGGCCAGCCCTAGGAAGCTCCTAATCTCGTTCGGTGTGACCGACCTACTTCAATCCATCACAACAGCTATCTTTTCTGGGTCAACGGAAATCCCACTCTTACTCACCACATGGCCCTGAAATGAAACCTGAGGAAACCAAAACTCTCACTTGATCAATTTGGCGAATAGCTAGTGGTCCCGCAAAGTAGATAAAACTAATCACAGATGTTGTTCATGCTCCACAGCATTGTGGGAATATACCAGAACATCGTCTATAAACACGACTACGAATTTGTCCAGAAAATCCTTGAACACACGGTTCATCATTTCCATAAAGGCTGAGGGCGCGTGTTGGTCAAACAAAATGACATTACCAGAAATTCAAAATGCCCATGCTTCGATCGAAAAGCAGTCCGTGGAATATCTGACTCACGGATCCTGAGCTGATGGTAGCCAGAACGAAGATCAATCTTAGAAAATATCGCGCTACCACCCAACTGATCAAACAAATCATCAATCCTCGGCAGGGGATACCTGTTCTTTATAGTGACCTTATTTAGCTCTCTATAATCGATGCAAAGCCTCATCGATCCATCTTTCTTCTTAACAAATAGAACAGGAGAACCCCAAGGCGACGAACTCGGACCTATAAAACCATTCTCTAACAACTCATCCAGTTGGATACGCAACACCTCCAGCTCTTGTGGGGCCATCCGATATGGCGCCTTCGCAATAGGATGCGTGCCCGGCTTCAAATCTATCACAAACTCAACATCTCTATCAGGTGGAAGACCAGGAAGATCATCAGGAAACACATCTGAAAAACTCGTACACAACAAGAATCTCTTCTAAACTTGGCAAACTACCAACGGTCCCCAAAACTGAGACCAAACAAGCAAAACAGCCGAAAACTAGCAACTCTCGAGCACATACCATAGAAATAACTGGATAATCCTGGCGCAGATCACCATAAACACTCACAGGCTGACCGTTGTCCTTTTTGATGTCCAAGCGCTTACCCTTGCACTGGATAACAGCATCATACCTGGACAACCAGTCCATGCCTAAGATAACATCAAAGTTTTCCAATTCGATAATCTTCAGATATGCCTTTGCTAGAAAATCCCCTATAACAATCGGACAACTCTAAATGCCCTTATCCGAAACCAAAAAATCGCCGGAGGGAAATTAGACACAAAAAGCGCCTCCAACTCGATTTAGATCCAAACGATACCACTCCATGAAGGCTATAGCCACAAACGAGTGGGTAGCGCCATAGTCGAAAAGAACACACGCCCAACGGTTCTTCACCTTAATTCTTGCTAAAATAACCTTAGTCGAAGTCTAAGCTTCCTCCGAAGAAATAACATTCAGCTTTCCCAGGCCTTTATCAACCCGCTGAGGCGGTGGCAATTCCTGGAGTGGCACTAGCTGCAACATAGGCTGGAGCTGTGGGCACTGAGCCTAGATGTGCCCTTCTTGACCGCATAGAAAACAACTTCTTGCTTCAATTTTATCCTTTCCCCAGTAATGGGAAACATCATGCCCTAGCCGCTTACATGCAGAATAGAATAAATCTTTCCTAGGAGTACCTTGAATTACTTGCACCTGCTCCTTCTTCTGAGCATCTAACCTTTTGAAACATCTCTCAAGGAGGTGGCCTGACAGTCCACAGAAGCTACAAACCTCCTTGATCTTCTTTCTTGAAGCAGCACCGGGTACCTGAGGGCTCTTTCCTTCAATCGATTTCCTCTTATCTTTTCTCATCTGCTACCCTCTTTGCTTAGCATTCTCAATTGCCTTAACTTTCAACGCAGATTCCACCACTCCAGCATAGCTCACTGATCCATAAGCACATGCTAACTACTGGACATCACTTCTTAGGCCACCAAGAAAATGCTTAACTCGATCCGCCTCGGAGCTTACCAAGCCAGGGGAAAACCGACTCAGTTTGCTCAACTCAATCTCATACTCACTAACTGTGAGCTTCCTCTACTTCAAATGTAGGAAATCATTCATCAGGCGGTAGCACTCGACTAAAGGCAGAAAATTCCTTTGGAACAGTTCCTTGAAGGTCTCCCAAGATCATCCCTTTTTCAAGCTCTCCTTCTCTCTCAGCCGCCAACTCTTCGCTGATCCCTTAAGCTAATAGGCGGCTATCATCACCCTTTGATCAGTGGTATCTCCAAAATAGGAGAACATCTCCTCGATGGCTATAAGCCAATCATCCAAAACCATAAAGTATGCCTTTCCATCATAAGTAGGAGGTCCTAGTCGCTGGAAGTGCGATATAAACGTCATCTTTTGGGGCAATATAGGAGGAGTTACCAGGGGAGCAGGAAGAACAGGAATAGCTACCCCTACAGTAGGGTCCGACATTCTCGGAGGCTGTCCTGCCACAACTGCTAACAGAGACTTGATCTAAGTCTGCATACCAACCATATGTCTGGGCAAGGCTTCATTACTCTGCCACCGACTTTCAATCAACGCCTCGCTTTGCGCTCCTGAAGACTCACCCTCAGATTGGGGAGTCAGTCTCATCGAAGAACGCCTCACCATCCTATAATCGTACTAGCATTAACCAAAACTTAGCCTAATTGGTAGAACAAAACTACCTGGTACAGACCAACATACTTAAATATGAACTTCAACTGCAAACTTGCTCTGGGATTTTTACAATAATGATATTATTCTTAACCTAGGATGGTTCACCAGCATCATGCTAACTCATGTGCTTAGACCATGAATGTATGAATTTGTATCTCTTTTGACTCAAAACCATGTGCGTACAAATGACATCATGCAAATCTTTAGCATGGCACATTGTGCTTATGCATTGTTATGTTGTGCATGTTGTGCTATGCATTCTAAAATAAAAGCCTTAATGCATGCCATGAGCGATCGTACGCATGGAAATGTTATGCATCGCATAATACATAACATTGTATGCAACGAAAAAAGAAAACGTGCTAATGGGCATTCAAGTGGTGAGGTTATGCATCCCATACTACATAACACTCACATGTTGCCACCTATGGTGGATCCATATACAAACACATATTATGCATCCCATACTACATAATATGCCCCGTATACTTCTATTCATGCTTATGAGTGTAGTGTTCATGCTTCAGCCAAGACGTATTGATGACATATCGGTGTGTGTATAATATGATGCTAAACCACTAATGCTAAAAGGGAAAGGTTGTCAGACCAATTGTAAGCAACCTCCCTCTGATAGCAACTGTCATGACCCGGATTTTCTCAACAATTAAATCATATCAGAGCAATAAAAAATACGTGTCATGATGCCACGTCGTGCAGGGGATAACTACACACGTTTAGGAAAAACTTCAGACTCTATATCTTTGAAGAAAATCATAATTTTATATGAAAGAAAACCAGTTAAATTTGATGGTCATATCCCTCGGCACGGTGGATCAGCTAGTCCACAATTAAAAATATATTTATATGCAGCGGAATATACTTTTGTTAAGTTGATAATCAAAATGAGCATAAGTGTCCCTGAGAGACGACTCATGGTATGCACGACTCTCAATTTAATATATATATATATAAATGCCTTTACATTACTGGGAAAATAGTGCTTTAGTTTTATAAACATGACGTGCATGAGGTTCATTGATTGGCCAAAACCTGAACAGGCAAGTGTACCTGTCGAATCGTAGTATCAAAATCGTATTTAAACTCGGGGTTGTCAAGTACTGCTACTCACGCTTTAACTATTATCCTACTGGAAAACTATTGGAATTTGAGAATTTAAAAGTAAAATAAAAGACGATTTAGTAGACGAAAAACTTATAAAAAAGAGATAGCATTCAATCAGTGAATCACCACGAAATGAGAAGAGAGAGATAAAAAAGGCATAGTTTTAATTTTGCAAATCATACTCGACCGTGACGGATCCGATATTAAGAAATAATCTCGCTAGAGCATTATATCCCCTAACTTATATACGTTCTGACCGAAATCTCTTTCAAGTCAAAAAGGCCTAAAGTCGCATTATTGAGGTGACCCGCACTATTGGATTTGACTCAAATCTGGAAGATTTACGTCATCCTATCTCTAGGGTTGCGTTCAACTCCTTCCTTCTTTGAGTGATCTTTCACATTCATGAGCCTCTCGGCTACTTAAATATGATATCCTAAGCCTACTACCATATACCGAAAATACGGAGTCTACACAAAATAAATCAAAGAAGGATCGAGCATGAAATAACAAAAATAAAACTAAGAAAGAAAATAAACTCTCATCTCATATCATGGATCCTCACGATCGAATGCTACAAGAAAATTAGCTACGCATATTTGAAAGTAAGGACAAAATAAAATAAGAGAAAAAAATTTTCATTTCTTGAAAAGAAAGAGAAGTGTACACAAAATAAGAGAATACAAGGAAATATTATGCTACTACAATAATAAGGAAATTATGACATGGAAGAAAAAGCATGAAAATGAAAACTTGCACTAATGAAAAACTACAACAATAATGAAAAGAAAATTACAACTCACAAGCACTCTCCACTCTCCAATTCAACACTAAAACTTTACTTAAAAACTTCACTCCAAAATTGTCATCATTTGGCTTGAGGGATGGGGTGGCTTTTATAGGAGAGGGAGAAGGTTCTAGATCATAAGAAATATGAAGGGACAAAGGGGGGTGGCCGGCCATGCTTAGGGGGTTGGTTAATGCATTTCTTTAAATGAGGGGAGAGAGAAGGTATGGATGCTTTTTATTTGATTTAATGGAAGTGAAAATAAATATATAAAATAAAGAGGAGGGGGATGAATGGAAGTGTGTAGAAGGGGCAAAAGAGGAGGGTCGACGACATGCATGGGGATATTAGTGGGCTGCTCAAGAGAGGTGGGCTTCACCAAGCATGTAGAGGGTCGGCCACATTCATGAAGTGGGCTGGCTGCACATGGGCTCGGGTAGGCTTCATGTAGGCATGGAGGGCTGCTTCATGAGGTCTTGACATGAGGGCTTGGGCTTGTCTTGAGGGCTGAAAAGATGTATGTGTGAGGCCGGGCTACATGTGAGCTGCTCTAAGTGGGCTCGGGCTGGCTTGCAAGTGAGGGGCTGCACCAAAGGAGGGTCGGGCTGCACCATATCTTGCATGGGGGGGGCTCAGGTAGCATGCTTGGAGGGGGCCGGGCTGCACATGCTTGAACCTACAAAGTAAAACAAAACAAAACAAAACATTAGATACATAATATTTTGTTTAAATATTGAACATAATAACTAAACATCACATAGTATAATGCAACATAATAAGACATAAATATAACAATAATAAGATATTAAATAAGACATTTAACAAAACATAAAAATAAATAACAAACATATTAAATATTAAAACTAAACATAAACATAACATAACAAAAACACATAATTATGTTTAGAAATTATAAAATCCTAACATAAAAGACATTTAAACAAGAAATAAAACAAAACAAACATAAAATAAAAGAAACTATAAATAAACTTAGGAACTTAGGCTACTAAATTACCCCAAAAATGATGACTAAAAGTAGTCATCAAATTCCCCCATGCTTGAACATTTGCTTGCCCTCAAGCAAATAGAAATAAAGAACTAGGGAAAAGCAAAAGATATATATATTTTTAGATTCCATAGTTAAGAAAACCAAAACATGAAAAATTAAACTATCCTATTTCCATGTTATCAACTAGTGGGGTGAGAAGTGCACAATAGAAAATTTGAAAGTGGAGACCTAAAAATCTCATTAAAACATAAGAAAAGTTTTCACATTTCTAATTCTTAAAACAAGGCATCCAAAATAAATGAAAATAAGAAAAACAAAAGTAGAGGTTCTAAATAAACGGCGCATTTACAAACTATTAGGTTGCTAGATAAAAATTAACCTTAAAACACCTCAAGGTAACCTCCAAAGAAATCCATCAATGATGGTGGCCATAGGCTTGTACATTCACACTTTCTCCACTACGCGAATTTATGTTCTGAAGATCAATAGGACTTCTAATAGGCATTAAGACTTGGCTTAGGTAAATGATTAGGAAATGGAAACAAGGATAAACATGAGGGCTTAAACACTAAACCAAGGTGAGCTCAAAAATAAACATAAAAACATCATAAAAAAAAGAGAAATGACAAGCAAGTCATTTCTCCAATTAAAACAAAGACAAGGCCATATATTTTTCTCTTTTATAAATTTTGGCCACAAATAAACTTCATTTCTTCTTTGATTTTTTTTTTTATTTTGATTTTTTCATCATTTTTTTTCATTCATTGAAACACAAATATTTTGGAAAGCTCCAAATGTAAGATAAAAATTTCCTTTTCATTTTTCACAAAGAGATAACCCATCACACAACGATTTTTTTTAAAATGAAGCTCAAGGTTTAGTGTGCAATAGGAAAGGCATTTTTGGCTTTGGTGAAAATAATGAAAAGAAAGGTGGAGCTAAAAAAGAAAACATGGAAAAGGCCCAAAATTGTTTTGCAATGGTAGTTTTTTTGGTGGGCAAGAAAAGCTCAAACTAGTCAAATGGGTGGCCTAAATCATTTCTAAAGAACGTAAAACGACGCAAATGTTTCGAGAGTAGCTTGGGACAAGTTCTAGACACCAAAAAAGACTACCCCACAAATGAAAAAAAAGCTAAAATTACCTAGCAACCATTCGTAAGCAACTTGACCGAATAAAAAGACATAACTACAAATTGCTAACTTATAACGTAAAAAACGGATGCCTATATTTAAGAAGAAGAAACTAGTAAAACTAAGCTATGTTAAAAGGATAAGTTTAGAAAACCGTTTCAAAGAAATCTAAATAGAACTACAAAAACCACACGGGCCTACACATCACTAGAAGCAACATAAAAATGAAGATATAAAATAATTTTAGGTTTTGTTTTTCAAATAGATTTTAGCACAATTTTTTTTTTTGTTTTTTCTAATTTTTTTTGGTTTTGTCTTTTATAATTTTTTTGGATTTTTGATAAAGTTAAAATAAAAAGCAATACTATAACTATACTAATTTTAAAACACATTTTTTTTGAGAAAGGAAAGAAGAAAGAAAGAAACTAGATCCTCCCCCATGCTTAAATTCTTCATTGCCCTCAATGAAGGAAACAAAAAGAAAAAGAGAAGGAGACTGAGGAGAAGAGGAAAATGCAGAAAGTAAATGAAATAAATAAAAAAATAGGACTTCCCCGGGTTTGTGAGATGAAGGAGGATGTCTCTCCCCCATGCTTACTTTTTAGTGCACTTGATCGTCAGCAGGTTGGACTTGATCCATCTTTATATCAGCAGCGGTGGAGCGACGATCACGAACTTGGACTTGAGCCACCGGGAGGAAGAGCAAAATAAAAGCAGAAAAAGAAAGATAGAGTCCGTGGGCAGGTGCCCAAAATTGTTCTTTATTTATTACAATTGAAAGTTCGAATAAAAGTCCCATAATAATAATAAGTCCAAACATAAAAAATGTTCCACAACAAGAAAAAAAATTAAGGGTCAAAGACGAGATCCTCCGTTGCAAGAGACACGGAATCATTTGAAAAATAAAGTTTAAGTCTATGCCCATTTACTTTAAAGTCCCCCTTATCGGGATGCGAAAGCAACACAGTGCCGTAAGGAAAAACCTGTTTGACCGTAAATGGTCCAGACCATCTAGATTTAAGTTTGCCAGGAAAAAGACATAAGAGAGAGTTGAAAAGAAGAACGTGATCGCCTGGTTTAAACATTTTAGGATGGCGCAAGTTCTGATCGTGATAAAGTTTCGTGCGTTCTTTATAAATTTTATTATTTTCATAAGCGTACGCTCGCCACTCGTCAAGATCATTTAGTTGGTTTTTTCTATGCTCACTGACCGAGTGCGGATCGAAAATAAAAACTTTAACGCCCAATACACACTTTGCTCTACTTCTACAGGAAGATGACATGATTTTCCGTAGACTAATCGGAAAGGAGTACAACCAATAGTGATCTTGTACGCTGTCTGATAGGCCCAAAGATCAAAATTCTTTTAAGTTCTCGATTAACTACCTTAACCTGACCGTTAGTTTGGGGGTGATAAGTAGTTGAAAGTTTATGCGTAACGCCATATTTAGTTAAAGCTTTAGTGAGTTTGGCATTGCAAAAATGACTTCCCCTATCACTAATGATCGCTCGAGGAAAACCAAAACGAGAAAATAATTTTTTAAGAAAAGCAACTACAACGCGACCATCATTACTTGGTAAAGCTTGGGCCTCTGCCCATTTGGAAACGTAATCTACTGCGACTAAAATATATTAATTTCCTTAACGTGAGGGAAATGGACCTACAAATTCAATGCCCCATAAATCAAAAACTTAACATTCCAAGAAATAATTTTGTTCCATTTCATTTTTATTAGATAAGTTTCCAGTCCATTGGCACCGATCACACCCGCTCACAAAGAGTTATGCATCTTTAAATATGCTTGGCCAGTAAAAGCCAGCACTAAGCACTTTGTGGGCGGTGCGGTTCGCTTGATAATGCCCACCAGTCGGACCTTCATGAACATGCTTTAAAATTTGCTGACCTTCTTCCCGGGAAACACATCTTATAACCACCTGATCCGCACAAATGCGAAATAGAAAGGGTTCCTCCCAAAAATAATACTTCAACTCCGAAAAGAATTTCTTATTTTGGTGAGAAGAATATTCTTTTGGAAGGGCCCGGGCAACAAGATAATTGGCCAGATCGGCAAACCAGGGGGTAGAAGAAGAAATGTTTAAAATTCGTTAATCCGGAAAAGAGTCATTAATAAAATTTTCATTTAAAATGTCAAGTGTGGGATTTTCAAGACGAGAAAGATGATCAGCCGCTAGGTTTTCTGCTCCTTTCTTATCCCGAATCTCCAAGTCGAATTCTTGAAGTAAGAGGATCCAAAGAATAAGACGCGGCTTGGCATCCAGTTTAGAAAGGAGGTAATTCAAAGCGGAATGATCCGTGAAAACAAAAACTTTAGAAAGAGTAACGTACGGTCAGAATTTATCAAAAGAAAAAATAACAGCTAAGAGTTCTTTCCCCGTCGTGGTGTAATTTTCTTGAGCAGAAGTTAGAGTTTTACTAGCATAGAAAATTGGATGAAAGTTCTTAGCAATTCATTTTCCTAGAACCGCACCTACTGCATGATTACTCACATCGCACATTATTTCGAATGGTAAATCCCAAACTGGGGCGATCATAATAGGAGCATTTATAGGTTTTGATTTACTTAATTCAAATGCAGCGAGACAAGATTCATCAAAAATGAAAGGAGTGTCTTTTTTGAGAAGTTGGGTGAGAGGCATAATAATTTTCGAAAAGTCTTTAATGAATCGTCGATAAAAACCCGCGTGCCCTAAAAAACTTCTAATTGCTTTAATATTTGTAGGTGGCGGAAACTTTTCAATTACTTCAATTTTTGCCTTGTCCACTTCAATTCCCTTAGCGGAAATTTTGTGGCCAAGGACTAAGCCCTCATGTACCATAAAGTGGCACTTCTCCCAATTTAAAACTAAGTTGGTCTCTTCGCAGTGCTGTAAAACCTTTTATAAATTTACTAAACATAAGTTAAATGAGTCACCAAAAACAGAAAAATCGTCCATAAACACTTCCATAATATTTTCTACGTACTTATCAAAAATAGCAAGCTTACACCGCTGAAAGGTTGCCGGTGCATTGCATAAACCGAAAGGCATTCTACGATAAGCAAAAGTCTTGAAGGGGCAAGTGAATGTTGTCTTCTCTTGGTCTTTGGGTGCGATAGGGATTTGGAAGTATCCCGAAAGATCATCGAGAAAACAATAAAAACTATGCCCGGATAAGCATTCTAAAATTTGATCGATAAAGGGGAGGGGGAAGTGATCTTTACGAGTGGCATCATTTAATTTACGGTAATTGATGCACATCCTCCATCCCGTTATCGTCCTAGTTGGAATTAAATCGTTGTTTTCATTTGTTACTACTGTGACCCCACCCTTCTTAGGAACAACCTGGACCGGACTTACCCACTGACTATCAGAACTAGGATAAATTATCCCCGCATCAAATAACTTAAGAACCTCACCCTTCACAAACTCTTTCATGTTAGGATTAAGATGACGTTGAGGTTGGACTACACCCTTAGAATTATTTTTAAAAAATATTTTGTGGGTGCAGAAGGAGGGGTTGATGCTAGGAATATCAGAAATTTGTCACGCTATAGCTCGACGATGTTTTTGTAGTACTTCGATCAATTGATCGTTTTCGGTTTTAGAAAGATAGGCCGAGATTATAACGGGCAATTTAGAATCTTTTTCAAGAAAGGCATATTTTAGATGGTCAGGAAGTGGTTTTAAATCAAGATGGGGTGGTTCATCATAAGAGTTTTTCAAATTCTTTTTTTTTTTTCAAAAATGAGATTTTCATACTTTTTTTATCAAAGACAGAATCATTTTTGAAATTTGCTTGTAATGACATCACCGTGTTTTCAAAATCATTCGAAGAAATTTCAGAAAAAGAAGAGGAAAATTCATTTGGAGAGATGTTAGAAAGAGAAAGTGAAGAAACTTCATTTAAAACATCAATAAAGAAGCATGAGTCATCATTTTTTAAAGAGTTTTTCATTGATTGATATATAGAAAATGTGACCTCATCATCTCCCACACGCAAAAACAACTTTCCTTTACTAACATCGATGATCGCTTGAGAGGTGTCTAGGAAGGGTCGGCCAAGGATAAGAGGGACCTCGACGTCCTCTTCAATATCGAGAATGACAAAATCCACCGGGAAGATGAATTTGTTGACCTTCACTAGCATATCCTCAACGATACCTAACGGATACTTAATTGACCTATCAGCTAATTGGATACTCATTCTTGTAGGGCTAAGAGTGCCCAATCTAGCTTTTTGAATAAAGAAAAGGGCATCAAATTGATGCTCGCTCCATGATCCGCTAATGCTTGTTTAACGAAAAGATCATTGAAAACGCAAGGAATGGAAAAACTACCCGGATCGTTTATCTTTTTAGGAAGATTAGAGTTTTTAATGACTGCCGAGCATTCTTCATTTAACGTTACATGTGATAAATTTTCCAATTTTGTCTTGTTCGTTAATAAATCCTTAAGGTATTTTGCGTACTTAGGCATTTGACTAATCGCTTCATGAAACGGCAAATTAATATGAATTTGTTTAAATATTTCAAGAAAGCGTTGATATTGATTATCTAGTTTTTCTTTCCTAAGTCGAACCGGATAAGGAGGTGGCGGAAATTCTTTTATAATAACTGGGGCATCATTTTGAACATCATATTTTTCTTTTTCTAAATCGGAAAAAACAGAAATATCTTTTTCTTTACCAAAAGTAGAGTTTTCATTTTCAAAAGGGATAATTGTTTCCGCAGTAGGAGAGATAGTCACATTTGGCTCTTCCCTTGTGGTGGGCTCGTTAACAACCTTATCGCTCCTAAGGTAAATCGCATTTGTGTGCTCCCTTGGGTTAGGTTCAGTGTTCGAGGGAAGAGTTCCAGGTGGTCTCTCGGAAAAAGCCTTGGCAAGTTTCCCGACTTGGTTTTCTAAATTTTTCATCGACCTTGTTAAGTTTCTAATAGTAGCATCGTTCGAGCTTATATATCTAGATAAAATTTCTTCCAAAGAGCGAGTTTTTTGAAGATTTTGGTTTTGTTGTGGTGGTGGTGGTGGAGTGAAATCGTGTGGTGGACGTATGACGTTAGTATTACTACTCCAAGAAAAGTTAGGATGGTTACGCTATCGAGGGTGATAAGAATTCGTAGCAGCATTAAAACCAGGAGGAGAAGAAAAATTCGAAAAAGCAGAAAAATTGTTTGCAGAATTATTTTGAGCAAGACTGGGTATGTTCCCCATATAATCCACCTGCTCGGCAGCAGCAGCAGCATTCACATTTTCAAATACCTTAGCAGTGGAGGCAGCAGTCATCTTCGAAATCTTCTTGTTCAGCATTTCCACTTGCATCGCCAGTTGCGTCACCGAATCCACTTCATAGATACCTGCAGGTTTAGATGGGCGAGACCTAGATGAATTCCACTGATAAGTGTTCATAGCCATGTCATCGATAAGCTCAAGAGCGGCTTCCGGAGTTTTGCGGTCCAAAGAACCAGCGGAAGCGGCATCTATCATTTGCTTAGTTTCTTAATTTAGCCCATTGTAAAATGTTTGCACCTGTAACCATACCGGCAGAGCATGATGTGGGCATCTTCTCAAAAGTTCTTTGAACCTCTTCCAAGTGTCATAGAGGGTCTCAGAAGCAATTTGAGAATATGAAGTAATATGATTTCTTAATTTAGCAGTTTTGGCGGGGGGAAAGTATCGAGAAAGAATTTTTTTAGTTAATATGTTCCAAGTAGTGATTGATCCTCTTGGAAGAGAACTCAACCACTATTTGGCTTTGGTCCTTAAGGAGAATGGGAAGAGTCTTAGCCTAATAGCATCGTATGAAACACCATTAATTTTAAAGGTGTCACAGATTTCAAGAAAATTGGCAATATGCAAGTTCGGATCTTCATCTTGTAATCCGTCGAACTGTATATATTGCTGCACCATTTTTATGATGTCAGGCTTAAGCTCGAAGTTATTATTTGCAATTGCAGGTCGAACAATACTTGCTTCGGTCCCTTCCAAGTTGGGTCGAGCATAATCGGACATGGTCCTTTGCTGAGCCATACCTGGGTTAGGGTCTCCCATTGCAGAATTAAAATTACAATCCCCGTATGAATCCTCAACCGTTGTTTGAGAAGTGGAAGCCTCGAATCGCAGTTGTCTCCGAAAGGAACGTTCGATTTCTGGGTCCAAATCAACAAGTAGCGACGGATTCGTGCGGGTCATGCACTAGAAAAGAAAACGAAGGAGAATGGAAATGAAAACTTGAAAAAAAGAAAAAGAGAAGAAATGATATTTTTTTTTGAAAATATATTTTTTATGGATTGGCTCTCGAACTTTCCAAGGGCTACCCGGTGAAGGGTTCGCAAGGTACTAGGTAAAATGGTGGCGCTTAAAGCCCCTTACCCTTTTCGAGAGAATTTAGGTTGGGTAGAAATAAGATGATGTGAGTTGATTATAATAATAAAAGAAAATATAAATTTTTATTATTATTATTTTTGCAGAAGTAATAGAGAAAGCGTTTTCAAAATATTGACGAAGAAAATCCCTGGCAACGTCGCCAAAAACTTGATGGGCCAAAACCCGAACAGGCAAGTGTACCTGTCGAATCATAGTATCAAGGTCGTATTTAAACTCGGGGTTGTCAAGTACTGCTACTCACGCTTTAACTATTATCCTACCGGAAAATTATTGGAATTTGAGAATTTAAAAGTAAAATAAAAGATGATTTTGTAGACGAAAAACTTATAATAAAGAGATAGCATTCGATCAGTGAATCACCATGAAATGAGATGAGAGAGATAAAAAGGCATAGTTTTAATTTTGGAAATCATACTCGACCGTGATGGATCCGTTATTAGGAAATAAACTCGCTAGAGCATTATATCCCCTAACTTATAGTCATTCTGACCGAAATCTCTTTCAAGAAAAAAAGGCCTAAAGTCACATTTTCGAGGTGACCCGCACTATTGGATTTGACTCTAATCCGGAAGATTTACGTCATCCTATCTCTAGGGTTACGTTCAACTCCTTCCTTCTTTGAGTGATCTTTCACATTCATGAGTCTCTCGGCTACTTAAATATGAGATCCTAAGCCTACTACCGTATACCGAAAATACGGAGTCGACACAAAATAAATCAAAGAAGGATCGAGCATGAAATAACAAAAATAAAACTAAGAAAGAAAATAAACTCTCATCTCATATCATGGATCCTCACAATCAAATGCTACAAGAAAATTAGCTATGCATATTTGAAAGGAAAGACAAAATAAAATTAGAGAAAAACATTTTCATCTCTTGAAAAGAAAGAGAAGAGTACACAAAATAAGAGAATACAAGGCAATATTATGCTACTACAATAACAAGGAAATTATGACATGGAAGAAAAAGCATGAAAATGAAAACTTGCACTAATGAAAAACTATAACAATAATGAAAATAAAATTAAAACTCACAAGCACTCTCCACTCTCCAATTCAACACTCAAACTTTACTTAAAAACTTCACTCCAAAATTGTCATCATTTGGCTTGATGGATGGGGTTGCTTTTATAGGAGAGGGAGAAGGTTCTAGATCATAAGAAATATGAAGGGACAAAGGGGGGTGGCCGGCCATGCTTAGGGGGTTGGTTCATGCATTTCTTTAAATGAGGGGAAAGAGAAGGTATGGATGCATTGTATTTGATTTAATGGAAGTGAAAATAAAAATATAAAATAAAGAGGAGGGGGATGAATGGAAGTGTGTAGAAGGGGCAAAAGAGGAGGGTCGGCCACATGCATGGGGATATTAGTGGGCTGCTCAAGAGAGGTGGGATACACCAAGCATGTAGAGGGCCGGCCACATTCATGAAGTGGGTTGGCTGCACAGGGGATAGGGTAGGCTTCAGGTAGGTATGGAGGGCTACTTCATGTGGTCTTGACATGAGGGCTCGGGCTTGTCTTGAGGGCTGCATAGATGCATGTGTGAGGCCGGGCTGCTTGTGAGCTGCTCCAAGTGGGCTCGGGCTGGCTTGCAAGTGAGGGGATGCACCAAAGGAGGGTCGGGCTGCACCATATCTTGCATGGGGTGGGCTCAGGTGGCATGCTTGGAGGGGGCCGGGCTGCACATGCTTGAACCTACAAAGTAAAACAAAACAAAACAAAACATTAGATATGTAATATTTTGTTTAAATATTGAACATAATAACTAAACATCATATAGTATAATGCAACATAATAAGACATAAATATAACAATAATAAGATATTAAATAAGACATTTAACAAAACATAAAAATAAATAACAAACATATTAAATATTAAAAATAAACATAAACATAACATAACAAAAACACATAATAAAGTTTAGAAATTATAAAATCCTAACATAAAAGACATTTAAACAAGAAATAAAACAAAACAAACATAAAATAAAAGAAACTATAAATAAACTAAGGAACTTAGGCTACTAAATTACCCCAAAAACAATGACTAAAAGTAGTCATCATACATATATTAATTCTTTTATGGTTTAAAATACCTAACATGCAACCTAGCATAAAGTATTCCCAGAAAGAAAGTGAACAACCTCAAAATAGGGAAAAATAGCAGTTTTAGTTCATACCCAGCATCAGAAGTAAGCCACCAGTGGGTATGAAAAACCTGATACGAACCCACTAGTGAGTATGCATGTCTATACAGAAGGAAGAAAACTACCTCACAAGGATGAGAAACAGCAATCTTAGCTACCCAGGAGGCCACAAGCAAGCTCCACAAGAAAACTAACTGCCCAACCGGCTACAACCTAAACCTGGACATTCAAAGAAAGAATACTCAGCAAGAATATAATCAAAAGAAGTGTAGCATTAGATTAATAAGAAATAAAAGAAGGGGTTTATCAACCCTACAACAAATGTTATCAAAAAGAGCAGAAGGAAATAATCAAGATAGCAAAAAGAAGCATTGTCCATGGGACAATCAAAGCACACCAAGTGTGAGTATAAATAGCAATATGCCCTGCTAAAAGCCTACAACAACAACAAGGTAAACATATGCCAAAATATAGCCATTTAGAAAAGGAAAGGAACTAACAGTCCTATCTTATGAATTAATAGCAGTTGTAAAACCTTGGGTCCGTGTTGGTAGCCAAAAACAACCCTCTTCCAAACAACCAGACATAAAAATACTCCAGGGTGAAAACAACCAGTGGCAGCTCCAAGGTCCACACACCTAACCAAAACAGCCAAAACCGGAGCCTAACTGGTGGTGGTCACAGCTCAGCACGCACAAATCACCCCTTATATAGCCACCAGAAAAACCACCTGCCATAATCCACGATTCGGCATCCAAAAACTAGCCGAAAACACAACACCAAACCGAAATAAACCCCACACTAACCAACTCGGGAGAAAAGCACCAGCCTAAGGAAAAATCGTCGAGTCCACTCGACACCGTGTTGAATTAGTACTACTCACTCAACGCAAACACTAAGCAGAGAAGGCATCGAGTCCACTCGACACTGCGTTGAGTGAGTACCATTCACTCAACGCCAAAATTTATGCAGGGAAGGCGTCGAGTCTACTCGACGCCGCATTGAGTGATCTCCACTCACTCAACTCCAAAAGACTTAGCTGCAAAATCTCACTGGACGACGGCGTTGAGTTAGTTCATCTCACTCAACGCTGTCAATGCTAAACAGCCGATGGCGTTGAGTGACTTCACCACACTCAATGCTTTTGACTTATAAGAAAAACATCACCGGACAAGACGACATTGAGTGAGCTCAACTCACTCAATGCCAAAAGGCTTAGAAAAAAAAACAAATCCCTGACTAGACGGCGTTGAGTGAGCTCAACGCCAAAAGTCTGGCAAGACGGCGGTCAGTGAGCGCAACTCACTCAATGCCAAAGGCAGACGGCGTTGAGTGAGCTCAACTCACTCAATGCCAAAAGACTTAGAAAAAGTCTCTGGCAAGATGGCGTTCAGTGAGCACAACTCACTCAATGCCAAAGGAAGACGGCGCTGAGTGAGCTCAACTCACTCAATGCCCAAAGACTTTGAAAAAGTCTCTGGCAAGACGGCGTTTAGTGAGCGCAACTCACTCAACGCCAAAGGCAGATGGCGTTGAGTGAGCTAAACTCACTCAATACTGTCAATGTGTTTGGACTTAGACTCCACACCAAATAGCTAGGCGTTGAGTGTTTCCACCTCACTCAACGCTTTAACACTTAGCCTACAAAATGAACTTCTGCTTAAGCTAACACCTAATGCCTGCTCACAGAGAGTTGGAAAAAAATAATTTCTACCCCTCTTACCCGGCTACAACTACCACACACTCTGGGCCTAAAAAAACCAGCTAAGATTCTACCTCCAGCAAATGACCTGGACCACAAAAAGCAACTAAGGAGAGAGAATAACTAATATCTGGAAAAGATTGATATTGAACTTGCTCGGGACAAAGACTGCAGCAGTCCTAGCTTCTAAGAGAGAAAAGTAAAGCTACCACAAACAAAAAAGATAATAAGATAAGATCAAGCTTGGCAAGGGAAAAGTGTACCACTTGCCTCTACCTCTAGGAAACAGCCGCCAAGACTTCTCACTCGACACCGGCGGCAAGATCGGCCACCTAAGAGGAAATCTGAAGCTTTTAGAGGGAAGATGAGTAAACCCGAAAATCCCTAGCTTACAAAGACAACTCTAGAACAAGAAATACTTACCAAGGGAGGACGATCCGGGTGAGAGCAGTCCAAATCTGCCCTTACCCGAGAAAAACGAGCTCTAAACCTCAAAAAAACGCCGGTCGGAGGTCCAACACCTCCGTCGCCCGATGCCTTCCACTGTAAGCTAGCAGATGGCTTGGGAAAAGAGAAATGAGGAGAAGAAAACCCAGCCGGCCCTTTTTATCTACCCTCCCCGCTCACTCGGCCATAGCTTAATAAAATAATCCCACACTCCACTTAGCTAGGTAAGCTAATAAAATATGTTAAAGCCTTGAAAGGCTCGACCACTGGCTGAAAAGGTAACCAGCCACTAAAGTTACCAAAGCCGGCCACCACACATACATATATATATATATAGTATATATATATATATATGTATATATAAACAGAGATGAGCTAACTATAGATATATAAATAGCTTATATATACAACCTGATACAAAAAAACTAGCCACTTAAATATATAACAACACAGCCAGCTAAAATACATATATATATACAGCTTACATATATATATAAACATAAATCTAGCTATCTTCACATAGCCACAAAAATAGCCAAACAATCAAGCCACATGCATAACTAAGCTCTTCCTCTTAGCAAAATAGAGCAACCACAATAGCTGGGTAACACATCACCAGCTAAAACATTAAAACACCAAAATGACGCGAAAACAACGATCTCGGAATTCAACAAAACTCACACCGTAGCTAAACACCCATGCTACGAATACAACTGCGAAGTCAAAATCAACATCCGACGATCAAAACTTGGGCTTACATCTTCCAAAGCTAAAACACAAGCATTCTCGGAGAGGCTCCGCCGAGTCACTAAAACAGACTCCGGCTAGCTGGGGAACCTTGCAAATAGGCTACAAACAAGCTGCTCGGAGAACCTAAAAGAGCTAAGAACATGCTCTAACAACGGCAAAGGCCGACAACGCGTCATCGTAATGTCAAACAAGGATTATACAAATCACATCAAAACCGAGGGCGTTACACTTAACACCCTCCTTTTCTACTAAATAAACAGTATTATTAGCTATAATAATAGCTTCATTACCTATGAATGTCTTTAGAGAGGAGAACTTGGACTTGTCTCTAGTGAGGTGATGACCACACCCAGAGTTTATAATCCAGTCATCCTGGTAGTCGAAGGAGGATAAAGAACCGACACAAGTGCTGGTCATAAATGCTCCTCCCCATCCAGCTTCCTCAAAATTTGAGGAAGCTTCATCCTTGCCTGCTACATGCCCAGGTTGCATCTTAACCTTGCAGTCCTTTTTGAAGTGTCCTGGCTGGTTACACTTGTAGCACATAAGCCACTCCTTCTTTTTCTTCCAATCATCCTTGGGAGTAGTGCTCCAATTTGTTCATACGAAGTTGAAGGTCCATCACCAGGAACTGTCTTCTTCTCCCATTTCTTCTTCTTCCCTGTGAAGAGTGCTTCACTTCCTTCTTCAGAGATTGTAACACAAGCTATCTGCCTTGCAAGACTCTCCTGCGAAGCTAGCAGGTTCTCTAACTCCAACAAAGATGATTGAGTAGCCCAGCCTTGAACAGAAGTAATGAAGGCCACATACTCCATCTGCAAGCCGTGGATTATGTGCCTCTTTAACTTGGCTTCAGAGATAGGCTCATTAGGGTCAAGTGCTGAGATCTGAGCGTAGAGATTCTTCATCTTGAGGAAGAACTTGGAGATGGACAAATCTCCTTGAGTTGCTCTAGCCAACTCATTTTCCAAGAACTATAGTCTAGCTACGTTCTTCATGTTTAACAACCCATCAAGGGAAGTGCAAATCTCCGTAGCAGATTGACATCTAAGGATGTGATCAAAGAGTTCCGATGATATTGCTCGCCTAAGAGAAAACGCTGCTTTTGCGTTGATCTTTCTCAAAGCTTTGACCTCATCAACGCTGGCACCAGTAGCAGCAGTAACTTCCTTCTTGTTGTCACCATCGACAACATCCCACAGATCCTCACCAAGAACATAGCATCTCATACAAGACTTCCACTTCTTGAAGTTAGTCGGTGTGAGCAGCTCGATTCCAAAACCCCTTGCATACCCAAATTCCATTGCAATAACTCTGGTTACTTACTCACAGAAGCAATAAAGCAAACTAAGGTGAGTCATTGCTTAAGCCACAGTTCCCTCTGATACCACGTTGAAATTTGATATAGCGGAAAGTGGGAACCAGACGTAGGAACACTCAACACTCTTGAGCAAGTAAACCAGATGCATAGAGCAAAAACTAGAATCTTGTATTATGAAAAAAATCTTCTTTACAATGCTAGGTATGCATTGCGAGACATGCTTACCAAGGAATCTAAAGAAAGCAGAAAAGTACAACACAATCAAGCCCCGTGGAATCAATGAGTAATGGTCGGATCTGCTGCTAACTACTGAAGGAGTTCGCTCAGGTTGCCAGGCCGCAAGACCGCAACAAACCACGCAGACTACCTGTTTTTCCAATGCTGAAAGGAACTCGGTCCGGCGAACTACAGACCGCCTGACGGCGAGGTTGCCTAGTCTCCAGAATGCCCGGACTGCTGCCACCAACTTAACAAGCCGCCCAGAGACAGACAGCTTATTGAACAGAAGAGAAAGTTACAAAAGAGTAACCACTGCTAGTCTCACGTGACCTGCAGTAACAGCCTATTGTAGCCGTAGAGTTTGCACTAACTTAGAACCAAATCCCTGGTCCTTTGGCACTGTCTGCACAACCTGCACAATAAGTAACCTGTTAACCTCTTCAACCCGCGCGAATACCGAAATCTAGTACACAATAACTTAAATGTGAGTTGGCATACTGTTCATCCAGTTACAATTGAAGTTTCTGGGGGTCCTATTTATAGGCATGGAGAGGAGTATGGTCACCGCCCTAGAGATAGAGACACCACCCAAGCTCGCGGAGATCACAACGCAGTCCGCCCAGTCCGCATTGACAAGGGCGAACAGCAGCCAAACTGCCTACCACTAAGGTTAGAAGCCAATCCGCAACGCGGCGGACACCGCACCAGTATGCATGCTACACACGGACACATCAACAGCCCGCACACAAGTCCACGACGAACAGGCACAAACTGCCTGGTCAACCAGCGGACATTACAGACACTTTGATCAACCTGGACTTGTCACAGATTGTGACCAAGTCCAGCAATCAACCAAACACGATGCGAGCTCGACGGACAAAGATCCAGTCCGCCAGCTCCATAACAGCGTCTCACTGCGAACAAAAAACCAAATAAAACTCTGATAATAGTTTGTAAGAATAGCGGACTCCACGAGCTCAACAAGAGTCCGCCCTACCTGCGGGTTCAACCCTATCCACAAGGTACTTTAAGGAACTAGCCAACCTGGCTCATGGCCAACATCAGGTCGCAAACACCAGACCGCCATGCTGTTACCACCAGACCGCAAGGTCTGTCCGCCCAGGCCATACTATCTGCCTGATCAACCCCCCCCCCCCACTTTCAATTCATAATTTTCAACATCGAGTAGGTGATCCCACCTGCTTTCTTGAAAGAATATCCAAGTCAACCATTGCGTCAACAATATCTGGGCTGCCTATAACGAACATTAATTCTTGAGTTTGAAGAAATCTGCTTCATTTGAATTAATTGCATACACCACTTCGACAAGGTTTGGGTTGCTATTCTAGTTGATCAAATTATGATTGCTCAATGCCTAAACATTTTCAAGATAAATAATTATTTGTAGCTCTAGAGATACCGCATCAGCGATCTGAGTTTGAAAAGAGGTATAAGGATTTCCTTACTAGCTGAATATGTAATATGGATAGGATATTCTTTATACTTGGAAGGATCTTGAATCAAGTTAATTGTCTCCTTGGAAAAAACAACATGCAATCTAGGAAGATCCACAAGAGACGCATGAAGCTGGGGATAAATCCAACAATGTCTTTTTCCATTTAAAATTCTTTCAAGTCCTTTTTAGTAATAGAATCAGAAGAGCTTTCAACTACATAATCCCTCTCTAGTTTAGAAGGGTTGAACAGAGTACCCTCGCTAGATTCTTTTTCTTTTATAGTAGCCTTGGTCACATCATTTTTCTCCACAACTTAATTGGAAGTAACTTTATATTATCTTTTGCGATTATAATTTTGATCGAGATGTCCTTGCTTGGAGCAAAAGTAGCAATAAGTGTTTTTTTCAAAGGATTATTTATATTCATTAATACTTTTTTGCCATTGAAATCCTTTGTTATGATAAAGAGGGTTTTTGGAATTTTTGCCATAATGTAAGTTCTATACAAACCCGGGCTCTATCAGCCCGAAGGCACTTAATAATTCCATGATCCACGGTAAGAAGATTATCTAATGGTTGGACAATGTTTCTGAGAATTTTTGGGTGGAAAAATTGGATTGGCAATCCATGAATTATTATCTAGGCAGGAAAAAGAGTGGGTACAAATGACAAGGAAAACTCTGGCGACCATTAAAGGAATCTAAATAGGAAATTCTCAATCATGATGTACTCTTTTAACCAAAATTTATGAAAATATTATTGTTCAACCCCGTGTTCGCCGAGTAAGTCAACTAGGCCAGGTGAGTGGATCAGGGAAACCGTCCCACGCCAGAATAGCATGCGGGCGAACTCAAAACGACCAACTCTCTCTTGCCGAAGCTATGTGTGCGAGCTGCGCGAGCCGGTCCATCCATCCAACTTTCCCATAGGTGACCCGACCACCGGCCCACCTCAGAACGGGTATTGGCGAGCTGTGGCGGCTTGGCTCGCGCTCACCTAAGGAGGGAGGGAAAGCTGCGGGAGCCAGGTCACGTCCGCCTCAGCAGGATGGCGAGTTGTGGCGAGCCAACCTCCAGATCCTTGGAACCTGCCTAGTGGGTCCCTAAGGCCAAATTACCTGGGTGCCCATGTCGGGGGAGGGGGGGGTGCAAATATCCTTCTAGAACAGCGGAGTTACACTGTTGACAGACCTAATTGGGCTGTACATAACCATTAAGGACAGCGGAGGTCGGCTATATGCAACCCATTTTTAGAAAACTATAAATAGACCCAAGGGGGTACCTCAGAACGCATGCTCACTTCTCTCCCAGTCTTCTAGAGCTTATTGAGGTTTCCTTAGCTCTGCTATTGGCTAGGGAGGGGAAGCGCTCTAAGATCTTCTGGGTGTGTGGTGAGACCTCCGCGCCGAGCCCTTAGGTCAGTCCCCTTTTTTTCCTTTGTCAATTTGCTCGCAGGTGAGAAGTAGGTGCGCGATCACCCCTTCCCCAACGGTGAACTCCACAAGAGTCCTAATTTTCGGTTTCAACATTCGGGTGTGGTGAGCGTGGAGCATGGTTAGCACAGAAAATCTTCGGCGAGTTCGATGACGGGAGGATCAGGGCAAGGCTCGGAAAGGTCTGACTCGCCACCCCCTCCCCGTCTCACCAAGGTTGGGATGTTTGAAGACTTCAGGAAGGAGTTGCTCTGTCTCCTCAAGTTCGCACTTGGCACGCGGGCTGAGTGCTCGACTCCAACAGTTCCAGTCATAGCCGCCCTGCCTCTGGGCGAGGACACTCCTGGCAGGCGAGCTGGGAAGGAAGTTGAAGATGAGGGGAGAGGATGCAAGCTCCCCGGGTGAGTTCTCTTCCTAGGGTCGGCAAGTGGTGGCAAGTTGGCAAGATGGGGGTGCGAGACCCTCCGGCTCACCCAGTAGGGGGAGGCAACCCTTCAGCATGTTGGTTTCTTTCGCCCTAGTTCCAGAGGGGTTCAGGGAGCCTGATATGTCCTATTACATTGGGAAGGGAGACCCAGTCCAGCATGTCCAGTGGTAAGAGATGTCAGGGCACACCTTGATGATGGCCTTCACCCTGGGGCTGCAGCAGGGTTTCTTCAGAATGGGGCTGAAGAGGGTTCCCCCCTCTCCTATGAGGAGCAAATGGAGAGGGAAGAAAGGGAAGTCGACAGGGAGGTGTCGAACCCGGAGTTTTCCCGGAAGCTAGCTAGGTGGGCCACGGAGGAAAAGAAGCCCAGAGGTGGAAGAGGTCAAGATGAGAGGAGATTTAAACCCCAATAGAGGGAATAATAGTAGCCTCGGTGGGGGCGCCAGGAGCCGAACCATCGGCTAGGTTGGAGGACGGAGTGGCAGGACCACGGGCCGCGAAGAGGTTTCCATGGAAGAGACAACCGCCACGGGATCCAGGGTCAGTTTTACCCTATAAGTGGGAGGCAAGACAAGAGATCACCTTTCCCTGACCAGAACCAGGCTATGGCTATAGCTATGGGGGAGAGGAGGATAGCAGCCTGAAGAAGGAGAAGATAACTTAAGGTGGAGATTCCATATTGCGACTTCCATCAGGAGGAAGGGCACGCTACGGCCACATGCCCGAAGTTCCTCGAGATAAGAGGAAACTGGGAGCAGCTGCAGCAGCGAGACTGCAAGGGAGTATGAATCGAGGAAGTCCTGCCTCGGCCAGAGGAGGATATGTGTGAGGATCGGGCCTATGTTGGGTCCCGGGGATGGATCAGAATGATCCATGGTGGGTGGGGGTCAAGGCTTCCAAGAAGGCAAGTCTCCACACCATGTACCGCAGGAGTGTTTGCTCCATATCCCAAAGCCCATCCCCGGAGGAGAAGATAACCTTCTCAAGGAAGGACATGCCAGACCATGAGGACCCCTTCTACGACACGCTGTTCATCCAGACGGCGGTCGAGAACTTAACCATCTCCAAGATCCTCATCGACAATGGGAGTTCAGTCAACGTTATCTTGAAAAAGGCGTTTGACGCAATGAAGGTGGAGGCTAAGAGGTTGTTGGTCTCAGATAGACCTTTGTTTGGGTTCTTAGGGGAGAGGAAGGAGGTTGAACGAGGAGTGGGAATCCATGTTACTCTGGGGGGGTAGTACCTCACTTGTAGATTCGTCATCGTGGACGACCCCAACAGCTACAATGCCATATTCGGGCAAACCCTCCTCAAAGCCTTCTACTGTATCCCCTCGTCCTTCCACCAATGCATGAAGTTCAACACCGAGGGGATCGAGGTAGGGGTCTAGGGAGACCCCAAGGAGGCGATGGAGTGCTACGTCACGGCGGTGAACTCCAGCTCTTAGCATGAGGGGGCCGAGGAGATGGAGCGAAGGATGGAGGAGGCGTGTTGATGTATGGAGACTAGGTGGTCTGGCGATCTGACTATGGCATCTTGGAGGCCAGGCGATCTGGCAATTTGACCCATGAGGCTTAGCGACCGTGCGGTCTGTTTGTTTCACTCCATCAGTTTGGTTGCATTGTTGTTGTTGTCTGGTGTCCAGGTGGTCTGGCAGCCTGGCACAGGCGGCATGGTGGCTCGATAGTCTTGCGGTCTCACCAACATCTTGTCTTCCCTGGGTTGTTAATGTAGTCGGGCAGTTAGTCTAACCACGCGTCTTGTGCGGTCTGTTTTGTATATAGCCGCTTGTTATTAGTCCCATATTGCTTGTTTGTTTTCTCTCTTCTCTCCTCCATTTTATAAAAGGGAGGTTATACCTTTGTAATAGATATCATTTTGGGTAATAAAAATTTCTATTATTCTAATTCTTCTATCTTTTATTACCTGTTCGCACATGGTATCAGAGGACTCAGTCTTTTTCACCTGATTCAGTGTGCCTCTCTGTCCGCACAGTTTGTTCTTCCTTGCCCGCGCAGTTTTCCCACTCACCCTCTCGCGACCTATCTTTGCGACCTCTTCGCTCCATTCCTTATCTTTTCAGTGCGGTTTCCTTTTCTAGTTCGTGTGGTTTACTTATCACGACATGTCTTCGCGGCCTCTCTGCTCCCTTCTATCATTTGTTTTTCGTGCAACTTCCTTTTGTTCGTGCGGTCTCTCCGGCTTCATATTTGCGCGACCTCTTTATTCTGTTCGCGCAGTCTCTCTCTTTTATGTCTCTCTCCGATATCTCCACAACCACTACTCCTGTTGCTCACCCACCTGCTCCTACTCCTTCGGGTAACCTTGGCTCCGTTTCCAAACTGGTCGGTCCCATTTACCTAGACTGGAGTGTATTCTTCACCTTTCTTCTTTGCTGACAATGCAAACGTCATCATCTCACCGATGACCCTCCTCCTCCAGAGTCCGATCTTTTTGATGATTGGGATGCTAGCAACGCTCTTGTTCGCACGTGGCTAGATAATAGTCTTTTTGATTAGTGCATCCCTATCATATGTCATGATGTAACTGTCAAAACAGCTTGGTGTCATCTTGATGCTCTCTACTCCAAAGGGGATCAAACGTCTCGCATCTATACTTTATATGCGGACCTCTTTGCCCGTCCCTCCATGGCTCCTAGTGCTACTTACCAACAGTTCAGGCTCTCGGAGACGAGATTCTCCAAAGTCACCCCTTATCTGCGGATCTGGCTAAGGAACACAAACACTTCAAGGAACTTCTAGATGTGTGTTATATTCTCCGACTTCCTGAGTCTTATGGCATGATCCGTCAATAGATCCTTGGTGAAGTTGATTCTCCCACCTTGGATGTAACTGCTGCCCGCATTGCCACGGTTACCTCTCTGCTTCAATGTTCGTTGTTATCCTCCCCTCCTCCACCGGACAATTATGCTCACCAGACTCAGCGGAGTGGCCCTGGTGGTCGTAGCCACAAAACCGGCGCACGTGGTCCTTCCGGTTTTCTCTATTCTCACTGTGGCAGCATCAGCCATACTACTTATAATTTTTGTAAGAAACATCTGCATCTTCACCCTTCCGGGGATGCTTCCACCTCCTCTTCAATGCAATTAGCTTAGGTGGTCACATCTTCAGGTAGTTCTCGCATGGTTACTCAAGGTAAATAGTTAATCGACTCTGGTGCTACCAATCATATGACTGACAATCCTCAGTGTTTTTCTCTTCTAGAAACATGTGATCGATTGCCCTCGGTATTTGTTGCGTATGGCTCTCCCTCGAGTCAATGGGACGGGAGTGGTTCAAGTCACTCTGACTCTTTGCTTGGCGGATACTCTTTATGCGCCCAAGTTTCCCTGTAATTTGTTATCTATTACTTCTCTATGCAAACAACTATGGTGCTCCATCACATTCACTCCTACTTCTTGTTCTTTTCAGGATCCGGGCTCCCAACGGATGATTTCTATTAGGATGGAGAGCGATGGCCTTTAATTCCTCGACAATGTTTCTGCTCTATCTGCATTATCCTCCTCTTCCATCGACCTTCTTCAATGGCATATTTTCCTCGATCATTCCCCTTCATGGCTTCTTCGACAGCTTCTGCCTCACCTCCACCCGGGCAGTACTCCTCTCAACTGTGACGCATGTTAGCTTAGCAAGCATCACCGCTCCTCCTTCCTCCTAAAGCAAAGCCGTGGATCTTCTCGGCCATTTGATCACATACACTCCGATGTTTGGGGTCCTGCACCTATCCTCACCATAGGTCGGGGTAGTACATATTTTGTAATATTTATTGATGATTTCTCTCACTGTACGTGGGTGTATCTGTTAAAAGATCGCTCCAAATTATTCTCTGTATGGAAATATTTTTATCTTATTATTAAAACTCAGTTTGAAGTTTCTATCAAAGATTTTCGCTCTGATAATGCCAAAGAATATCTTAGTCATGACTTTCTTCTTTTTTTATGCAAAATGGGATTGTTTATCAAATTGGCTGTGTCTATACCTCACAGCAAAATGGTGTGGCAGAATGCAAACACTGCCACCTCCTTGATATTTCTAGCACTCTGATGATGCAGATGAGGGTTCCTCGCTCCTATTGGGCTATGCTGTTCTCATCTCCTACTACCTCATCAATCATATTCCCTCCACGGTTCTCCACGGTCAAACCCCATTCTCCATTCTCTATTCGGGGAGGGAACCCTTCCCCCTTCCTCTATATATATTTGGTTGTACGACCTTCGTGCATGCTCCCTCCGCCACTCTTGATAAACTCTCTCCACATGTCACTAAATGTGTATTTATAGGTTACTCTACCACTCAGAAAGGTTATTATTGCTTTAACCCCATTCTTCGCAAGCAGTTTGTCTCCACGGATGCCACCTTTTATGAAAATGCATCCTATTTCTCTCGTGACTCAGCCCGTCTTCCTGATGTGCCAACTTTTCCTACCGATCATTCACCTCCTACCGTCCCCTCTGTCCCGTCTACCCCTAACAAGATCTCTCCTCCTTCGTTACGTCCACCATTGCATGTTCCTCTCTCTCCGCCTTAGCTATCTCCCTCTTCTCCGCGACCATCTCTCTCTACTCTCGGGCCAGCCTTCTCTGCCATAGATGCTCCGAATACTGAGGAACTCGCCGACCTGGACCTTCCCATTGCTCTTGGCAAAGGGGTGCAAACATGATCTCAGCACTCGCTTGCTGCTGTTGTTTCCTATGATCGTCTTACCCCTTCTCGCAGGACTTTTACGTTGGCTATCTCTGCCGTATCTACTCCCCGCAACTACAAGGAAGCACTTACTATTCCTCATTGGAAGGCTGCCATGGATGTGGAATTTGCCACCCTCACTGAGCTGGTATATGGACCCTTGTTCCCCCTCCATTGGGCACCGATGTTGTTGGCTGTTGCTGGGTCTTTGTTGTAAAGTTCAAACCGGACGATAGTGTGGATCGTTATAAGGCATGCCTTGTCTCCAAAGGCTTCACTCATACATTTGGTGTTGATTATTTTGATACCTTCTCTTCTACTGATCATCTCAACACTATTTGGGTTCTTCTTTCTGTGGCGGTCAATAGGGATTGACCCATTTCACAACTAGATGTCAAGAATGATTTTCTCTATGGAGATCTTTAAGAGGACGTCTACATGGAGCAACCTCCTGGGTATGTAGCTCAGGGGGAGACACAGGTATGTAGGTTGAAGAAGGCCATCTATGGCCTAAAGAAAAGCCCTCGGGCTTGGTTTAACAACTTTAGTGATATTGTGGCAGCCGTGGGTTTTACGAGAAGTTCTGATGATCACTCGTTGTTTGTTCGCAAAACCTCTCCAGGTCTGGTGGTTCTTACCATGTATGTGGATGATATTCTTATCACTATAGATGACCAGGCTAGGGTAGTCTTGACAAAGAAACATCTCAGTCAACACCTGGTCACGAAGGATATGTGCTCCCAAAAATGCTTTCTGGGGATAGAAATATCTCGAAAGCCTAATTCATTGGTTCTCTCCCAACGTAAGTATGCTCTTGATCTTATAAAAGAGATGGGGTTGACTAGGGATAAACCTACCCGATACCCCATAGCCACTGGAGAAGATAAAACTTGGACAGATGACTCACCTCCTCTCTCAGATGCTACGAGGTACAGGCGCCTGGTCGGCAAGCTCAATTATCTCACGGTAACCAGACCTAACATCTCCTATGTTGTAGGAAAGATTAGCAAATTCATGCAAGCTCCTAGGGAGTGTCATCTACAATCCACCTCGAGGATGCTTCAATATATTAAAGCGGTGCCAGGTAAAGGATTACTGTTTCAGAAGAACGGTCATTTAAAGTTAGAAGCGTATTCGGATGCTATTTATGCTGATGACAAAGGAGATCCCAAGTCCACATCGGACTTTTGTACTTTTGTGGGGGGAAATCTTGTAAGCTGGAAGAACAAGAAACAATATGTTGTCTCTAGGTCTAGTGCTGAAGCACAATATCAAAGTATGACATTGACCACATGTGACTTAAAGTGGTTACGGGCTCTCATGCTTTACTTAGGAGAGGTCTAGAACAACCCTCTACCTATGTTCTATTACAATAAGGCCGCGATATATATATCCAAAAATCTTTTCTTTCATGAGAGGAAAAAGCTCATTGAAGTCGACTGCCATTTTGTTCGGGAAGAAGTTTTGAAGAAATAGATTTGTACTCCGTTCGTTACCTCTAACAACGAGTTAGCAAATATATTCTCCAATCCTGTGTCTTGTTCCCTTTTTCACATTTACGACAAGCTGGGCATGGTTGATATATATGCTCCAGCTTGAGGGGGGTGTGGTTATATGGAGACCGGGCTGTCTGGCGGTCTGACTATGGTGGCTTGGAGACCGGGCAGTTTGGCGGTCTGACCATAGAGGCTTGGCGACCGTGCGGTGTGGCAGTTTCACTCCAACGGTTTGGTTTCTATGCTATTGTTTTCTTGTGTCTAGGCGGTATGGAGGCCTAACACAAGCGGCTTGGTGGCACGGCGGTTTTGCGGTCTCACCAGCGTCTTGTCTTCCCTGAGTTGTTAATGTAGCCGGGCGGTTAGTCTATCCGCGCGGCTTGTGCGGTCTGGTTTGTTTATAGCCACATGTTATTAGTCCCACATTGCTTGTTTGTATTATCTCTTTTCTCCCCAATTCTACAAAAGTGAGGTTATACCTTTGTAATAGATATGTTTTTGGGTAATAAAAATTTTTATTATTCCAATTCTTCTGTCTTTTATTACCTGTTCGCACAAGGAGGAGCAGGAGGCAGGAGTGGAGATGGAGGTGGAGGAGAACCACACCCGGGTGGAGGTGCAAAGGAAGTCCAGGAGCCGGCCAAGGCAATGGCCGTGGTGGAGGCTTAGGAGGAAGTTCCTTCCCAAGGTGGGGAGGATGTTGGAGAATGGGGGGAGTAGTCTCGTCTGGAGGCTACAGAAGAGGTGGTAGAGATGGAGGTTCTCACCCTTAAGCCACTACAAGAAAACAGGCTTTAAGTGACGAAATTTTTGTGACGAAATATTTTTCGTCATTAAAAATATATTTGTTGTGACAAAATTAAAGGCCGGTCACTAAATGACGAGTTTCATTTTATTAGTGACTAAAATAAATATTTGGTCACAAATTTTTTTTTTGTGATCAAAATAATATTACGTCACTAAAAGTTAAATTTTAGTAACAAAAATAAGTTTCATCACTAAATAATCTTTTTAGTGACGGAAATATAATGATCACAAATTAAAAAAAGTTATTAATATTTGTTAATATTTTCTACATTAAAAAAATCAAGCCAAAATTTATATTCTCAAACTCAAAAAATTTATTTTCCCCTATTTAAGTGAGTAATTTTCAATTTCTCACCCTAATATAAATTTCCCCTCTACACAAATAATTTTCCTCCATGAAAAATTTCCCACCGCAATCAATTTCCCCCGCTACTTTCCCCGGCTCCTCTCCGTGAATAATATTCCTGGACTCCGTAAATAATTTCTCACCGGAAGACATTTTCCCCCTCTTCGTTCTCCTCCGCTAGATTAGGGGACATCTCATAACCGTCCGCTCATCGCACTCGACAAGCCCTTTGGTATATCTCTCTCGACAAGCCCCTTCAAATCCTTGGCCTCCGCTCGATCCAACGCCTCCGCTCGATCCAACGCCTCCGCTCGATTTTACGCCGTCGAACTTCTCGACGAAGACAACGAAATCCACTTGATCAACGGGGTACTTTTGATCCTCTTCTTAGATTTCTGCTTGGTTTAGGAAGATGTCCATTATTTGATATTTTGTCGTTGCATTATTGAAATAACACCTTTTAGAAGTTTTTTTTAAAAAAATAATCCTTTTCAATGTGTTCTATGTTAATTTATATTGTTAGTTTATGTTGCAAACTTGGAAACAACTATTCTTTGGTAGCTATATATATTGCATAGTTTGATTTGTTTGCTTCTTTTAAGTAGCTTTCATGTAGAAATGCCTTGTACTCTTAGAGGAGGAGGAGGATGAGACAGTGGGCTAGCTTGTCATGAAATAATAACTTGGGCAGTGATACTGTACAAGCTAGCCATTCTCACCTTCATTCCTTTCTCTCTATCTCTCTTTCTCTCACTAAATCTCAGCCGCATGATCAATATATTCTCATTATCCTTGTTGATTGATTTGGATTTTCATTCATTGCTGATGGTTGATGGGCAGAGGACAAAAATACTCCTGTTGACGTGCTGGAGGATGTCACACCTTGATGATTTTGTAGACTTCTTAATTAATACAACTCCTCATAATTTAATACACAAAGCTATATATATAGAGAGAGAAATAGTATGTGCGTTTGAGATCTTAATTATAGTCTTTTAATTAAAGCTGGCTGGACGGAGTCCAGAGGTCGGCCAAATATGAAGTGCTTTTCGCTCATTGGGGGGAATGACTGACGGTGGGCTATTTGTGTTTTCCTTAGGAACGAAGAAAAAACAATTAGAAAGTAACCCAAAAAACACACACAGATTTATGTGGTTCGCAAAAACCTAGCTTACATCAATGGTAGCACTAGGGTTTCTCCCGATTTTCTTTTGGTTTTTAATTTTTCATTTGGTCTCTCCAAAAGTTTTTTGCCATCATAGTAATTAAGATTAGTTTAGGGCTTTTTCCTTATCACTAGGATAAGTTAATTAATGCTCTTTGACTAATTATTTTTCTTTTTTCAAAGAAAACTACATGATACTTTGGTTAATGTATCTTATGCATCCAATTTAAAGTTTATTGATCTTCTTTTATTGTTCTATGAATAATTTAATGTTGAGTAAACTAAAATATATTCATTGCAGTTTGCTATAGAACACAAGATTTCTCCTTTAAAAAGTGAATTCTTTCTTTGAATTAGCTTTTACCTATTTTGCTAGAGGTAAAAATATTTGATGTCATTTAATTTTTTTTTTTTTTTGACTTATAGTGAAATGGACAAGAGTTGGATGAATCTCAATGATCGACGAGATCCAAGTTATATCAATGGAGTGAATGACTTTTTGAATTTCTCTTTTATCCATTCTGCTAGGGGAAATAGTATTCGTTGTCCTTGTTATAAATGTGGAAATATTTTCTTTCACACTTGAGATATTGTGTTTGGACACCTTATTATGAATGGAATTGTCAGGATTTATAAGTGGTGGTCATGTTACGGAGAAGACAATTACATTAACTCAGGTGCTGATAATGACAATTCAATTTTTGGTGAAGATGAACAAGAGATTACAGAGCATGATGATATGCACGCTATGCTGGATGATGTTAATGTTGGTTATAATAGCATTAATGAGAATGTAGAAGAATGTAATGATGAAGATCCAAATGAAGCAGATAAAAAATTTTATGACTTGCTAAATGATGCTGAAAAAGAATTATATCCAGGTTGCAAAGAATTCTCAAAGTATCAATTTATTGTTACTTTGCTCACACTTAAAACAAATTATGGATGGACTGATCGGTCATTTATGGAATTACTTAAAGTATTAAAAAGGGCAATTCCATTTAGTGAAACTTTCCCCAGTAGCTTTTATGAAGCTAAAAACTATATGCAAGGGCTTGGAATGGGGTATAATAAGATAGATGCTTGCTTGAATGACTGCATTCTCTACCGCAGTAAATTTGTAGATTATGTAAGTTGTCCCACTTATGGCACATCCAGATGGCAAACAAGCAAGGACAACAGTAATGTAAAAAAGTAATGCTCATGCAAAGAGAAGTAAAAAAATACCAAACAAGGTATTAAGACATTTTCCTTTGATACCAAGACTTCAAAGATTGTATATGTGTTCTAGGACGTCCAAAGATATGAGGTGGCATAAAGAAAAACTACATGATGATGGTTTGTTGAGACATCCAGCAGATACCCTAACTTGGAAGTCATTTGATGAAAAACACCAAGAATTTTCATCGGACACACGTAATGTTAGACTTGGTTTAGCGAGTGACGGATTTAATCCTTTCAGTCTTATGAGGACAAATTATAGTGTATGGCCAGTTGTTTTAATCCCATATAATATGCCACCAAGGATGTATATGAAAACTCCTAATTTTATAATGTCCTTGATTATTCCTGGTCTGGGACAACCTGGGAATGATATCGATGTGTATTTAAAACCTTTGATTGATGAGTTGAAACTTCTATGGGAAGTTGGAGCTTGTACATATGATAGTTATGGAAAGTGCACTTTAATATGCGTGCAGCTTTGCTGTGGACAATAAATGAATTTTCAGCTTATGTGAATCTATCAGGATAGAGCACCAAAGGTAAGCTAGCATGCCCTTGTTGAAATAAGGATACATGGTTGTGTCGATTGAGGAATGGGTTCAAGATGAGTTATATGGGAAGCAGACGTTTCTTAGATTCAGGTCATAAATGGCGTAAAGATAAGAAGTCTTTTGATGGAATAATAGAAACCCAATCTGCACCGAAGGACCTTTCAGGGGATGAGATTTTAGAACAGTTAAAAGAATGTGACAATGTGATATTTGGAAAGCATCGAAAAAAAGAAAGCAAGATGAAGCATCTCTGCCTTATAACTGGAAGAAGTTGAGTATTTTCTTTTAGTTGCCATATTAGAGAACTCTTGAGATACGACATTGTCTAGATTACATGCATATTCTAAAAAATATTACTGAAAATATATTGGGAACTATTTTGAATATTGATGGGAAGACAAAAGATGATTTGTATGCTATATTAGACCTAAAATAGATGGGCTTGAAAGCAGAATTTCATCTGATAGAGAAAGATGGTTATTATATCATGCCATAAGCCTGTTATACTTTAACGTTAGCTGAGCGAAGGGAATTATGTCATTTCTTGGAGAATATTAAAGTTCTAGATGGTTATTCATCTAACATAAGAAGATGTGGAAATTCTAAGGAAGGTAAGGTTTTAAAAATGAAGGCTCATGATTGTCATGTTTTCATGCAAGATCAACTTGCCCCAGCTCTTTGTGGCATTGTTCGTAAGGAGGTTTATGATCCTCTAGTTGAATTGAGTTTATTTTTCAAGGAGTTGAGCTCTAAAACATTAAGTATTGAAGTATTGGATAGACTTGAGATTAATATTCCTATCATACTTTGCAAACTGGAGAAGATATTTCCTCCCTCATTTTTCACAATCATGATGCATCTACCAATTCATCTTGCATAAGAAGCTAAAATTGTTGGTCTGATTCATTATCGATGTATGTTCTCAATTGAGAGGTATGCATAATTTTTTGGTTGAATTTTTTTTTTGCTTTAACTTAATCACTTATAATCCTTGAACTTTGTCATGTAGATATTTGCGGACACTTAAATCATTTGTAAGAAATAAAGCATGCCCAGAAGTTTCAATGGCAAATGGTTACCTTGTCCACGACTGCATGACATTTTGTTCAAGATATATTGGTAAAATTGAGACAAAGTTGAATCGTCCAACTAGAAATATTGATAAAGGAAATGACGTACAAGATTCAAGTCTATCCATTTTTAAAAAGTAAGGGAGGCCATTAAGTAAAGGATTTGAAAAGAAATTGACATACGAAGATTGGCATCTTGCTCAATTGTACATATTAAAAAATTGTACAGAAGTGGAACCATTTATAAAGTAAGTCTCACAACTTTTCTCTCTAAAAACATATTAACATATTAACATACAAATATTCCACCGATCATTTTTATTTATAGGGAGCATCTGAGGGATCTTGAGCAAATGTATTCTAAAGATGTTGGAAGAAGACATGAGTCAGCTTTTGTTAGGTTATTCGAACTATAGGTAACTAAGTAGTGTAATACAATTTATCCTCTTCCTTAGAGAGTTATTGTTATTATGATTTAATTTACTTGTCTGATAATATATTCATTTTTCAAAAGGCATCTAAGTTATACTATGAAGGGGATCCAAGGGTTAACATAGAACTTTTATACTTAACACGTGGTCCAAGGAAAGGGGTGACATATTTTACTGGTTATATTATTAATGGCTTCAGGTTTCCCACTTATGATCGTGAAATTAGGCGTAAGACCCAGAACAGTGGCATCATTGTAAAGGGTGATGAACAATCTGGTGGCAAAGAATATTATGGTGTTTTAAAGGACATTCTTCAATTAGATTATGGTGTTGGATACAAAATTATCCTGTTTAAATGTGACTGGTGGGATACATACCATGAAGGCAAAAGCTACAAGAAGGAAAAAATGGAATTATTTCTGTTAATGTAAAGCACAATTTGAGAAGAAATGAACCTTTTGTCTTAGCTTGCCAAGTTGGACAAAAATATTATGTAGCAGAAAACAAAAATAAAGATTGGAGATTTGTAATAAAGACAGTTCCTCGTCACTTCAATTATTTTTCTGCCAAAGATAGTGAAGATTTTAATGAAGAAGAAATTCACTTATACGATACAGATGTAGGGTCAAGCCCAGTACTTAATATTGTCATAGATGATGATGACACAGGAATGTTATTACAAAAAACTGATGTTGCAGCTATGACAATTAAGAAAAGAGATCAATCTTGTCAAAGAAGGGTTCTTAATGAACAGAACCATGATGATGACATTGTTGATGACTTTGAGGATAATATGAAAAATGATGATGTTTAATATCTTTTTTCTATAATTTTTTTTCATATTTGTGTACTTTTAATGACATAAATTTGCATGTACTTTACTTTTACTTCGGTTTTATTTATATCATCATCTTTGCAATTTTTCTTCTTTTCACTGACTCATTTGATTTGTAGTCCTAAACATGTGTTGCATTGTGATATCTAGAAGGTATGTTTTTATAGACTTAATGAACCCAACTTCTTATTTATTGAATAAAAATATAAATATATCCTTGAGTTCATTTCAAGAGCTTAGAGGCCTTCTAATAAGGCTCAGAAATAACTTCCTCCATTGAAATCCCCATTAGCATTCATCAAGGTAGTAAGGATGTGTAAAATGATAGCTTTATATCACATGGATGTAATATGGGATCTAACTCATTCAGCCATTTTAAGGCCATATATACTAATAATCAATTTGTATACCATTCATAAATTTGAAAGCACTAACAATGATGTATTATTGAAAGTTTTTTATGGCCAGCATATTTCCAAATAGAGAGCAGCATGAGAGAATGTTAAATAGTTATATATATATATATACTAGCATCTTCGAACGGGCTCCGCCCGTTCTCGATGCGTCGCTGCGGGCTTCGCCCGCAACCAACCGGGCTTCGCCCGCTTGGCAACGACATGGGTCATCGGCGGCAACATGTGCCGTGGACTATGATATTGGTCGTAAGTGCGACATTTGTCGTGGGTATCAGCATTGGTCGTGGGCGATGATATTGTTCGTGGGCGGCGACATTGTTCGTGGGCGGCTACATTGTTCGTGGGGGGCGACAATGGTCGGGGGCAGCGACAATGTTCGTGGGCGGCGACATTTTTTGGGGGCAGTGACATTTTTCGAGGGGGGGTGATGTTGTCCTTTCCTATACGCGACACTTCGCCCGTTCTCGATGCGGCGCTGCGGGTTTCGCCAGCCCTCTCCTTGAGGGCTCCCCCCCCCCCCCCGGGCTTCGCCCACCCCCCCCCCCGGCCCTTTCCTATACGCGACACTTCGCCCGTTCTCAATGCGGCGTTGCGGGCCTCACCCGCCCCAGCCCTTTCCTATACTTGACACTTCGCGCGTTCTCGATGCGGCGCTGGATTTGTTTCGGCAGTGGCGGGATTTGATAAATAAAGAATAAAGCAATGATTTAAGCTATTGGTTGTAATTTGATTCTCAACCATTCAGGCATTCTATAGCTGGCCAGCTAGCTATAGTTAGCTTTATTTTTTCCACATTATTTTATCACTTAGCTATAGTTAACTACTCTAAATTTTTTTTGCAAATTCACTTAGCTTTATTTAGCTTCTTTAAAATATTTTTGCAAATCCACTTAGCTATAGTTAGCTAATTTTTTTTTCTTTTGCAATTCCACTTAGCTATAATTAGCTACTAAAGTTTTTTAAACCAGTCCACTAAGATAAAAATTTGGAAAGCAATAGAAGTCATATTTGTTAACATAAAAATGAAATGCATTAATTCCATATATATTATTAAAACGGAGTAAAATCAACAAATGACAACATGTAATGCATTTCTCATAATATCAATCAAGTTCTTAAAATAATTTCGGTGAACTTTCATAAATTAACTCAACAGTGGAGTAGTGTTTAATTGCATATTATATCAGAAATGGAAAGCATGCGCATGTAATGAATAAGAAGAAAGATGCATCGTCTCATCCTCTACAAGATAACTCCCTCTTACATTGAGGACTTCAAACAAAGCATGAAGTTCAACACATTCACCAGAACATACACATTTTTATGAAAACAAAATAAAGAGATAAGATACATCACCATTTTTGACAAAAATAACTTCATGTTGACTTGATTAACTCCAATATAACACATTCATTGTTTTTACACATCTTCCTTGCTACAGTCATCTCCCAATTCAAGAATTGATTCTTCGTCCTCCGCATCAGATCCCACAAAGCGATCATCATCGTCATCACCGTTGTCTCCCTCGTCCGGCATTGGGGGTCGATCTGGAAGAAGCGTTTCCCATATGCCACCAACGTCATTAACAACACCCGGATCCGTGGGTATGAGATGTTTGTTCAACTTATTGAACATAGCAACCTCTACTAAACCTGGGCGCAAAGTTGACCGTTTAGGGGCTAAAACGTCGTTCATTCCACCTAAATCACACTCCAACCCTCCAGGGTAAGCTTTGTTTGTAAGAAATGCGGAGGCAATCATAGCAAGGCATGACATTTCGGCCCTCTTTACATACCACCAATTTGGCAAGTCGAAAAAATGTTCAGGACCTTCTTTGCGATTGAGAGATCTTAGTTTCCCAAAACAGGGCAATCAAATAGAGGAACGCAGGATCGACCTTTTTTTCTCAAGAAAATCTTATGCCTTATCAAGTTCCTGGTTCCAATCCAAACTTGCAGGGCTCTCTAAAAGTCGAGAAACTGATTCAGAACCAAATTGAGGTATAAAATCTGACACATTGGTTTAATTTATCCCGATGTTCGTTTCATGTTTCCCCACTAATACTATTTGAAAATTTCATGCAATGACCATAAATTCAAAGAAGATAAAATGAATCAAAGAAGAGATGTAATTTCTCACAGGCGATCCGGCGGAAAGAAGAAGGTCAGCCTAGGGTTTGGGAGCTACAACACACTCTTCACAACGAGCAATCCGGCAACTCCAGACTCTGGACGGGGAAGATGGTGGTGGCTGGAGCATCGTCAGGCAGTGGACGAGTGGATGAACTGTCCGGAAATGGATGGAGAAATGCACGTCGACCCTTGGAAAGCTCCCCAGTGGCTGCACCAGAACAGGACAGAGAGGGAGATCTCGTCGGCGCTTCCGTCGAAGAATGTCGGTCGAATCTCCGGCGAGCAAGGGTGCACGGGAGATCGGGATTGCTAGACAGGAACCGAACGAGAACGATTTCGATAAATTTTTAGCCGCCTGGAATTAGGAAGGGGTTTGCTTTTATTGGGGATGGGTTTAGGTCAAAATGGTTATTGAAAACCATTTTAAATATGAGAGAAGTTTGTTTATATATATATTTTTAGGAGAAATAGGCATTGAAAGTCAACCGGCTGAGGATATATGATGACAAAATCAAACGGTTAATTTTTTTAACTCATGTTATTGGCAGATCTGGTTAAATTTAAAATGGAATTAAAAAATGAAATTAAGCTAGCTATAGCTAGCTATTTTATAAAAAATTTTAATTTTAACTTAGCTATAGTTAGCTATTTTAATTTTTTTTTAAAATGTTACTTAGCTATAGTTAGCTGATTAATTTTTTTTTGTAATATCCAATTAGCCTCGGCTAGCTGGCCATAGCTAGCTGTCCGCGCTGTACCACTTAGTTTGCTGTCCGAGGTCTGCAACCATTTATCAATATCTTGTTGACTCTTTGTATATAATTCTTGTCTACCTATAGCACTCATTTTTAATTGGTATTTAGTCATTGTACATGAGGAATTTAATTTCCTAATTTTGGGAGGAATTTTATAAACTAAAAAACGTATACAACAGATATACATGTTATAGATTAGAGAACTGATACGATTTTCAACATTAATAAGCACATTGCACGCTTGTTTGTTAAAGGAAGAACTGCAATTGCCTGATTTATTATAATGAAGTGTAAGATGGAGAAACATTTTAGTACTTTAATTTGAATTCCAATCACTTGTTTTATTTTATTAAATCAATAATCATTAGTCAGTGAACGATTATTATGTTGGATTCTAAATAGGAATTATTATTCATGTTCAATTTTTTTACAGAGCATAAGGGCTGCTAATGAATGACTTGGCTAAATGGTATGTGCAAAATGTTCTTGTAATGGTTGTCGGCACGAAGCTCTGTTGAGGGTTTCGAGGAGGATAAGCTATTGCGGCAAGGCACGGCGGAGGAGATGCTCAGCTGACGGAAGAAAAGCCCTGTTCAGGGGGGAGAAAAGCTCTGTGTAGAAGGAGTACCGTGGAATACCTTCTGCGGTGGAGGAAGAGAGGAGAAAGCACTTAAATCAAAACCGTGATCTGGAAATGGGATATCTAAACATGGAAAATCGCTTACCGACGGAAGAGAAGGTTTGTGGCGAGGCACGAAGCTCTGTTGAGGGTTTCGAGGAGGATAAGCTATTGCGGCGAGGCACACGGCGGAGGAGATGCTCTGCCGACGGAAGAAAAGCTCTGTTCAGGCGGGAGAAAAGCTGTGTAGAAGGAGAACCGTGGAGTACCTTTTGCGGGTGGATGAAGAGAGGAGAAAGCAGGGGTAATAGTAGAGGAAAAAGGCAGCATGCGGTGGCGTGTAGCAGAGGGGAAACCCAGAACGTGGCGAAAGAGCATTGGGATGCGGAAAAGTTGCTGCTTGCAGGATAAGCTTTTGCAGGAACAGGGATGGCGTGATGAGCAAGGATGGCATGTTAAACATGACCAGGAATTGCTCATTGCAGGCTGCAGGGATGGCGTAATGACCAAAAAGTCAAATTTTTTTTTGCCATTGCTGGCTTTTAGCAGTCACTATCCATGGCTTTTGCAGGATATGTGGCGTTTTGGTCATTCAAGGATGATATGTGGCTTTTAGGTGAACTGGACGGTTCACAATCCGTGGCTTTTAGGAGAGACAATCCATGGTTCTTGTATAAATTGATTCTTGACCTTTGATTAAAAATTGATCGTGCGGCTGATATTGAAAGTGTGGTGTGCCTTTGAGATATGTATATTGGTTTATATAATAAAGATATATATATTGTGGATAAACTCTTCAGGAGAGAATGTTACTTTCATTCAGTTTTCTTAATTGCTTTCTCATGATTTTTTAGGTTTAATTATTTCTAATAAATCCTTTTTTTCAGGTACCAAAAAAGAATAAATGGCAGGGAATATAAAGATAAGTGCTAAAGCTAAAGATTCTTTGGTAGAAATCCAAAATCCACTAGATTGGAAAAGAGAATCACGCATGGAGCAAAAGATTCACATGTTCAATTCAAAAAGAACCACCACAACGGGTATTTCTTCTATTGCTAAATCATTTAGCAAACCTTTACTTTTACCCTCCACAAAAGATTCACATGCTCAAATATCGAATCCAGATAAAAACACTAATGAAGCAAGTATAAAATATAAAACACTTCATTCTATAAAATATAATGCACCAGAATCTATAAAAAAAAAATAACAAAACATACAAGTATTGGGTCCTACCAACAACCACCAATACTGTAACACCCCAAAATGTTGTAGGAGCGGCGGGGATCACTTTTGGCCAAGACAAGGTTTTGGTGCAGGTGACACGGGCTCCGACACGGACGTGTCGGAGGCCGTGTAGGGCATGTCGAGCTCGGGCCGTCGAGCTGGCCGTATAGTCGACCAGTTCAAGTCGACGATGGTCGTGTGGTGGAACACGATCTAGGACACGGGCGTGTCCCAGGCCGTGTCACACCTGGGCTGTACGGTTGGGTACACGGGAAATGACACGGGCACGAACACGGGCGTGTCTAGTTTGACACGGGCGTGTCTGATGCCGTGTCACCAAGCCGTGTACCTCTCTGACTGCGAAGTGTTGATCGATTGCACACGGGGGGCGTGACACGGGTCCCGACACGGGCGTGTCGTAGGTGACATGGGCGTATCGGAGGCCGTGTCACATGCCGTGTTGCTGGTTTTCAATTTTGGTCGAGACGGCGAATGAGCTACATGGCCAGGCACACGGTCGTGTGTGAACCCGTGTTCGGCCCAGTTTTTGTGATTTCAGATCTAATCCTGGCCGTTCGTTTCCTTGGCTTTGGATCCGACGGTGGGGGGGCTGCTCCTGGGTGGTTTTAGCCGTGAATAGGGTTTTGAAACCCTTATTTCACTTGGGTACTCTCTCTCTAAAATCTAGAGAGAAGGGAGAGCTTGGAGGAGGAAGAAGGAGGTCAACTCCGGCGGCCGGTGGAGATTCGGAGCTCCAAATCGCGAGCCGTCTTCGGATCTGCGGAGGCAAGGAGATTGCGGTGCTTTTCATCCGCATAGATTTTCATGGCGCCGCGGAAGAACGCAAGGGTAACGATTTCTCATCCTTGGGCATTTGAATCCCTTTTTCCCTTGCATAGGAAGCCCTCTCTCGCGAGTGAGCGAAGAGTTGGAGCGTTCCTTGGGGTAGATATGTAAAGTCCCCCTTGTGTAGAGTCCGTATGCGAAAACGGACATAGGCATTGTGTGTGAAGCCTATCCGGACATGTAGAGCCGGATCGGTGATGTTGCATTGCATATGAACCGGGGAAGACTCCGGGTGTTTGGGCATTTTTCGGGTTTTCTACGTGGTAGATTGCATCATGGAGCCTTGGAGATTAACTCCAAGGTGCACCCGGAAAACTGGGCAAAAGCGGGTTTTGCCAACACGATGGCCGGGGAGCCAACGTGAATATAACCGGGTTATGTGATTATTGTGGTGGAAACGGGACTCGGTGAGTCTTGGCCTGCGCATATGGCTTAAATTGTCGTTGCGGTATGAGCACGGGTCAGGCGGAACCGTACCCGGTCTATGTCGTTCGGTAGGACCGTTGGCATGGATGAGGGTCTTCGGCGGTCTATGGCTTAAATTGCCGTGACCAAGGCCAGGAAGGCAAAATGCTCATATAGATGACCGTCCAAGAGGTGGTGGTGGATTGGAAACGTCTATGGCTTGAATTGACGTAACGTTGGCCGGTTCGCCGAGAATGTGCCCTGAGTGCACGGGGTGTGTGGCCGTGCGAGCCTACGCCTGTGGTGAAGTGCAAATACCGTATATAAGTGCCAATGCTAATAAAGTGCAGGGAAAGAGCATCTCCGCACCGAATGTGGGGGCGGGATCGTTATAATTTGGTCAGCATTGCTGACCGTTGCTATTGTTTGCCACCGGGCGGTGGTTTATTGCTTGCAGGTGCTGCGGAGCAGAGCGGGAAATAGCGGGCTAAAGCCCTTGTTGCTGTGCCGGCCCTCGAAGGCCTAATTGCTTATGTTTCTTTCCCGTTTTTCATGTATGGCCGGCCTGCGTGCCGAAGTTTGGAAAACACTTCTTTCGTTAAGTGAAACGTGTAAGGCCTTAAGGCCATTTCTCTTTCAGTGTATGTATACATTCCTGAGTTTGTAGTGGACATTCATGCTGTTTTGGCTGGGTTCTTATTTCTTTTGCAACCTAATAAATTGCTTCCGCTAGGTGTTGTGTAGGACGACATGATTGGTTGAATGGTTTCAACGCGTAACCAACCGGTCTGTCCGTAGTATATGGCGTCGGGCCCCGGCCGAACCTACTGCTATATGCTATGCGACGGATAGGGGTGTTACAAATTGGTATCAGACTTCTGGTTTCGGTCAAACTTAAATGAATTCGTGGATGAATTCACTTTAAGGGGTGGTGAGCACATGTGTGCGTCATCGTTATAACATGCAAAGAACCCATGAATGTCCACTTAGGAATGAAAATATACATGTTTGAGGAACCTGCGTGTTCCTATAATTGCTGTTTGCAGTAATTTTTTGGTCGCTTATCGGTGTTTTGCACGATTATAGGTGACAAGAAGTGGTGCTGGGTCGTCTGAACGGCCAGGTTCTGAGGCAAGCAGTGCGCCAAGTGAAGTGCCTGCAACACCTCCGTCTGTCGAGACCATTAGGCTGGTGGCAGAAGCAGTCATGGAAATGATCAATGCACAGCCTGCAAGGCAGGTGCAGCAGCCCGCTCCTGCTGTGGAGCAAGTACCGCTTCAGACGGCAGAGCAAAGGAGGGTTGAGCAAGTAGTTTTGGAACCAGAGTTGCCTCGGAGAGCAACTGAAAGACAACTGAAACACGTGATGGGCTTTCACCCACCGATATTCACGGGGGCAGAAACCCCGACCCAAGCAGAGGATTGGCTCTCAAGGGTCAACAGGGTGATGACTGCGACGAAAATGGAAGAGTGGCAGAAGACCACAATAGCTACGTTCCTGTTAGATGGGGATGCAAGGTTATGGTGGGAAGGCCTAGAGCTACATCAGTTGCGGGGAAGGCCGTTGGCCGAAGTTTCGATGGAGGAGTTTGCGAGACTATTCATGGCTCGATACCTCCCCTCGGCGCAGAGAATTGCGCTAGAAAACGAATTTCAGAAGTTGGTGCAAGGGGATTGCACCGTTGATGAGTACCTCCACGAGTTTACTCGGTTGGGGAGATATGCCGGCGTTACCTTCGCAGACGAGGAGCGCAAGACGAGCCGCTTCTATGAAGGGCTAAGAGACGATTTAAGGTTGCTACTGTCGGGACCCAAGGCGCAGGGTTTCATGACCCTGGTCAATTCGGCCCGGTCCTTGGAGAAGGACATGAAGAATGTCCAAGCGAAGAAGGAATCCGGTAGTAAGAAAGCGGAGTTCAAGGCACCGACTACGTCGAAGTCGGGCTACCGCAGATTCTATAAGAAAGCTAAGACGTCGGGTCCAGCTTCTTCAGGTGCCTCGGGGGCAACTAACAATCGAACCTCGGGCGCTTGTTTCACGTATGGAAAGACGGGGCACTTTGCCCGTGATTGCTGGAGTGGACGCTCAAAGTCCGAAAGGAAACAAGGAGCTACCTACGAGGAGAAGGGCAAAGCGGTGGAGTCGACCGCGTCCCACTATGCTCCGACTCAGCCTAGAGTCTATAACTTGGGCCAGCAGGAGGCCATCAAGCAAGCGGATGTGGTGACAGGTATGAGTTAATTTATAGCAAGTTAGCTTTAATACTGTAATCTATTGCTTGTTAGCCTAATATTGTTTGTATAGGCTTTGTTGTGTTTAGTGATAGTCCGGCACGGGCACTGTTCGTCACGGAAGCTTAGCATTCCTTCTTGTCTGAAGGTTTCATATCGCGCATCGGAGTCCCTTCTTCGATGGCGAAGGACAAGTTGGATGTGCTGCTACCGAATGGGTGCTCGATGCGTGCGGACAGGGTGTGCGCCGTAAAGGTTCACATTGGGAGCCAAGAGTTCGACTTGCTAGCGTCATTGCTGCCGCTAGTAGAGTTCGACGTGATCTTTGGAATGGATTGGCTTTCGGAGCAGAAAGCTTGGATTGACTGTGACCGGAAGGAGGTCAAGCTGGGTGTTGGACGAGGGACAACATTCGAGGGACTCAAGGGGTTGAGCAAGACGCTGATGTCTGCTCTTCAAGTGGTAAAGGCAGTTCGTGCTGGTGCAGAGCTGTTCTTCGCAATAGTTGGGGCTGTGGAGCCAAAGTCCACGTTGGATAGCATTCCTGTGGTTTGCGAATACCCCGATGTGTTCCCGGATAGTCTTCCCGGAGCCCTACCGCAGCGGGAGATTGATTTCACCATCGAGCTCGTGTCGGGGGCCAAACCGGTGTCACGTGCTCGGTATAGGTTGGCGCCTAAGGAGATGGCAGAGTTGAAAGTTCAGCTAGAGGAGCTGATGGAGCAAGGCTATGTGCGTCCAAGCTCGTCACCTTGGAGCGCACCGGTCCTCTTCGTTAAGAAGAAGGACGGGAGTATGCGGTTGTGTATCGACTACAGAGAGTTGAACAAGCTGACGGAGAAGAATAAGTACCCAATCCCGAGAATTGATGATCTCTTTGATCAGTTAGTCGGATCGTCGGTATACTCCAAGTTGGACTTGAAGTCGGGGTACTATCAGCTGAGGATCAGGGAGTGTGATATCCCGAATACGGCATTCAGTACGAGGTATGGGCATTTCGAGTTCACGGTCATGCCGTTTGGACTGACGAATGCGCCATCGGTATTTATGGACTTGATGAACAGGACGTTCCGAGATTTCCTGGATCGCTTTGTGATCGTCTTTATTGACGATATTTTGGTGTACTCGCAGTGCGAAGAAGACCACTTCAAGCACTTGCACCTGGTGTTGGAGACTCTGAGAAGGAATGAGTTATATGCAAAGTTCTCCAAGTGCGAGTTCTGGCTACCTTCGGTAGCGTTCCTTGGTCATATAGTGAGTGGGGAAGGTATAGCGGTGGATCCGGCGAAGATTGTTGCGATACGGGAGTGGCCTGCGTTATCTTCTGTCGCGGAAGTCCGTAGTTTTCTCGGGCTTGCCGGATATTACAGGCGCTTCGTAGAGAACTTCTTGCGGTTAGCATTACCTCTCACGAAGTTGACAAGGAAGGATCAGAAATTCTTGTGGACGCAAGAGTGCGTGCAAGCTTTTGTGGAGCTGAAGAGGCGGTTGACCACGGCGCCAGTGCTTAGTTCGCCGAGTGGGACCGAGGGCTTCGAGGTGTATAGCGACGCTTCGGATAGTGGCTTGGGCTGCGTGTTGTTGCAGCATGGGAGCGTGATAGCGTATGGATCGCGTCAGTTGAAGGTGCATGAAAGAAATTATCCGGTGCACGACTTGGAGTTGGCGGCCGTGATATTTGCACTCAAGTTGTGGAGGCACTACCTTTACGGCGTAAGGGTCGATATATACACCGATCACAAGAGCCTAAAATACTTGTTGGATCAAAAGGACCTTAATATGAGGCAGAGGAGGTGGATGGAGTTCCTAGGGGACTACACCTTCAAAATACATTATGTACCCGGGAAGGGCAATGCAATTGCAGATGCGTTGAGTCGCAGGGCTCCCGCCCAAGCCAACTGGTTGTCGGTGCATGATGAGCGGTTGATCCGGGAGTTGGAGGAGCTTGAGATCTGTTGCATTGACAGGCAGACGAGCGCCAAAGCAATGTTAAACTGGACAGAAGTTCAGTATGACCTGGCTGACCGGGTTCGGAAGGCATTGGAGTTGGATGACTCCATGAAGGAGCTTTTGGAGGCAGCGTTGGATGGGTCAAATTCCCAGTTTTCAGTGGAAGATGGTTTATTAAGGAAGGACCATCGGTTGTGCGTCCCGAGTGGGGGTAACCTCCAGGCGGAGTTGATGTACGAAGCTCATCATACCAAGTACTCAATCCACCCAGGGAGCACGAAGATGTATCGTGATCTCAAGAAGCTGTTTTGGTGGCTGGGGCTTAAGAAAAATGTGGCGTTGTTTGTGGCTAAGTGCCAAACGTGCGCCTTGGTGAAGGCGGAGTGCCAAAAGCCGGGAGGATTTCTGAAGTCCTTGCCTATACCGGAGTGGAAGTTTGACGACATGTCTATGGACTTTGTGCACGGGTTGTCAAGGTCGCAGAAAGGGAACGACGCCATCTGGGTGATCGTAGACCGGCTAACAAAGGTGTCACACTTCATTCCGCATAGGAAGGATGATCCAGTGGAGAAATTGGCAAAGTTGTATGTTGACAATATTGTTAGGCTGCATGGTGTGCCCCGTAGCATTGTGAGTGATCGCAATGGGCGGTTCACGTCAAATGATTGGAGGTTAGTGCAGCAGATGTTGGGAACAAAGTTAAAGTTCAGTACAGCTTTCCATCCGCAGACGGATGGGCAGACCGAGAGGGTCAATAGAACGATGGAGGACATGCTACGCATGTGTGTTCTGGATTTCGGTAAGCATTGGGAGGACCACCTATATTTGTTGGAGTTTGCGTACAACAACAGCTACCAAGCAAGTATACAAATGGCGCCCTTCGAGGCCCTGTATCGTAGGAAGTGTCGCACGCCATTATCGTGGCTTGAAACGGGTGAGGCAAGGTTGTATAAGAAGCAGGAGGTGGAGAGTGCTACCTCGTTAGTGCGGATCATTCGGGAGCGCTTGTTGATCGCTCAGGACCGGCAGGCGAAGTATTACAATGCCAAGCACCGAAACGTGGAGTTCACGGTAGGCGATTGGGTATATCTTAAAGTGAAGCCGTTCAAGGGGGTTTCGCGGGTGAGACGCTTGAAGAAGCTGAGCCCAAGATACCTTGGACCTTTTGAGGTTCTGGAGCGAGTCGGCGAAGCGGCATACCGTTTGAGGCTATCGGAGGAATTAAGTGGATTACGTGATATGTTCCACATTTCTGTGTTGCGGAAGGCGGTGCAAGAGCCTTCGCAGGTGATCGCAGTTGACCAAGTGCTGGTGGACGAGGGGTTGACGACTAGGGTCAAGCCCATTCGTATCAAAGATGTTGAGGTCAAGAGACTCCGTAACAAGGAGATCCGGATGGTTAAGGTCCAGTGGGATAATTGCGGGCGAGAGGAGCTCTCTTGGGAACGGGAGCAGACTATGCTGGAGGAGTACCCGGAATTGTTCCGCTCAGGTACTGATTTTACGTTAAGTCCTGTTTTTCCTTTATTAATTTCGTGGGCGAAATTCTTTAAGGAGGGTGGAATTGTAACACCCCAAAATGTTGTAGGAGCGACGGGGATCACTTTTGGCCAAGACAAGGTTTTGGTGCAGGTGACACAGGCTCCGACACGGGCGTGTCGGAGGCCGTGTCGGGCGTGTCGAGCTCGGGCCGTCGAGCTGGCCGTGTAGTCGACCAGTTCAGGTCGACGATGGTCGTGTGGTGGAACACGGCCTAGGACACGGGCGTGTCCCAGGCCGTGTCACACCTGGGCTGTACGGTTGGGTACACGGGCAATGGCACGGGCACGAACACGGGCGTGTCTAGTTTGACACGGGCGTGTCTGATGCCGTGTCACCAAGCCGTGTACCTCTCTGACTGCGAAGTGTTGATTGATTGCACACGGGGGGCGTGATACGGGTCCCGACACGGGCGTGTCGCAGGTGACACGGGCGTGTCGGAGGCCGTGTCACATGCCGTGTTGCTGGTTTTCAATTTTGGTCGAGACGGCGAATGAGTTACACGGCCAGGCACACGGCCGTGTGTGAACCCGTGTTCGGCCCAGTTTTTGTGATTTCAGATCTAATCCTGGCCGTTCGTTTCCTTGGCTTTGGATCCGACGGTGGGGGGCTGCTCCTGGGTGGTTTTAGCCGGGAATAGGGTTTTGAAACCCTTATTTCACTTGGGTACTCTCTCTTTAAAATCTAGAGAGAAGGGAGAGCTTGGAGGAGGAAGAAGGAGGTCAACTCCGGCGGCCGGTGGAGATTCGGAGCTCCAAATCGCGAGCCGTCTTCGGATCCGCGGAGGCAAGGAGATTGCGGTGCTTTTCATCCGCATAGATTTTCATGGCGCCGCGGAAGAACGCAAGGGTAACGATTTCTCGTCCTTGGACATGTGAAGCCCTTTTTCCCTTGCATAGGAAGCCCTCTCTCGCGAGTGAGCGAAGAGTTGGAGCGTTCCTTGGGGTAGATATGTAAAGTCCCCCTTGTGTAGAGTCCGTATGCGAAAACGGACATAGGCATTGTGTGTGAAGCCTATCCGGACATGTAGAGCCGGATCGGTGATGTTGCATTGCATATGAACTGGGGAAGACTCCGGGTGTTTGGGCGTTTTTCGGGTTTTCTACGTGGTAGATTACATCAGGGAGCCTTGGAGATTAACTCCAAGGTGCACCCGGAAAACTGGGCAAAAGCGGGTTTTGCCAACACGATGGTCGGGGAGCCAACGTGAACATAACCGGGTTATGTGATTATTGTGGTGGAAACGGGACACGGTGAGTCTTGGCCTGCGCATATGGCTTAAATTGTCGTTGCGGTATGAGTACGGGTCAGGCAGAACCGTACCCGGTCTATGTCGTTCGGTAGGACCGTTGGCATGGATGAGGGTCTTCGGCGGTCTATGGCTTAAATTGTCGTGACCAAGGCCAGGAAGGCAAAATGCTCATATGGATGACCGTCCAAGAGGCGGTGGTGGATTGGGAACGTCTATGGCTTGAATTGACGTGACGTTGGCCGGTTCGCCGAGAATGTGCCCTGAGTGCACGGGGTGTGTGGCCGTGCGAGCCTACGCCTGTGGTGAAGTGAAAATTCCGTATATAAGTGCCTATGCTAATAAAGTGCAGGGAAAGAGCATCGCCGCCCCGAATGTGGGGGCGGGATCGTTATAATTTGGTCAGCATTGCTGACCGTTGCTATTGTTTGCCACCGGGCGGTGGTTTATTGCTTGCAGGTGCTGCGGAGCAGAGCGGGAAATAGCGGGCTAAAGCCCTTGTTGCTGTGCCAGCCCTCGAAGGCCTAATTGCTTATGTTTCTTTCCCTTTTTTTATGTATGGCCGGCCTGCGTGCCGAAGTTTGGAAAACACTTCTTTTGTTAAGTGAACCGTGTAAGGCCTTAAGGCCATTTCTCTTTCGGTGTATGTATACATTCCTGAGTTTGTAGTGGACATTCATGCTGTTGTGGCTGGGTTCTTATTTCTTTTGCAACCTAATAAATTGCTTCCGCTAGGTGTTGTGTAGGACGACATGATTGGTTGAATGGTTTCAACGCGTAACAAACCGGTCTGTCCGTAGTATATGGCGTCGGGCCCCGGCCGGACCTACTGCTATATACTATGCGACGGATAGGGGTGTTACAAATACACTCACAATTGTCACTCAAGTTGGATCGAGATTTGATAAATGAAGAGGAGAATAAATATGAGCATAGACATGAACTTGATCATCTCGAGCCTGAGGCTTATCATCATTTACATTCAAATCCAAGAGATCTTGGGCATGGTAAAATTGATGAATCAACTCTCATTTTTTGTTTAGATTCACTTACTTGAAATTTTTTAACGCTAAGATGTCAATTAGTAGGTACATGCGAAATTAAGAAAAGGGCATGTGGTCCAACCACCGGGATTGGATGGTCTAAGAGAAAATATGATTCTACTGAGAATATTGAAGTTTATTTTCCCGCCGACCTTCGCAGATTTGTTGGTGATAGATCTCAAGAGCTTATCACGAGGAGTGGATGCTTTGTAAGGCTTTATGCTCCTTTGAATGTGGAGAGATGGGCTCATATTCCAGTTTATATAATCGATAAAATAATTGATATCATTTATGTAAGTAATGTAGTTTTTAAAGTAAATACATGAATTGAACATGTTTTTTACACATCAACATTTTAATATGTAGTATCTGGTTTTAGTTCGAATTCAGTCTTCCAAATGAGAATCATGTCATGTATGACCTTATATCTTCACTTCGTCGAATCTATAATGTTTGGCACGCTCGTTTGCATAGCGAACATTATTTAAAATGGAGTAGTGATGCACAAAGGCGTGAACATTGCCCTAAAGACATCGATCCAGAGCAATGGAGTTGGCTAATTGGATATTAGGGCAGCCCTAAATTCAAGGTGTGGAAAACATATACTTTTAATTGACTTATTTATGTTTTAATTATGAAGTGTTTGTTAAATTAAATATTCCTAATATATTGATTTCTCTTATTAATTCATTGTAGAAAATTAGTGATGTGAACAAAAAAAATAGGAGCCAACAAAAAATGAAATCTCATGTTAATACAAAGTCTATAGCGAGAACAATACATGAGCAGGTAATATTTTTAATGTTCCTATAATTATTTTTTAATTTATTAGTTGTCAACTTCAATTTTATGTTTTTATGTTTTCATAATGCAGAGACAAGTTGAACATGAAGATCAACAATTGCCTATATACATACGATTGTGGGAGAAAACTAAAAAGGGAAAATAAAATCAGTGGGCTGATGAGGCTGCAGAAGAGATATATAATAAGCTTTTGGAACTTCATGAGGAACAAAAAAAAGAGAAAGGGGAAGACAAATTAACCACAAAAGAAGCTTATACAATCGTGCTTGGTAAACGATCAGGTTATATTCCTGGCATGGGCCCACAATCAAATCCTTTGGAACATGAAAGTAGTAACGTACAATGTCTCAAAGCACAAATTCGAGCGGAAGTAGAAGCAGATATGAGCGCACGTTTTCAAGAAATGGAGGACAATGTGGCTCAGAGAGAGGCACGAATGGAGCAAAAAGAACCACGCATGGAGCAAATGGAAGCACGAATGATGGCATTCATAGAACAAAGACAAATAGAGGATCAGATGGATAGTACTAACTAGAGAAACTTTGGCTAATTATGATTTTTTATATTGAAACTTTCTACTTTTTTTTACTTATCATAGTTGATGCACTTATCCTTTCATTCAATTGTCTTAAACGGTTCATCCTTCAATGGTGATTTATTTTTCTCTTTCTTTTTAAGTTGTCATAGTAGACTATTACTACTCTTCGCTCTTAATCTTTGGAGTATTACTGTTGTAGATTTATTTCTCTCATTTACTTCTCTATTTCTTTGGAGTACTACTATTCTTGCTATTTTTTGTATCACACTATAATAAGAAACCTTGGCTATTTTATGTATCTCTATGTCCTTTGTATCTCACATATGAACACATACTTGAGCCTACAACAACAGTTACAGCTACCACATTAACAACAATTGCAGCAGCAGTAATTGTAACAACACCAAACGCGACAACACCCGATCAAAAAAGCACCAGAATCTTCAAAACATAGTCTAGTAATTGTTTGAACCCACAGTATATTTTCTGATTGGTTTTCAGAAACTTCTGCAATCTTATTCTCATTACTTGCAGGCCTTCAGAGGATTGTACGAGGAAGTTTGACTTGGATGGATCTACGCCATTACAAAATATGAGCATGTAAGTCAATTAGTAATTGGGTCAATTGTAATATAACGTTCACTTTTCAGTGTTGTGGTTTTTTAATGAAAAAAAATGTTGAATGGCCCTTCAAGATATTTGGACATACCAAATATCTTGAAGCTAGATTTCGTACAGAGTGAAGGCCAATATCTGGGGTCATCTAATTTCCATATGTTACCCATAAGGTTACTTTTAGATTTTGTCGAGGCCCTTAAGAAAAATGCAAACAATGCTTATGAAGGCTCTGCTATTTTACTACATGCATCCTGATAAAGTTCCTTGTTTTTCCGAGCAAACAAGAAAGTCCATAAGGAATGGTTTTCTCGTATTTGTGAGCCCATGTTGAATGCTGGTTTTGCACTCAATTGCCATGATGCGACATTTTATTACTGCTCATCACGATTTTAGGGACTTCAAAAACTGCCAGCATAACCTTTCGAGGACAAAACCCATGGATTGCTTGAAAACTTTAATAACCAAAATTACATATTTACAGGAGATATACTAAAGGTTCTGCAACGTGCATCACTGGCTCTGTGCAAGGGTCGTGAGCCCGAGGCTTTTGTTGGTCTACAGAAATTGGTTGGCACGATGTTTCCTCCCTTCTTTGTCAATGGCACTCCATTCTTCCCAGTGTTAATGACAACATTCATACATGTGTGTCTCCAGCAGCCTGAAGGATATTCAATACATACCCACCTATTTAATACATTTATCATCTGTGTTCTTCTCTTATTCTCCCCCTTTCTCTCCATCTCAGCAATTGTTATCCTTCTCTCCATCTCAGCAGTTCTTACTTTACTTGTAGAAGAACGTTGAAATTCGAACTCTGTTGTAATAGCTTGAAAGGCAATGCGCAGTGAAGATAGTGTCTGTTCTGAGGAATCCGGCGTAGCAGGAACCAATGTGTTCAACGCCTTAGAGGTATCTGCTTGAGCTGACCATCTAGTCGTTATGGTCCATGGAATTCTGGGGAGGTATTGTTGTCTTTTAAATTTCATTATCATTAACTCTCTGTATTCACAATGGCTGATTGGAAGAATCTTTTTGATCGTAGACTGAAATTGTTCTTCTACTGTTTCTACGGTTGAATTTTAAATGTGATTGGTATGCTGGTGAGTCGGTTTCTTTTATGTATTGCGAGATGTTTAGTTGTAGTCTGAATTAGGGGTTTCTAAGTATGTGGCAGTAAAATACACTAGGGGATCAAATTGCTGTTTCTCTCAGGATTATGAATCCCCATTAAAGTAAGGAAATTTAAACAAATTGTGTATATTGAGGAGGTATGGATCTGGATAGAGAATACTGTGCGGCAAAATATTTTTTTAGTTATCTTTTACCTTATTACATTTGAATCAAATAAGATGAAGATGCAAGCAATTTGCTTTGAAATAATGGTTCTACTGAACTGGGGGAGGCTTGGTCTTGTTGATAAATTGTTTCATGATGTAAATAATTTTGGTGAACTTTGGGTTTCCTCCTTGCGTTATTCTGTTTGATCTTTGTATTGCTGTGAATTTTGTTTATATGTATTCTATGACATGGATGATTCAGTTAATTAAATTCATTGTGGTATGCTCTTGTTATGGTTCCAAACTTCCATTTTTGACTGGTGTTTCTAGGATGTTTCTTATTTCTGATTGATAGGGCATGTTGTTGATCAATCTTCTGGTCTTCATATCTACGTATGGGTGGCTACATGCATGTTCCATTAGGAATTTAAGTGCATCATATGAGTTTGATTTTTTATATGCAGTACTGATGACTGGGAGTTTTCAGCTGACCAGATTACTAAAATTAGGAATTAAAAGGCATCTTATGTGGAAGACACATTTCCACCTGTAGCTCAAAACTGCAGCTACGCCATTACAAATTTCTGCAATTTTTAAACTAATTATTGTTTATTATTAATAGATTTACATAAGTAATACACCCCTATGGATCTGGATGGTCCTGCAGAGAAGGTTCAATAATCCTTCAATTTTGGCTGGGTGTGATAATGGGTGTTGTTAGAAAACCAATTTTGGCTTCATGAAGTTCATCCCAATTTTGTTGATGTTGGAAACATCCAACTGAGGAGTATAAGTAATGAGACAGTTTTGTTATGTTTTAATAAAAATTCAGGCATATGCAGCAGAAAAATTTACTAGTGCATGTGTGCGGGCATTGAAAGGGGATGGTGGTGTTGTGGAATGTGCCTTAGTAGCTTCTCAGGTTTGTTCTTATTCATAACTTTTTTAATAGCTTTATTTCACTTTTTATGGCTATGCTGACAGGCCAAAGTATTTAAAGAAACACTCCATCTTAACCATGGAGGTGATGGCGGTGGCACTGATTCTTGTGGCAGCGGCGGCGACTATTACTGTCAACTGACTGTCCTGCTTCCATGTCTTGTATTTGTGGAGGGGGAACGTGGATGCTGATGCCAGACTACTGTGCTGACACGAAGTTGGTGTTAGTGAAAAAGGTTCAAGTGCCGACCTCAGCATGAAGATCATGGTCAGCTACAATGACACAGCAAGCATTAATATTTTGTTTGTTTTTACGGCTGTTTTCAGCTAAGCTGGCGGCTGCTTCTCTGTTTAGGTTGAGTCTTTTGTGGTGGTACAGAGCTGTTGAATCTGCCGCCAAGCTCGTTGGCGGCGCGGGAGTTTTATGAGTTGGAGTTTTATGAGCTGCTGAATCCGGAGTTTTATGAGTTGGAGTTTTATGAGTTGGAGTTTTATGAGCGACTAAGCTCGTTGGCCTGCTTCCATGCTGAATCTCGTTTTATGAGTTTTATGAGCTACTGAATCCAGATTTTGTATAGCCAAGCTTCTCTGTTGGATTTTTATGAGCTGTTGAATCTCGTTCCGGCTGCCGTTAACCAGCAACTACACCTACTCAAGACTTTTGGTGAGGCAGATAGGTAAAATGATGAATCATCCTCTTCTTGCACTGAACTTGTTTTGTATAGGTTAGCTGAAATCCTCCTAATGATTTCATTTTGCAATGTTTCATAGTTTTCTTTTTACAGTTTTATACTTTTGTGCGAGATAGGATAATTGCTGAAGGGAGAGCGAATGAAAGGACAATGGTATTATAAGATTTGTTGTATGCTTTGGCCGTTCAGAAGTTTATAGAATCTAATGTTGCTTTGATTCTTGTAATATCTCAACCATCAGAATCTGTGCATAGATGGTCTCTACTGGAGGAAAAACTAGAATAGCTTAATTCTCAGAGGCTTATGAGATGATCAAGAATCATTTTGCACTCATTCTGGGACAGAGATTGGGGAATTATGTTAACATACATATTATTAACGATGGTCAAATCCACAGTTGGCAAGAGGGACGAGTTCATGAAGATGAAAAAGATTAATTTTCAAGAGCAGAATGTTTATTATATATTTTTTCATGTAATGAGTGTAATAAAAATGAGTGTTCTATATGTTGATTTGTATTGAGGGGTTTGGGCTATCTCCCACATTCTTTTTACTATTAATGAAAATATTTTTTCATTGAGATTCTCTTATAAAATATATATTATATTTATTATTGTATGTCTCTTATTTTGTGTATATTTGACAATTATAAACTATTAGTGACTAAATATTTTGTCAATAAAAGTGACATTTAGTGACTAAAAATTTGATCACTATTGCATTAATAATTAATGACTAAATTAATTGGGTCACAAAAAGTGTTTTAGTGGCAAATAATTTGGTCACAATTGCATTAAACAATTAGTGACTAAATTAACTTGGTCACAAAAAGTTTTTTTTAGTGACTATTAATTTAGTCGCTAAATATAATTAGCAACGAAGATTTTTTTTGTCACTACAAGTATACATTTAATGACGAAAATTAATTTTGTTGTTAAAGACATTTTGTGACGGACTTTTTGCAACCACCTTTTGATGAATTAAATTTGGTCACTTAATGTCTTTAGTGACCAACCCGCAATATTGAGTGACCAAAAATTTCGTCACAAAAAGCTTGTTTTCTTGTAGAGCTTGGTGGCAGGGTGGAGAAGGTCTGCATCAGCGGGGGCTAACCCCGACGGATCAGGAGAAGATGCTGGAGTGCATCCAGAAGAACGTGGACGTCTTAGCCTGGAGCGCGGCGGAGATGCCAGTGATCGATGCAGACGTCACCTGCCACCTCCTCAACTTAGACCCAGAGGCTTGCCCCATCCAGTAGAAGAAGAGGTCCATCGCGGACAAGCTGGCCGAGCCCATCAGGGAGGAAGTGGCCAAGCTCCTCAAGGAGGGCTTTGTATCCAAAATACAATACCCCGGCTGGGTCTCCAATGTAGTAATGGTCAAAAAAGGAGACGGTCGGCGGCGTATGTCTGTCGATTTTTCTTTACTTAATAAATTGTGCTCTAAGGACTATTATCCTTTGCCTCGGATCGACGCGTTGGATAACTCAGCCATTGGTTTTTCTTTAATGAGTTTTCTAGATGCATTTTAAGGTTACCAACAGATCAAGATGTACCCCCCAGATATCAAAGAAGTCTCCTTCATCAAGGGGGATGGGTGCTACAGCTACAAAATGATGCCCTTTGGGCTAAAGAATGCAGGGGTAACATACTAGAAGATGATGGATAGGGTCTTCCGAGAGCAAAAGTGGAGAAACCTGGAGGTGTATATATGATGACCTTATGGTCAAGAGTCGGGACGTGGACTCCCACCTCCAGGATCTGGAGGATACCTTCACCACCTTGCGCAAGTACAAGATGCGGTTAAACCCCCTGAAGTGTGTCTTGGGGCAAGCATGGGTAAATTCTTGGGCCATCTCCTTACTCCTGCAGGTGTAGAGCCCAACCCTGACAAGGTGAGGGTGATCATGGAGTTGGGATCGCCTTGGAATGCCAAAGAGGTGCAATAGTTGACAGGGAAGCTGGCAGGGTTGAGCAGGTTTCTCCCCCGAGCAAGAGAGAAGTGCTCCCCCTTCTTCAAAACATTGAGGGGGGGGGGGCAGAAGTTCGAATGGACCAAGGAGTGTGTAACTCCCCCGGTTTTTCTGAGATTATTTAATCTTTATTTGGTGTTATGTTGACGCATTTCTAGCTTGCGTAGTTGTTAGAGCGTGGCCTTAGCTCTTTATGATTTCTTAGTGGCTTGTTTGTAGCCATTTGGCAAGATTCCTTAGCAAGCCTGAGTCTGTTTTGGTGACTCGGTGGAGCCCCTTCTGGAATGCTTGTATTTTGTCTTCGGGAGGTGTTAGACCGAGTTTTGTTTGTCAGATGTTGATTTCGACTTCGCCGTTATTTTCGTAGTATGAGTATTTAGCTACGGTGCGAATTTCATCGAATTCCGAGGTTTTTCGTTCTTCGTCTCATTTTGACGTTTTATTTTAATTAACTGATATAATATTATATCATGTTAATTGTTTGTGATGTATGGCTGTGTGCTTTAAAATAAGTAACTAATGAAATATATTATTATATTAGTTAGTATATAATCTATTATTATAATAGCTGTTAGTATATTTTCTGTCATAATAAAAGTGACTGTAAGTGGCTATTAGGTTTTATGAATGGCTTATTTTATTATTAGCTTAATCTATAGTGGCTGAGTTTTATTTTACTAAAGTTATAATATATTACTTGGGTTGTGAGTGGATAGACTTTATACATTGTTTATTTTACTTTTATCCCATTCATCTTCCCCAAAAAGGATGGTTAGCTTCCAGCGGAAGGAGCTTGTACGATGGGAGTAGCTGGGGTTCCGGCCGCCGATTTCTTGCTAGTTAGAGCCCGGATTTCTCGGGTAAAGGAAGATCTTGACTGCTCTCGCCCAGATCTACCTCCCTAGGGTAAGTATTTTAAGTTCTAGGTTTGACTTTATAGCTAGGGTTTTGCTGGTTAGCTTGTGTTCCCTCTAAAAGCTCCAGATCTTTTTTTAGGTGACAGATCTTGCTGACGGTGCTGAGTGAGGAGTGTAGCTACCGATTCCTGGAAAGTAGAGGCAAGTTGTGCTCTTTGCCCTTGCCAAGGTTATTTTATTCACCTTATTCTTTTTGGTAGCTATTTCTTTTTTTGTTCTCTTCTTAGAACTTAGGGCTGCTGTAGATCTTGTCCAGAGTTAGTCTGTTGTATAGCTCGTCCAGGCTTAGTTTTTGTCGGTTGTAGATTTTGACTTCGGTTAACCTATTGTTAAGTTAGAATAGGTCCAGCTAGTCCAGGAAATAAGAGGAAATAAACTATTTTTTGGGAAGCTGTAACTTAGCAGGGTAAATTTGGGTGGAAAATATAGTTGTTAACTCTCTGTGAGCAGGCGTTGAGTGTATCTTAGTACAGAAGTCAAGCTTTAGGCTAAGTGTAAAAGCATTGACTGTGGTGGACACACTCAAAGCTTAGATGTTTTGGTCTGGAGTATAAGTAAAAAAGCATTGACAACGTTGAGTGAGGTGAGCTCACTCAACGCCATTTGCCTTGTTAGTTTTTCTATGTTTTTTGGCGTTGAGTGAGTTGAGCTCACTCAATAATGTCTTGCCAGTCAGACTTTTCTAAGTCTTTTGGCATTGAGTGAGCTGAGCTCACTCAATGTCGTCTAGCCAGTTAGTTTTGATCCAAGTCTTTTGACATTGAGTGAGTTGAGCTAACTCAACGCCGTCTAGTCAGACAAATTTTCTAAGTCAAAAGTGTTGAGTGTGGTGAACTCACTCAACGGCTTTGGCTATTTTGCATTGACAGCGTTGAGTGTGGTGAACTCACTCAATGCTATCTGCTTAGCTTGATAGTTTAAGGCAAAAGCGTTGAGTGTGGGGAGCTCACTAAATGCCTTTGGCTATTTAGCATTGGCAGAGTTGAGTAAGCGATTTGCGGCTAAGTGTTTCGGCATTGAGTGAGTACTACTCACTCAACGCGGCGTCGAGTGAACTCGACGCTTTTACCGCTTGGTGTTTTAGCGTTGGGTGAGTGCTTCTCATTTAATGCGGCGTCGAGTGTTCCCGATGCGATGTCGAGTGTACTCGATGCTTTTCCCTTAGACTTGTAGATTTATCCCGAGTCTCTTAGTGTGCCTTTTTATAGAGTTTCAATGATGTTTTCGGCTAGTTTTAAAGGCCGAATCGTGAATCATGGTAGGTGGTTACTCTGGTTTTCTTGGCAGGGATTTTTGGGTGTAGAGTCGTTGGCACCACTGATTTAGCCCCGATTTGGGCCTGTGTGTTGGACCCCAAGGCTGCACCGGTGGCCCCTGAGTCATTTGGATCTGGTTGTTTGGATGAGGGCTTTTTTTGGTCACCAACCCAAATCCATGGTTTTACTACTGCTAATAATTCACAAGTTAGGACTGTTAGTTACTTTTCCGTTTAAAATTTCTATTTTGGCATATATTTGCCTTGTTGATGCTCCAGGTTTTTAGCAGGGCATGTTGCTAATTTCTCGTACTTGGTGCGCATTGATTATTCCTTGGACAGTGTCTTACTTTTGTTGTCTCATTTATTTCCTTTTGCTGAGTTTGATAGCATTCTATTATAGGGTTTGGTAAACCCCTTCCTTTTTATTGCTATTGATCTAATACTCCATTTCTATTTGATTACATTCTTACTGAGGTGTTCTTTCTTTGAATGCCTCACCTTCAGGATTGTAGTCGATTAAGCGACTAGTTTTCTTTTTGAGCTTGCTAGTGATCTGCTGTTTTGCTGGGGGTTCTTTCCCTTATCTTTGTAAGGTAGTTCTTTTCTTGTTTCCTTTCTGTATAGACATACCTACTCATCAGTGGGTTCGTGTCAGGTTGTTGATGCCCACTGGTGGATTTCCTTGTGATGTTAAGTATGTGACTTAAACTGCTAGTTTTTGCATATTTTTGAAGGTTTTTTACTTGCTCTCTGCGAATGCTTTATGCTAGGATACATGTTAGGTATTTTAACTCTTAAAAGCATTACTATATGTACTTCATACATTTCATATTTCTAAACCTAAAGTACTACTTTCCAAAGTAACGTAAAGACTATTTTAATATTATACTAAATTTAGAGTCCTGCATTTCATGAGTTGTCCTTCGGGGATGTTTACGCTCTTGTAGGATGTCAAATCACCATAACCAAGGTATTTTTCGCAGCGTATAAATATATTTTACTTGTGTACTAGTAGATCCACTATGCCGAGGGATACGGCCATCCAACTTAATTGGATTTCTTTCATAATAAATTATGATTTTTCTGTTAAACCTTAGTCTGATGTTTTTCCTAGGCGTCTGTAGTTATCACCTACACGGCATGGCATCACGGCACGTATTTTCCACTACTCTGATATAATTTTATTGATGAGTAAATGCGGGTCGTGACATTTGGTATCAGAGGGAAGTTGCTTGACAATTGGTCGGGCAACCTTCCCTTGTTAGTGTTAGTAGTTTAGTGTCATATCATACACACACCGATGTGTCATCAGTACGTCTTGGCGGAAGCATAAACACTACACTCATAAGCATGATTAGAAGTATACGGAGCATATTATGTAATATGGGATGCATAATATGTATTTGTATATGGATCCACCATAGGTGGCAACATGTGAGGGTTATGTAGTATGGGATGCATAACCTCACCACATGAATGCCCATTAGCACGTTTTCCCTTTTCATTGCATGTAATGTTATGTAGTATGGGATGCATAACATTTCCATGTGTACGTCGCTCATAATATGCATTAAGGCCTTTTTAGAATGCATAGCACAACATGCATAGCATAACATAACATAAGCACAACGTGCCAAGCTAAAGATTTACATGATGACATATGTACACACATGGTTTGAGTCAAAAGGAATATAAATTCATGCATTCATGGTCTAAGCACAAGAGTTAGTGTGATGGTGGTGAATCATCCTAGGTTAAGCATAACATCATTATTGAAAATTCCCAGTGCAAGTTAGCAGTTGAAGCTAATACTTAAGTATGTTTTGTTGTACTGTGTCGTTTGAGTTCTAGCCATTAAGCTAGGTTTTGATTAGCATTTTATTGTTTTATTAGAATATCGCTTGAGCGTGATGAAACAAGGTCAACTCCCCAGCTTAAGGGTGAGTCGTCAGGTGTGCAGGATGAGGCGGTTATTGTAGAACTGCGCCAGATCATGGAGACCCTGTCAGGCTTGATTGTGGTGATGGAAGCGCAGTTGCAGGCATTTTTGGCTGCCATCTTAGGACGGCAGCCTAGGGAGCAAACCCCCACAATAAGGAAGAATAAGAGTGAGATCAGCAAATTGAATAAATTGCTTCTAGATTGTTAGTTGCTGAAGAGTGCAGAGTCAAAGGTTTCTTGGGTGGCATCCCAAGTGACATTAAGTAGTATGCCAATACTTACTAGTTCGAGACGAATGAGATGACAGTGGAAGTTTCCCTTAAAGTTGAGTCTATGGGATATGCTAAGGATCGGGGCATGATACTATGGAGGATAAGAGGAAGTCCGATTAGGGTAAGAACACCCAGGTATCCGGTACTGCTCCAAGGAAGAGGAGTAAAGAGGTATGTAGTTTTTGTGGCCGACAGGACCACCTTTTCGAAAGATGTTACCAGAGAATTGGAGCTCAGAAGATGTAGCAAGTTTATGCGATTCAGGGTGCTCCTAAGAGGAATTTGGTGTGTACTTTGTGCAAGAAGAAGGGGAATGATGTTGCACGTTGCTGGTTAACCGATAAGGTTTGCTTTCAGTGTGGACAGAAGGGCATGTTAAGACAAAGTGCCTGCAACCCCAGCCCGTTATTCAGCCAGTCCAACCTCGAGCTTTGCCACCACCGCAGCAATTGGACAAAGGAAAAGGAAAGTTGAATTTAGTATTATCAGTAGAAACTCAGACTTCTACCCAAGTAATATCAGGTTAGGTCCTCATATAGTCTTAATTGTTAGTGGTATTTATAGTTTTAGTATTCGCATCCTTAATTGCGTGAACGATTGTTTAGGAAGATTTCTGATACTACCCACTCATTTGTAGATAGGACCCTCATTTGGCCGACGATCTTATGGTAATGCGCTTCGTGTCGAGTTTCCCTCTAGTGGTTGGGTAGTGTGGGGCCAAAGTAATAAAGATTGTGCGAGTCTATATATGACTTCCTAGTTTTTTTGCTGATTCGATAGAGTAGAATTATCCGTGTCAGGTCTCCCGGGCTATTTCTGCGGTATGTGCTCGGAAGATTTTAGATTCCAGATGTTTTGCTTGTTAGTTTAGGCGTTGGAGACCAAGGTTAGTTTATCGCGTTTAGAGTAGATCTCTATGGTGTGCAAGTTTGAGGTTGTCTTTCCATCTAATCTTCCTAGTCTTCCGCCTGAGAGAGATGTGGAGTTCATCATAGATCTGGAGCCGGGTACTCGTCCTATTATTAAGGCCCCGTACCGTATGGCCCGCGTGAGCTGGATGAGTTGCTAAAGAATGGTTTTATAAGGCCAAGAATCTACGATGTGTTTGATCAAGTAGCGTGGTAGCACTGAGTTGTCAAAGATTGATCTTCATTTAGGCTACCACCAGTTCAGGATTCGTGAATCAGGTATCCCACAGACTGTTTTCCGTTCCAGGCACGGACATTTTGAGTTTTTGGTGATATCATTTGGTTTGACCAACGCACCCACTTCCTTTATAAATTTGGTGATCGGAGTATTCAAAGTTTTTCTTGACCGACTCGTAGTTGTGGGTATAAATGACATTTTGGTATATTCTCGCAATGTCGAGGAGCATGACACGCATCTGCGTTTAGCCTTATCGGCTTTGAGGGACCACAAGTTGTTTGCCAAGTCGAGCAAGTGCGAGTTTTGGTTGCCTCAGGGCTTATTTCTGGGTCAAGTGATTAACAAGAATGGGATTTCAGTTGAGCCAGAGAAAATAGCTGCTGTTATGGAATGGACTAGGGATTTCAGTCGACGTAGGAGAATGCAGTGCTCGTTCGGTGCGAGAAGTGCGAGGAAGCTTTTCAAGAACTAAAGAATAGATTATGCACTACTACAGTTTTTGGCATTGCCTAAGGAGGGCATGGATTATGATGTGTTTATGGATGCATCTTATGTTGGGCTTAGATGCATGATGATGCAAGAAGAAAAAAAAGTGATGGTGTATACGCATGATCTAAAGTTCGTAGCCGTGAATTATGAGCTAAAGTTGTGGAGACACCTGTTGTAAGACGCGCAATGCAATATTTACACTAATCATAAGAGTTGAAATATGTCTTCAATCAGAAAGAGTTGAATTTGCGCCAGCGTCAATGGTTAGGGTGTGTTGCCAATTTTGAGGTTGAGATTTGAGTAAGAGATGGAAAGTTTCCAATCTCTCTGCTGAGTTGTTGATAGAAGGATTCCTTTTAATGGACGATTTGGTGAGAAGTAGTGACACGCCAAGTAGTTTGGCGATGTCTGAGCCTTCATAGATTACTCTTGCAAGGCTTCATCAAAAGGACGATCCTGAAGTACTGCACCTTCATAAAAGAACTGAGAAGGGGAAGTTGCTGGATTTTTTGATCAATGACATAGGTACCTTAAAGTACCGCGGAAAATTTTGAATCCCCAATGTTGAAAGTCTACAAGTTAAATTATGTAGTGAGGCGCACGGTTCTAGTGTGGCCTACCACACAGCTTCTACTAAGATATATCAAGACTCAAAGCAGATTGCCTAGTGGTTTGGGATAAAAGGTGATAGAGCCATGTTCGTATCCGAGTGCTCTGATTGTAAGCGAGTTAAGGCCAATCATGGAAGTCCTGGAAGCACGTTGACTCCCTTGGAGATTCCGAGTTGGAATTGGGAGAGAATTATGATGGATTTCATCGCAGGCTTACCGGGATCTCCTTGAGGGTATGATCTAGTCTAGGTTATTGTTGACAGATTAATGAAGTGTGCTCACTTCATACCTTATAAGATTGATTACTCCATAAAGAAGATTGATGTGTTATATCTGAATGAAGTCATCCGGTTGCATGGAATTCCAGTCAATATTATATCAGACCGAGACTCCAGGTTTATGTCTCGCTTCTAGAAGAGTTTGTAAGAAGGTTTGGGTACGGATTTGAGGTATTCTACCGCATACCACCCGCAGACTAATGGTCAGACAGAGCGAGTTAATCAGATAGTGGAGGACATGATCAGATGCTATATTTTAGACCACGAAGGAGCGTGGGATGAGCGTTTGAGGATTTTGGAGTTTGCTTATAATAATAGTTATGAAGAAAGCTTGCAAATGGCTCCTTTGAAGCTCTATTTGGGAGATGCTACAGAACTCCCCTATTTTGGACTGAGGTTGGCGAGAGATCTTTGTTGGGTCCAGATGCGCTCGAAGAAATGGAAGTTTCTGTAAAACTATTCGAGAGAAGCTTCGGATAGCTTAGGAACATTATGAGAAAAACGTCAATCAGGGTAGATCTGGTTTAGAGTTTGCAGTAGGGAACTTGGGTATTTTCTTAAGGTTTCCCCGATGGTTGGAGTAAAGAGGTTTGGTAAGAACTGGAAGTTGGATCCAAGATATGTCGGGTCGTTTATAAATTGTTATTTGGATTGGTGTGTCAGCTTGAAGGCTGGATTTGCCCCACAATTTTTCCTGGTGTGCACGATGTTTTTCACGTGAGCCAATTGCGGAAGTGTGTACTAAGCGACAGGCAATTTTTGAATTATGTGCCCCAGTAGGAGCCTAATCTTTCTTATGTTGAGATGTATGTCCGCATTTTTTGGGATACTCAAGATCGTGTATTGCGGAAGAGGAACATTCCAATGGTTAAAGTTTTGTGGAGAAACCGAGGCGTGGAAAGCGTGACTTGGGAGTTAGAGTCATCTTTGAGGGAGGCTCACCCTCATCTATTTCCCTGATTTTGCTTGGTATGTATTCTTCTTTATAACCCTTGGTTATTTTTTTCTTTTCCTTCTATAGTAGAAGTTTTATGCATAAATTTCGGGGCGAAACTTTCTTTTAGGGAGAGTGACTGTAACGCCCCCAGTTTTTCTGAGATTATTTAATCTTTATTTGGCATTACGTTGATGCATTTCCGTCTTGTGCCATTATTATAGCGTGGTCTTAGCTCTATAGGATTTCTTAGTGGCTTGTTTGTAGCCGGTTGGCAAGATTCCTTAGCGAGTCGGAGTCTATTTTAGTGACTCGGTGGAGCCCCTCCAGGAATGCTTGTGTTTTGTCTTAGGGAGTGTTAGCCCGAGTTTTGTTCGTCGGATGTTGATTTCGACTTCGCCGTTGTTTTCGTAGCATGGGTATTTAGCTACGGTGCGAATTTCATTGAATTCCGTGGTTGTTCGGTCTTCGTCTCAATTTGACGTTTTATTTTAATTAACTGATATAATATTATATCATGTTAATTGTTTGTGATGTATGGCTGTGTGGTTTAAAATAAGTAACTAATGAAATATATTATTATATTAGTTAGTATATAAGCTATTATTATAATAGTTGTTATTATATTTTATGTCATAATATAAGTGACTCTAAGTGGCTATTAGGTTTTATGAATGACTTATTTTATTATTAGCTTAATCTATAGTGGCTGAGTTTTATATTACTTAGGTTGTGAGTGGATAGACTTTATATATATAGTTTATTTTAGTTTTATCCCATTTATCTTCCCCAAAAAGGACAGCTAGCTTCTATCGGAAGGAGCTTGTGTGATGGGAGTAGCTGGGGTTCCGGAGACTGATTTCTTGTTAGTTAGAGCCCGGATTTCTCGTATAAAGGCAGATATGGACTGCTCTTGTATAGATATACCTCCCTAGGGTAAGTATTTCAAGTTCTAGGTTTGTCTTTGTAGCTAGGGTTTTGCGGGTTAGCTTTTGTTCCCTGTAAAAGCTCCAGATCTTTTCTTAGGTGGCAGATCTTGCTGCCGATGCCGAGTGAGGAGTGTAGCTGCCGATTCCTGGAAAGTAGAGGCAAGTGGTGCTCTTTGCCATTGCCAAGTTGATTTTATTCAACTTATTCTTTTATGTAGCTTTTTTTTGTTCTCTTTTTAGAACATAGGGCTACTATAGATCTTGTCCAGAGTAAGTCTGTTGTATAGCTCGTCCAGGCTTAGTTTTAGTCGGTTGTAGATTTTGGCTTCGGTTAACCTACTATTAAGGTATAATAGGTCAAGCTAGTCCAGGAAATAAGAGAAAATAGAATGGTTTTTGGGAAGCTGTAGCTTTGCAGGGTAAATTTGGGTGGAAATTATAGTTGCTAACTCTCTGTGAGCAGGCGTTGATTGTATCTTAGTATAGAAGTCCAGTTTTAGGCTAAGTGTAAAAGCGTTGAGTGTGGTGGACACACTCAACGCCTAGCTATTTTGGTCTGGAGTCTAAGTAAAAAAGCGTTGACAGCATTGAGTGAGGTGAGCTCACTCAACGTCGTCAGCCTTGTTAGTTTTTCTAAGTTTTTTGGCGTTGAGTGAGTTTAGCTCACTCAACGTCGTCTTGCCAGTCAGACTTTTCTAAGTCTTTTGGCGATGAGTGAGTTGAGCTCACTCAACACCGTCTAGCCAGTCAGTTTTGTTTTAAGTATTTTAGCATTGAGAGTTGAGCTCACTCAATGCCGTCTAGTCAGACAAATTTTCTATGTCAAAAGCATTGAAGGTGGTGAACTCACTCAACGGCTTTGGCTGTTTGGCGTTGATAGCGTTGAGTGTGGTGAACTAACTCAACATCGTCTGCTTAGCTTGATAGTTTAAGGAAAAAAGCATTGAGTATGGGGAGCTCACTCAATGCCTTTGGCTATTTAGCGTTGGCAGAGTTGAGTAAGCGATTTGCGGCTAAGTGTTTCGTTATTGAGTGAGTGGTACTAACTCAATGCAGCGTCGAGTGAACTCGACGCTTTTCCCGCTTGGCGTTTTAGCGTTGGGTGAGTGGTTCTCACTCAACGCGGCATCGAGTGTACCCGACACGGCGTCGAGTGTACTCGACACTTTTCCCTTAGACTTGTAGTTTTCTCCCGAGTCTCTTAGTGTTGGTTTTTATTTGGTTTCAGTGCTATTTTTGGCTAGTTTTGAAGGTCGAATCATGAATCATGGCAGGTGGTTACTCTGGTTTTCTTGACAGGTATGTTTGGGTGTAGAGCCATGGCCACCCCTGATTTAGCACCATTTTGGGCCGGTGTGTTGGATGCTAAGGCTGCACCAGTGGCCCCTGAGTTATTTGGATCTGGTTGTTTGTATGAGGGATGTTTTTGGTCACCAACCCAGATCCATGGTTTTACCACTGCTAATAATTGAAAAGTTAGGATTGTTAGTTCCTTTCCCTTTTAAAATTTTTATTTTGGCATATGTTTGTCTTCTTGTTACTGTAGGTTTTTAGCAGGGCATATTGCTAATTTCTCGCACCTGGTGCGCTTTGATTATTCCTTGGGCAGTGTCTTACTTTTGCTGTCTCGTTTATTTCCTTTTGCTGAATTTGATAGCATTCTATTATAGGGTTTGGTAAACCCCTTCCTTTTTATTGTTATTGATCTAATGCTCCATTTTTATTTGATTATATTCTTGCTTAGGTGTTCTTTCTTTGAATGCCTCAGGTTCAGGGTTGTAGCTGATTAAGCGTCTAGTTCTATTTTGGAGTTTGCTAGTGATTTGCTATTTTTTGAGGGTTCTTTCCCTCATCTTTGTGAGGTAGTTTTTTCTTGTTTCCTTTTTGTATACACATACATACTCATCAATGGGTTCGTGTCAGGTTGTTCATGCCCACTGGTGGTTTTCCTTGTGATTCTAAGTATGTGACTTAAACTGCTAGTTTTTGTCTATATCTGAAGGTTGTTTACTTGCTCTCTGGGAATGCTTTATGCTAGGATGCATGTTAGGTATTTTAACTCATAAAATCATTACTATATGTACTTCATACATGTCATATTTCTAAACCTAAAGTACTACTTTCCAAAGTAACGTAAAGACTATTTTCATATTATACTAAATTTAGAGTCATGCATTTCATGAGTTGTCCTTCGGGGAAGTTTACGCTCATGTAGGATGTCAAATCACCTTAACCAAGGTATTTTCCACAGTGTATAAATATATTTTACTTGTGGACTTGTTGATCCACTATGCTGAGAGATACGACCATCCCACTTAATTGGATTTCTTTCATAATAAATTATGATTTTTCTGGTAAATTTTAGAGTCTGGAGTTTTGCCTGAGCGTCTGCAGTTATCCCCTACACGGCATGGCATCACGGCGCATATTGTCCTCTACTCTGATATAATTTTATTGATGAGGAAATGCGGGAGTGAGAGGAGGAATTTCAAGCCTTGAAGAGGTAGGTGACTCAGGCCCCCCTGCTCCAAGGGCCGAAGGAGGGGGAGGACCTGTCTTTGTATCTTGGGGTTGGAGCAGATGCCTTAAGCTCCATACTGGTTTGGGAAGAGGGGAAGAATCAACTCCCCATATATTACGTGAGTCGGGTCCTAAGGAAGGCAGAGCTTTGGTATCCCATCTTGGAGAAGCTGGCCTTTGCTCTGGTCATCTCGGCTCAGAAACTTCGGCTTTACTTCAAGGCACACTCAATTTGAGGGGTGACTGACCACCCCCTCTGAAACATCTTTGAGGGGGTGGAGAATTTGGGCTGGTTGGCTAAGTGGTCAGTGTAACTGAGTGAGTTTTACATCTCCTTTATCCCTCGCCTCTCGATCAAGGCCCAAGCAATGGCCGACTTTTTGGCTGACTATGTGGTCGAGGTGGCGGAGGTGAAACTCACTCACCCAGTTCCCTGGAAGGTGATGGTAGATGGTGCTTCAGGGAGGCATTACCTGGGGGTGGGGGTGATCCTATTAAGCCCCCAGGGGATGAGAATCAAACAAACGGTAGTGGTGCACTTTCCCATCACCAACAACTATGCCAAGTACGAGGTAGTGATCACAGGGCTGTGCCTGGCCATGGAGCTGGGGGTATTTGAAATTGAGGTCCTCACTGACTCCATGGTGGTGCCTTCTAAGATCAACGGGGTGTTTGTGGCAAGGGAGCCTACTCTCTAGTTATACTTAGCAAAAGTAAAGGGGGTTGTCGGCATGTTCCAGACCTTCTCCATCTGACACGGCCCAGGGAGGAGAGCGGGCAAGTGGACTGAAAGACTTGATTTAGAAAGCCTAGACACCTAGAGGGGGTGAATAGGTTCTAATTTTCTTTAAGAATTTTAGGCAATTAGCTAGTTCTAACTCAGCACAAAAAATTCAATACACAGCACAATAATCACAACACAGCAAACAGTAGATTTATAGTGGTTCCCCAAGGTATGGGTACATCTACTTTTCCCCCTTCGCCTATCCAGTAGAGAACTGGATTCAGCCCAACTTCCTTCCACTTATTCAGATCCCCAGAACTTACAAATCAGAACCAGATTGGTTCCAACAGCTCAGACTTATACAAGTCTTACCTCATATTCTTCCCAAGAACCCTACCTCAGGCCTCAGGCCTACCTCATTCTTTATCACTAGGCTTACAACTCAGACTTTCACAAGTCCTACACCTCAGGCTCTCTGCCATACCTCAGCCTTTTTAATTATAGGCTTACAACTCAGATCTTACAAAAGATCCTACAAGAAATCGAATGTTTTAAAAGGTAAAGAAATTTCACCAGATAGAACTCTCTATTGGTGTGAGCTTCTTGATCAGTTCTTGAATAAACTGAATCTTCAGATCAAACCTGACTTAGCTATTTCAAAGTTTCTTGATTGAACAAAATAAGGTTGATCTTCACTTGATGTATAAGTTGATCTTTAGATAGATCCCTCCTTAAATTCAGAATAAGATCTGAATCTTTCTTACAGACTATTCTGGATCTGCCTTCTTAAGGGTTTCCCCTTTTCTTATTGTTGAATTCTCTCTCTGAATGATTCACTTTCTTAGTTATCTCTATTTGTCAAGGATCAGTCCCTTATATAGAGTTTTCTCATGATTACTGGCTTATCCGGTTTGTAACAACCTTCTGACAGTTCTGATAAAGGTGTCAGACCTGTTGGTTATGACAGCTGTCGAGTCACCAGTCATGACAGTTTATTCTTCAAAGACTTTATAACTCAGCAGTAAATACTCAGCAAATTTCTTCACATGTGTCGACACAAATAGACTAAGTGTCGACACAAGTCTTGATGATGTCGACACAACACTTCATGTGTCGGCATAGTCATTCTTCTGCTACTCGACACAGCTTCTATTAGATGTGTCGATACAAGTCCTGTGTGTCGACACAACTGCTCCTGGTCTCAACATAGCTGATGCTGACAGATGGCGTTGAGTGTATGTCCAGATGACATTGAGTGTGTGTTGACACAAGTCCTGTGTATCGACACTAGTGCTCCTTGTCTTGACATAGCTGATGCTAACAACTGGCGTTGAGTGTATGTCCAGATGTCTTTGAGTGTGTGTCGACACAAGTCCTGTGTGTCAACACAAGCCCTTCAGACTCAGTATAGCTATTACTGACAAATGGCATTGAGAATGTGTCAGCACAAGTCCTTTGTGTCGACACAAACCTTCTTCAGGTGTCGACACAATTCTTGGGTGTCGACACAGCTTCTGTTTCAGGTGTCGACACAATTCCTGCCTCAAGTATCGACACAATTCTGGGTGTCGACATAGCTTCTTCTTCATGTGTCGACACAATGCCTGGGTGTCAACACAAGCCTTTCTTCTAGTGTCGATACAACTTCTGGGTGTCGACACAATTCTTAACAAGTATCGAAACTTGTACTTAGAGAATTTTCTTTCAAACCTTACACCTGCACAATGAAACTCAAACATTCCATCAAATACAAACTGATGTATATCATTTAGTAAGGGGAGGCTTCTCCAAATCTGGTACATATTTTTCAGTATACCCAACAATCTCCTCCTATTTGGATAAGTCATAACTCTTAGTCAAAGATATACATCACTCATAATAAAACACAGAAAAAATAGATGTACATACATTTCACTGTAGGATAACAACTAAAATCAATACTGAAACTGATTTCATTCATTAATCAGAAAATTCTAGGTTTACATGTTTTTCTTTAGAACATAAAAAAGATTACATCGTTCTAGACATTAGCCTATCTATCCTAAGATTGACTACGCTCCTTAATTACAATTCCTTTCCCAGATCTGATCTTAGCCTGCACAGTAGGTTCAGTATCATCAGCTGGTTTCTTTCTTTTCAGATCCTTCTTCTTCAGTTCTTCAGCCTTTATCCTTTGCCTTTCAAAATAGTGAAAAGGCTTTGGGAAGTACTTGCTAGGCTCCAGAGCATTAGCATGCAACTTCCCAGCTTTTGCACTCTTCCTGCACTAAAGAATGGCTTCTTGCCTACCTTGATACTTGTTCCACTCTTGCTCAGAGTACCATTTACCCCTATCATAGGTCTTGTCCTTCACAGCTTTCCAGGCAGTCAAAATAATATTCGTGGAAGTAGGGATCCACTGCTCAAAATCAGGCTTAAGTTCTGCCTGTCCTCTAAACCTTTTCTTGGAAAGCTGTGCCTCCCTCTGAGCTTCCTATACAGCTTCTGACATTTCTACTTTTTCAATGATAATATTATGTCCCTTCTGTAGAGGGTTATACATTGTCTGAACTTCTTATTGGACTATTTCAAAGTCAGCTGGAGGGTAAATGACCTGTGCAACCTCTGGCTGATCCCCTTTAATTAGGTAGGTTGCACTCCAGACTCAGCAGTATTATCATGCTCACATAGGGGTGGAAATCAAAGTGTAGCTCTGATGGTGTTAGATACCCATGTTGCATGATTAGAGCTGACTTTGACTAACATTCTCTCCCCCTTTATGACTTATCTAGCTATATGATCCCTCATATCATTCTTTTGAAACCTTATTTGATCAGCTAGATATTATGTACCTTCTTGGTAGTAGGCTTTGAATTTAGTCAGGTAATCAGAAATAGTCTTTTGAGAGGCTCCAATGGTTGTTTGGACAACAGCTAGATCTTCTTGTATTTGCTTTGATATTTTAGTTTTCAAATCAGTAGAAATACTTCCTAGTTTTTTGAGAATTTCTTCATGGGAGTCTTTGAGATTTTCATTTGACATGAATTGATTTTCTAAAATATATCCTTGCTTGGTTGCAATGTCCTCAACTTCAGTCTTTAGAATCTGTTGTTGCTCAGCCAAATATAGTACAGCATTGTCTCCCTTATGAAAGCAATCTGTCATCTCTTTTTTATGCAGATTGACTTTAAATCTGATGGATTTAATGTCTTGAGCCAGCTGAAACTGCAGTTCTTTATTTGACTTATCCACATATTTCTCTAAGGACTGTCTTTGTTCAACCAATTTGACTTGTAGTTGGAGCAGTAATGAACTGAAGTCCATGCTTGGAGCAGGTGGTGGAGTGACTATTTATAAGGCCTTCTTTAGCCTGTGCTCTTTTTCCTGATTGCAAGCATCTTCCTCTTCTTAGCCATAGAGCTTCCTCATCATCAGTGGATTATGATGAGCTTTCTATATCAATTATTTCCTTATTAGAAGGGGCATTCAATAGCTCCTCCCCCTCAGTTCCTGACAGTTCTTTTTCTTCTATTAGCTGCTCCCCCTCAGTCCATGTTGCAGGTAAATCAAGAAACAGCTCTTCCATAATTACCTCATGTTGCATCTGAACAGGAGGAACAAGATTAGTTTGGGAACAAAAACGTTCTCCCTGAACATCCATATCTTTAAAAGAGAAACTTACTTGCTCATCTTGAGTTGTATCCTTCATCTGCATATCTTGTGCTTCCTTCTCAGCAATTTCCAGTGCTTCTTTGTTTATATCTGATACACTGTCCATCACTGTATCAGCAATATACTCACTCTCTAGAGTAGCTATAACAATGCCTCCCCCTTGGGCAGGCCGCTCAGATAGTTCAGTGTCTTGTACTGCTAGTTCAGGGTGTTCTTCCCCTGGAGTGGAGGCTATATGTTACGCTGGATGCTGACTGCTCTCAACTTGATCTTGATCTTCTTTTTGTTGTTGGTCTTTGTAACACCCCATGTTCAGTCCTGGAGTCGGTGGGAGTTAACGCCTCGCGGTAGAGTAACCGTCGGCGGAAGGGCGTTGAACTGTACAGTTTTTCCCTTAGCGCACGATCACTGACCACAGGGCGCACGACCACTGACCGTGCGCCACTGGTCGTGCATAAAGAAAATATAATGCCAAATCCCTGTTTAACGAAAACGCACGATCACTGACATAGGGCGCACGACCACTGACCGTGCGCCACTGGTCGTGCGGACGGGTGCAGAATCCGTAAAATGACTCCGTGGCCGTCCGATTTTCCATCAAATCTCATCTAACGGCCTAGGATGGTCCGCCCAAACATTTAATTTAGGGTTGAAGGGTTCTAAACCCTCATTTCAAACCCTAGACTCTCTTTCTAAAAGTTTAGAGAGAAGGGAGAGCAAGGAAGGAGAAGAGGAGATCCGGCCGCCGGCGGAGCACCGGAGCACCGAATCACGATCCGAGACCGGATCCTCGACGGCAAGAGCGAGGCGAAGCTTTTCAACCGTCTACTTCTTCATGACGGGCGCGCGAAAATCTACGAGGGTAACGATCCTCTTCATAGGGCATGTGTAGTCGCCCTTCTTCCTTTGCATGGGGAAATCCCCCTCTCGCGAGTAAGCGTTGAGGAGCGGAATCCCTTCGGGTAGATATGTAAAGTCCCCGTTGTTAGAGCCCGGAATCGAAGTACGGGCGTAGGCATTGTGTGTGAAGCCCATTCGGGTTTAGCCCGAATCGGTGATGTTGCATTGCATGGTCGGAGAAGACTCCGCACCGATGATTTCAGTTTTCCGAAATTTCTACGCGGTAGATTGCATACAGGGATCCTTGGGGATTAACCTCGAGGCGCACCCGGAAAGCTTGGGCGGAATCGCATTGCCGCCACGATGTTTCCTTGGAGGGCAAATCGGTACATAACGGGGTTATGTGCGTGTTTTGATCGATTGTGGGAATGAGGAGAAACTTGGCCCGCACCGATGGCTAAATGGCCGTGGTGAAGTGAGCAACGGGCGGGTGGAACTCTACCCATTCCAAGTGGTCTCGGTAGAAGCGACCTAAAGTACATGGGACTTCCCGGGGGGCTGGAAACGGGCCTAGGCTTCGGCTGAAAGGGCTATTTGCTCACGAGAATTGTCGTCCACGAGACGACGGTGGAATCGCGGGAACGGACCGGGTCCGGACCGGATTCACCAATTAGTGCCCTGAGAGCACGGGGTGTACGGCCGTGCGTGCCGACACTTGTGGCGAATAGTTATATAGATTTATATATTGCTATGTTAGTTGTTATGCAGGGAAGGAGCACCGCCGTCCCGCAATTGCGGGGCGGGGTCGTTATAATTTGGTCAGCGTTGCTGACCGGTTACTCGTGTAAATTGCCACCTCTTCGGTGGATTGCTTCTTACAGGTGCTGCTGCGGAGCCGAGCGGCAAATAGCAGGCTAAAGCCCAAGTTGCAGCGCTAGCCCATGAAGGCTGAAGATTTAGTTTTGTTTTTCATATTCATGTTTGGCCGGCCTGCGCGCCGATGTATGAAAGACACTATTTGGTTAAGAGAACAATGTTTGTAAGGCCTTAAGGCCGAGGACTGTTTTGTGTATTTTTAGTCGTTTCATTCCTATGGGTTTTATCATTAGTGGACATTCATGCTTATTGTTGGGTTCTTTTTAATAACCTAAAATGCTTCCGCTAGGTGTTGCGTAGGACGTTGTCTTTCAAATTGTGAGTATGATAATGCGATGCGTAACTCCACGGTCTGTCTGCGGTATATGGCGTCGGGCCCCGGCCGGACCTACTGCTATATGCCATGTGACGGATAGGGGTGTTACAAATTGGTATCAGACTAACGGTTTCGGTCTTGCTTATTAGAATTCGCGGACGAATTCTTTTAAGGGGTGGTGAGCACTATCACGTGCGTCATCGTTATAACATGAAAAAGAACCCATGAATGTCCACTTAGGAATGAAAATACACAGTTTTGAACAAGTTAAATGTTCAAATGATTGCTTTTTAGCAATGTGCTTGTCGCTTATTTGTCGGTTTTGTTTATCTAGGTGACTAGGAGTGGGGCAGGGCAGTCAGCCCGTACACGTTCAGCGGAGAGTAGGGCACCAAGCGAGGCGCCTGCAACACCTCCATCTGCTGAAACTATTCGGCTGGTTACCGAGGCGGTGCTTGCCGCACTAAATGCCCAACCTGCAGGGCAGGTACAACGTCCAGCACCGGAGATTGAGCAAGAACCTGCGAGAGCGACAGTGCCTGTGGTGGCTGAGGAGCCTAGACCACCAAGGCGTACGACGGATTGTCAGCTGAAGCACGTGATGAGCTTCAATCCGCCAATATTCTCGGGGGGTGGAACCCCATCGCAAGCGGAGGATTGGCTATCACGCGTTAAGCGGATCCTTTCGACAACCAGAACCGAAGCGGATCAGAAAACCGCCATAGCCACTTTCTTATTGGATGGCGAGGCAAGGCTGTGGTGGGACGGTGTGGAGCAACACCATCTAGTCGAAAGACAGTTGGAAGAGGTTTCTATTGAAGAATTCTCGAGAATGTTCATGGCGCGGTACCTACCGTCGACCGAGAAGATAGAACTGGAAAATCAATTCCTCAGACTGCAACAAGGGAGTCAAAATGTGGATGATTATCTGCATGAGTTCACAAGGCTGGGTCGTTATGCAGCTCCTACTTTTGGCGATGAGGAACGGAAGACGAACCGTTTCTATGAAGGACTGCGAGATGATCTCAAGGTACTTCTATCAGGGCCGTTGACGCAAGGATTTCTAACCTTGGTCGGCTCGGCTCGATCGTTGGAGCGAGAGTTGGCAAGAATCTCTGGAAAGAAAGAGCTGGGTGTGCAGAAGCCCGAGTTCAAGGTGCCGAACGCTACGAAGTCAAAGTTTCAGAGGTGGAATAAGAGGGCCAAGACGTCAAGTCAAGCCCCCTCTTCTGGTGCCTCGGGAGCAACGACAGCGCGCACCCCAGGTGCTTGTTATAACTGTGGGAGGCCAGGGCACTTTGCCCGTGATTGTTGGAGCGGACGTCCAAAGTCCGAGAGAAAGCCAGGAGCAACTTATGAGGAGAAAGGGAAGATGGCGGAGTCATCCGCATCTCACCATACTCCAGCTCAGCCCAGGGTGTACAACCTTGGCCTTCAAGAAGCCATCAAACAGGCTGACGTGGTGACAGGTATGAGTTAAATTATTGCAGTTTAACCTTATTTGAATAATTACCTGTTTGCATGTTAGCTTATATTTCCTATGCTAGGCTTCGTTTTGATATCCGATAGCCCAGCAAGGGCATTATTTGATACGGGAGCGTCGCACTCCTTTATGTCCGAAGAATTCGTATCGCGCATCGGAGTCCCTTCTTCGATGGCTAAGGACAAACTGGATGTGCTACTCCCCAATGGATGCTCTATGCGCGTAGATAGAGTATGCCTCGTGAAGATTCAGATTGGGGATCAGGAATTCGATCTGCAGGCGTCGTTACTTCCGCTAGTGGAGTTTGACGTGATCCTTGGGATGGATTGGCTCTCGGAGCAGCGAGCCTATATTGACTGCAGTCGGAAGGAAGTTAAACTGGGGGCAAATACTAGTCGCGAGACTACGTTCGAGGGCATTAAAGGGGCGAGCAAGACACTGATGTCTGCTCTTCAGGTGGTCAAGGCGGTTCGTGCTGGAGCAGAGCTGTTTTTCGCGTTAGTGGAGGCCGCAAAGCCTAAGACGAGTCTGGATAGTATCCCAGTGGTTTCGGAGTATCCTGACGTGTTTCCCGATGATCTCCCTGGGGCTCCACCCCAAAGAGAGATTGATTTCACAATAGAGCTGGTGCCAGGTGCCAAACCTGTGTCCCGCTCACCTTATCGGCTAGCGCCGAAGGAGATGGCAGAGCTGAAGGTCCAATTGCAAGAACTGTTGGAGCAGGGGTACGTGCGCCCAAGCTCGTCACCTTGGAGTGCACCGGTCCTCTTCGTCAAGAAGAAGGATGGAAGTCTGAGGCTGTGTATCGACTACCGAGAGTTGAACAAGCTCACCGAGAAGAACAAATACCCGATTCCGAGGATCGACGATCTGTTTGACCAGCTAGTGGGATCTACAGTTTATTCGAAGTTGGATCTGAAGTCTGGGTACTACCAGTTGAAGATCAAGGAGAGTGATATCCCTAAAACGGCGTTCAGCACGCGTTATGGGCATTACGAGTTCACGGTTATGCCGTTTGGACTGACGAATGCGCCGTCCGTATTTATGGATCTGATGAACAGAACATTCAGAGAGTACTTGGATCGGTTTGTGATCGTGTTTATCGACGACATCCTGGTATACTCTCAGAGCGAAGATGATCACTACAAACATCTGCACATGGTGTTGGAGACACTGAGGAGGAACCAGCTCTATGCTAAGTTCTCCAAATGCGAGTTCTGGTTATCCTCGGTGGCTTTCCTTGGCCACATCATTAGTGGAGCAGGGATTGCGGTAGATCCGGCGAAGATAGTGGCGATACGGGAGTGGCCTGTTCTTTCCTCGGTAGCGGAAGTCCGAAGTTTCCTAGGACTTGCCGGCTACTACAGGCGCTTCGTAGAGAACTTCTCGCGGATAGCGTTACCTCTCACATCGTTGACAAGAAAGGATCAAAGGTTTGTGTGGTCGCCGGAGTGCGCACAAGCTTTTGAGGAGTTAAAGGGTCGGTTGACCACGGCGCCAATCTTATGTTCGCCGAGTGGGACCGAGGGATTCGAAATCTACAGTGATGCTTCGGGGAGTGGCTTGGGATGTGTACTACTACAGCGTGGGAGTGTGATTGCCTACGGCTCGCGGCAGCTGAAGGTACACGAGAGGAATTATCCGGTCCATGACTTGGAGTTAGCGGCCGTGATACATGCACTGAAGCTGTGGAGACACTACCTTTACGGTGTGAAAGTTGATATCTACACCGACCACAAGAGCTTGAAGTACTTGCTGGATCAGAAGGACTTGAATATGCGGCAAAGGAGGTGGATGGAGTTCCTGGGGGACTACACCTTCAAAATTCATTATGTGCCGGGGAAGGGCAATGCGGTGGCAGATGCGTTGAGTCGCAGAACTCCCGCACGTGCTAGTTGGCTGTTGGTGCATGATGCACGATTGATTCAAGAGTTAGAGGATTTGGAGATCTTCTGTGTAGATAGACAAACGGGCGCCGAAGCGCGTTTGAGTTGGACAGAGGTGCAGTATGACCTGGCTGATAGGATTCGGCAGGCTTTAGCTGTGGATGATGTTATGAAGCAACTCATGGATGGTGTTTTGGATGGGTCAAATTCCCAATTTATGTTGGAGGACGGATTGCTCAGAAAGGACGATCGTTTGTGCGTCCCCAACGTAGGTAATCTACGGGAGGAATTGTTGTACGAGGCTCACCATACCAAGTACTCAATCCACCCGGGGAGTACAAAAATGTACCAAGACGTGAAGAAACTATTCTGGTGGCCAGGACTGAAGAAAGATGTAGCGCTTTATGTGGCGAGGTGTCAAACCTGCGCCCTAGTGAAGGCGGAATGTCAAAAGCCGGGAGGTTTCTTGAAGTCCTTACCCATTCCGGAGTGGAAATTCGACGACATATCTATGGATTTTGTGCATGGATTGCCAAGATCGCAGAAGGGAAACGACGCCATCTGGGTGATCGTGGACAGATTGACAAAAGTGTCGCATTTCATCCCGATGAGGAAGGATGATCCGGTGGAGAAGCTAGCAAAACTCTACGTGGATAATATTGTGCGAATGCACGGAGTGCCCCGCAGCATTGTGAGTGATCGCGATGGACGCTTCACGTCCAATGACTGGAGGCTAGTACATCAGATGTTGGGCTCGAAACTGAAGTTTAGCACGGCGTTTCATCCGCAGACGGATGGCCAGACCGAGCGAGTCAACAGGACATTGGAAGACATGCTTCGCATGTGTGCGTTGGACTTCGGAAAACGGTGGGAGGATCACTTATACTTGGTCGAGTTTGCGTACAATAACAGTTACCAAGCAAGTATCCAGATGGCACCGTTCGGAGCTCTTTATGGGAGAAAGTGTCGCACGCCGTTGTCATGGTTGGAGACGGGTGAGTCGAAACTTTACAATCGTCAGGAGATCGAAGATGCGACTTCTTTGGTGCAAACGATACGAGAACGCTTGCTTATAGCTCAGGACAGGCAGGCTAAGTATTTTAATGCCAAACATAGGAACGTGGAGTTCAATGTTGGCGAATGGGTATACCTGAAGATCAAACCGTTCAAGGGGGTGTCACGGGTTCGACGCTTGAAAAAGTTGAGTCCGAGATACCTTGGGCCATTCGAGATTCTAGAACGGATCGGAGAAGCGGCCTACCGGTTGAGACTATCTGTGGAATTGAGTTGTTTGCATGACGTATTCCACATCTCAGTATTGCGGAAGGCGGTGCAAGAGCCGTCGCAAGTGTTAGCGGTTGATCAAGTACCGGTTGAGGAAGGGTTGACGACCAAGGTCAAGCCCATTTCTATCGAAGATTTCGAGGTCAAGCGGCTTCGGAACAAAGAAATCAGGATGGTGAAAGTCCGTTGGGACAATTGCGGTCGTGAGGAGCTATCGTGGGAACGAGAGCAAACCATGCTCGAGGAGTACCCCGAACTCTTCAACTCAGGTACCGTTTAAGTTTAAGTTGTTTACTTGCTATTCGTAATTTCGGGACGAAATTCTTTTAAGGGGGGGAGAGTTGTAACACCCCATGTTCAGTCCTGGAGTCGGTGGGAGTTAACGCCTCGCGGTAGAGTAACCGTCGGCGGAAGGGCGTTGAACTGTGCAGTTTTTCCCTTAGCGCACGATCACTGACCACAGGGCGCACGACCACTGACCGTGCGCCACTGGTCGTGCATAAAGAAAATATAATGCCAAATCCCTGTTTAACGAAAACGCACGATCACTGACATAGGGCGCACGACCACTGACCGTGCGCCACTGGTCGTGCGGACGGGTGCAGAATCCGTAAAATGACTCCGTGGCCGTCCGATTTTCCATCAAATCTCATCTAACGGCCTAGGATGGTCCGCCCAAACATTTAATTTAGGGTTGAAGGGTTCTAAACCCTCATTTCAAACCCTAGACTCTCTTTCTAAAAGTTTAGAGAGAAGGGAGAGCAAGGAAGGAGAAGAGGAGATCCGGCCGCCGGCGGAGCACCGGAGCACCGAATCACGATCCGAGACCGGATCCTCGACGGCAAGAGCGAGGCGAAGCTTTTCAACCGTCTACTTCTTCATGACGGGCGCGCGAAAATCTACGAGGGTAACGATCCTCTTCATAGGGCATGTGTAGTCGCCCTTCTTCCTTTGCATGGGGAAATCCCCCTCTCGCGAGTAAGCGTTGAGGAGCGGAATCCCTTCGGGTAGATATGTAAAGTCCCCGTTGTTAGAGCCCGGAATCGAAGTACGGGCGTAGGCATTGTGTGTGAAGCCCATTCGGGTTTAGCCCGAATCGGTGATGTTGCATTGCATGGTCGGAGAAGACTCCGCACCGATGATTTCAGTTTTCCGAAATTTCTACGCGGTAGATTGCATACAGGGATCCTTGGGGATTAACCTCGAGGCGCACCCGGAAAGCTTGGGCGGAATCGCATTGCCGCCACGATGTTGCCTTGGAGGGCAAATCGGTACATAACGGGGTTATGTGCGTGTTTTGATCGATTGTGGGAATGAGGAGAAACTTGGCCCGCACCGATGGCTAAATGGCCGTGGTGAAGTGAGCAACGGGCGGGTGGAACTCTACCCATTCCAAGTGGTCTCGGTAGAAGCGACCTAAAGTACATGGGACTTCCCGGGGGGCTGGAAACGGGCCTAGGCTTCGGCTGAAAGGGCTATTTGCTCACGAGAATTGTCGTCCACGAGACGACGGTGGAATCGCGGGAACGGACCGGGTCCGGACCGGATTCACCAATTAGTGCCCTGAGAGCACGGGGTGTACGGCCGTGCGTGCCGACACTTGTGGCGAATAGTTATATAGATTTATATATTGCTATGTTAGTTGTTATGCAGGGAAGGAGCACCGCCGTCCCGCAATTGCGGGGCGGGGTCGTTATAATTTGGTCAGCGTTGCTGACCGGTTACTCGTGTAAATTGCCACCTCTTCGGTGGATTGCTTCTTACAGGTGCTGCTGCGGAGCCGAGCGGCAAATAGCAGGCTAAAGCCCAAGTTGCAGCGCTAGCCCATGAAGGCTGAAGATTTAGTTTTGTTTTTCATATTCATGTTTGGCCGGCCTGCGCGCCGATGTATGAAAGACACTATTTGGTTAAGAGAACAATGTTTGTAAGGCCTTAAGGCCGAGGACTGTTTTGTGTATTTTTAGTCGTTTCATTCCTATGGGTTTTATCATTAGTGGACATTCATGCTTATTGTTGGGTTCTTTTTAATAACCTAAAATGCTTCCGCTAGGTGTTGCGTAGGACGTTGTCTTTCAAATTGTGAGTATGATAATGCGATGCGTAACTCCACGGTCTGTCTGCGGTATATGGCGTCGGGCCCCGGCCGGACCTACTGCTATATGCCATGTGACGGATAGGGGTGTTACAGTCTTCATCTGAACTGAAGACTACCTCCTCTTCAGAATCACTAGAGGATTCTTCTTGCTGAACAATTTCTTTCTTTTTCTTATCCTTCTTGACCTGTTTTTTTGGAGTAGAAACCTCTTTGGTCAATAGTCTATCACATCTGGATAGAATCCTTACATCCATCCTCCTCATATGATTGATCTTGGATCTTGGTAGTTGGTTCATAACATCTGGTATTGTAGAAGCTAGACATAAGCTTAGTATCCTTCCCAGATTTCGCTTCTTTATTCCATCGAGAATCTTGTCAAACACCACCGATGACCAGTCTGTTTTTACAGTGAAGATGACTCTGGTCATTAGGTTGAACATGTAGGCAGATATTTTGTCATGTCCACTAGTCTTGCACCGAATTACCTTGCCTATGATTTCAGACAGATACTTTCCTTGGAAATTCATCCCTTTTCGGGTAATGGATGATCTAACTTTGGTATTAGGGTACATCCCGCACCAACTTAGGGCTTCTTTAGTCATGGATGGAACTATTTCATCATCATCCTTAACCATGGGAAGTTGGAGTGATTTCCTGATTGTCTTTAGTGTTAGTTTCACTCGGGAATCCTGAACTGTGGCTTTGATCTTCTTCCCTTCAGTGTCCACAGTTGTTGATGAATAGAATTCCACTACTTCCTTTTTCAAAATTCTTGTTGGTTTTGAGACCAAGAACTCCAAACCATTTTCCGAAATTAGGGTAATTACACCCTGGATGTCTTGTAAAGTTGTCGTGAATCCCCCACGAACAAGCTCATAACCTTCATTCACCTTATCATCCTGATGGGGCGCCATTGACGAGAGAGAGAGAGAAGAGAAGAGAAGTGAATATCTATGTCGACACAAGGTCTAGAGTGGAGAAATCTGAAGGCGTAGTCAACAAGATTTTGTCTCCCCCTATTTATAGTCTACTTGTAAAGGGTAGGTCAAAGGACGCACCTTACTTGGTATTAATACTTGTCGACATAGTTGTACATGTGTCGACATAAAAGACTTAGGTCTAGTCAAAACTTATTTTTAGTCGACATATCTATATGTCGACATATCTAAGTGTCGACATACTTGTGTTAGTGTCTACACGGGCTGGTCATGTCTCGACATAGTTGTTTCGACGCCTATTCTTCTTTCGACACAGATACTGTTTCTGTGTCGACACATCCTTTTTCTTTGTTGACACAACATACTGAGTGTGTCGACACAATTTGCTTGTGTCGACAAAAACTTTGTACTTAGACAAATTTCCTGAGAAATCTTGTTCCTTTATATTCTACTTAGGGAAGTTTGTGCTAACCTATTCTAGGTTCAACATACCTAATTCAATTTTAAAAAAATTGAATTTAATTTCATCCAGAGGTTTTGTAAATATATCAGCTATTTGATTATTTGTGTTCACAAATTCTAGACTAATATCTTCCTTCTCAACATGTTCTCTGATGAAATGAAACATAATTTCTATATGCATGGTTCTACTATGTGATACAGGATTCTTAGCAATAGAAATAGTACTAGTAGAATCACAAAACAGTGGAATTCTACTTACCTTGATGTCATAATCTTCAAGTTTGTGTTTTATCCATAACAACTGTGAACAGCAACTGCCTGCAGCTACATACTCAGACTCAGTTGTTGATATAGCTACACTTGTTTGCTTCTTGCTACACCATGACACCATCCTTTTACCTAGGAATTGACAAGTTCCTGTAGTATTCTTCCTGTCTTCTTTGCATCCTACAAAGTATGCATCTGAGAAGCATGTTAGTAAGAAATCTCTATTCTTAGTGTACCAAAGACCTAGATTAGGTGTGCCCTTAAGATATCTCAAAATTCTCTTAACTACAGTATAATGAGATTCCTTTGGGAAAGCTTGGTACCTAGCACAGACACAAGTAGCATATATGATGTCAGTTCTACTAGCAATCAAGTAGAGTAGGGAGACATTTATCTCTCTATACAAAGACTCATCAACAGGTTTCCCTGTCTCATCTTTACTTATAGGCATACTTGTTCCCATTGGAGTTTTCATGCCATATTTCTTAATCAACTCCTTGGTTAACTTAGACTAGGATATGGACAATCAATCATCAGTCTGTCTAACTTGAATTCTCAAGAAGAACTTCAGCTCACCCATACTGCTCATCTCAAACTTCCCTTGCATAAGTTTGGCAAACTTTCTACAAAGGTTGTTTTCTGTAGATCCAAAGATAACGTCATTGACATATATCTGGACTAGGATTATCTTGCCTTTAGATTCCCTAAAGAATAGAGTTTTGTCTATCTTTCCTTTAGAGAATTTATTCTCAATAAGAAAAGCATACAAGGTTTCATACCAAGCCCTAGGGGCTTGTTTCAAATCATATAGAGCTTTCCTAAGCCTATATACATAATCAGGATGATGAGAATCTACAACACCTGAGGGTTGTTCAACATGGACTTCCTCTTTTAAGTCACCATTAAGAAATGTTGACTTTACATCCACCTGATATACCTTGAACCCTTGATAGGCAGCATAGGTCAAGAACAACCTTATAGCCTCCTGCCTTGCCACTAGGGCAAAGGTTTGATCAAAGTCAATCCCTTCCACTTGCATGTAGCCTTTTGCTACCAGTCTGGCCTTGTTCTTGATTATAGTGTCATTCTTATCAAGTTTTTTTTCTGTAGATCCACTTGGTTCCTATAATATTGTGATCCTTTGGTTTAGGAACCAAATTCCATACTTTATATCTTCTGAATTGATTCAGCTCTTCTTGCATAGCATCAATCCAGTTTGTGTATAACATGGCTTCTTCAAACTTCCTTTGTTCTATTTGTGACAAGAAGAACATAGAACTGTGTTCATGCTCTTGCTCCTTGTTAGAACACCTTGACTTGCATCACCAATGATTTGGTGAGCTGGATGATCCTTCAAGTGTCTTCTTGCTGGGGTAAATCTGTCAACCTCATGCCCTTCTTCATTTTCCTCAACCTGATGCTCCTCATTGTCTTCTTAATCCAGTGAGTCTTGTTCTCCCCCTAGACAGCATGCATCATTTTCTTCATCCAGCCTAGCAGGAACTTCTTAATTGATGGTCAGCTTTTCCAGCCTGTTCGTTAGACCTATAGTACTAACTGAAGAGCTATACAATTCACTGTTAATCAACTTAGATTCATCAAATACAACATGGACAGATTCTTCTACAACTTGGGTAGTAAAGTTATAGATTTTGTATGCCCTACTATTATTGATGTACCCAACAAATATCCCTTCTAGGGATTTGGCAGCAAACTTTGTTTGGTGGTGCTTAAAATTAACTAGGACATAACACTTGCTACTAAAGATTCTGAAGTAGGAAATGTTTGGTTTTCTACATTTCAAAGTCTGATAGGGAGTCATCTTTTGTTTATTATTAATGGAGGCTCTATTGAGTACATGACATGCAATATTTATTGCCTCTGGCCAGAAGTACTCAGGGAGAGTAGTGTCACTAAGTAGTGTTCCACTTGCCTCAATTAGAGTCCTATTCTTTCTTTCAGCAACTCCATTTTGCTGGGGGAGTTCTAGGTAAAGAGAATTCCTGATGAATCCCAAGTTCTTCACAGAACTTTGTCATACATTCAGACTGAAATTCAGTTCTATGGTCACTTCTGATTTTGACCACTGAATTGTTATATTCATTCTGAATTTGTCTAACAAAAGTCTGGAAAATTGTAGGGGTTTCAGATTTCTGCCTCAAGAAGAAAACTCATGTGTATCTAGAATATTCATCCACAATAACTAGTGTATATGCTTTCCTACCATGACTATGAACTGACATAGGACCAAACAAATCCATATGCAAGAGATATAAACATCTCATTAAATCTTTGGTATCAAGTGCATGGAAAGAGGACTTAATCTATTTGCTCTTTTGTCAAGTTGAACACACACCCTCTTTAATGCATTTGACTTGAGGACCATTCCTCACTAACCCCATGCTGAATAGCTGTCCTATTGACTTATAGTTCAAATAATCTAGCCTCTTGTGCCAATTGACAGATAGTGAAGCTTTCTCTTCTGCAACTAGACAAATGGGTGAGTTGTTAAACTCACAATATAGGTTAAGACAATATACATTCCCTTTCCTAGTGCCAGTCAAAATGATCACTTGACCTCCTTATTTGGCACTCCCCATTAAGGAAAGTGATGTCATAACCTAGATCACTAAGTTGACTTATGCTAATCAGGTTATGTTTTAGAACCTTCACATAAGACACTTTAGTGATAATAATTGAATCACAAGAAATGTTACTAAATCATTTGATTATTCCTTTTTCTGATCCACCAAAGATTACTTTGGGTCCATTATATATGGGTATATAGTCCCTTAACATTCTTCTTGTTCCATTCATGTTTCTGGAACATCCACTATCTAAGTACCATATAGGGGTATGGCCACTTGGATTCACCTGCATAAAATAAAGAATCACTTATCCTTAGAACCCAAATTGTTATTGGGTCCTAGGTCCTTGTTAGTTTGAAATCCTGTAGCTATTTTGACAGGTAAACTATTCTTGGTTTTAACACTTGTGTTGAACCAGCAATCCAAGTCAAAGTGGCCCACCTTGCTACAACACCAACACTCAAATCTATTGTACCTTCTTTTAGGTACAGACTTCACAACTTTGTTGCCAGTAGTCCTATTAAGTGTAGGTGCTGGAGCAGCAAACCCTAAGAATTCCTTTTGAACCTAATGGGCTTGCATATAGAGTAACCTATTGGCATTTGCACCTTTGCCCATGAGATCTCCATACTCACAGTGACCATGAGTAATACAATGATCATACTTGTTTGTAGGTTGCATCACTTTCCTAAAGAAATTGGGGGCTTTGTAGCTAGTGGCTGAACTGGGGCTTACCTTTTCTATAAGAATTAGTGGCCCTAGTTCTTCCCTTAAAACATAGACCAGTCTTTCCTTTATGAGAAATGAAATTGTCTATTAAGTGCAAGACATATTTTGGCTTAGAGAATTTAGCCACAAACTCTCTTTCTTGCTGAAGTTTTGCCTCCAATTTCTTGATATGATATTCCTTGAAAGAGATTGTGCCCATCTGAATAACAGTAATATTTTTTAGTTTAGCAACCTCCTTTAGTTTTAAATCTATCAACATTGTTGAATCTGATGCAACCTGCTTAAGAGACTCAATTTCCTTGGTCTGCTCCTTGACAAGAAACTTGCTCCTCTTTAGAGCTTGCAACAAACCACCATACTCATTAATGAGTTGATGTACACCCCCCCTCAGAATCAGAACCATCCACTTCTCTTGAATTTGATGTTACTGATTCTGATCTAGTAAAATAATCAAAAGCTAAGGGAGAATTGTATACCTTACTTGGACCAGGATGATCCTAGCACTGATCATTTTCTGACAGAGCCATCAACCCTCTACAGCAATAGTCTTCCACTCCATTTATGGAGTCTAGCATTTGTAGGAATTCTAGTTTCCTAGAATCATCTTCTATTGAGAACAGCCCAACATATGCTTCTACATCATCATCTTCTCCCGATCCTTAAGATAAAGAATCTGTCCAACTCTTCTGCTTCTGAGAAACAAAGGATTTCTCTTTCTTTCCTTTCACTTGAAGCTTCTTCTTGTCCTTAAATTTAGTTCTCTTGTCTAGACAGTCAGCTATGACATGTCCAGGCCTGTTGCAATAATAGCAATCAATCTTAGAATTAGTTTGTTTACTATGTTTTGAGGCATACCTGTCCTCCTTGGGAGTCTTCTTTTTCTTGTAATACTCATCCTTGGAGAAGGATGTTGATGGATAGGTTCTCCATTTCTTCTTTTTCATGAACCTTTGAAACTGCCTTGTAAAGGCAGCAAAGTCCTCATCAGAGGTGTGGCTATCTGATGTGCTGTTGTCAGGATTTTCTTCTTCTGCCTTAGCACTCCTCTTGGGTGGAGAAGGAGACTTTCTCCTACCCTTTCTTGTGCCTTCAGCCTTGAAGGCTACTGACTTCTCTTTGTACTCAGACCTACTGCTTTTCTCCTCCTCTTTCCTAGCAGTGAGCTACATTTCATATGATAGAAGCTTTCCAAATAGAGTGGGTGGAGGTGTATCAGCAAGCCTGACCACCTCTCTGATGGCACATATCATTGTGTCCCGGTCCTTTGTTAGTGATGTGAGAAACTTGTCATTCAATTCATATGTGCTGAAGACTCTTCCATAGGTCATCAGCTTATTTACTATCCTGAAGAACTTCTTGTAACATTCAGCTATGTTGTATGACTTGGCTTCTCTAAAGCTCTCATATTCTTGATTCAACATAGATTTCCTGTCTTCTCTTTCTTCAGTTCCCTCCATGTAGACAATCACGGTGTCCTACATCTCCTTAGAGATTTGCAATGCACTAGATTCTAAAATGTGGCATCATCTATAGCACTTACAATAATGTTTTGTGCTCTTTTGTCTTGTGTTGTCAGGATGATCTCATCCTTAGTCATTTCAGAATAGCTCTTAGGGGTTTTAACATTTACATCCAGAGCTGATACATTCATTGGAATGAAGGGACCTTCTTATATTGTGGGGTATATTCTTGGATCAGATGCTTCCATGAACAACCTAACCCTTTCCTTCCATATTCCAAAGCATTCTTTCCTATAGATAGGCAGTTTCATAGATCCAAATTCCTTCCGATTCTCATTTGAACCCATTCTTGAAATCTGTTAATTTCCTTGGAGATTCACTCAGACTGTTAGGTCTATCTTTGACTAACCTCCCTCTGATACAACTTGAAAGACTTGATTTCAAGAGCCTAGACACCTAGATGAGGGGGTGAATAGGTTCTAATTTTCTTTAACAATTTTAGGCAATTAGCTAGTTCTAACTCAGCACAAAAAATTCAATACACAGCATAATAATCATAGCACAGCATACACCAGATTTATAGTGGTTCCCCAAGGTATGGGTACATCCACTTTTCCCCCTTCACCTATCCAGTAGAGAACTGGATTCAACCCAACATCCTTCCACTTACTTAGATCCACAGATCTTACAACTCAGAACCAGATTGGTTCCTACAGCTCAGACTTATACATGTCTTACCTCAGATTCTTCCCAAGAACCCTACCTCAGGCCTCAGCCCTACCTCAGCCTTTATCACTAGGCTTACAACTCAGACTTTCACAAGTCCTACACGTCAGGCTCTCAGCCCTACCACAACCTTTATAATTACAGGCTTACAACTCAGATCTTACCAAAGATCCTACAAGAAATCGAATGTTTTAAAAGGTATAGAAATTTCACCAGATAGAACTCTCTATTGGTGTGAGCTTCTTGATTAGTTCTTGAATGAACTGAATCTTCAGATCCAACCTGACTTAGCTATTTCAAAGCTTCTTGATTGAACAAAATAAGGTTGATCTTCACTTGATGTAGAAGTTTATCTTCAGATATCTCCCTCCTTAAATTCAGAATAAGATCTGAATCTTTCTTATAGACTGTTCTGGATCTGCCTTCTTAAGGGTTTCCCCTTTTCTTGTTGTTGAATTCTCTCTCTGAATGATTTTCTTTCTTAGTTATCTTTGTTTGTCAAGGATCAGTCCCTTTTATAGAGTTTCCTCATGATTATCAGCTGATCTAGTTTGTAACAACCTTCTGACAGTTCTGACAAAGGTGTCAGACCTGTTGGTTATGATAGCTGTCGAGTCACCAGTCATGAGAGTTGATTCTTCAAAGACTTTATAACTCAGCAGGAAACATTCAGCAAATTTCTTCACATGTGTCAACACAAATAGAGTATGTGTCGACACAAGTCTTGAAGATGTCGACACAACACTCCATGTATCGACATAGTCATTCTTCTACTACTCGACACAGCTTCTGTTAGATGTGTCGACAAAACCTGGTCTCGACATAACTGATGCTAACAGATGGCGTTGAGTGTATGTCCAGATGTCATTGAGCGTGTGTTGACACAAATTCTGTGTGTCGACACAACTGCTCCTGGTCTTGATATAGCTGATGATGACAGATGGCGTTTAGTGTGTGTTCAGATTTCGTTGATTGTGTGCCGACACAAGTCCTGTGTGTTGACACAAGCCCTTCAGACTCAGTATTGTTGTTGCTGATAGATGGTGTTGAGTGTGTGTCGGCACAAGTCCTGTGTGTTGACACAAACCTTCTTCTGTTGTCGACACAATTCCTGGGTGTCGACACAGCTTCTGCTTCAGGTGTTGACAAAATTCCTGCCTCAGGTGTCGATATAATTTTGGGTGTCGACATAGCTTCTTCTTCATGTGTCGACACAATGCCTGGGTGTCGACACAGGCCTTTATTCTAGTGTCGACATAACTTCTGGGTGTCGACATAATTCTTCACAAGTGTCGATATTTGTACTTAGAGAATTTTATTGCAAACCTTACACCTGCACAATGAAACTCAAACATCCCATCAAATACAAACTAATGTATATCATTGAATAAGGGGAGGCTTCTTCAAATTTTGTACATATTTTTCAGTGTACCCAACATGGACCAACTGGCAAAGCATGGTCCCCGGGTCGGGGGTACCATCACCGACCTATTACTCCCTTCCATTAAAGAGGGAGATCTGATGGAGGTGGACCAATACCCCTCGTGGATGGACGCATTCATAACCTTCCTTTCCATAGGGGAGTATCTGAAGGGGATGGATAAAAAGAAATTCAAGTACAAGTCAGCATACTATCTCATCCGTGATGGGCATCTATACCTAAAGACCCTCTCAGGGATGTTGGCATGTTGTGTGGCCTAGAGGGAGATCCAGAGGATCTTGGAAGAGGTCCACTACGGGGAGTGTGGGAGTCACTCCGGGATACGGACCCTGGAAGGAAGGATTGTCAGGCAGGGGTATTTCTTGCCTACCTTATTTCACAATGCGGCGGAGTTTACGAAGAAGTGTCATAAGTGCTAGTTGTTTTCCCCCCTCCAACTACGACCGGCCCAGCGCCTCAGAAGTATTATGGCCCCCTATCCCTTCGCAATCTAGGGAATTGACCTTGTAGGGCCTTTCCCCCACGCCAGCGGGCTGAGGAGGTTCCTACTTGTAATGATAGATTATTTTTCTAAGTGGTTGGATGTGAAGGCGCTGGCTAAGGTGACCTCCCAGGTGATAAGTAATTTTGTTTTGGGGGAGATCATTTGTCGGCACGGGGTGCCGCAAGCCATTGTCACGGACAATGGGCCTCAGTTTGCCAGTGCTGAGTTCATCAACTTCTGCGGGTAGTTCGGGATTGATCTCAGATTTGCCTAAGTCTATCACTTTAGGAGCAACGGGTAGGTGGAGGCGGCAAAAAAAATCATAGTGAACCTCTTGAAGAAAAAAGTTGAAAACTTGAAGGGTAGCTGGGTGGAGTAGCTTCCCACGGTTCTTCGGGCCCTTAGAACAACCCCCAACATCGCCACGGAGGAGATCCCCTTCAAGCTCTCCCATGGATGCGAGGCAGTGCTTCCAATTGAGTTCGAAGTCCGAATGCTGCAGGTGGTCAAGTCAGAGGTGGTCAAGGCAGAGGCAGACAGGGAAGAATGGCAAGCTGAAAATGAGGAGGAGCTTCGGCTCTCCCTCGATATGATGGAGGAGCTACGTGACCTCTCTTCCCTCCGGCAGGAAGAAGTGAAAAAAAGAATGGCTAAATACTTTGATAAGCACGTCAGGGTCAAACAGTTTAAAGAGGGGGACTTTGTCCTTAGAGAGAGGTGGATGCCGCGGGAAGATCAACCGTTGTGGGGAAACTCAACCCTAACTTGGAGGGTCCATACATTGTACAAGAAACAATGAAATCAGGAGGGTACTGCCTCCGAAATGTGAATTGCGAGACCCTAAAACTCACCTGGATCGGTGATGACTTGAAACATTTTTACCCTTGAGCCAGGTAAGTAATGTTCTTTTTCTAATAAAGCTTCTTGATGTGCCAATGATCCTGTTGTGATTCAAATGAATAGGTGAAGTATTCATTTGACCGACCCCGAGCAGATCCCGCTTCCAAGCTCTCACCTCGCTGGTAGGGCTGGATGTCACTCATGAACGTCAACCCAAACCCCAATCAGATCCCGCTGTTAGGCTCTCACCTAGTTGGTTGGGCTAGATGTCACTCATGAGCATCTACCCAGACCCCGAGCAGATCCCACTGTCAGGCTCTCACCTAGCTGGCAGGTCTAGATGTCACATGCGAGCATCTACCCGGATCGCGAGCAGATCCTGCTGTCAGGCTATCATCTAGCTGGCAGGGCTAGATGTCACTCGTGAGCGTCTACCCGGACCCCGAGCAGATCCCGATGTCAGGCTCTCATCTAGATAGCAGGGCTGGATATCACTCGTGAGCATTTAGCCGGACCCAAGCAGATCCCACTATCAGGCTCTCATCTAGCTGGTAGGGCTGGATATCACTCATGAGTGTCTACCCGAACCCCAAGCAGATCCCGCAGCCAGGCTCTAATATAGCTGGCAGGGTTGGATGTCACTCGTATGCGTCTGCTCAGACCCCGAGAAGATACCGCTGTAAGGATCTCATCTAGCTTGCAGGGCTGGATTTCACTCATGTGTGTCTACCCGGACCCCGAGCAGATCCTGCTGCCAGGCTCTCATTTTGCTGGCAGGGCGGGATGTTACTCGTGTGCGTCTACCCTGACCCCAAGAAGATCCCGCTGCCAGGATCTCATCTAGTTGGCAGTGCTGGATGTCACTCGGGAGTGTCTACTTACGCTCCCAACTAGCTAGCAAAACAAGAGGTATTGATGAACGTGGTGTATAAAGCCGGGACCCAGACACTCGAATTACAGAGGCAAAAATCACAGGGTTTCCAGGATGACCTTAGCAGGTCGGCGAGTCGGAAGTGCCGAGTCGAGACTATGGATCGGCGAGCACCCGAAAAGCGAACCAGGCGGAAAGAGCTCAGACTGTGTCGCGACCACACGGGGCCCAACTCGCATGGATCCAGACGACTCGGGTGCGAGCCGAGTCGGCTTGCTTCCTCTATCTCGTGTGTGGCATGTAGAATCTGGACAAGGGCACGGGTCGCTGTTCGCGATTCGGCCAACTAATACTATAATATTTCCTAAGCTAATTCCTGAATAAACACGCGACCTCGGTCGCGAGACACGGGATGAGAGACAGTGAACAGGAGGACCAAAGCAGGCCGTGAATACAAAAGAGAAAGGACGAAGAGACATGGTAGAGAAGCGACATCACAAGTAGTAGTTCCAAAAAGCATATTTCATTAATTAATGAAAAAATTACAAGTTTGGGCCTCAGCCCGCGTTCATATTACAACAAAAATATAAGAGGAAAGGCGCGAAGATTCTGCGAGACAAGACCTCGAGCAACGAGTCCTCCTAGATGGGTTGGTAGGACGTGTAACCCGACTTTGGTACCGGAAGGAATAGTGCCGGTACCACATCGCTTGCGGAAAGGCTCGCGCCCTCGCTCTTAATAAGGTCCGCCCGCCGCAACATCTAGAGAGTGTACTTCGCTGCATTAGCGGCATTCCTCTACATCAAGACCTCTAGCTCGTACTCAGTGTAGTGTGTAAGCTGGCAGCTGCTGCTAGAGGGCGGCGGAGCAGCTGCTGCGGCTTCCAATTCGCGCACTCGTGCCTGTGACGCCTCCTTTTCCTTCTCAAGGGTGGCGATATGGAAGCCTAGACGACTGGCCGTCACCACATCCTGTGAAAAGGGATAGAGTGAACTTGAGAAAAGAGGGAGTAACCTTCAAGCGATAAAGCGCGAGTCGGGGGACTTACCACCCCTCCTGGATACCAGCAAGGGCGGCATCGGTTGCGTCCGCCCGCACCTTCTGGTAGTCTTCCTCCTCGTGGGTGAGGTGGCGAGCTTCCTCCTTTTCATCGACCATCTTTTTGAGCGCCGGGGTGTTCTTCTAAAGCTGGATGAGCCGCCTGCCCACCATGTGGGCTAGCTCCATGCCGCAGAGCTGGGCCCCCGCGCTCTCGTGTACAAGGACCCGCATGGCTTCCTCGTCGTAGACCGCGACGTCCTCCCTCACGTACAAGATGAACGAGAAGTTGTAGGCCTCCCCGCTGATGGACTCCTGCTCCAACCTTCTCGGCAGCAAGATGGAGATGTAGGCCCGGTTCACCTCCTTGTCCCACTAGAGGTAGGGGATGTCGAGCTCATCTAAGGTCCGCTCAACAAGGCCAAAGTTGCGGTGCCCTCTCGGCACCGGCTTGATGGCGGGAACCTCTCCTTACGGCTCGGAGGTATCGGATGCCACGCTAGGGGGGCTGCCGGTCGAAGAACTAGAAGGGAAAGGGTTCCCAGCTGATTGGTCCGCCGGGGCCTTTCCCTTATCTCAACTCGCAGGAGCCGTACTGGCCGCAGCATTCTGCTTCTTAGGAGGCAGCGGTGGTGGAGGATGTTCGCGGCTTGGCCACTTCTGTACGGTAGAGGCTGGGGTATCGTGATGCGTTGCAACCACGACCTCGGCACGGCCGAGCTCTCCGGAAATGACTCGCGCACTCTTATAGGCAGGGTGAAAGGGAACGTCTCGCTCGCTTGCAGAAAGAGGGTTGTAAAAGAAGAATAACTGACTAAATAAAAAGAAGCGCGAGTACTTTACCTCCTCCGAGCGTGACAGGGGCGAGGCTATCTATGTTCCTGCGGAGGAATGTGACTTCAAAGTTCTTCCCCTCGAAGAACACGCAGAGCTCGACTTCGTAGCCCCCAGGGTAGTGGAACGGTAGCTCGCCTTGCTGAGCTGGACAGGCGAGAAAGGGACATTGCCGAATTCCCCCTTAACAAAAACGAATTTCTTTGGGCAATTATGGCTCTTGTTGATGGTCTCCCGCACCTTGACGTGGTTGTTGGAGAAATTGGCGGTCCCGTCTTTGTTCTCTCGGAAGGAGAACAGCTTACGGAAGACCGCGAGCCTGAACTCGATCCGCTCTTCCCGCAGGAAGCACGCGAACCCGTTCACCACAACGATGAAGTTGGGGGTCATCTGCCTGAGGAAGATCCCGAAGAATTTCAGTATTTGGCGGACCTCCGGCCATAGGTAAAGCCGGAGACCCGCCTGAAAATGCATCATGGGGATGGCGAGCTCCTCTCCTGAGAGGTTGTTGATCTTCTCCCCCTCCCCAGGTCACTTCACCATGAAGCCATGTAGTATGTAGTCACCTATGGCATCAAGGAACTCACCTTCGGAAATGGTGGCATGGGAGAAGTTGTGCTAGGAGAAGGTCCAGACACACTTACTCTGCCCATCCGCATAACCGCTGCCACCACCCATCTCGTAGGAAACTTGCTAAGCGGGACGAAATTGTTCTCACAAGAAGCTGGCGAGTCGGGAGTTGCAGGAAGCAGAGAAGAAGGGGAAATCTTAAATGCGGTAGGTAAGAAAGGATCGGGAGTGCCTATTTATTGGAAGGAAAAAGGCAGAAAAATGTTCCGCCAACGGGAAAAGTGCGGATAGCAAAATACGCCATGGCGCTTAGCTTTCTGGACCCACCACAGATTTATATAATCTCTCCGATGTGCTACAAAGACTACTCGGCCACGAGCTGCGCTCACCCGTATCTGCACAAGAGACGGGCGAGCCGCAATCCAAACCCGCCAGAAATAGTCGACGAGCCGCTTAGGCTCGCGATCTGCGGGCACCTTGTCCGCTCCTGCTGAGACTAGATAGGCGGGCTGGGCGAGCCGATTAAATAATCTCGCGCCCGCTTAAGGAAGAGGTAGGTATACAAGAGCGCCTCACACACACTCGCCCAGAGAAAACTAAGTAGCAACACAACAAAACATATAACAAACATGAGCCCATCGGCGGGAAAAAAAGTCTCAAATTATTACAAACAAGAGTTCGATATCCAAGCAAAAGAAAAAAAACTTTGTGACCTTACTACGGAAGCTGATCCACGGTATAGGTGTGGCCCAGGCTTGACAATGAAGGTGAGGAAGGGGCAGGTGGCTTAGTACTGGATCCATTTCCACCTGCCCCGCCTTCGTGTCCCAGACCGGGTCAGCACGCGAGGGTAACGGTACTTGCGAACTGCCAATAGTTCTTGGTGGGCCAGGCCAATCTTCTCCGTGGCATTCCTAAGCCGCTCCTCCACTAGCGTAAGATGCACCCCCAGGGAAGTAGTCCCATCCCCGTCAGCAGAGCGCCTCGTACCCTACAACACCGCAAAATGCTCCTCCGCCTTGGCCTTGTCCTCGACTACCCTGTCGTAAACCTCCTACATCAACAGATCTTGTTTCTGAAATAACCGCGTCACCGGCTTCTTCATCCTCTCGATGTCCAGTGGGTCACTGTTGGTACCCTAGTTTGATTTGAGTTTAGTCTTGTCTTCTTAGTCTCTTGACCCATGAATTATCTATGGTCAAGGTTAGCTGTCTAGCTGTAGAGTTCCCAGCTTATCCAGATAAGAATTTGGTTAAGTAGTTTGTTCGTTCGACTGTGGTCGAACGCCGCTCGACTATCGTCGACTAACTGTTCGACGATTGTCTATCAGTTGCTCGACGTTCTGTCTGCGAGGATAGTTCGACTATCTGTTGATAGTTTGACTATCTGTGTGCTGTGATAGTTCGACTATCTGTTGATAGTTCGACTATCTGTTTCTTTGATAGTTCGACTATCTGCTTGGATAGCTCAACTATCTGATAGCTCGACTATCTGTTTGATAGGTCGACTATCTGCGTTGTTTGATAGCTCGACTATCTGTTGATAGGTCGACTATCTGCTTTCTTCTGATAGTTCGACTATCTGTTGATAGGTCGACTATCTGTTTTCCCTTGGTAGTTCGACTATCTGCTTTGATAGTTCAACTATCTGATAGCTCGACTATCTGTCCTGATAGTTCGACTATCCGTTGTCCTGTGATAGTTCGACTATCTGTTGATAGATCGACTATTTGTGTCTCTTCTGATAGTTCAACTATCTGTTGATAGGTCGACTATCGGTTTTGCTTTGATAGTTCGACTATCTGTTGAAAGGTCGACTATCGGTTTTGCTTTGATAGTTTGACTATCTATTGATAGGTCGACTATCGGTTTTGCTTTGATAGTTCGACTATCTGTTGATAGGTCGACTATCTGATAGCTCGACTATCTTCTGATAGTTCGACTATCTGTTGTGATAGTTCGACTATTTCCTTTGATAGTTCGACTATCTGGATCGTTCGACTATCTGTCCGATAGTTCGACGATCTCCGTTCTTCGGTCGACGATCTCCGAGGGTCGTTCGACGTTTTCTGTTTGCCTTTTTATTTTGTATTCTATTTAATTCATTAATATATTATCTGGCATTTTATTTCAGTTGTTTATGATAATATTTCCAGGCAATATCTGCTCCATCCCTTTTGCCTGAGTCAAATCTTTTCAGATAAAGTTGTTTGTCTTATTAGTTGACAGTGTATTTTACTTTATCTGCTGTCAGTCTTTTATAGCCATTAGACTGAAAATTCTTCCTTCTGCTATAAAGAGTTTGTCTCTGATGTGATTTTATTTAGTACCTTTATTATCAGATTGCTTCCTGCAGCTTCTTTGAAAAAGGTTTATCCCTTTTATAGAATATTTTGCTGCAGAGTTTGTTTGTCTTTGTGATATTTGCAGCCCAGGTTTCAAGTTTCAGAAGAAGACAAACAGTTCAAATTGAAAAGAGCCGTTGCTTGTTGCTGCTATAAAAGGAATCCTTTGGAGAAGGATTTCAGCTAGCTAACTAGTTATTCTAAGAGTTATTCAACTAGCATTCAAGCTTTCATCAAGACTAAGTTCACTGCTCTCAGCAATATTCATTCAATTGAGAAGTGTTAAGCTCTTCTGTTCTTCTTCAACCTGAGTTCTACTGCTTCCAGGAAGTTCAGACTCAGAGTTCTTTTGAAGAAGAAGAAGAAGAAGATAGCTGCTAGAAGATTTCTATTTTATATTTTATATCTTCTTGTAGTTTTTCCTTCAGAACTTTCTGATGTGTTTTCTGCACTGAAGCAAGACTTCACCTGGACATTCTTTGAGCCAGGGGGAGCCTTGATTCTTTTGAGCTTTCTAGCTCAGTGCAAGTCTTTGTGCTTCTCTAATCTATTGTAAAATAGAGAAGACTTTTTAACCTTCTTTCCCCCTCCTGTACAGGGTTATTACTCCCTTCAAAAGTATCCCTTGGTGGCAGGGCACCTGATCAAAAACCTGTGTTGGTTTTTAGACACCTGATCAAAAGTCTAAAGGGTTTCTAGATCTACCTGAAGCAGATCTTGTGGTGGCAGGGCACCTGATCAAAAACCTGTAGTGGATTCCTACCTTGTTGGTAGAAGAGTGGACGTACCCAAGTTGTTTGGGGAACCACTATAAATTTCCTTATGTCGTCTGGCTTGCTTAATTTAATTACTTGCATTGTGGCTGTGATTAGATATAACTAGGTTTGCTAGTTGCTGATTAGGTTTTCCAAGCCTTAACTGTAATTACAGTTAGCTTGAGTTTGTGCACAACACTTGTGTTAGGCTTTAGGGTTATCTCCTTATCTATAATCTTTTCATTCCGCATTTCACTCCAAGGGAGTTGGGTAGACTATTAGATTTTTGTCTAGTGCAAAATTTGATAACTGTATTCACCCCCCCCCCCCCTCTAGAGTAGTATCTATCCCTTCACTTTCAATTGGTATCAGAGGGAGGTTAACTGACTGAATAGGCTAACACCTTAAGTCACAAGATCCTGATAGATACCAAAGTTTATAGATATTCACTGTAACTATCATGGCCCAGTCCAAGGATTATTCTAGCACCAGACCTCCAGCATGCAACTTAGCTAAGTTTGGCATCTGGAAGGCAAGGATCAAATTATATATGAATTCTATTGATGAAAGTTTTTTTGCTTCTATTTTGTCAGGACCCCAAGAGCACCTGCTGCTGCTTCTGCCTCATCATCTGATATGAGTGCAGTGCCTCCTCCAGACTACAATGATGAGTACAAGAAGGCAAAGATAGCAGATGCCAAGGCGATGAACATTCTGGCTCAGACTATGTCTGATGAGGTATTCCAGAAGGTTGCTGACTGCTCTTCAGCAAAAGCAATGTGGGATACACTGAACCAGATTGTAGCTGGTTCAGCTGATGAAAGGAAGGACAGAAGGTCCAACCTTATCTCACAATATGAAAACTTCAAGAAAACTGATGCTGAATCAGTTGAAGCCATGTATACAAGGCTCAGCTCAATCATCAATGAGCTGAGGACCCTTGACAAGGACATTTCATTGACAGAGGTCAATGATAAGATTCTTATGTGCTTCCCTAGCACATGGGATCTGAGGATCTGGCCTATCAAGTAGGCCAGAAGCACAAATGAAATTTCAACTGAAGCCCTTCTCGGCAAGCTCAAGTCTTTTGAGCAAGTGCTGAAGACAAGGGAAGCAGAAGCTGAAGCAAAGACCCCTACTCCAACAAGAAAAGAGCAATCTCTAGCTCTTAAGGCTGCTGATGTTTCTAAAGGCAGCCAATCCAATGAGGAACTAATGGCATTATTTGCCAAGAGGTTTCTCAAGATGGGGAGAAAGGAATTCAGAAAGAAGTCTTCACGCTATGAAGACAAACCAAGGTATGATCGTTCTCCTGCTAAAGAAATTATCTGCTATGGTTGCAGGAAACCTGGACATATCTTACCAGATTGTCCAGAGGAGAAGAACAAAGATAAGAGGAAAGAAAAGGAATAGCACAGGAAGCACTCCAAGCCATCCTCCTACAAGAACAAGAAGAAGGAGAGAGGTTTCATTGCTGAAACCTGGAGTGATTCTGATGAAGAATCTTCCTTCTCAAGCTCCAGTGAGGATGAGGAAGAAAAGAAGGCAAAGGAAGTTTGCCTGATGGCAATAGATGCCTGCAGCAATCACTCAGCTGTAGAGAGTTCAGATTCAGAGGAAGAAATGCCAACAGAAGATGAGGTACTATCTTCTTATGACTTTACCTCTGCAGAATTCAAATTAGATTTTAAATCTTTATGCTTAGATTTAATTAGTTCTGATAAGGAGATTAAAGAACTTAGACATAGGCTAGCTGAATCAGAAATCATATCTACTGAAAATATTAAGTTAAAGGAAGATCTCACTAATTATAGTGAAGAAATTAAGTTTCTTAAAATTGAGTTAGCTAAATCTAAGAGGTTAGAAGAATCTCTAAATGGTAGAAGCCTTAAGTTATTAGAAATAACCAGCATGACTAACACTAGGTCAGGCAATAACAAACTAGGCTTAGGAGCTTCTCCCAGTGAAGCCCCAGTTATTCTTAAAAATAATCTTTCAACTCCAGTGAACTTCGTTTCAGCTAGTGGAATGAAGAACACTGAGCAAGTAAACCAAGTTAATAAAACTTTAAATAAAGCTAAGAGAGAGAAAAGAAAACAATTTTTTAAGGAAATACAAAGAGCGTCGAACGCTGCTCGACGATCAGAAGCTCAATGGTCGAACGAAGCTCGACTATCTGAGCGCCCATCGTCGAACGTCGATCGACGTTTTCAATATGATTTTCAAAATCATCATCAAACCCGTAGAAACCTAAATGAAAATAGAAACCCTAGGTTTGTTGACCCATCATTTGCATGGAGAATCCCACCTAGGAGATCTCACCCATTAGGTTATCACCCTCAGCCTGCATTTTCATTTATTTCTAGCTTTTCTTATGTGAAAAACAAGGGACCCAAGGTTACCTGGGTCCATAATGTCTAAATGAATTTCTTGCAGGTGAAGGCCTATCCTATCACTCAAAATAAGTGGTATTTGGATAGTGGATGCTCCAAGCATATGACAGGAAATAAAAATCATCTGTCAAAGTTCAAAGCTAAGCTCGGCCCAAAGGTTATCTTTGGAGATTCAAGTTGTGGTCAGACAGAAGGCTATGGCAGGATCACAATTGGAGCTGTTACTTTCAAGAGAGTTGCATATGTGACTGGACTGAAGCACAATTTGATCTCAGTCAGCCAGCTATGTGATGCTGGCTACCAGGTTTCATTTTCTAACTCTTCTTGTAATATTACTTTAAATAATAATGTTGTTTTAGTAGGCATTAGATTAGGTAATATTTATTTAGTAAATTTCAATTCAACTCATTCTGAAATCTGTTTATTTAATGAAGTAACAATTAATAATAATTCTTTGTGGCATAAGAGGCTTAGTCATGTTAACCTTAAAAATATATCTAGGTTATCTAAACACAACCTTGTTAGAGGTTTACCTTCTTGCCCCTACAAGAAGGAGAGCCTATGCAAGGCTTGTCAGCTAGGCAAGCAAACCAAGAATTCTTTTAAATCAGTAAATAAAAGTGATTCTCCTAGAATCTTGTATTTATTACATTTGGACCTATTTGGCCCAATAAATGTACAGAGTTTAGGAGGGAAGTATTACACCTTAGTCATTGTAGATGACTTCTCTAGGTTCAGTTGGGTTTTCTTTTTGAGAACTAAGGCTGATAACTTCAAAGCCCTTACAAACTTTCTATTATGTGTGCAGACTGAGTACTCTACTCATGTGGCCTTGATCAGAAGTGATCATGGTACTGAGTTTGACTCTCTTCTCATGCAAGAATTCTGTGAGAGAGAAGGTATCAAACATAGCTTCTCAGCTCCTAGAACTCCCCAACAAAATGGTGTAGTTGAAAGGAAAAATTGAACACTCATTGAAGCTGCTAGTACAATGTTAGCAGATGCTAATATGCCTCTCTCCTATTGGGCAGAAGCTGTTAGTACAGCCAATTATGTCTTGAATAGAAGTCTGATACACAAGCTTAAGTGTAAAACTCCTTATGAGTTGCTTAAAAGAAAGAAACCTAAAATTAATTATTTTAGAATATTTGGTTGTGTAGTGTACATTCATAATAACAATAAAGAATACCTTAGAAAGTTTGAAGCAAAAGCTTCAATGGGAATTATGCTTGGATATTCCCAAGTAAGCAAAGCTTATAGGGTTTATAATAAATCAACCTGTAAAATTGAAGAATCTGTGCATGTATCTTTTGATGAGTCTCAGATGTTTTACAAGGAGAAGAAAACTTCTCCTTCCTCCAGTTCATTGCAGGTACCTGATGCTACTCAAGAGATTCTTCAACTATCAACTCTTCAGATCACTGAATCAGACAGTGATGAAGACTTTGCAGAAGCTGTTGTTGTTCCACCAATAGTAGATCAAATTACTCCTGAGGAATTAATCCCAAATGTTGCTGAAGATCACATCCCACCTGCTGACATTGTCACACTTAGAGATCACCCCACATCTCAAGTGATAGGAGACATATCAGCTGGTGTTCAAACAAGACATCAGTTAAGACAGGATGTGATGCACGCTTGTTTCCTCTCACAGGTTGAGCCCCTCACCTTTAAAGATGCTGAGCTAGATCCCCACTGGATCATTGCTATGCAAGAGGAACTCAATCAGTTTGAGAGATGTAAAGTTTGGACTTTGGTTCCAAGACCTAAAGGCCAACTGATCATAGGCACCAAGTGGGTGTATAGAAACAAGTTGGATGCAAATGGAATTATTGTAAGAAATAAAGCTAGGCTTGTAGCTCAGGGCTACAGACAGGAGGAAGGTATAGATTATGACCAAACCTTTGCTCCTGTTGCAAGGCTAGAAGCAATAAGGATCTTCTTGGCCTATGCAGCCTACATGAAGTTTAAGGTCTTTCAGATGGATGTCAAAAGTGCATTCCTTAATGGTGAGCTTAAGGAAGAGGTGTTTGTTGAACAACCACCAGGGTTTGTTTCTTCAACTCAACCCTCACATGTATTCAAGTTGTAGAAAGCTCTTTATGGACTAAAGCAAGCACCCAGAGCCTGGTATGAGACTCTAGCTAGTTTCCTTTTAGAGCACAACTTTACTAGGGGAGTAGTTGATAGAACCCTGTTCGTCAAGCACCACAAGGACGCAATCCTGTTAGTTCAAGTGTATGTGGATGATATTATATTTGGTTCCACTGATCCCAAACTTTGCAAAAGGTTTTCTGACCTGATGCAATCTAAGTTTGAGATGAGTAGTATGGGTGTGCTGTCTTACTTTCTTGGTCTCCAAGTTAAGCAAGATGCTGATGGCATCTTCATCTCCCAATCCATATATGCCAAGGAATTGGTAAAGAAATTTGGGATGGCTGATGCTTCAGCAATGCCTACACCTATGGCTACTAGTGTAGTTATTGATTCTGATGATCACGGCAAGCCAGTTGATCAAAAGAATTATAGGGCCATTGTTGGTTCCCTATTATATTTAACTGCAAGTAGGCCAGATATAATGTTTGTTACATGCCTCTGTGCTAGATTCCAGGTCAACCCCAAGGAATCTCATCTGATTCTTCTCAAGAGAATCCTGAGATACCTGAAGGGATGTCCAAATCTAGGACTTTGGTACCCAGCTGAGTCAGAATTTGAATTAATTGGATATACTGATTCTGATTATGCTGGTTGCAGAGTTGACAGGAAGAGCACCTCAGGAACTTGTCAGTTCCTGGGAGAGAGATTGGTCTCTTGGTTCTGTAAGAAGCAGGCTTCTATCTCAACTTAACCTACAGAGGCTGAATATATAGCAGCTGCCAGTTGTTGTTCACAGATCCTGTGGATTCAAAACCAGCTTGTGGATTATGGTTACTCACACAAGAACACCAAAATCATGTGTGATAGTATCAGTGCTATCTCAATTGCACAAAATCCAGTGCACCACTCTAGAACGAAGCACATTGAGATTCAGCACCATTTCCTGAGAGATTGTGTGGAAAAGAACAAGATTAGTCTTGAGTTCATATCCACTGAGTTTCAGAGAGGTGATATATTCACCAAGCCCTTAGATGAACAGAAGCATCTATTCTTTTTAGTTCAACTAGGCATGATCAATGGAAGAGACTAAGTGTGACTATATCTGCCAATGTTGAAACCTGCTTGAAGATCGTCGAACGATGCTCGAAGATCGTCGAACGGATCAAGCCTATCGTCGACCTCTGGTTGATGATAGCTTATCTGTTTAAAGATCGTCGACCGACGTTCAAAGATCGTCGAACAGGTCGAGCTTATCGTCGATCTCCGGATGACGACAACTTGTTGTTTGTGAAGACAGAAATAGTCGAACGATTGATCGACTACTCTGCTTCAGGACCGATCGTCGAACTACCGTTCGACCATCGTGTCCAGTATCTTTTAAATAGATCGACTATCTCCGGTCTAATATAAAGCCGATAGTCGACCTAGGTTAAAAGATCTTTGCTTTTATCGTCGACGGAGAGCGTCATTTCGTATTCAGTCGTCGTGCTTGCTCTGTCTCTTTTCTCTGCCGATTCGTCTTCTCCGTTCCTCTCGCACCTTCTCCAACAAATCGATGGCGATTTCTCCAGCGCTCCTCGCAGTAGTCAAGTTTGACGCAGGTTTCAGCATGGATTTTGATGCATTCAGCTGCTGTGAACCAGATATCGTGGAAATTATCCAGCTCTGCAAAGATCAAGGTCTGGAAAGGCTAATGTCTACAAGGATCAAGTTAAATATCCCAGAGATAAAGGAATGGGCATTTACTTCATCTTCTACTGAAGATTCAATGACAGGATCTATTGGCGGAGTAGAGGTAATTTTGACTCCCGCCGTCTTGACTGATTTATTTGGATTGACTAATGGCGAAGAAAAATATGAGCAAGATGCTCCAGAATTTGGAAGAATGTTGATTGAGCTGGGACATGCAGAAGGCATTCCCTCAAAGCTGCTCAAGGTAAATTTTCCTTTTAAGATTAAATTTCTTGCCGAGATTGTCGGAAAAGTGCTGCTAGGCAAACACTCTGCCCACGATAACATTACTAGACAACAATTTGCACTAATGTGTGCAATTGTCAACAAGAAAAGGATCAATTGGGCAGGTGTTCTGTTTGACTTGATAAGGAAGAAGAATAGCAAGAAGGAAGTTACCCTAGGAAGGGTTGTTGGGATTTTTCTGAAGGAAAGATATCCCCATCTGCTAGTTTCAGCTGCTACCACCATTAATGCCAGCAAAAAGATGGATCCCAACTTGTTCTCAAAGTGGAAGAGGACATTCCTGAAGCCCGCTCCTGCAAGGGCTGCTCCAGCTGCATCTGAGAGCACAAGGACTGACTCTGTCGCTCCCCACCCTCAAGAAGTTGGCTCAGCTCCTTCATCTATTCCTTCATCTTCTTCTGCTTTGCCGTCTACTGCAGTTGAAGTTCCTTCAACTTCAACTGAAGTATGACTCTCTGCCTCTCCTCCTGCATCTTCTTTCCCAACTGATCTTGCTGGGACTTCTCAACCCAGCTTTGATCTGTTGGCGTCTGATATTTTTTCTCCAGTTCATTCTCCCATTCCATCTCCTCCTCACTCTCCACGTCATTCTCCAGTTAACTCTCCAGTTAACTCTCCAGTTCGATCTCCAGTCCTCACCACAATTCATCCTGCCACATCAACCATTTCTGCTGCTCCTCCATCCACTGCAGTTCCACCACCTTTTGAAATTACTCCAGAATTTATTTCTAGCATTGTGGAGTTAATTACCCCCTCAATCAAAATCATGATTGAAGAGGCAATTGCTCCACTTGCTTCCTCCATTGCTTCTTTGACAAATGCCATCAAAATTCTCTCTAACTCTGCTGAGCCCTCTTCATCCAGGGGCCTGGTTTCAGTTCCCACTGAAATCAGGCAGGGGGAGATGTTCAATGAAGATGTCTCTGAGCAGCTCCCAGCCTCCCCTCCAGCAGCTCAACTTGCAGTAACAGAAAATGTAGCAGAAGTTTCAGCTCCTCTACCAGATGAAAAAGAAATATCTGATGCAATAATGTTGACTGAATTTGTTGTAAAAGTTTACCTGGAAGAAGCCTCAACTCCCTTAGTTGCCCTGTTCCTAGAAGGAATTATCACTTCCTTTCTAGATGATTTATGGGAGTTAGGTCACCCTGAAGAAAATCCCGAAGGTATGTCTCTTTCCCAATTTGTAGATTACTTAATTGATAAGTTAGTATGGGAATATCTGGAAGGGATGACTAGATGTCATTTAGCAAGATTTTACTCCTAATCCTATAGATTTAATGGAAGAAGTAGTGGTTGTCCAAGAGCCAGAACCTGAACCCGAACCTGCTAAAGAGCCTGAACCTGTATCAGCTCCTCATGTCCAAGTGGCTGTAGAGTAAGCAGTGCTATCTGAGGCTGTAGACCCTGTTCTAGTTTCTGAGGCTGCTGAACCTGCTCAGCAAGCAGTGCTATCTGAACTGGTCCCCTCGACGGTTCCTGAGTTTCAACAAATGAATCCTGAAAGCCAAGTTGAAAATAAAGATGACACCCCAAAACTGAGTTTGGAAGAAGAGAAAGCAAAAGCTACTTGGCAACAAAGAGTAAAGGCTGATTTGGAAGAGAAAGAAAAAGCTTGGCAAGCTGAAAAATCTACAGTATGGGATGATTTTCCTGGTTTAGATTTGGATACTCTCCTGGCACAGGATGCCATGGAAGAAGAGAAAGAGAAAGCTGCCCTGAAAGAAAAGGAAAAGGTTGTATCATAAGCCTATGATCCATATGATCATCCTCCCTCATCTCATTCTGAGGATGAAGATGATTCAGATCTGTCTGAGGATTCTAAGAAAAAGAAAGCTGCAAAGAGAAAAAGAAAAACTGTAGCTCCTCCTCTTCCCAATCCCGATCATGACACTCCTTACTACATTCTGAAAGGGATTGATCCTAAATCCAAAGAGTTCCAGCACTAGATGTGGTTCTCTAAGAACCAGCAAAAGGAGAGGAAGAAATCAAAGAGGTATGATAGTCCTGCTCCCAAATGGACCCCCAGAGGTCCTCCTCCTCCACCTCCCGGTGCAGGAGCCTCTGGCAATATTTGAGCAAATCCATCTGCCCCTTCTGACAAGTCTGCACCTTCTCAGCCTCCTTCAAGGAGAAGTTCTCAAAGCCATCAAGGTAAATCATATTCTGGATATCAAAGGCACGATGCTGAGACAAAAGAGCAAGTAAAGGAGGTGGTTTATCAAAAGCCAACATTTTCACCCCCTCCTTCACCCAAGAGAAAAGTTTCACCTGCTGCTAAAGACACTTCAAAGAGTAAAAGAACTGTTTTCTCAGAAAAATCCAGTAAGAAGTTTGCTGAGTTTGCTCCTCCGACATCTCTTGTTATTCAAGAAGTTAAAGATCCAGCTGAAAGTTTATTATATCTGTCTACCAAGTTTAAAGCTGTGAAGCCAATAGATACTTCATCTGAAAATAAGTATGAAAGTCAAGAGTTAGATCCTGATTTCAGGATGGCTCGTTTTCTAGAGCTTGTTGGCTCAGCCCAGATAAAGAAAGCTAAGGCTGAAGGAAAAGATTCTGCAGGATTTACTATAATGTCAAAATTCAGAATGAAGGAACTTAATAAAATCCAGGTTAGCCCTGAAGTTTTTGACCCTTCTAAATACATGGAAAAGCATCCAGAAGCAGTCGTCCCAAGGGCATCAGAACTAAAGATTATTGGTGTACAAGATCTGAAAATGTCTAAGAAAGAAGCCATAGATCCCTTGAGGAAAGTATCTTTTGTTCCTAGCTCTTCTGATCGCAAACCTGATTCTGTAGATCCTTAATTTTGATTGACTGTTATATATCTGACTGATTGTTTAACTATTTGCCAGTTAGTTGTTTAACTATTTCCTGTATTGATTTAATTGTTCTATAGCTAGCTCTGTGTTTTAGTTTTTTGAGGGACTTAACTCAAATAGGGGGAGATTGTTGGTACCCTAGTTTGATTTGAGTTTAGTCTTGTCTTCTTAGTCTCTTAACCCATGAATTATCTATGGTCAAGGGTAGCTGTCTAGCTGTAGAGTTCCCAGCTTATCCAGATAAGAAGTTGGTTAAGTAGTTTGTTTGTTCGACTATGGTCGAACGCCGCTCGACTATCGTCGACTAACTGTTCGACGATCGTCTATCAGTTGCTCGACATTCTGTCTGCAAGGATAGTTCGACTATCTGTTGATAGTTCGACTATCTGTGTGCTGTGATAGTTCGACTATTTGTTAGTAGTTCGACTATCTGTTTGTTTGATAGTTCGACTATCTGCTTGGATAGCTCAACCATCTGATAGCTCGACTATCTGTTTGATAGGTCGACTATCTGCGTTGTTTGATAGCTCGACTATCTGTTGATAGGTCGACTATCTTCTTTCTTCTGATAGTTCGACTATCTGTTTTCCCTTGGTAGTTCGACTATCTGCTTTGATAGTTCAACTATCTGATAGCTCGACTATCTGTCCTGATAGTTCGACTATCCGTTGTCCTATGATAGTTCGACTATCTGTTGATAGATCGACTATCTGTGTTTCTTCTGATAGTTCGACTATCTGTTGATAGGTCGACTATCGGTTTTGCTTTGATAGTTTGACTATCTGTTTATAGGTCGACTATCGGTTTTGCTTTGATAGTTCGACTATCTGTTGATAGGTCGACTATCGCTTTTGCTTTGATAGTTCGACTATCTGTTGATAGGTCGACTATCTGATAGCTCGACTATCTTCTGATAATTCGACTATCTGTTGTGATAGTTCGACTATCTCCTTTTATAGTTCGACTATCTGTCCAATAGTTCGACGATCTCCGAGGGTCGTTCGACGTTTTCTGTTTGCCTTTTTATTTTGTATTCTATTTAATTAATTAATATATTATCTGGCATTTTATTTCAGTTGTTTTATGATAATATTTCCAGGCAATATCTGCTCCATCCCTTTTGCCTGAGTCAAATCTTTTCAGATAAAGTTGTTTGTCTTATTAGTTGACAGTGTATTTTACTTTATCTGCTGTCAGTCCTTTATAGCCGTTAGACTGAAAAGTCTTCCTTCTACTATAAAGAGTTTGTCTCTGATGTGATTTTATTTAGTACCTTTATTATCAGATTGCTTCCTACAGCTTCTTTGAAAAAGGTTTATCCCTTTTATAGAATATTTTGCTGCAGAGTTTGTTTGTCTTTGTGATATTTGCAGCCCAGGTTTCAAGTTTCAGAAGAAGACAAACAGTTCAAATTAAAAAGAGCCGTTGCTTGTTGCTGCTATAAAAGGAATCCTTTGGAGAAGGATTTCAGCTAGCTAACTAGTTATTCTAAGAGTTATTCAACTAGCATTCAAGCTTTCATCAAGACTAAGTTCACTGCTCTCAGCAATATTCATTCAACTGAGAAGTGTTAAGCTTTTCTGTTCTTCTTCAACCTGAGTTCTCCTGCTTCCAGGAAGTTCAGACTCAGAGTTCTTTTGAAGAAGAAGAAGAAGAAGATAGCTGCTAGAAGATTTCTATTTTCTATTTTATATCTTCTTGTAGTTTTTCCTTCAGAACTTTCTGAAGTGTTTTCTGCACTGAAGCAAGACTTCACCTGGATATTCTTTGAGCCAGGGGGAGCCTTGATTCTTTTGAGCTTTCTAGCTCAGTGCAATTCTTTGTGCTTCTCTAATCTATTGTAAAATAGAGAAGACTTTTTAACCTTCTTTCCCCCTCCTGTACAGGGTTATTACTCCCTTCAAAAGTATCCCTTGGTGGCAGGGCACCTGATCAAAAACCTGTGTTGGTTTTTATACACCTGATCAAAAGTCTAAAGAGTTTCTAGATCTACCTGAAGCAGATCTTGTGGTGGCAGGGCACCTGATCAAAAACCTGTAGTGGATTCCTACCTTATTGATAGAAGAGTGGACGTACCCAAGTTGTTTGGGGAACCACTATAAATTTCCTTGTGTCGTCTGGCTTGCTTAATTTAATTACTTGCATTGTGGCTGTGATTAGATATAACTAGGTTTGCTAGTTGCTGATTAGGTTTTCCAAGCCTTAACTGTAATTACAGTTAGCCTGAGTTTGTGCACAACACTTGTGTTAGGCTTTAGGGTTATCTCCTTATCTATAATCTTTTCATTCCGCATTTCACTCCAAGGGAGTTGGGTAGACTATTAGATTTTTGTCTAGTGCAAAATTTGATAACTCTATTCACCCCCCCTCTAGAGTAGTATCTATCCCTTCACTTTCAATTGGTTCGAAACCCCGGGGTCGTTTCCGGGGGGGGGGGGGGGATTGTTGGGGCTTACGGGTCCGGAATCGCCCCCGCGTTGCGGTGCTATGCGGTAATAGCTTAACTGGCTGCCCCGTAGATCCGCCCGAGGACCTTTGATATAAAGATTAGTGGCGCCGTCCTCCAATAGTCCGGGCTTTTGGTGCGAGTGGTTGCGCTAAGTCCTCTCAGTCACCCAGGTAATCTGAAATGCGATCCGTAGAGGGGGAGGCGAGTACCCCTCGTTCATCTCGACATCGGAGGATAAGATCGCATTAAAGCCTACGGAGATAGGGGAGGTTAGAAAAAGCAAGCAAGTCCTAAGCAAGCAAGAGTACAAGCTTACCGGGGGTTGCCACATCCCCTACATCGGCAGGCAGTCAGGAGGTACCCGGTCGGCCCTGGAAGGGCTCGCCTCAAAGAGCTGCGAAGGTTTTCCCTTGCTCGGGAGGGATTGACGATGGAGGAATCGTAGGAGGGGCATGCACCTTGGCTGAAGGGCTAGCGGCCCACTCAATTATCAACGTGGAAGAATGCCCCAGTCCCCCTCTATCTTATCCTTCGAGGGGCGTTTCCTGCAGGAAGGGGAATCAGAAATCCGAGTGGCAAGTCAGATAGGAGAACCGCATACCTCAGGGGCGACCTCGGTATAAGCCGCCAAGCTAGATGCAGGGGAGTCATTTGTAGGAGACCGCCTGATGATCTATCCTTTTTTGGCCTGAAGAGGGGGTCGGGTGACCCGCGCGACAGTCACGGAGCTTCCCTTAGGGGCTGCTCCCGAGTTGCCTCCCTCACGACCGCTAGGCGCGCTTGCAACTCTTCGAACACAGGCATTGTTCAGCTATAGGTCACATAGAAGGTTAGAAGATGGCGGGATTTTCGTAAAAGTCCGATGACATTTCTATAGCATGATGGTGGGACCCACAAAAAGATTCCCTCCAGCTCAGCAAAGCACTCACCGAACATGTGGGTTGGATGATTCTTTTCTAGCTTGTCCAAGCTCAAAAAGAGTGGGTATTGTGTGCAACCCCATGTTCGCTGAGTAGGTCCACCAGGCGAGGTGAGCGGATCAGGACCACCCGCCCGCGCCAGAATAGCTTGCGGGCGAACTCAGAACGGCCAACTCACTATCGCTGAAGCTAGGCGTGCGAGCTGTGCGAGTCGGTCCATCCAGCCTGCTTTCCCATAGGTGACCCCACCGGCCCGCCTCAAAACGAGGATTGGCAGGCTGCGGTGGCTTGGCTCACGCTCGCCTAAGGAGGAAAGATGAGCTGCTGGAGCCATGTCGCATCCGCCTCAGTGGGATGGCGAGTTGTGGCAGCCGACCTCCAAATCCTTGGAACCGTCCCAGTGGGGCCCAATGGCCAAATTACCTAGGTGCCCTTGTCGGGGGTTCAAATATCCTTCTATAACAGCAGAGTTACGCTGTTGGCAGACCCAATTAAGTTGTACATAACAATTAAGGACAACGAAGGTCGGCATATTAATGCCATTTTTAGAAAATTATAAATAGACCCAAGGGTTTACCTCAGAAGGCATGCTCACTTGTCTTCTAGTCTTCTAGCGCTTTTTGAGATTGCCTTTGCTCGGCTCTTAGCTAGGCAGGGGAAACGCTCTAAAGATTTTTCTGGTGTGCAGTGGGACCTCCGCTTTGAGCCCTTGGGTCAGTCCCCTTTTATTTTCCTTTGTCATTTTGCTCGCAGGAGAGAAGTTAGTGCGTGAACACCCCTTCCCCAAGGGTGAACTCCACAAGAGACCGAATTTTTGGTTTCAACAATTGTTCTTTAGCAAATTGAATTAAAATGTGTCGTGCAGCCATATGTGAAATCTAAAAGTCCCCTTCAATATTAAAATGGAAGAGAGAATTCCTTTAAGCGATGCCAATGGAGGTCAAGCATAGGAGCAATTCCCAATCAGGGAGAAATGGAAAGGAGCAGCTTTTTTAGCTATGTCATCTCGAGTGAACATAGAGAAAACATGACCATAAGTAGCTGGCACGAGGTGCCTAAGAGGGATGCCAAGAGGGGGAGGTGAAGCGGAGACCTTACAAACAATGTCGGCATAGGAAGGTCTGTCGCCCGTGCCGAGAACAGGAATGTTTTCCATCAGCAAACTATGTTGCGATCAAAATACAATATGAACTGTCCGCGATGCAAACCAACAGTCAGCAACCAACCAGAATGGAGCCGAACAAAATGCTAAACTTGCCCCAGCCGTCGCCCGCTCTCTCTACGCCTGCAAGGAAAAAAATTGAGCTATGCCCCTACGGCCAACAGGAGTGACAGGCACGGGGCTTCTCCCCTATGGCCAACACAAGTGACAACCACGGGGCTTCGCCCCTACGGCGAACATCGACAGTACCTCATGTGTGATAGTGCACGGGGGGGGGGGGGGGGGGGGGGGGGCGCACATCCCCCACACGACATTATCAAGGCCACCACATAGTCCCAACGTGACAGCCCTCCTGCTGTTCGCAAATCCCTGAATGATATAGTCCACTCATCGCTCATTTTTACGATGTGCACAAAAGTTTTTCATCGAAGGGGAGAATACATTTTTAATTGTAGTTAGAAGGCATTGTCTATAAGATCACATTTTTTAATAAAAGAAAAACACATAATTTTTAAATTCAGATTTTTTTAATAAAAAGGGGTAAAATCGAAAAGTGAATATTTTATCAAAAGGTGTTTTTCCACCCGCCCCGATCGTACCGTAATCTTGAATACATGTACGATGGCAGCGGACGGCTAATATCACGGTTTCTGAGCCTCTCTAAAATTTTCCTATACATACATATATATACATAAATTATTTATAAGAGAAGAAGAGTGTTTGTGTTAACATTTACTACTTCAATTTTGCCTCTTTTCTAATGTATACATGTCCAATATTCAAAAAATACAATCGGAATTGGTTCACAAACATTCATTATTTCAATTTGAATACATCAAGAATTTCTTCAGCACTCAGGGAGGTTCTGAGCCCCTTATTATAGAAGCCTTATGTGTCTGTATGATTCTTTATATATATTTTGTGTTAGGCGATGCTTTTTATTACCAATTAATAAATGCCACATGGATAAGGATGCGAGAGAATAAGAAGTGAATGTACCAGTCAACATACATGAATGTGATATAAAAGCAATTAGGAGAAAATTAAGAACAACCGCCAACTGTTCATTATTTTTTGTAAGGTGCGGAATCTATTTTATCCAAGTTCTATAAGAAAAAGTAAAAACAGAGAGAAATATTATGCAAATAGTCATGAGGTATGCTAGATTTTCCCTCCATGGCATGTTTGCTTCACCCAAGCTGCTAGGCCCTGTAGGGATTGCCTTCCTTCCCTCCCGTGGCTTTAAAGACTCATCAATACAAAGAGAAGAAACCGAAAACATAATAAAGAAAACCATGCCCCACGCACACAGTAACCCCCCCAACACGACCCTCTACCAATAGGACGGACTCAATAAATAAATAATTGGCATAGACTTTACCCTCGCCTCTCCTAGCTTCATTCCTCTCTGTCCCTGCACTTCACAAAGAATCATTAATAAGCAAAAGTATAGTGAAGAATCATTAATAAGCAAAAGTATAGTGATATATATATATATATATATATATATATATATATATATATATATATATATATATATATATATATATATATATATATATATATATATATATGAACAAATAAGAGAACCGCGCAGAAGGTGATATGAGTGCAGGGAGTACAAACAGTAGCGGAGGGGCCGGAGGAAGTGGCGAAGGATACGGAGGAGCTGGCGGGTCCAGTGGCGCCGGAGGCGGGCCCTGTGGCGCTTGCAAGTTTCTCCGAAGAAAGTGTGTGACCGGCTGCATCTTCGCGCCTTATTTCGACTCTGAGCAGGGCGCGGCACACTTCGCGGCCGTGCACAAGGTCTTTGGCGCTAGCAACGTGTCGAAGCTCCTCATCCACATCCCAGAGAGTAAGCGGCTCGATGCCGTCGTCACCATCTGCTACGAGGCGCAGTCACGTCTGCGCGACCCTGTCTATGGCTGCGTCGCCCATATCTTCGCCCTGCAGCAACAGGTCAGTACTGAAAGAAGCTTTTGATGCAATTGAGTATTTGCGTTATTTACTTATTGAAGTTTGACGAGGAAATAGACATGAAATAAATCATATATTAATACAGTATGTTTCATTTGCGTGGTTCTAAAACTATAAATATGTAGAGAGAGAGACAGAGAGAGATAGAGAGAGAGAGAGCGACTGATTGATACTGTTCTGAAGAGAATGTTGATTTAAGCGTCACTCTTCCGATCCCCCATCTGCAGGTTTTATATTCCTTGATATCTCTAAACACACAATCCATTTGCACTTTTCACCACAACTGAATATCTGTTCTTGCAACCATTAAAAGAGACACTATTAAATGAGAAGCACAATCTGAACAGTCAGATACATGTACCTGGAAGATTGACCATCAGTTTTAATAACCAAAGCATCGGAAACTTCTCCAATTCTCCTTATTTAATTTCACTGTCTTAATGTGACTTAATTGCAATAGTACGTTTGAGCATCTATAAATATGTAATGGCTGTTATCAGAAATATATGAACAAGAACCATCTTACTCTAATGTCTTTTGTCTTTTTCCCAATTGTTTTTTACTTTGATCGTTTCACACTGGTATCAGAGGGAGGTTTATTAAATGAGAAGCACAATCTGAACAGTCAGATACATGTACCTGGAAGATTGACCATCAGTTTTAATAACCAAAGCATCGGAAACTTCTCCAATTCTCCTTATTTAATTTCACTGTCTTAATGTGACTTAATTGCAATAGTACGTTTGAGCATCTATAAATATGTAATGGCTGTTATCAGAAATATATGAACAAGAACCATCTTACTCTAATGTCTTTTGTCTTTTTCCCAATTGTTTTTTACTTTGATCGTTTCACACTGGTATCAGAGCTAATGGTGTAATCCTTGATCTTTCTCATCCACCATGGCGTCATCATCTACCTCCCACTCCTTCTCTCAGCCCTCTGTCCCAGTTTTTACTGGTGACATGTATGATTTTTGGAGTGTCAAAATGAGGACACTTCTCGACTCACATGACCTCTGGGACATAGTGACCGCCGGCGTTCCCACCTCCACAGCGGCTGCAGATGGAACTCCCACACAGCCAAGCAAAGAAGAGAGGATGAAGAACTCACGAGCGCTTCTCTTAATCCAACAGAGCGTGTCTGATGAGATTTTTCCCCGTATTATGGGCACTACCTCTGCTAAGGAGGCATGGGATATCCTAAAAGAAGAGTTTGTTGGGTCTGAGAAAATTATATCCATCAAACTCCAAACCATGTGGAGAGAATTTGAAAACCTTCATATGAAGCCCGGTGAGAGTGTTAAAAGTCTCTTTGGAAGGACAAACACTCTCATCAACCAAATGCGGGTTATGGGGGAAGATATTGAGGATTCAAAAGTGGTTCTCAAAATCCTCAGATGCCTCACCTTCAACTTCAACTCTGCTGTCTTTGCTATTGAAGAAGCAAGGAACCTCAAGACCTTAACTCTGGTTGAACTTCAAGGGTCCCTCATGGCCTATGAAGAACGTCTCAAAATGGATCCAGGAGCATGGAAACTGCTTTCCAAACCAAGCTGCTGCTACACACGAAAGATAACTCACGCAAACACATGACTCCTTCCAACAATTCCAACCTGGCAAGGCCCTCTTCCCCTTGGAAGCATTCCTCTAGGGGGAGGGGGAGAGGAACACCATCAACAACTCGTCAAGAAAAAGGTGACCTTTTTTGTTCCCTCTGCAAACGAACTAATCACGAGTTAAAAGATTGCTTTTTTAAATGTAAACGGTGCAAGAAAGGAGTCCACTTTGACAAAGATTGCTGGTTTAATCAAAAGGAAGAAGCAAATGTTTGTGAGAAGAATGATCCAACCAATAAGGGAGAACCACAAGAGCAGCAAACAGAGAGACTATTTGTCCTCTGTTTTCAAGCTGAAACAAAAAATTGTTGTGATTGGATCATTGATAGCGGGTGCTCCAATCATATGTGTCACTCTCAATCCTTCTTCTCCATCATTGACACTTCATTCAAATCTGAGGTGTACTTGGGTGACGGCACAGCCAAGAAAATTGTTGGCAAAGGAACTGTTGAAATTCTAACCGACAGTGGCGACTTAAAGCTCATCCATGATGTCCTACTTGTTCCTGATCTGGCTCAAAACCTACTGAGCGTGGGCCAACTTATCAAAAGAGGTTTCTCTGTTACTTTTCAAAATAATTTCTGCAACATTTCTGATACGCCCTCAGGTGCTCCCATTGCCTCAGCCCAAATGTCTTCTAATCAGACATTCTCCATCAAATTGATGCCAGCTCGTCACAAGGCCCTCACCTGCAAACAGGGTTGCCTTAATAATAATATTTTATGGCATCACAGGTTGGGCCACCTTCATTGGGAAGGAATTCAGAAAATGATTAATCAACAACTTGTCCTTGGCCTACCACAGTTGAAGATGCAGAAAGAGTTCTGTGTGGAGTGCACCACTGCAAAATCTCATCGACTCCCATTTCCTCAACAATCTACCATTCAGAGTCGTCGACCATTAGAACTCCTGCATGCTGATCTGTGGGGGCCCGCACCATGTGAATCCATTGGAGGAATGAGGTACTTTCTCCTTATAGTTGATGACCACACACGTTTCATGTGGATCTTCTTCCTCTCACAAAAAGGTGAAACCTTTGACAATTTCAAAAATTTTAAAACCCAAGTTGAGAAGCAACATGGCTATCCTATCTCTGCTCTCAGAACTGACAGAGGGGGAGAATTCTTATCAAAATCCTTCTCTCAGTTTTGTCTAGAGCAGGGGATCCGAAGGAATCTCACTGCTCCACGCTCCCCCCAGCAGAATGGAGTGGTTGAACGCAGGAACAGAACTATTGTCGAGATGGCTAGAGCCATGATGTACACCACCAACATACCTAAAAAGTTTTGGGCCGAAGCTTTTAATACAGTCGTGTACCTGTTGAATAGGAGCCACACTAACTCCTTATCTTTTTCCACACCTTATGAGGCTCTCTATCACAAAAAACCAAACTTACAACACTTGAAGACCTTTGGCTGTATAGCATATCCTTTAAAAGAACAAGCAGATAAATTGGAGCCCAAAGCAGAGCAGTACATCTTCATTGGATATTGCAGCAATTCAAAGGCTTACCGGCTATTTGATCCAATTCGCAACAAACTTCTTATCTCAAGGGATGTCATCTTCAATGAGTCTCAGGGATGGCCTTGGGAAGAAGCCTCTTCATATACTCCAAGCAGTTTTTCTCCCGGGGTTGAGTCATGGTTTCCCATTGACTCCCTCCAACCGGAAAATGAAGCTCCTCCAGCCATTGAAGCTCCTCCAGTAATTGAAGGTCCTCCAGCTATTGAAGCTACTCCAGCAAATGAAGCATTTCCTGAAATTGAAGATGATCCTGAAAGTCCAACTTCATCATTAACTCAAAAGATGAAATCCCTTGAAGATATCTATCGATCCTGCAACCTTGCAGCACTTCCTGCTGTGCCAACCTCCTATGAAGATGCAGCCAGACTGCCTGAATGGGTCCAGGCAATGAAAGAAGAAATTGAGATGGTTAATAAAAATAAAACCTGGTACCTTACTCATTGCCCTCCTCATCATCAAGTCATCGGGCTCAAGTGGGTGTATAAAATAAAAACTGACGAAGAAGGGAAAATCATTAGGTATAAGGCTCGAATCGTCGCCAAAGGTTTCTCCCAGATCCCTGGTAGAGATTATGAAGAAACGTATGCCCCCGTAGCTCGAATGGAGACAATTCGAATGCTTATTGCCACTGCTGTCCACCATCGTTACTCCATCCATCAAATGGACGTAAAATCAGCGTTTTTAAACGGGATCATCACGGAGGAAATCTATGTCCAACAACCTCAGGGCTTTGAGGTTTCTGGAGAAGAGAACAAGGTGTATCGGCTCTTAAAGGCTCTTTACGGACTAAAGCAGGCTCCGCGCGCCTGGAATAGCAACATCGACTCGCATCTCATCAGATCTGGCTTCGAGCGCTGCCCGGTAGAACCAACTCTCTATACTAAAAGGATTCATGGTGAAATCATCATTCTACTTCTCTACGTAGATGATTTGATTATCACTGGATCTTCATCTGAGATGCTGAAAGAATTGAAGATGAACCTAAAGCAACAATATGAGATGACTGATCTTGGACTTATGAAGTTTTTCCTCGGCATCCAAGTTATTCAACAGCCGGATTATTTTTTCCTATCACAGGAAAAGTATGCTAGGGATTTGCTTGTCAAATTCCAACTTAATGGGGCTAATCCATCTGCATCTCCCATGGCCACCAGTGACAAATTGGCAAAGCGAAAAGAAGAGGAAGAAAAATGCAATGCAGAGACTTACAGATCCCTCATTGGATCACTCATATACCTCACAAAAACTAGACCTGATCTTGAGTATGCCGTTAATGTTCTTTCTCGCTTTGTTGCGGACCCTGGCAAGCAACACTTTGCTGCTGCTAAACGCGTGCTAAGATATATTCAAGGCACTCTCTCATACGGCCTATGCTACCAGCATCATCCAAATAATAACATTACCGGGTACTGTGACTCCGACTGGGGAGGATGCATCGACGACCGTAAGAGTACCAGCGGTTATCTGTTCTTCCTCGGCATCAACCCGATATCCTGGAGCTCAAGGAAACAACAGACAACTGCTCTATCCTCAACCGAGGCAGAGTACATGGCGCTAACTGCGGCTGGGTGTGAAGGGCTCTGGCTTGAAGAAGCCCTAAAGTCTATGAAGAAGAAGGAAGAGAAAGATTCTGCGTCGGCCCTGATTTTAAAGTGCGACAACATCTCAGCCATTTCTCTCGCTAAGAACCCGGTCTTCCACAACCGCAGTAAGCATATCGAGCTGCGCTACCATTTTATCCGGGAACTCGTCGACAAGAAGAAGATCGAGCTCCACTTCTGTCGGACTGAGGAACAGCTAGCTGATATTATGACCAAAGCTCTTCCTCGCCTTCGTTTTACTGAACTCCGAACATTGATGGCAGTCAGATCCCGTCCAGCTTGAGGGAGGGTATTAAATGAGAAGCACAATCTGAACAGTCAGATACATGTACCTGGAAGATTGACCATCAGTTTTAATAACCAAAGCATCGGAAACTTCTCCAATTCTCCTTATTTAATTTCACTGTCTTAATGTGACTTAATTGCAATAGTACGTTTGAGCATCTATAAATATGTAATGGCTGTTATCAGAAATATATGAACAAGAACCATCTTACTCTAATGTCTTTTGTCTTTTTCCCAATTGTTTTTTACTTTGATCGTTTCACAGACACCGTTCTACAGCATAACTCTAATAAATATATATACTTATTAGGTTATGGTCTATCTATATATATATATATATATATATATATATATATATATATATATATATATATATATATATATATATATATTATCTAGACAAAATACTCATTTCAGTCCCTAACCTCTAACACCTTTAATATTTCAGTCCCAAACTTTTTAATTTGAATAAATCAGTCCCAAATCTTTAAAGTACTTTTTATTATAGTCCTTTTTTAACATCAGCCCCTTAAAACTAACTAAAAATGGTCAAAAGACAATTAAAATTACAAAAATTAGAAACCATTAATATCGTACAACTATTAATACCCGGCCACAATATTTATATTTCCAGTAGCATTGCTTCATGATTCCAGTGACATTCCAGTAGCATTGATTCATGATCTCTGAAACTAACAGTCCAATTGAAATCAAGAATTTCAAAAAACAGTATAATTGATTGATATATCCGAAAAACTCAAGAACTTTAAAAACACTTGAATTCTTTGCAAAACATGCCAATGGAATAACACTGGATACCATCCAATACAAACTTATGTTGCAGTATTTATGTGATCGATTGGAACCTCTTGTTTCTTGTGAGCTCGTTAAAGCATATCTTGATTTTATGCTCAAAGCACAGATCTCAAAAACCAAAAATTGCGGAAACCCTAAATATAACAAATACCTGCTGAAATCGCCGCCTCGGTGGGAAGCGGTATTGCCTGGAATCGTAGCCCCTGGGGTGGTATAGACCCTTCGCCGAGTCCAGGCGTGGAGTCGTCCCTGGAGAAGACACCGTCTGGTTCGTCCGTGGAGTGTCGCGGTGAAGTGTGGTGAATGAGTTCTGGCGTGGAAAGGAGAGGAAAAGAAATGATGCGGATGGAAAGGGTTTTGCAATTTATTTTAGGACTAAAATGTTAAAAATTGAAAAGTTGGGGACTAATTTACTCAAAATAAAAAGTTAGGGACTTAAATGTTTAAAAAACTAAATGTTGAGGACTAAAATATGTATTTATGTAAAGGTTTGGGACTAATTTACTCAAACTATAAAGTTTAGGACTGAAATATTAAAGGTCTTAAACATTAGGGACTGAAATGAGTATTTTGCCTATTATCTATATATATATAATTCCATTGTTAATGCTTGTCATTTAGCAAGATTTTATGCGAGAATATATATATATATATATATATATATATATATATATATATATATATATATATATATATATAAATATTACATATTCTGAACAAATTTTCCTTGCATTGTATTGATCATAAATCACTCTCTCCCTCTCTCTCTGTGTCTCTCTCAAGAGCAAATAACTGACATGCAGAGAAATTCAGGTTGTGAGTCTCCAGGCCGAGCTTTCCTACCTGCAGGCTCACCTTGCCACACTGGAACTACCCATGCCTCCACCGCCACCCCCGCCGGTACTCCCCCAACCAAACGCATTCTTAATGCCAGACATCCACTCATCAGCCAATCTGCCATCTCATTCCTCCATCGACCTTTCTTCTCTCTTCGACCCGCAACTACAAACGCAGCAACCTCCACAGCAGAATTTTTCCGTGGAGATCCGGCTCCCGCAGCAGCCCGGGGGATGTGCGATGAGACAAGTGGCAGAGAGATCCGGTAGCCACGACGGAGATGACCTTCATGCTCTAGCCAGGGAGCTGATCGAACGGAACCGATCATCCCCATCACACGCCCCATCAACGGCGCCCAAGCAGCCTTAGGCTCCGTTTGGGGGGACTTATTTTCACCGGTCAAGCGGTTACGATCGCATGAACCGGACCTTAATTAAGGTCCGGTTCATGCGATCGTAACCGCTTGACCGGTGAAAATAAGTCCCCCCAAACGGAGCCTTAGTTAACAAATGGCATTTGCATAAGTTAGCATATATCTCTTCGGAGTAAATCGCTACATGTATCTTTTTATCATTAGCATTAATTTAGTTGGTAACTAATTAACTTTTCTACTGCGCCTAAAAACGTTTTTATTTTTATTTTTATTTAACTTTTATCCCATGATCCCATGAATTACAAGAATTAATAATGGCATTATTGTTATATCATTGCCTCTTCTCTTTTAACTTGGGTAAAACTTACTGTCAGCCTGTTCATTGTAAGGAATCTCTCATTGTAAAGCCCTGTAGTGGGTAACTTTTTAAGAGTACTTGGCAATTGCATGTTAATAGATTGGGGGAATGATGGTAATAGACAGCATCAATCATTTGCGCTTTGAAGGAGTAAAAGAGATTATGTTGACCGTGACATGTTTCAATGAGTTTCCCTTCGCTCCTTATATTCAGGATTCATGTTCTTCTAGCTGCTGGCGTGATGAAGGCAAGTAGGGCCGACATATGATCTATTTATTTATTTATTTCTAGGCTTCCATGTTTCCTAGCTTCTTCCCTCTTTTGATTGGAAGTAAGTTTTAAAAAAAGGCATTAAGTCTATCGAGCGCTGCTGAAACAGTGTATTAGCTAATCAAGGATGGCTCCTGCAACAGTGCAACCTGCTCTAGCTAGCGTTGGGGCACGGTGACGGTGTTGCTGCACTCTGCTTCTCCGGCAATGTAAATTATTTGGGGTCGACCACAAGACTTTCGACTTCCGCAGGATCTTTGTGTTAAAAGCAAAGTGACACGAAACAGTGCAAAACAATATCTTAATAATGAAGACATACATTCTTAGTTTTGCAAAGTTCTCAAATATTTATTTGACTCAGCTACCACTTACAGGACACCACTCCACCTAGTTTTGTTTTCAGGGTGTGAAATATTTCGGTGTTTAACGGCTTTGTGAAAATATCTGTCATCCGGTCTTTTGATTTGCAATAGATCAGCTCCATGTACAATGTTGGTTTTCACTTCCTCTCAAATAAAATGACATTTCATATCGATGTGCTCGTTACAGTTATGTGACAATTAAACTTTGTAAACTAAATAGCGCCCTTGTTATCAACATAAATCGTTATCGTTTTTTTCTGATGAAGCTTAACTGGTAGGGTTTTCCACCAAATAGATAGGCACGTGAATTGCCGCAACATGTTCGGCTTCACGGGTGGAGAGCGTGATGACAGTCTGCTTCTTTGATCAGCAATCACCACACAGTAGTGCTAGTGCACGGACATGAAAATATTGTTGTCAAAATGAAATGCATATCCCGTTTTGATTTGAGGGTCATTGATGTCACCTTCAAATTCACTATCCCAATAACCAAACAATTGTGTCTTGTGTGAGACTATAGTACAAGACATGAATCTAATGTATCTTTAATATATCATAAAATTAATTTTGCATATATAAAATAATCTTGCTTTAGTAGCTTCTGTAAGATTCTCCTCTCTTGAATTTGGCGCAGTCGAGGGGAATCTTGTGCCCAAAGCAGCTGCCACACAGTAGTGTTAGTATACGGACTAACCCCTACTACATGCATCCACCCTATAAGGCAAAATATGAAAGGGTGAACTGTTGTGACTTAAACCTCTAAGAATTCTCTAGAAGGGGTGAATTGAGATTTAAAATTATTTGTTAACAAACTATTACTATGTTCAATCAATCTCAGATTAGCATCCACAATCAAAACCACAATAAAATAAATATACGTAGAAATAAGTGCAGAAAATGAAACCGACAACAACAAAAATTGGCAAGCACATAAGATACAGAGCTATAATGGTTCCGCAAAATCTGCATACATACACTCTTCCAACACCTTTGTAGGAATTTACTATTCTAGTTCTTGGGTCTTTTGATAAGGAGACTCTCAGAACAAATAATTTACTTTTTTGTTAAGGAGATTCTCAGAATAATGTCCAGATTTTTTGATAAGAAGATCTTGAACCAACGGCTGAGTATTTTGATAAGGAGACTCTCTGAATCAAGACTGAATCCTTTGAAGAGTTATTCTTAAAAGTCTTTGCTCAATTATGGAGTGAGATTGAGACTGAGAGAGAAAAAGAAGAAGATTAGTCTTTTATGATGATTCCTTCTTTAGCAAAAATATAAAAACTATTTGCACTAAGTGTACTGAATCCTTTTGATGAATGAATCTTTACAAGAAAAAGGTGAAAGGATTATAAGCCCTTTTGATCTTCTTGTCTTTCAGAGTATTCTTAGATATTCTTGTCTTTCAGAGTATTCTTAGATCTTCTATTGTTGCAGCAAAGAGAAGAAGGAGATGAAGTATCTGCAGTTGTCAATCTGAATGCTCTGTGTATTCTGTTCTATGTTGTGTGTGTTCACTTGTTGAAATTCAAGTACTTCAATCCTTATGCAATTTTAAATTTTACTCAATAAGAAATTATATTTCGAAGGAATAAAATAATATCCTTCTATCTTTACCTTCATGTATTACATCGACCTCTTCAAAAATCTTTCATATATATATCTTCAAAATTTCTGTAGAGAATTCTTCGCTTAATACCTCTTCAAATTGCTTTGAGGATTCAATAAAATTCCATAATAATCATCTTAAAATAACTCTGGATAGATCCTCTGAATTTTCCATTTTGGACTGAATTCGATGCTACATCGACTTCTAGTAGAGAGTGCATCGAGATCTGCTTTAAAAAATGAGCTCTATCGACTTGGCCAAATATTTGACATTGCGTTGATATCATATAGACGTGGGTATCGTCTTTTGCTTTGGAAGAGCGTCGACTAGACATTTGATGTACTGCTAACATCCAGTCGAAGTTATGTCGACTTTCATTCTTCGTGGCGTCGACTACTAGTTGATGCATAATTGCTTTAGATGATTATCTTCCTATATTAAGTTTGTATTTCTCATGCCTGTGACTTGGCTGACTTCTTAGGGCATCTATGAATAATTTACCCTCTCTATAAATATGAGTAATAATCCTTGGGATTAAAATTACTTATAACTAATTTGTTAAGTTAAATTAATAGGAATTTTCCAAACAATTTCCCTTTATTTAGCTTAATAAATTTTACAAGACATTCAATGTGCTTTTACAGAATGATGAAATAAATAAAACAAACAATTTACAGTATTGACATATAAAAAAGCAAAGCATGAGCAGAAAACTCAAAACTTTTAACAATTGAGTAACTTATATTTCTAGGATAGAATTTATATAAAATTATCTCATCAAGAATTTTGTAAAGATTAAATCATAAATTAGTCTAGAGCTTTGCAAATTAAATATTTAAAATACCCTTAGGTATCCTCCTCAGCTTTTGAATACCTCTTCTTAGGAGCAAAAATGTTTACTCTCCTTATTCTTAGTCTTTCTTTTTTTTGTATAATGAACTACTGGATGTTGTTTCTCATTTGCATCTTGAGACTCCCATTGAGCTTGTGAAGCAACTTTGTCAGCATTCTTTGATACATCCAAAGAATTTTCAGCATTAACAATGCTAGTGTTTCCAAGGTGATAGCAAAGAAATCAAGCAGTTAGTCTCACTGCCAATATGATATGAGAATATAGGGTCGCACATAAGAGTGTTTGGAGAAATTAAAAGATATATTGAGTTGGCCCCACTCATAAGGGATATGTTAAAGGGACCAAATCTATAACATAAAGGATACATATGGGTTGCGTCAAGTGTATATCGACTCACGTCGAGTGCCTATCAACGCACATCGACTTGATGTCGACCGAGCCAAGCTCAATGTTGAAGCCAGTTCATTATCGACGCTATGTCGAGTAGAAATTGACGCAATGCTGAGTTCTACTTTACGCAGGTACGTCGACTGCGTGTCCGCGCAGTTGCGTCAAATGTCGTTACATGCATCTCAACGTTGTGTCAGGTTCTTATCAACGCACGTCGAGTGCATGTCGATGCTTGTCGACGCATGTTGAGTTTTGGAAGATTTTTATGGAGTGTTTTGTCTATGGGATATAAATAGACTTGGAAAAGGCTTTTTAGGTAACTACCAGTGCGTGCCTTTGAAGCCATCACTATCCCTAGATCCTGTCGTGACTTCACCTTGTCACCGCCTTTCCTAGAGAAAACTTAGCAGTTTGTGGAGAAGCATAGTGCATTCTTTTCTCCATACCAAATCTTGTTCGACAAGATCTTAGTGTTATCCTTAACTCGTGTGGATACCTATAGAGTTGCAGATCTATTTCTATATAGACTCAACCTTCTGGAGCATCTTTGTTGATTATTGACTCAATCCATCTAAGGTATATTGCAATCTCTTTTAGGTTTAACTTCTTGATCAATGTTTCATTGCAAGATCCAGTTTCTATTTAGGGTTTCTTGAACTTTATTCCGATGCGCACATAAAATGTGTTGTTCCACTTCTGTACAAGAAACTCAATAGTGATATCAGAGCAAGATTTTACAATGAACATTACTTCAAAAGTTTGTATAATCCAGTGCGTGTAAATTTGGAGATTTAGAAGTGTCCTAAATGCCTAGATTTATTCCTAAAGTATCAGGGGTGCAACCCCTTTGAACCCCTCTAGGAAAGCTTGTGATTTTGTAGTGTTTTTCTGTTTTTGGGAAAGATTTCTTCTTATCAGTAACCATCCCTCTGAATGGATTTTGAAATAAAATGTTTTAGATTTTGAATCTGACAATGAGAGACGAGGTTATCTACTTGCATAAGTTGAGTTGTTTTGCCTATGTCCAATTAATGAAGATGTTGCTATTGCGGCCATCATTGATCCCCGTCTGAGAGAGTTCGTGGATTGGGACGATCGTTGCCGCAAAGCTCGAGGATGGGATTCTACCACGACGCCCTTCGCCATCGCCGCAACATGTTTTGTACGACGTCCGCCGCCGCCACTAAATATAATATATAATTATAAAATAAATAATTATAATTATATATTTTATCAAATTATTATTTTAGCAATTTTTTTAGCAATTTTATTTCATGCATTTAATTAATGTAGTTTAATTCATGTATGATGGGTAATTACAACCATCTAGTATTTTATTTCATGCAAGTACTATTTTTTTTTATGACGAGTGCATATAACCATCATGAGTCTATTTTATTTTTCAAGGGTGGAGATTGAGTGGTGTAGGTTATATATAGCCATGTATTGTATAATTTTGATTAGATGAAGAAGAAGAATAAGAAAATTTGAAAACCTAAAATTGGTTTCCCTCCTCCTCCTCCAAGGCGAATTTCGGCCTCCCTCACCTTCTTTCTCTCTTGGCCGCCGTCCACTTTCTTTCCCCTCTCCTTCTCCTCCTCCCATCTCCCTTGTATTCGGCCTCCTCCTCTACCTCTCCTTTTCTACCCCAAGGACTCTAGGCCACCCTTTTCCCACAACCAAACCTGGGCCTCTCTCTCTCCAAGCCACCGGCCACCACAACCCCCTTAGGGTTCAGCCTACCCCAAGCCGCCACCTATCTTTATCCCCCTCAACTCTCGACCACCCTCCAGAACCATCCAAATCCGACCAGCCCCTCCTCACCAAACCCGACCAAGCATATCTCCTCTCCTTGGCAATTTATCCACCACCTTTTCTTCTCTCCTATTCCAAGATATTTGGCCATCAAGTTTTCCCTCTCCTAGGGTTTTGCAAAGGAAGAACGGCTAGCGATTTCATCATTTAGCACAGATCCGTGGTTTCGCATGGAAATAGATCCAACCACCATCATCGTGTGATTCCTCCACTCCTCTTTGTGGACGTATTTTTCTTGGGCTTTGGGTAACGCATCCTAAATCAACTCTTTGTTTGTTTCTTCTACAATTTGTGAGATTTGGTGGAATTATAAGGCTTGTGTTTTGTCGTGATTTATATTGAAATAGTGCTTAATTTAAATCTGAAATTTAAAGCATTAATTACCCGAATATTTTCGTATAATTTGGAGCGGGTAGATCTCATGAACACTATAAGAAATCTGGCTCTTCACCCTTGATTTCAAGAGATTTGGTATACCCTCATATTAATTATTTTTGAGATTGGTTTGGAGTTTATTTTCAATCATTATTTTAGTCTGGATTCTATCGTATTGGTTTGTGATTTGCTAGCGAATAATTTCATTTGGAATTGCTAATTGTCCTGATCGGGTAGGTCATCTTTACTTGAGTGAATAGTGGCATATAGTCATTTTTCCAATCTTTATAAGGGGTGGCGACCCTTTGCGTTGTGCATTGCTATATTGTAGGAATCATCGTAATTATTAGTTTAGAGAAATATTGCTCACTACATATTTTAATTTAATTACCGAACCTAAGAACGCATGTTTAACCTGTAGAAACCATGGGCCTGCATCAATTTTGTATCAGAGGGAGGTTCACATCAATTTCCTAATTGGCACCCTCCCCCTTTTATTATTTCGCAGACACACACTTGCATGTTTCTATGTCAAAATAATAATAAAAAAAATTAGTTTTGGTCTGCCAATAGCAACCAAAAATTCTCAGTTTTTCTCAAAATTTTAAAAAAAAATTTCTGGAAATTCTCCATCATTTTATTGGTATGAAATCAAAAAATATTTTATTTTTATTAACTCATTATAAATTTTTAATTTTTGGTCTGAAAATAGCGGCCTAAATTTTTTATTTTCCTTCAAAAAAATCAATTTTTTTTAATAATCTCCATATTACTTTCATCCAAAAAATCAAAAAAAATATTTTATTACCATAGTTGATAAGCGGGAACAATTTCATTTTTCCTAGAGTTTAGTGGGTTAGGTTCATTTTTCATTGCATGTGCACAAGAATCGGACCGAGTTTTCTCTCTAGTTCTCACTATATGGCTTATGACATTCACATTTCTCTTTTAGACTATTGGTATGATAAATCTATGGTTAAACACACCCTATCCTTGCCTTCATACCATAGGAATATCAACCGTCCCAACGCTTATCCTCCTATCAGAATTGAGGCACCTACTTATGATGGTTTATGGTGTCCCCAAGTTTTCCTAGACTGGGTTAAGGAAATAGAGTGCTACTTTGAGTGGTACAAATCGATTGACGTGGATAAGGTGCGAGTGGCGAGAATGAAGTTGTTTTGTAGAGATAAGATATTCTGGATTAATGCGGAACGACGTCTGAGAACTGATAATGGTAGATAACTTATTGGTTGGGCAGACATGAATGCCATACTGACATAACATTACGTCCCTACGTACCATCGTACGTAAATGTCAGATGACTTGGCTACCCTTAAACAAGGGAATAAGTCGGTCTCTGAGTATATGAGTCTTCTTAAGGACTTTATGGTTAGGTGTGGTGTGAAGGAGATGCCAGAGCTCACCATCTCTAGGTTTTGTAAGGGGTTAAACCCCGACATCTAGGGTAAATTATTGCGTTATGGTCACACCAACCTAAACACCACTTTTAATACTGCATTGGATATCGAGAAGAACAACGTTTATAAGAATAAGACTCGCTCGTTTTAGAAGGGAGATCCCGTCTTAGGACCACCACCAACTCTTAGGGAAATCATTTCTAATAGGTCTTATGTTTTGGACACCAAAAATGTTACTACTAGGGTATTGCCTCTGTTAGCCTCGATGACTGAGCCTCCTAAGATTGTGATTGAAACCAATGAGGATTCTGATGTAGATGTGGTATCTCTTGATTCTAAGGATGACCCCATAGGTGAGAGTATTCCAACATATACGTTATTGCCCGATGATTTTTATGATTCTGAAATTGAGGTAATACCTAGTGATTTGAAAGATTATGTTTAGGATGATGATATTCTGATCTGTGAGAGTATTCTGTTGCCTATTAGGTGCCCTACTAGCATTGTGTCTGTTCACCCTAGTATTGAGTGCCCTCTACAGGATACGATCCCCATAGTGTTAGAGCCTACGATTACACCAACTTAAATTGTATCTGAGTTATCTGAGGAGTCTGAAAGTGAGGATGTCCCTATTTTTATTGTGGATGAGCTACCATTTGAGGGAAGGGTATTTTTGGATGATTCGTTGGTTTTACAACCAGATGAGAGTTCTTCGATTTTGTCACTGGTGGGTGAAATCAATACCGATTCAGATTTTATCCCGGGTTTGATTTTATCGACCCTTCCCCCTATTTATTTGCCCACATTAGTTGACTTTTTAGGACGTCGAACCGGAAGACCTAGTTAGAGTTTTTGTGTCACACCCACTTTATTAGTTCCTACAATGGCATTGTATCAGCGTATAGATATCGCAATGTTGAGCGTACTAGTATTTGGACTTTTCACTACACCTCATAGACATGACTACACATAACTTTTGACAACTCATTTTTCTGCGTGTCCGACCACGGTTCCGTTCTTTACGATGAATAATTCTGATGATTTGGAAATTGTGCCTCTGGTTGTGGTGTCCCCTATACATACTTATATACCACACCCGGTCGCACATATTTACCCACCGCCTTTTGATGACCTTCATTTCCCCACATTAGTGACTATAGTTTGGTCCCTTGAGTTGTATCGCTCGCACATCTTTTCACATTTGGGAGCGTCCAACTCTATTTTTCATGATGAGCAGTTCTCCTTGGTATATCTTCATGCCAACTGTGAGTATTTAAAATATAAAATTAAAAATGCGAATTCGGAGCCCATTAAAATCATCTCTGATTATAAGGCTCCCGTGCCACCTGACTATACCCCCTATCCTCGTCATTTGGTTCTAGTCATGTAGCACATGCATTCTCTCCTCATGTATCATGGACGTTAGTGTTTCATTTTAAGTTATGTCGTACGCACTTCCACTCCTTTCTGAGACCGTCTGACGGTAGATTTAGTTATTTGGGTTTAGACTGGTCAGTCCCCGAGAGGATGCCTTTTTGGCTCCGTTAATAAATTAATAAGTAGGAACGCCGACCCATCCATGATTATGAAGAACGTCGGATTTCATGATTTTAATTTAGATTTTTGTATAGCACAGGGTGTTTCACTTTATTTCAAGTTTTCAGACAGTTTACTGTACGTCTCCGTTCCACCTGAGTGGCTTTCTCCATCATTTCTTCCTACCACTAAATATTCTCTTGGGTTTGGGAGTGTTGGTGTTGTCGTATCTAATTTCCATGTGGACTCCTTGGTTCTTGAACTGGATGGTAAGATTCAAGTTAATTTTCTTTTGCCTGACACCATTTCAAGTTTTGCTGTTTCTACACCAGACAGGTTCTTAGTGCTATGGGATGTTCATGCTATTACGACACGGATTGTGGGGCAAGATTTTCCCCATGTTGCAGCTTCTTTTGACTATTTCCCCCTCACGGGCCACTCATCGGTAATGAGTAATTTTGAGTGGGGGAGGATTGATGGAGATGTTGCTGTTGCGGCAGCCATTGATCCCCGTCTGAGAGAGTTCGTGAATTCGGACGATCATTGCTGCAAGCTCGAGGATGGGATTCTACCATGACGCCCTTTGCCATCGCCGCGACATGTTTTGCACGACGTCCGCCGCTGCCACTAAATAAAACATATAATTATAAATTAAATAATTATAATTATATATTTTATCAAATTATTATTTTAGTACTTTTTATTTTTTGCAATTTTATTTCATGCATTTAATTAATGTAGTTTAATTCATGTATGATGGGTGATTATAACCATCTAGTATTTTATCTCATGCAAGTACTATTTTATTTCTTTCATGATGGGTACATATAACCATCATAAGTCTATTTTATTTTTCAAGGGTGGAGATTGAGTGGTGTTGGCTATATATAGCCATATATTGTATCATTTTGATTAGATGAAGAAGAATAAGAAAATTTAAAAACCTAAAATTTGTTTCCCTCCTCCTCCTCTAAGGCAAATTTCGACCTCCCTCTTCTTCTTTCTCTCTTGGCCGCCAGCCATAAATTTCCCCTCTCCTTCTCCTCCTCCCCTCTCAATTGTATTCGGCCTCCTCCTCTTCCTCTAGTCTTCTACCCCAAGGACTCTCGGCCACCCTTTTCCCATAACCAAACCCGGGCCTCTCTCCCTCCAAGCCACCTGCCACCACCACCCCCTTAGGGTTCGGCCTACCCCAAGCCGCCACCTTCTTTATCCCCCTCAACTCTCGTCCACCCTCCACCACCATACAAATCTGACCACCCCCTCGTCACCAAACCCGACCAAGCATATCTCCTCTCCTTGGCAATTTATCCTCCACCTTTCCTCTCTCCTATTCTAAGATATTTGGCCATCAAGGTTTCCATCTCCTAGGGTTTTGCAAAGGAAGAACGGCTTGCGATTTCATCATTCGGCATGGGTCTGTGAACTCGCATGGAAATAGATCCAACCACCATCATTGTGTGATTCCTCCACTCCTCTTTGTGTACGAATTTTTCGTAGGTTTTGGGTAACGCATTCTAAACAAACCCTTTTTGTGTTTCTTCTACAATTTGTGAGATTTTGTGGAATTAGAAGGCTAGTGTTTTGTCCCGATTTATATTGAAATAGTGCTTAATTTAAATTTGAAATTTAAAGCGTTAATTACCCGAATATTTTCGTATAATTTGGAGCGGGTAGATCTCGTGAAGACTAGAAGAAATCGGGCTCTTCACCCTTGATTTCCCCTTGAGTTCAAGAGATTTTGTATGCCCTCATATTAATTATTTTCGGGATTGGTTTGGACTTTATTTTGAATCGTTATTTTCGTCCGGATCGTCTCGTATTGGTTTGTGATTTGCTAGCGAATAATTTCATTTGGAATTGCTAATTGTCCGGATCGGGTAGATCCTATTTGCTTGAGCGAACAATGGCATATAATAATTTGTTCAATCTTTATAAGGGATGGCGACCCTTTGCATTATGCATTGCTATATTATAGGAATCATCATAATTATTAGTTTAGAGAAATATTGCTTGCTACGTATTTTAATTTAATTACCGAACATAAGAATGTGTGTTTAACCCGTAGAAACCATGGGCCTGCATCTCCAATGCATGTAAATCTAAAGATTTAGAATGTTTCTAGTCGATGATTTATTTTGTGCACATCTGGGATGTATTTTGACTATGAATGTTGTAATTTTGTGAATGTGCACAATAGTTAAGTATTAATCATGATTAAGTGTTAATTAATCATCTTAAAATTCCTTATCTAATATTAAGTATTTGGATGCCTTCCGATGGATGACACTCTTCCTACCTCGATCAATGAAGTGTGGGCTTGCCAAAGCTAGGTGCATTAATCTATCTTAGTATGGGTGTGAGCGGATAATTGTGATATCCCACTATCAATATTGGGTCCAACTTAACTAGGTGACCTCAAAGGTTGAGTGCTTAAAAGCATTGGGTTGACATGCACTATTTGATGGATGCGAATAAAGAGTTATTCACCAACCATATAAGAGTTGTATGATGATGCAATTGTCAAGCGTTGCCTACCTAAATAACCACACTATGGGTGATCAACCAAAGCTGACTTACGATGTTGGTGAAATACAAATCTTGTCCACTAGAGAGAAGCTCGCATAAACTCTTCTTATTGATATTCAGGGTTATTAATTAAATTAAAATAGTGGCAGTCTTTTAATTAAAATTCATATTAAAATAAAATGTATTTTGAAATATAGTACTAAAACTTACTTTGCATAACTTTGCATAATTTCTATGGCAAGTGGATCGCACTCCACCCTGTCCTTAAGAGCTATCCTTGAGAAAGATAAGCTGAATGGGACAATTTTTTTAGACTTGTACAGGAACCTGAAAATTGTTCTCAAGAAAGATCACAAGCTCTATATCTTGGAAGAAGACCCCCTACTGATCCAGCCATTACGGCCTCTCATATAGATAAAGATGCTTACAAGAAGTATTATGACAATTCCCTGGATGTCGAATGTCTCATGCTTTCTATTATGAACTCTAAGCTTCAAAAGCAATATGAGAACATGACATGTTATGAGATGTTCGAGCATCTAATGAAAATGTTTCAAGGGCTGCCTCGACAAGAGAGGTTTCACATATCTTGGGCATTGTTTCAATGCAAGATGAGAGCTAGAGACCTAGTAGGGACTCACGTACTCAAGGTGTTTTGGTATATAGAGAACCTTGAAAGACCGTGATTTCCTTTGGGCCAAGAGTTGGCCACTAATTTGATCCTGTAATCATTGTCGGATAGTATGAGAAGTTTGCCTTTGAAAGTCACTCTAGTGTCAACTACCTTCACCTATGGGGGGGATAGGTGATTTGCAGTCGTTTTGCGGAATTAAAAATTTACCTGCAGAATAAAAAAAAACAAGCACAACACAGAAACACACATGCAGTTATAGTGGTTCCCCGATTTGGGTACGTCCACTTCCCCCTTCGACCTATCTTCCAACAAGGGACGACTCAGTCACTTCACCAACCGGATTGAAATCCAATCCTCACACTATGGAAGAAACCCTTCCACCAAAAAGAGTCACTAATCCTCCACCACGGATTGCACCCAACCCTTACAATGAGGAACCAAAGTTCCGTTACAACAAAAGTAAAAATAGAATGTACAAAATACAAAATACGTTTGGAGCGCTCGGTGTCCCTCTTCGTTCGATGAAGCGTTCTTGAAGAAGACGAAGAGTCCACGACCTAAGCACTCTCTTGGAGAGGATCTCCCCGAGATCGGCGGCGTCAAGGATTGCGGCGGCGATGCTTTCGAGATCCAAACTTCGTAACAAAGCTAGTAAGGTCTACCAACAATCTTACTTGGATCAATCGTCTCAATCGATTCGGAAGGGGAAAGTATTCCTGTTCAACAAACTAAGAGACAAAGTATCTCAAGATAGAAATGTGAGACCCATTGCTTGGCTGAGTTTCTATCGCCGGGAGATCAAGAGAAATCCAAGACCAGCGGCGGCGACAACCTTTCGAGCGGCGACGGAGGCGGAAGAAGTTCCGCGATGAGCTAGGTCAAGTCAGCGGCTCATTTCTTTTTCACGTGTAGGGATTCTTAAATGTTCAAAATAAGCGAGTATTTATACTGTAGATCATCCTTTATGACCGTTGTGGGCCCCACCAGAAGAAACCCTAATTTCGGTTCAAACAGCGCCTGAACATTTGGTCCGGTCCAGCGAGCCAACGGAATTCACCTAAGGCAAATTCGGCGGGAATCATTGGTGATTCTCGACGAATCGGCGAGAATAACTTATGATTCCCGTCGAATTCTCCTTATAAGAATTTTAGCTGAACAGAAAGTCATCAAGAGAGAATCGGCGAGAATCACAATCCATTCTCGACGAATCGGCGAGAATGCAAAGTCATTCTCGACGATTCGGCGAGAATCACTTAGTGATTCTCGTCGATTCTGCCTTAGCTGAATTCTAGACGGCGTTGAGACAGCCTGATGCATTCGGCGAGAGTAGGCTAGTGATTCTCGACGATTCGTCGAGAATCACTAGTGATTCCCGTCGAATCGGCGAGAATCACTTAGTGATTCTCGTCGAATTTTCCTTTGACGATTTTTCATCTATCTTCCCGTGAGCTGGTCTTTGACCCATCCTTGCTCCTTGTCTGCTCTTGATCTATCTCAGCCCTGTACTTGAAAATAAGTACACTCCAATAGAGAGACTACACGTGAGCCAACACACTGATCTGCTCAACGAGGGACTACGTTGCGAAGAACCGTGTATATTGACCCACTGCACCCTGACATTAGTGTGTACTTATCGTGGAATAACTGCAAGCACAAATTGATAGAAAATCATCAAATACATTATCTATTAACCTTAGCTTATTCAGAGACTTCTTCAAATCAGGTACATTGTGGATACAATACCCAACAATCTCCCCCTATTCTAAGAAGCCTAAACCCTACAAGCTAAGGTGAATGGATCATATGAAAATCATAAACTACTAATTCAGTTGAGAGAGAAATTCATTACCACTTTCCTGAGAGCATACTTGGAGCCACCTTAGCCTTAGCCGAGAGGGTAATCTCCCACTTTTCGGCTTCTGCAAATCTGGGACTTTACTTGGAGCCACTTGCTCCCCCTCAGATCTTGCATCCATGCTCGAGCTTGAGTTCCTTGCTAATGCTCCCCCTTGATCCTAGAGCCTTGAGCCGCACAGTCTTAATTCTTAATAGTTCAGCATGCCGAGTTCAGTTTTGAAGAGACTGAACTTGGCCTCGTCTAGGGGCTTTGTGAAGATATCTGCAACCTGCTTATCCGTGGGGACATAGCAGAGAGATATGTCTTTGTTTTCCACATGCTCCCGAATGAAGTGATAGCGCACTTCAATATGCTTCGTTCTGCTGTGCGACACAAGATTGTTCGCAATTGCTATTGTGCTCGAGGAGTCACAATACATCGGAACTTCTCTGAACTGCAGGTCATAATCTTTGAGCTGATTTCTGATCCATAGAAGTTGTGCGCAACAGCTGCCTTCTGAGATGTACTTAGATTCAGCCGTGGAGGTTGCGACACAATTCTACTTCTTACTGTTCCAAGAAATAAGCCTTCTTCCGAGGAATTGACACGTCCCGGAAGTGCTTTTCCTATAATCTCTGCTTCCTGCAAAGTCAGCATCTGAAAAGCCTATCAGCTCAACATCATTGTTTCTTGGGTACCAGAAGCCAAGATTTGGTGTATCTTTAAGGTATCTAAGAATCCGCTTCGCAGCGACATAATGAGATTCCTTAGTGTTCACCTGATATCTGTCACAAACGCATGTAGAAAACATAATATCCGGTCTACTAGCAGTAAGATAGAGCAGGGATCCAATTATGCTTCTGTACTTAGTTTCATCAAAAGGTTTCCCTTTCTCATCCTTGTCTAGAGACACAGTGGATCTCATTGGAGTCCTCATAGAGGTTGCACTCTCCATTTCGAAATTCTTGAGGAGTTCATTTGTGAACTTCGTCTGAGAGATGAAAATCTCATCCTCAGACTGTTTCACTTGAAGTCCCAAGAAATACTTCAGCTCTCCCATACTGCTCATTTCAAACTTCCCTTGCATAAGTTTGGAAAATTTCTTGCAAAGGTTGTTATCCGTTGACCCGAATATTATGTCATCGACATAGATTTGCACCAGTAAAGTCTTGCCTTTGACTTCCCTAAGAAACAATGTCTTATCTATTTTTCCTCTAGAGAACTTGTTCTCAAGAAGAAAACTAGACAGAGTCTCATACCAAGCTCGAGGAGCTTGTTTTAAGCCATATAAGGCTTTATTAAGAAAATAAACATGATTGGGAAATGTAGGATTAACAAAACCTGGGAGTTGTGCGACATATACTTCCTCTTTCAGGTTTCCATTGAGGAATGCAGATTTCACGTCCATCTGATAGACAGTGAATCCTTTGTGCGAGCATACGCCAGGAACAATCTAATCGCCTCGAGCCTTGCCACTGGTGCAAAGGTCTGGTCGAAGTCAATCCCCTCCTCCTGCCTGTAACCTTGAGCCACCAGTCTGGCCTTGTTCTTTATGATGACACCGTGTTCATCCAGTTTGTTTATGAAGATCCACTTGGTGCCGATCAAATTCTTGTTCTTTGGTCTGGGAATAAGCGTCCAGACGTTGCATCTTTCAAATTGATGCAGTTCATCTTGCATGGCCAATATCAATGCCGCATCTTTGTTCGCCTCGTCGAACTTCTTTGGCTCAACCTGTGATAGGAAACTAAGGTGCAAAATCTCGTTAATTGTACCTCTTCGAGTTCTAACACGGTCACGAGGATCTCCGATGATCTGATCTCTAGGATGATCCCTCACGTGTCGAAGCTCTAGGAGTCTGGCATCTGGGGCTCTGACGTCTTCTCGGGCTTCTCTTCTTCCGGAAGATTTTCTCCATCCTGCTCGTCAACTTCTCCAGCTGACGTCGAGGTGGAAACCTTGATGTACTTTGGAGTTGCACCTTTCGTAGTCTCATCAAGATTTAGTTGTTCAAGCCGTGCACCTGCATCTTCAAGAATGCCACTGGAAGAAGTGCTATGAAGCATGCTTCTTTCATACAAAAACAACATTAATGGACTCTTCCACCACTAGGGTTTTTTTTATTGAAAACCCTATATGCCCGACTATGGCTACTATAGCCCATGAATATACCTTCGAAGCATTTTTCACCAAATTTAGTATGCGGGTATTTCCCATTATTGAGTAAATAGCATCTGCAGCACAAGATCCTTAAATAGGACATGGTTGGTTTCCTGCCTTTCAGTAGCTCATAAGGCGTCTTACGATGACTCTTGTTGATCAAGGCCCGATTTTGTACATGACAATCCGTATTGACAGCCTCTGCCCAGAAGTATTCTGGGAGAGAAGCGTCATTCAACATTGTCATGCAAGCTTCAATGAGAGTTCTATTTCTCCTCTCCGCAACTCCATTTTGCTGAGGAGTACGCGGGGAGGAAAACTCATGAAAGATACCATGTTCTTCACAAAATTCTGTCATAGCCCCAGACTCGAATTATGTTCCATGGTCACTTCTGATTTTGACCACTGAGCAGTTAAGTTCGTTCTGAATTTGCTTGACAAAACTCGTGAAGATGTCAAACGTATCTGACTTTCTTTTTAAGAAGAACACCCAAGTAAACCGAGAGTGATCATCAATAATCACTAGCGTATAGGACTTTCCTCCCAAGCTATGAACTTGCACTGGACCAAACAAGTCCATATGCAGAAGATAAAGACATCTGGAAGAGTCTTTGTCTGCAATGCCCTTAAAGGTAACCCGAGTCTGTTTGCCCTTCTGGCACGCAGGACAGGGGCTATCTTTGATGCACTTAATAATGGGAGCATCCCTTACTAAATTTTTAGAAAATAACATATTAATCGTCTTGAAATTAATATGTGCCAATCTCTTGTGCCATTGTTCACAAAGAGATGCACTGCCTTTTGCTACCAGGCACACGGGGGTAGAAGAATCTAAACTAAGAAAATCTAAACAACAGATATTTCTGCGCCTAATGCCGGTTAATACCGTCTCTGAAGAGGCACACTATATTATCAAACATTTATCCTTACAAAACTTAACGTCATATCCTTTATCACATAATTGACTTACACTGATCAGGTTATGATTTAAACCTTCAACATAAGCCACGTCGGTGATAGAGATTATTCCGTTGGAAATCATACCATAACCTCTGGTGATACCTTGATCTGATCCCCCAAAGATGACTTTGGGTCCATTTTTGACTGGAGAGTAATCACACAGTAGGCTTCTAGTCCCAGTCATATGCCGGGAACATCCACTGTCCAAGTACCAGATTGGAGTTTTGGTGGCCTTTGGACATTCCTGTAAAACAGAATTAATTTCCCTTAGAAACCCAATCGAACTCGGGTCCTAGATTCCTTGTTAGCACACTCCCCCTCGGATGGTTAACCCTACGAGTGGTCAGTCTCGCATTGCTAACATGAGGAGTCTCGTTATATCTTGGATTAAACTAGCAATCCACGACAAAGTGACACACTTTGCCACAACACCAACAGTCAAATCTGTTGTACCTTTTCCTAGGCTCCTGCTTCTGCCTTGGAACAGTGGGTCCAGCCGGGGCCTTGGATCTGGAGGTAGAGCCATCATGATGACAATAGTCACATGATTTCTTCACCTCCTATTCCTTCAGTATAACAGGCTTGGCTTTTGGGGCCTGCTTCCTATTATGGCCACAAGAGAAGTTGCCATAATCCTCCACTTGGATTTCCTCATAATGTGCCTTAAAGACACTCTCACCATAGTTGCGGGGGAAGGCCCAATCATCATACCGGCTCTTGGGATTTTCAACCGAGGGCAGAAAGAAGTGGCCATAGGTTGACTCAAAGTTCTGTTCATTGTAGGGAAAGCCAGGCTTCCTAAATTCAACAGGGTTGAGTGGGGCCTTTCCCTTTTCTACAGCAGAGGCCTTCTTAGCAGCCTTATTTTTCCTATGCTTTCTGTTTCTCCTGGATGATTTACCAGGCACACCCACATGCCCCAAGCCAGCACCCTTAGCCTGAGCAGAGAAGGTATCAACCAGTGGAAGAACAGTCTTTGGCATAGAGAAGCTTTTGACAATCTTCCTTTCTGTCGCAAGTTGTTCTTTCAACTTATTGATTTCTTCCTGTTTAAGGTCAAGGAGACTTAGAGACTCAGAGTGCTTAGAGACCAGGTCCAGGTGCTTCTATCGGAGAGAAATCAAGCTAGTGATCTCTTCCCTTAGGGAGACACCCTTGACCTTAAGGAATTTGACTTCCTTTTTCTGAGCCCTCAATCTCTTGCGGCATTCCTCGAAGGTGTTGAGCAGAAGCTCATACTTTTTGAGGAGCTCGGCTTCTCGGGCAGAAGGGCTGTCCTCGAGATCATCATCAGGAGACTCATAGTCAGAGTCAGAGAGGGGGGTACGAGATTTTACCTTCCCAGTAAATGGGGGGCAGTCTCCTTATGAGTAAGAGCAACCCACTAGCCCGAAGTAGGCTTCTTCATCATCACTGGAGTCTGAGGAATCAAACTTACTCAGTGTCTTTTGCTTTTTGGCGATGTAGCTCCTCTCTTTCTTCTTATCTCTAGAGGATCTGTGCTCCTCACCCTTCCCCTTCTCTCTCTTGCCTTGATGGTAGTCAGCCACGACGTGTCCTGGCTTATTGCACCCAAAACAAATGATGTCAGCATGACGATGTTTGTTCGGTTTTGATTCATAACTGTCAGAAGAATAATTCTTCTTCTGATTTCTGGAGGAGGAGCCGTCTCTCTTTCTTTGATTCCTCATCTTGAGGAACTTCTTGAATTCTCGGGTGATGAGGGAGAAGTCTTCTTCAGACAGCTCTGAGACTGAGGAGCATGGCTCGGAGTCTTCCTCCTCATCCTTTTTCCACGAACGGGACGGGGCAGCCCCCTTTCCTTTCCTGTAGTGAATGGCTTTCAGGGCCACAGTCTTTTCTTTTGCTGCAGCTTTCTCGGCTTCTTCTGCTTTCCTCATGTTCAGCTGAAGCTCATAGGACATAAGCTTCCCAAATAGTATCTGAGGATAAGTTTTTGCTAATTTTCCAAACTCTTGGATGGCGCAGATCTTCGTGTCCCATTCTTTAGTAAGGGACCTAAGGAATTTATCATTAAGTTCACCATCAGTGAACACTCTTCCATATCCCTTTAGGGCATTGACGATCTTGAGGAAATTCTCGAAGGTAACTCCGATCTCATCCTTGGGCCCTTGCCTGATGGCCTCATATTTCTGATTCAGGAGGGATCTCCGATCATCCCTCACTTTATCTATGCCCTCCATCAGAATAATCAGACAGTGCCAGATATCTTTAGCTGTCCTGCAGTTGAAGAAGTTCTGCATCATGGAGTCATCGACTGCGCTAACTAGAATGTTCTGTGCCTTCTTGTCAAGTCCGACCAGCACCATCTCATCCTTGTCCATTTCAGAAAACTTCTTAGGCATTATTTTTGTAGGATTAATGGTGGAGGCCTTAGTGGGAATATAAGGTCCCTCCTCCACGATAATGAAGAGTCGGGAGTCGACTGCTTCCATGTAAAATCTAATCCTTTCCTTCCAGATAGGAAAGTTTAGCCTGGTGCACACTGGGATCTTGGCTGAGTACTTGAGTTCATCCATAGTAGATATCTGTCTTCTTCTTGACACTAGTGGCAGGAACTTACTCAAGGTGTTAACCTTTTTGATGAGTAACCTCCCTCTGATACCACTTGAAAGTCACTCTAGTGTCAACTACCTTCACCTATGGGGGGGATAGGTGATTTGCAGTCGTTTTGCGGAATTAAAAATTTACCTGCACAATAAAACAAAACAAGCACAACACAAAAACACACAGGCAATTATAGTGGTTCCCCGATTTGGGTACGTCCACTTTCCCCCTTTGACCTATCTCCCAACAAGGGACGACTCGGTCACTTCACCAACCGGATTGAAATCCAATCCTCACACTATGGAAGAAACCCTTCCACCCAAAGGAGTCACTACTCCTCCGCCATGGGTTGCACCCAACCCTTACAATGAGGAACCAAAGTTCCGTCACAACAAAAGTAAAAATAGAATGTACAAAATACAAACTACGTTTGGAGTGCTCGGTGTCCCTCTTCGTTCGATGAAGCGTTCTTGAAGAAGACGAAGAGTCCACGACCTAAGCACTCTCTTGGAGAGGATCTCCCTGAGATTGGTGGCGACAGGGATTGTGGCGGCGATGCTTTCGAGATCCAAACTTTGTAACAAAGCTAGCAAGGTCTACCAACGATCTTACTTGGATCGATCGTCTCAATCGATTCGGAAGGGGAAAGTATTCCCGTTCAACAAACCAAGAGATAAAGGATCTCAAGATAGAAACGTGAGACGCATTACTTGGCTGAGTTTCTGTCGCCGGGAGATCATGAGAAATCCAAGACCAGCGGCGACGACAACCTTTCGAGCGGCGATGGAGGCGGAAGAAGTTCCGCGATGAGCTAGGTCAAGTCGGCGGCTCGTTTCTTTTTAACGTGTAGGGATTCTGAATTGTTCAAAATAAGCGAGTATTTATACTGTAGATCATCTTTTATGACCGTTGTGGGCCCCACCAGAAGAAACCCTAATTTCGATTCAAACAGCGCCTGAACATTTGGTCCGGTCCAGCGAGCCAACAGAATTCGCCTAAGGAAAATTCGGCAGGAATCATTTGTGATTCTCGACGAATCGGCGAGAATCACTTATGATTCCCGTCGAATTCTCCTTAGAAGAATTCTAGCTGAACAGCAAGCCATCCAGAGAGAATCGGCGAGAATCACAAACCATTCTCGACGAATCGGCGAGAATGCAAAGTCATTCTCGACGATTCGGCGAGAATCACTTAGTGATTCTCGTCGATTCTTCCTTAGCTGAATTCTAAACGGCGTTGAGATAGCCGGATGCATTCGACGAGAGTAGGCTAGTGATTATCGACGATTCGTCGAGAATCACTAGTGATTCCTGTCGAATCGGAGAGAATCACTTAGTGATTCTCGTCGAATTTTCCTTAGACGATTTTTCGTCTATCTTCCCGTGAGCTGGTCTTTGACCCATCCTTGCTCCTTGTCTGCTCTTGATCTATCTCAGCCCTGTACTTGAAAATAAGTACACTCCAATAGAGAGACTACACATGAGCCAACACACTGATCTGCTCAATGAGGGATTACGTTGCGTAGACCCGTGTATATTGACCCACTGCACCCTGACATTGGTGTGTACTTATCGTGGAATAACTGCAAGCACAACTTGATAGAAAATCATCAAATACATTATCTATTCACCTTAGCTTGTTCAGGGGCTTCTTCAAATCAGGTACATTGTGGATACAATACCCAACAGTCTTGAACTATAATATGAATAAAATTGATAAGACACTGTCCGAGCTCCTAGGCATATTGGGAACTACCGAAATGAATATGAAGAGGCCAAGCCTGCTAGCCCCATATTAATGGTGCATAAAGGCAAGGGCAAGGGCAATGGATCAAAGAAGAATAAGGTGGGACCTAAGTCATATCTTGATCCCAAGTCTTCAACACTGAAGAAGAAGAGCTTGGCAAAGGAAGGGAATTTCCACAACTGTGGTAAGCCTAGACATTGGAGGAGGAATTGCCCTCTTTATATTGAGGATCTGTAAAAAAAGAAGGGAAGTGTGACTTCCGCTTTAGTTATATTTGTTATAGACAAAAATTTTTCTGCTACTTTATCTTAGGTATTGGATACCGAATTTCTCACATTTATACTAATGTGCAGGAACTGGGAAGGAGAAGATTGCTTGGTAAAGGAGAGGTGGACATGCGCGTTGGAAATTGAGCAAGAGTTATTGTTGATGCCGTAGGAGTTTACCGTCTTTCTTTTCCCACTTGGCTTTTAATAGAATTATATAATTGTTATTTTGTTTCAGCCATAACTAAAAACATAATATATATTTCATGTCTTGATATGAAAGGATTTTCTTTCAACATTAAGAACAATTGTTGTTCTATATTTATGAACGATGTTTGTTATAGTGTAGACTAATTATTTAATGGTTTATATGTTTTGAACTTATACCATCCGATTTATAACATAGAGAATACTAAAAGACTAAGAACGAATAAATCTAATCCTACATTCCTCTGGCATTTTCATTTGGTCCACATAAACAAGAACCTCATATCCAAGCTCCATAAAGATGGATTATTGGACTCAATTGATTATGAATCTTTTGAACAATGAGAGTCTTATTTATTGGGCAAGATGACTAAAGTCCCTTTCACTGGTCATACTAAGAGGATTGATGATCTCTCAGGTGTAATACATAATGATGTATACGGACCCATAACTTCTATGGCTAGGGGTGGGTACTACTACTTCGTTATATTTATTGATGATGATTTCAATAGATACAGATATATTTACCTTATAAAGTGTAAATACGAAACTTTTGAAAAGTTCAAGGATTTTATGAATAAATTAGAGAACCAACGGGGAAATAGGATAAAAGCACTCTGATCTATTCGAGGTGGAGAATATCTAAGTCATGAGTTTTGTGATCATCTGAAAGAGTGTGGTATTGTATCACAACTCACTCCGCCTAGAACACAATAACATAATGGTGTGTCTGAGGGGAGGAATCGTACTGTGTTAGACATGGTATGGTCGATGATGAGTCATGTAGATTTGCTTGTTTCTTTTTGGGTTTTACTTTAGATACTACTGCTTTCACTTTAAATCACACTCCAATGAAAATGGTTCTAAAGACACCAAATGAGATATGGACTGGGAAACATCCTTGCATGTCTTTCATGAAGATTTGGGGCTGTGTGTAAGACCCCCCTCCTGGAACACACGACATGGTCGAGGGGAGTCTTATGCTCAGGACAGACGCCTTATAGTAATATCATCACATGGGCTAATCTGTACCACAAACCACCTATCTTGTCGGCCAATCCGATATTACAATGGCAACCTAACCAAAAAGAAGAACATATAAGTCATAATATCACATAAGTAAGTTTCCAAAAGAGTACATCAAAAAAATAAGAAGATACTCAGCTTATTTAATATCAGAGTACACGAAACACTACCCGAAGCTACATCATAACGCTCAACTCAAATTGGTCATCGAAGGAAGTGAGGGTAACATTCTATCAGGCCCTATCTCCCTGGCCTGGTTATCCTACTATACCCGGCGCTGCTAGTGCTCCATCAGTGGGGTACCCTCCCAAAATGGTAGACGTAGCAGTTGTTAGTCATAAAGACTAAGTGGATATCACATCCACTCACCCTAGCGACTCTTAGGCACTGGGAGGATAAAGAGAAGGAGGAGCTCAATATAGTATTATTATATGTCAACATTCAAGGGGCAAGAGCATTATTGTATAGCAGTTCATATATGTATGTATTAACACATTTAAAATGAGCAAGTATGAATAGTAATTAGCAATAAAAATTGACAGTCTACGCTAGCAGCACATTAATTATAAGGACAAAAATTAACTTAACTTATAAAAATGCCCATACAAATTTATAAGTTAAGGGTCAGGTACATACAAGTAACTCATAAAATAAAAGTTCCCATACAAATTTATATAATGAGGAACTTATGCGGTGCAATGCAATGTTATGACATGAATGCAATATAGACTCACTCATACTCACATACACGTACATTGCTATGCCGATATAGACTGATAGTTCCTACTTTTCGAGCAGGTAGCTAACCTCTCAGGCATCATCCATCATGGACAAACGGTGAATATAGAGCGGGAATCTCCAATACTAGGCAGGCATCCACACTACCAAGCCTAGGCCTTCATATACCTCAATGCTTAGAACACAATAGTAGAGCCCATGTATACTACGACTAAGAAGGGGTCTTGGGTTGATGTGCACCAAGAACACAGCCCAACTGGCCTATAACAAGCACGAAAAGGGTCTTTGGGGTCTTATCACCAATAATCTAAGCCCAACCGTCCATTGGTATAACTGCAAGCTCCTGTCAGGGTGACGAATGGCGAGCCCGTAGACCTGCCACCAAGTCCTCTTCACAGGATCATATATCGTGTGTCAACACAAACCCAACCCATGCAATTCACATTTACATGCCATCATATAACCAAGGGCTCCAACCATTTCCCTTCATACCAAATCCAACACCATGCGGTCAACACACCTGCACTTACAACCCTTTCAATTTCACGTGCACCCAAGGTTTCACATTTTACACAAGTGGCGAACCAAGTTATATACTACACTAGTCTTACACTTCTACCCGTAAGGAGACACAACTCTATACATTGGACTACATCAATCATCCCTTCAATATTGAGATCAAGGTTCACTCATCTCTTGGCCATAGGGTATACCTTATCCAACTCTTTCTCTAGAATTAAACATGTGTACATTAATAATACCATTTTAGTCATCTCAATTGTAACACTTCCATCCGTCGAATTAAATATAATAGAGGGTTCGACCGAAGCCCCACGCCATATCCCACCGAAAGTCGGCGAAGTTACACATTAATATCAAAATAACTAAACGAATCCTAACTCAGAGCATTCTAGCGGAAGCTTTATGGGTTATATTTAAACTCAACTAACATCAATGTCCACTATAATAAAACATAAGAATGCCTTTACAAAATACACAAAATGTTACGGCCTTCAGGCCTTATAGTTATACTTCAATAGTGTGGTTTACAAACATCGACACGCAGTACGACCACACATGAAAATAAAATAATAAAGGATCTTCGCTTGTCCTTCGAGGGTCGGCATAGCAATAAGGGCAACAACCCACTATTTCCTGCTCGGCTCTCCAGCACCTACACAGGGACATTACACCAGAAGGGTGGCAAACAAGGCAACGGTCAGCTTTAGCTGACCAATTTATTATGACCCTACCTCATTCTGGGGGCAGCAGTATTCCTTTCCTGCAAGCATAACATCATATATGTATATCACAAGAAGGTACACTTAAGCACCCTTCAATATATCACAAACATTTGCATCACTGCCAAACATTCCGTGCACTCAGGGCACATTCTCGGTGTAGGAAATGACTAGTCTCACCACCGTTCAGAGGTCCCGAACTTGACGGTCAATTTATGAGCATTTTAGTTTTTCCGGCTTACAGCCTAAGACTCTCATTATGCGAACGACGAAAGCCAATTACTTTAGGCGATCCATCCCGAACTAACATAGCGTGGGTACGATTCATCATTCTTCCCGTGGTTCAAATCGCCATATCATTGACGAAATCCAAAGCAATCAAGCCCCATGACAAGACGCAGGTCAGCCTCCCCTTTACCATAATCAAAGCATAACCAATGTTTTGTACAATGGATCTCATGGCTATCGAAGCTGGGCACCCAGGAACACAGCTCACCTACTAACCCCAAGGTCTTCATGAGACTTGCTGTGCAAACACATTCTTGTCTGAAAGCTATCGCTAGCAATAGTCACTATCGCCTGGCATTAGCGATAACATTTCTCTTGTCTCAAGACTCAATCATAACTGGAATATCTGTCTAGAAAACCCTACAGCCTCCTGTAGTGCTAGAAATAATGATTTTTCATATCAATTAAAGCTCATCATGAGCTATCTCCGACGATACTCCCTATCGCTTGGCGATATCCAACAGTTATGCAAACTGTTATATTTTCTGGGTATTTTCCTAAAGAGCGTCTCCTGTACTTCCTACTACTCCCACTTCATATGCATAACCAATCAAACCCCATAAAGGCCCCATTTATACACAGAGTCTTCTCCAGCAAACAAAATAAAACATCACCAATCCAGACCAACCTGTGCGGATGAGATTCAGACAACATGCCTATTCCATACTGCGATTTCTGGATATATATACAAAACTACCCGGGGATATCACGTATCAAACCAATGGTATTCCCTTGATTCTTCCACCTTTTGGTGGGAGATTCCATGCCTATGAAAAAAAGGAGGACTTCACTTGTCCAAAATGGAAGATCGTTACCCACGTAGTTTGTTTCGAAGCCATGGATAGGTCTTCTATCTGGATGGAAAGGAGAACCTCGCTTTCTTCTTCACGGATCTTGCCTCGGCTCTTGATTCTGATCACGGAATATCCTTCCCAAAGCTTGCATAGCTTTAGCCTTCCTCTTCCGTAGTTATTTCTTCAAAGAGATACTGGAAAGGAGGAGAGAGAGTGAGAGAAGAGAAATGACTTCTCTTTTATCCACTCCTCTGTTTAAGTGACTACGAGATTTACCCAAGCCATAGGATCCTCTCATCAAAAGAAATTAAAAGCAAGAATTTCTTTTGACATGTCAAATTTATCGTTATCGTCGGGCGATATCCGCTATCGCTTTGGCGATATCGTCAGTAGCCTCTTTGACCCAAGTCAATCACCGCTCTTCGGCCGCCATCCGGCCATCCGACACATGTCTAGGATACGTGGTAGTATCGCCCAGCGATACCCACTATCATAACTCTAATAGCTCACTCGACAATTCGTTGAAAGAATCGAGAGCGTATAGAGCATTGAGTGGTATCACCGCGCGATACTCACTATCGCCACGCGACAGTATTCGTCGAGTTTACTCAACGCTTTATTGAAGGCATCGAGTGCGTCGAGTGCATCGAGTCTACTCAATTCTTCGTTGAAAGTGTCGAGTGCTATCACCAGCGATACCCACTGTCACCCGATGATAGCCATCTTTACATTTTTTTTACAGTTTTCGGGGTGTTACAAACCTCCCCTCATTGCCACAATTTTTTCCCCAAAATTTTATTCATTTGTAAGTAAGAAAATCAGTAGAAAATATATTACAACATTATTTCACAAATATCTTAGGAAATCCATCACGCATGGTTTGCTCACGATCCCATGTCAATACTTCACGGCCACAATTTTCACAACGGACCATGACCATCACGATTGTCTTATTTCATAGCTGTCTGACCTCCGTGTCCTCAATACAAATGGGCCTAAGCTTCTTCGTTAGCCCACTATCAACCACTACTTGATCAGCAATAACCACTTACGTAGGCTCTTTCAAAGCTTTCCGCAACACCGATATGTGAAACACATCGTGCAAACCACTTAGCTCTGTCGAAAGAGCTAATCGATAGGAAACTTCTCCAATATGCTCAACCACTTCAACGTACCAAGATACCTCGGACTCAACTTTTTCAAGCGCCAAATCCTGGACGCACCTTTGAATGGCTTTATCTTCAGATATCTCAATCGCCCACCCCAAACTCCATGTTTCGGTACTAAGCGTTGTAGTATTTTGACTGCTTATCTTGCACTATCAGCAACTACTCTCAAATTTAAACGTATCGTTGAAGTCGCCTCTTCATCGTCCGCACATTTACATTGCTTCGATTCACCTATTTCTACCCATACCAATGGAGTACGACACGACCTACCATATAAGGTTTCAAACGGTGCCATTTATATTCTCTCTTGGTTGCTATTTCTGTAAGCAAACTCGATCATATAGAGATGATCTTCCCCAAAATCTAGCGCACACATGCAGAGCATATCTTCCATCGTTCTGTTTACCCTCTCGGTCTGACAATCCGTTTGCGGATCACAGGCCGTAATGAAATTCAGCTTGGTACCCAATAGTTGAAGAATAAGCTTCCAATCATTCGATGTGAAACACCCATTTCTATCGCTAATGATGTTATGGGGCACACTGTGCAATCGTACAATCTGCTCAACATAAAGTTTATCCAATTTTTCAACTGAATCGTCCCTCTGATTCAGAATGAAGTTTGCTACTTTGGTCTACCGGTTTACAATTACCCAAATGGAATCATTCTCGTGTTGTGATCTCGGCAAACTGTGCATGAAATGCATTGAGATATAATTAAACTTTCATTTCGGTATTGGTAACTACTTCAGGAAACCAACGGTCCTTTGACACTCAGCTTTTACTAGGGGCACAAGTCTGGCACTTCGCCACATAAAGTGCGATGTCCTTTATCAACCCTGGCCACCAGAATAATTTCGTCATATCTTTTTACATTTTTTGTTCCCCGGGTGGATTGAGTACTTGGTTCATAAAGTGCAATAGATACTTTAGGCTTTGATGGTTCATGAATATATCAATCTTCACACCATACAAATATTGTTGCCATAATTTAAGAGTGAATATCACGGCGGGCAATTGCAGGTCGTGAACCGGATAGTTCCTCTCATGCACTATTAGTTGGTGTGAGCCATAAGCTATCACATGTACATATTGCAAAAAAGAAATGCAGCCTAAGCCGTTCCCCGATACATAACTATAGATCCAAGGCCTTATGTATCACATGACGAACATAACACCGGCACCAGGGTCAGCAAACTCTTTAACACTTCAAAAGCTCATGCGCACTCTGAAGTCCAAATGAGTCATAGTAAACTCCTGAATTCTGCCACCAATGTTAGTACATGCCACTCTCATATCACAGCAATCTTTGTCAGATCCACAACAATACCCACTTCACTTACGACATAACAAAGACAAGCTACTGAAAATAGCCAAAACGCACAAGCAAGTCCAAATACTCTCTTAAATGCATGTGCATCAAATCCATGAATACTGATGGCGCATTTATGAGTTCAAAAGGCATAACCTTAAACTCAAAATCCCAATAGCGTGTACCAAACGCTGTCTAAAGAATGTCATATTCCTTAATCCTCAACTGAAAATAGCCAGACTTTAAATCTAGCTTCGAGCATAAAATTGAACCAACCAGCTTGTTAGATCCCTAGTTGGATTTGGGTTAGGTTCACTAAATTAGGTTAAGTCTGACCTATATTGTATAGCCAGAGTCAATTCTTTGAGTATTAGAGTTTAGGCTAGTCATTAGGTTCAACCTTCATAGACAAGCCAGAAAAGGTCCTCAGAACACTCAGACTTAGAAGATTCAGAGAATAGAATAATCAGATCGAAGTTCTTCGAACTCAGCTCGATGATCATCGATCTCAAATTGACGAACTCAGAGTTATTTCTCTGAGCTGAGCTTGACGATATTCGAGCTCAGGTCGACGATCATGTCTTTCAGACAGATTCTCAGCTCAACGAACTCAGAGCACAGAATTGGCAAGTTATTCTCTGAATACAGTTTGCAGAGCTCAAGTCGACGAACAGGAATCTTCGGGTCGACGAACTTGGAACTTAGGTCGACGAATTCCATTCAAAGGTCGATGATTTCTTTCCCTCTCCAGAATGAGAAGTTTTCTTTCTTCTATCCCTTACTTTCTATATTATTTAGCAGTAATATTCCTGAGTAATTAATGCTCATATTCCTCTGAATATAGCCGTTATTGGCAACATTAATTATGGTCTTCATCAGGATAATTACTTGCTTATTTTATTAGGGATAGTTGGGGAAACTCATTTAAGTCATATTCCAGCCGTTTGTATTCTCCAAATCTTTCAGCAATTAATGCCAGAAATTCAAATTTCAAAGGAGAAATTAACTACAGAATATAAAAGAGATTTTCTCTTTTTAGTCAATAGACACTGAGACACTTAGGCAGAAATCAAAATATACTGAGCCAGAGAATCTCAAAAAATATACATCACACGAGAATACTAAAAGATACAGACTGAACATTCAGAACTCTCTCACAGTACAGAAAACAATCTGTGTTCTACCTTGTCATTTCTGAAGACTGAAGAAGAACATTCATCACTATCAAGAGTCTTCTTCAACCATCTCCTCTAGGAACATTCAAGGAAAACTCATCTTGATTCTGTAAGAAAGTTCCAGGATTGTTTTCTGACAAGGCTGAGGACCTACACCCTGAAGAAAAGCTTCTAGTCTTCCTGAACCATTCAACATCTCAGGGGGAGCTTTGACAACATCAAGATCAACTAGTCTTATTAGTTGATCATAGAAAGAGAAGACACCGTCACCTCCTTTCACCTCCTGTAAAAGGGTTTTAACTCCCTTCAAAAGTTAACCACTTTGTTGTCAAGTCTCCTGATCAAAAGACTTGGGTTGGTTTTTGGTCACCTAATCAAAAGCCTAAAGGGTTGCTATATCTCCCTGCAAATTGACATTGTGGTTGAAGTTACCAGATCAAAAACCTGTTAGTAGATTCCTACCAGGGTGGTAGAAGAGTGGATGTACCCAGGTTGGGGAACAACTATAAAATTTCTTATGTTGTCTGGTTATGTTTCATTTTCTTTCTATTCTCGTTGTGGCTGTGATAGATAGAATAGTTTAACATGTTTTCTATTTCTTTATATATTATTGGTATCACCTATTTTCAACTCTGATATAATTATTAAAAACAACCAAAAGTTTTAATACTTTATTCACCCCCCTCTAGAGTAATTCAGGTCTAACCCCCATCTTTCAATTGGTATCAGAGGGGTGTTCCTTTGGTTGTATAAGCTAACACTTGAACCAAGATCCTTATTAGATCATATTTCCTCTTTTCTTAGTTTTTCTATTATCACATAATGACACAGAACAAAGACTATGCAAGCACCGGACCTCCAGTTTGCAACTTAAATAAGTTTGCTATCTGGAATGCAAGAATCAAATTGTATAGGGAACTCTATTGATGAGGACATCTTTAATTCTATTTTGACAGGACCACCAGTTCCAGTGGTAACAACTACTACTAGTTTCAATACAAATGATGTTCCACCACCTGAGTGGGCAAATGCACAGAAAAAGGCAAAAATAGCTGATGCAATGGCAATGAACATTCATGCTCAGACAATGTTTGATGATATTTTCCAGAAGGTGGCTGAATGCACATAAGCCAAGGAAATATGGACTCACTTAACTAGATGGTTACTGGTTCTGCTAATGAGAGAAAGGATAGGAGATCTAACCTCATCTCCCAATATAATAATTTTAAAAAGGATGAATCAGAGTCTGTTGATGAAATGTACAATAGACTGAGCTCAATAATCAATGAGCTAAAGACTTTGGAAAAAGACATCACCCTTCTAGAAGTAAATGATAAATTCCTCATGTGCTTCCCTAGCTCATGGGATTCAAGAATCTGGCTTATCAAGGAAGCCAGAAGTCTAAATGAGATTTCCATAGAATCTCTGCTAGGAAAGCTCAAGTCTTATGAGCAACTGATAAAGTCTAGAGAGGCTGCAGAATAGAAGACTCCTTCATCAGGCAGAAAGTAGCAAAATATTGCATTCAAGGCAACTAAAGAATCAACAGCCCCAACAGTCAATGAAGAATTCCTGAGTCTCTTAGCCAAGAGATTCTATAAGATGGGCAAGAAATATTTCAGAAGAAAGTCATCAAGGCAGGATGACAAGCACAGGTATGATAAAATACTAACTAAAGAAGTTGTTTGTTTTGGCTACAGAAAGCATGGACACTTCATCTCAGAGTGTCCAGAGAACCAAAATAAGGAGGGAAGAAGAGAGAAAGAAACAAGGAAACAACACTATAACAAGCCCTCCTCCAGCAAGCACAAAAGGAAGGAGAAAGGCTTTGTGGCTGAGACCTGGAGTGAAACTGAAGATGAATCTTCATCTTTCAGCTCCAATGAAGATTAAGAGGAAGTGAAGGCAAAGGAGATTTGTCTGATGGCAATCAATGTATCAGGCAGTTGTTTAGAAGTAGAAGTTGAACAATAAGAAAATGAAGACTCTGAATCTGAGGAAGATCAAGTATTGTGTTCTTTTGATTTTGATTCAGATGAATTTAAAATTGAATTTAAATTATTATGTATTGATTTAATTAACTCTGAATAAGTAATTAAACAACTTAGAGAGTAATTAAATGAACAAGAAAACCTACTTTCAGAAAATAATAAGTTAAAGGATGAAATCACTCTAGATAATGAAGATATCATTAAATTAAAGACTGAATTATCTGAGGCTAGGCAACTTGAAGAATCCCTGAATGGGAGAAGTATTAAGATGATGAACATCACAAGCATAGTGAATGCCAGACTCAATGACAAGCTGGGCTTAGGTGCTTCATCAAGGCAACCCCCACTGATTCAGAAGAATATCTTAACAACCCCTATAAAATTTGTTTCTGAAAAGGGTAAATTGAAAATAGAAGATAATAATGTTATCAAACAGAACTTAAACACAAGAATAAGAAAAGGAGAAAGAGTAAGAACAATCTTAACCAGAACTATGTTCAGCAGCTTTTTTTGTCGAACTCAGATCGACAAAATGTGTACAGTTCGTCAAACTCAAGTCGACGAACTCAAGTCGAAGAACTTAGAACACAAATTTCTATTATAACTATTCTCTGAACTGTGATCGACAAAATCAGTATGGTTCGTCGACCAAAGATCGATGAAATTAGGCCCCAGAAAATGAATACTTTCATTCTCTGAGTGGAGTTCGACGAACTCATCCCTGTTCGTCGACCTCATATCGACGAACGTGCTAGAATTTGTCGACCCCAATTTATAATAACATAAACTTTAATTCCAACATAACTTTTGATCAACCAAGACAAAACATCAATCCCTTTAACCAATGGATAATTCCACCCAGAAGATATCATCCCTTAGGTTACAAAAATCAACCTGAATATTCATATATTTCCATCTTTAGTTATGTAAATCAACAAGGACCTAAGGTAACCTGGGTCAAGAACAACTAATTCCTATAATTGTAGGTGAAGAGCTGTCAAGCTTTTAAACAACAATGGTATCTGGACAGTGGATGCTCCAAGCATATGACTGGCAATAAGGACAACTTCATAAATTATAAGTCCAAGCTGAGAGCAAAGGTAATCTTTGGTGACTCGAATTGTGGCCAGACTGAAGGCTTTGGAGAAGTCATGGTTGGGGCAGTGACCTTCAAAAAGGTTGCATATGTAAGTGGACTAAAGCATAATCTCATCTCCATAAGTCAATTATATGATGAAGGTTATCAGGTATCTTTTAACTCAAGCTCTTGTATTATTTCTTCTAAAGAAAACTAAAATGTTTTAATTGGAAATAGACAAGACAACATATACATAGTAGATTTTCAATCAGCTGTTTCAGATATTTGTCTTTTTAATCAAGTTAGCAATCAAAATGATTTGTGACATAAAAGACTAGGACATATAAATATGAAAAACATTGCTAAGTTATCTAATGACAACCTTGTAAAAGGATTGCCTTCTGGTCCCTACACGAAGGAAAGCCTCTGCAAGGCTTGTCAATTAGGAAAGAAAACTAAATCTAGGTTTAAATCTATAAATAAAAGTGATTCACCTAGGATCTTGCACTTGCTACATATGGACCTCTTCGGCCCTATTGCTGTACAAAGCCGAGGAGAGAAATCCTATACTTTAGTTATTGTAGATGACTTCTCAAGATTCACTTGGATGTTCTTTCTAAGATCTAAGTCAGATAACTTCAAGGTCTTTACAGATTTTTTCAAGACCATACAAATTGAGTACTCTACTCCAATTGCATTGAGCAGAAGTGATCATGGTACTGAGTTTGAGTCTCTTCTTATGCAAGAGTTATGTGAGAAGTAAGGTATCAGACACTACTTCTCAGCTCCTAGAACTCCTCAACATAATGGGGTAGATGAAAGGAAGAATAGAACCCTTATTGAAGCTGCAGGAACATTACTTGTAGATGCTTACATGCCCCTCTCCTTTTGGGACGAGGCTGTGAGCACAACAAAACTATGTACTGAACAGAAGTTTAATACACAAACTTAAGAATAAGACACCCTATTAATTTCTTAAAGGGAAAAAACCTAAAATCACTTATTTTAAAGTATTTGGTTGTATATGTTATTTTTACAATAACAATAAGAAACATATCAGAAAGTTTGAAGCCAAATCTGTAGTGGGAATTTTTCTAGGATATTCCAAGTCAGCATGGCTTATAGGGTTTTTAATAAATCTACCTTAAAAATTGAGGAATCAGTCCATGTGAATTTTGATGAAGCTAACATGTATTACAAGGATAAAGAAATTTCTACCACTAGCTCATTGCAGGTACCTTACTTATGTGAGAGATTGGATGATATAAACCTCACCCAAGAGGCTCCATCTAATCCCTTTCCATAAGCTGTTGAAGATGATAATGAAGAAGATAACTTGGATGCTTCTAACACTCTCCAAATAGCTAACCCAATTCCACAAGAGGAATTAATCCCTCAAGCTGTTACACAAACTCCTCCCACTGATCTTGTCACACTTAGAGATCATCCCATATCTCAAGTGCTTGGAGACATATCAGCTGGTGTGCAAACAAGGCATCAACTAAACCCTGACTTGATGTTTGTTTGTTTCCTCTCTCAACTTGAGCCCCATTCCATCAAAGATGCAGAACAAGATCCCCACTAGATCATTGCATTGCAAGAGGGGCTTAATAAATTTGAGAGAAGTAGAGTTTGGGATTTTGTTCCTAGACCCATAGACTACCCAGTCAAAGGAACCAAATGGGTGTTCAGAAATAAATTGGAGGCTGATGGTAACATTATAAGGAACAAAGCAAGGCTAGTGGCTCATGGCTACTCACAGGAGGAAGGAATTGATTATGACTAGAACTTTGCTCCAGTGGCAAGGCATGAAGCCATAAGAATTTTCTTAGCTTATGCTGCCGACAAAAGGTTCAAAGTCTACAAGATTGATGTAAAGAGTGCTTTCCTCAATGGTGAACTAAAAGAGGAAGTATATGTGGAGAAACCGTGTAATGCCCCGAAAATTGTAAACGAGTCGGTCACGTCCTAAGGAATTTTTGGTGCCTTTATAGGGCTACACGGCCTGGGACACAGGCGTGTCTATGGTCGTTCCTTTTGTGTTGGCTGGGCTGTATCCAGGAAAGGACACGAAAAGAAACACGGTTTGAACAGTAGTGACATGGGCATGTCAGGGGTGACACGGGCATGTCCTCACCCGTATCACAACCCGTGTTCTTCTCGAGTTAAAACCCTGGGTGTGTTGTCAGGAGTGCATGACTGGGTTACACGGGCGTGTAGTAGTCAGAACGGGCGTGTTCCATTTTACACGAGCGTGTTGATAGAATTGAGTTCAAGATAACCCAAACACCTAGAGGTGGGGGGGGGGGTGAATATGTTCTTTTCTTTTTTACTTAAGGCAGAAAAATATTTCAGTTCTTTAAAGAGAATCTAACTATTCTACAGTAATCACAGCACATAATTCACTATCATACATACATCACAGATTACACACAGGTTTATAGTGGTTCCCCAAGGTCTTGGTACATCCACTTTCCCCTTTCACCTATCTAGCAGTGTGCTAGATTCAGCCTAACATCTTCCTTCTTCTCAGATCAACAGATCTTACAGCTCAGAACCCTGAAAGGTTCCTACAACTCAGAAGCCTATAAGGTTCCTACAACTCATAGTGTAACCACACTCCTACAGCTCAGGCTAATAGCCCTACCTCAGCCTTCCCACAAGGCCTACAACTCAGAGAATAATTTCTCCTACACTCAGGCTCAAAAGCCATACCACTCAGAGATCTATATCTCCTACACTCAGCCTTTATAATATAGGCTTCCAACTCAGATCTTTGAAAAGATCCTACAAAATTTGATAAGTGTTTTAGATGGACTCTTACCCTTGTTTAGAGAGAAGGGATAAAAGGTTTCTTGATCAGCTTCTTGGTAAGACTAATGGCTGAAATCAACCTGTACTTAGCTTTCTTCAAAGCTTCTTGAATCTGAACTCAGTAGGGTTGATCTCCTTTGAAGTTGACTGGCTGGCAGCTTCCTTCTTAGATTTCAGAAATAGATCTGATTTCTTCTTAGCAGATTAGTTCAAAATCTGCTTCTTAATAGACTTGTAAATGTCTCCTACTTTGGTTCAACAGTTGGAGATATCTCTCACTCTCCAAAACTTTTGAACTTTCCTCTCACGAAAACCTTCTTCTGTGTGTCGTGCACTTTCTTGATCAATGATCAATACTTCAATATTCATTTGTGTTATTGTTGTTCTCGTTGTTGTTTGATTTTATAGAATCCATCTATATATAGAGTTCATCCATGGTAACCCGCTGATCCGATTTCTAACCAATTTCTGACAGGTCTGATAGCTTCAACAAACTTGTTGGAATACACAGCTGTCAAGTCTCAAGTCAGTTCTTGAACCATTGTCTTTGTCAGCAAAGCGTCGATACTGATTGTCATTATGTGTCGACACAAGTTGATTAAGTGTCGACACAAGCTTTGGTGATTTCGACACAGCTCCTTTGGTGTCGACACTTCTTCTTGACACTGCATCTGTAGAATGTGTTGACACTGCTTATTTGTGTCGACACAGACACTTCTTCATATCAAAGCAATCAACATTATTGAAACTCTGCTGTGTGTCGACACAAATCCTGTGTGTTGACACAGTTGATGTAGTCTCAAAATTCTGTGTGTCGACACAACATCCAGGTGTCGACACAGTTGATGTCGACTAATACTTCTGTGTATCGACACTGCCTCCCGGTGTCGATACAATCGATGTCAACTAATACTTCTGTGTGTCGACACTACCTCCCGGTGTCGACACAATCGATGTCGACTAATACTTCTGTGTGTCGACACTGCCTCCCGGTGTCGACACAGTTGATGTCGACTAATAAATTCGGTGTGTCGACATAGTTGCTTCTTGTGTCGACACAACTTTTCCAAGTGTCGACACAGGCTTTCTTAAGTGTCGACACATGCACTTAGAAACTTTTTCCTTCATATTAGCATATACTTAGTCTGCACATATAAACTCAAAAAAACATCAAATACACCTTGATGTATATCATTGAACTAAGTGAGGCTTCTTCAAATTAGGTACACATTTTCCAATGTACCCAACAATCTCCCCCTATTTGGAGAAGTCATAACCCTTTAGTCAATGATATACACCACTTATAATAAACAAACATTATGATGTATATAAGCATTATATGACAGGGTAACTTATAAAGAAAACAAATATCAATATGACAATACAGAATAATAATACAAGCTCAATGAACATGAAACATTATTTTGTTTATACTTATCAAAAAGTTTCTTAACAACTGATTACATAGATTTCCTTAATACTATAGAATACATTGTTCTTGCAAAATCTAGTAAATCTATCCTATGGCTGATCAGGCTCCTTGATGACTATGCCTTTTCCTGGTATAATCTGATCTTACACAGTAGGTTCTGCATCATTATTGGGATTCTTTCCTTTCAACTCTGCCTTCTTCTGAGCTTCAGCCTTAATCCTTTGTCTTTCAAAATAATGAAAAGGCTTAGGGAAGTATTTTCTAGGCTCCTGAGCATTAGGAGGTAGCTTCCCAATCTTAGCCTTTCTTCTATATTGTACAATGGCTTCTTGCCTTGTTTCATACTTCTGCCATTCTTGTTCATTATACCACTTGCCCATTTCATGAACCTGATCTTTCATAGTTTTCCAGGCAGTCAGAATGATATTCCTGGAATTGGGCTCAATTGCTCAAAATCAGTCTTTAACTCAGCCTGTTCTCTGAACCTTTTCTTAGATAGTTGAGTGTCCTGCTGAGCTTTCAAGGCAGCTTTTGGCATTTAAACTTTCTCTATAATAATATTATCAACTTCCTGTGGAGGACTGTACATTGTCTAAACCTGTTGTTGAATCATATCAAAATCTGCTGGAGGGTAGATGATCTGAGCAACTTCAGGTTGATCACCTTCAACATAATCAGGTTGCACCCCAGACTCAGCAACATTATCATCATCACAAAGAGGGGATATCCCAGAGTTGCTCCGATGCTATTGGATATCCATTTGGCATGATCTGAGCCTGCTTTGACTAACACCCTCTCCCCCTTTATGACTTCTCTTTCAATGTGGTCTCTTAAGTCATCTTTTTGAAATCTTACTTGACCATCAAGAAAATTTACACCATCTTTATAAAATGATTTTAAATTGAGAAGCTTATCAGTGATTGTTTTCTAAGAAGTAAAAATGACTGTCTTAAATGTATCTAAGGCTTCCTGTAACTTCTTATCAAACTCCTCTTTCTCTTTAGCTCTTTCTTCAATCATTGCGGTGACTGTATTCTTTATTTCAATGACTATCCCATTGTGAGATTCAGTCAGATTGTCATTCATTCTAATCTGATTTTCAAGGACATAGCCTTATTTAATAATAATGTCATCCACTTTAGCATTGACTTCTGCTTGTTGCTTTGCCAGAAACACTACAACATTGTCTCCTTTGTGGAAACAATCTATCATTTCTTTCTTATGAAGATTCACTTCAAACCTGATTGATTTGATATCCTGAGCCAAATCAAATTGAAGTGATTTATGGCTTTCATCTACATACTTTTCTAGAGCCATTCTTTGCTCATCTAATTTAACTTGCAAAGCCACCATTAAAGAGCTGTAATCAGCCTCTGGGGTAGGTTGTGGAGTGGTAGTTTGCAATGACTTCTTATAGCTCGGGCTCCTTCTCTTAATAACCATCAGTTTTCTTCTTTTTGTACTTCTGATCTCTTAATCTTCTAAAGCAGATGAACTGGGAATATATACTCTTTCCTTAGGACTAGGAGGCAGCTCCTTGTCAGTCCTATGCTGCTCCCCCTCAATGTCAGCCTGCTCCCCCTCAATTCTTACTTGCTCCCCCTTACTTGTTGCTCCCTCAATATCAGGAAACAACTCCTCAAGAGTAAACTCCTATTGAGTGTTGACTGATGGTACTGCTTTCTCAGGAGCATCAGCAACTACATATGTATCCTCCATAACAACATCTAGTGCTGGGCTGTTGACATGAGATGTCTCAAGGACTGTTTGTGAATCTATTTCCTCTGCCAAGTGGATTCTCTCTTCCCCTTGCACCTGTGCAGTAACTGTCTCCCCCTGCACTTGTGCATTCTCAGTCAGGTCCTGTACTTGTACACTATCTAGCTCCCCCTGCACTTGTGCACTAACTGTTTCCTCCTACACTTGTGCATTCTCAGTAAGGTCCTCTACATGTGATTTCACTGCAGCCTCTTGTCTCTCTATATAAGGTATGTCCTTTGATAGGACCCTATCCCATCTGGAAATAATACTGATGTCCATTCTTCTCATATGATTAATTTTAGATCCAGGGATCTGGTGCATTACTTCTAGAATGACTCCAGCCAAGTATAAACTCATCAGTCTAGCCAAATTAGGCTTCTTTATTCCTTCCATAATCTTCTCAAACAGGACTATAGACCAATCTATGTTGATCTTTAAAATTATCCTTGTCATGAGGTTGAACATATAGGCAGAAATCCTATCATGTCCTCCTGGCTTACACAAAATTACCTTTCCTACCACTTCTGAAAGGAATTTTCCTTGCTGATTCATCTTTTTTCTGTTAATTGCTGCTCCAATCTTCAAGGTGGGATCAAATCCACACCATTGTAGTGCCTCCCTTGTTTTTGATACTAGTACTTCTTCTTCATCCTGAGTTCTTGGAAGATGAAGAATTTTTCTCAAACTTTTCAAGGTCAGTTTGACTCTTGCTCCATGAATTGTTGATTTAATCTCAAGTCCAGTTGAGTCTACTGTTGCTGCAACAAAAAACTCAAAAACCTCATTCTTCCAAATCTTGGTTGGTTCGGATACCAGAAACTCCAAACCACTGTCAGCAAACAGGGTAATGACCCCTTTAATATCTGACTCCGCATCATCAAAGGCATAGCGAACCAACTCATATCCTTTGTTAATGTTATCTTCAACCTTTGGCGCAATTGGGATGGTGAGAAAACCTGGATTGAGAGAAGAGATTTTGTCGACACAAGGTTTTGGTCTCGAAAACCTGGAGAGCGTATCGACAAAATATGTTCTTGACCTATTTATACCCTTCTAAATAAAGAAGGTCAAAAGGCGGCCAAAAACTGTCTAAAAGTGTTGACACTGTTGAAATGTGTCGACACATACTTTTATTGTCTCGACAACGATGATGACTACTATGTGTCGACACCAATTGATGATATGTCGACACTAGACATACTTAGTAGTTCATCAAGAATTTTGTGTCGACTCTTATTGCAAGTGTCGACACAATTTCTGGATGTGTCGACACCACTACTCTGGTTGTGTCGACACCATCTACTGAAGTATCGACATCACTTCTCTGGATGTGTCGACACAGATTTACTTAGCCAAATTTGTTAGACTAATCTATGTTCAACAAACCTAATTCAATTTTAAATTTATTGAATTTAGTTTCATCTAGAGGCTTAGTAAACACATCTGCAATTTGATAATCTGTTTTGACAAATTCTAGTGAGATGTCCTCTTTCTCTACATGTTCTCTAAGAAAATGGTATATAATTTCTATATGCTTAGTCCTACTATGTGAAACAGGATTATTAGCAATAGAAATAATACTAGTAGAATAACAAAACAAAGGTGTTCTACTTACCTGAATACCATAGTCTTCTAGCTGGTGCTGAATCCACAACAGCTGCGCACAACAACTTCTTGCTGCCACATATTCAGACTCAGCTGTGGAAATTGCCACACTAGTCTGCTTCTTACTGCTCCAAGACACCAATCTTCCTCCTATAAATTGACAGGTGCCTCTTGTGTTTTTTCTATCTTCTTTGCAACCTGCAAAGTCAGTATCTGAATAGTCTGTCAGTAGAAAATCTCCATTCCTAGGGTACCAAAGGCCAAGATTAGGTATGCCCTTTAGATATCTCAAAATCCTTTTTACTGCAGTGTAATGAGATTCTTTAGGGAATGATTGGTACCTAGCACAGACACATGTTGCATACATATTGTCTGGTCTACTACCAGTTAGATATAGAAGAGAACCAATTATTCCTTTATACAAAGACTCATCTACAGGTTTACCTGCATCATCTTTGCATTTAGGCATACTTGTTCCCATAGGAGTTCTCATGGTAGAGGATTATTCCATACCATACTTCTTAATTAACTCCTTGGTGAACTTAGACTGGGATATGGACAAGCCATCATTAGTCTGTCTTACTTGATATCCCAAGAAGAACTTTAAGCTCTCCCATACTGCTCATCTCAAACTTCCCTTGTATAAGTTTAGCAAACTTCTTGCAAAGGTTGTTTTCTGTAGACCCAAATATTATGTCATCTACATAAATCTGGACTAAGATTATCTTTCCTTTGGACTCCCTTAGGAATAGAGTTTTGTCTATTTTCCCCTTGAGAATTTGTTCTCAATAAGTAAAGTAGACAGGGTTTCATACCAAGCCCTTGGGGCTTGCTTTAACCCATACAAAGCTTTCTTAAGTCTATAAATATAATCAGGTTTGAGAGAATCAACAAAACCTGAGGGCTGCTCTACATAGACTTCTTCTTTTAGATTTCCATTTAGGAATGCTGATTTTACATCCATTTGGAATATCTTGAAGCCTTGATATGCTGCATAGGCAAGGAACATCCTAATTGCTTCCAGTCTTGCTACTGGGGCAAAAGTTTGATAAAAGTTAATACCCTCTTCCTGCCTGTATCCTTTTGCAACAAGTCTTGCTTTGTTCTTCACAATGATCCCATTCTCATCCAGTTTGTTCCTAAAGATCCACTTCGTTCCAATGATGTTGTGGTCTTTTGGTTTAGGAACTAACTCCCAGACCTTGCACCGATTTAGCTCCTCTTGCATGACATCAATCCAATATGGGTCTAGAATAGCTTCTTCAAATCTCTTTGGCTCCAGTTGAGATAGGAAGCTTGAGCAAAGAACTGTGTTCAAGTTCCTGCTTCTGGTTTGCACTCCATTTTTTAGATCACCAATTATCTGATTTGCTGGATGATCCTTTAAGTGTCTCACAGCTGGAGGTAGACAATCTTCAGGTTGAACATGTAACATCCCATGTTACTACTAGGCCCCTTAACTTAGATTGGGTTAGGCATGGGGTGGGTGTTAGGGGAAATTAGCTAGGTTTGACCCTAGGTAGTGGGTTGTAGCCATGTGGGGCCCACTATGGGACCAAGTCAAACTAGGTCAAACTAGCCCAACTAGGGACCGTAGCCACACCATGACCCTACCACATTTCCCTAACCCTAAAAACAATCTAAGTGGACCCTAAGGCATGTCCCTAGGTCAACAGTTTGACCTTAGTTGACCCAAGTCAACCTTGAGCCTAAAGTGGTCAAACCCCACACTCATTAGCCCAATTAGATCAAGTGGGACATCACCATGGCCCAAACCAAGTTGGGTGATGATTTAGGCCTCATGATCACTAAGTGGGGCCAACCCACTCAACCATTTGACCAAGTCAACCCAAAGGTCAAACTTGGTCAACCTTAAGCCTAAATAAGAATAATTGAAGACCAAGCCCATTCCTAATGGGCTAAGACCTTCACCATGGCCCAACTCAAGTTGGGTGGTGCCATTGGTCTCATGACCAACAAGTGGGGCCAGCCCACTCATCATGTTGACCAAGTCAACTCAAAAAGTCAACAAGTCAACACTTTACCGTAATGAGTGAAAATGTGAGCCCAAGTCATTTCCCATGGGCCAAGCCCACCAAACTTGACCCATGACCAGCCAAGTGGACAAGGACATCCCCTAACCCCCAAAATGAGGAGAGAGAGTACATGCAAAGGGGCATTTTGGAGAAAACACCTAAAAGAGGAGAGAGAAAGGGGGAGGTGATGGAAGGAGGCCATGTGGCTTTCATTTCTTCAGCTCAATAGGTGCTGGCCGACCACCCCACCCCATTTCAGAATAAAATATGGCATGACAGCCACTTGGCATCCATGGTGGAGCAACCAAAGGCCCACCCGAATTTTACCTCGGCCATATCTCCCTTTACAAGCCTCTTCAGGCCACACTAACCCCACCAGCAGTTTCAGAGAGAGGAAAGGAGTGGAGTTTGATACCTGGAGCGAGGCAAACGGTGGAGAAACGAGGATTTGGCAAGGAGATTGCCAGAACAAGCTCAACCATGGCCAACCGCCGCCACACCCGCCGCCAACCACCACTTCGGGTTCGTTTCGCCTCACTTCAAGCCGTACTAGCTTCCTAGAACTTTAGGTTAAGCAATTGGGCTCCATTGAGCCCGATGCCATGGGAGAAAATCTTGATTTTTCCAAGCTTTTCTCACTTCTCGGGATCGCCAGCGCCTTCCGCCGCCTAGTCGCCGGCAAAAGCCGGCCACCACCACCATGAAGGTGGTGGCACTGTTGGCCGGCCATGGCGCCGCCTCAGTCGGCCGGAAAACACCCCGCAAGGTGGCCCAGGAATCTGCAATCAGGGCCGTTGATTCATTGGAGAATATGATAGGATCCCGTCAATTCTAGCTTTAGGATTTATGCTGATTATTATATGAATGATGAATTAATCATTATGAATAGTAACAACCTGTCACACATTTTCAGTCAATTTGCATGTGTAATTTAGGGCACCTAGAGACATTTCTAGGTCAGAACCCTTGAATATAAAATGTAGCCCTAGGACTTAAATTTAAAATGCCACCCAAATCATGGGTTTTGACCCAGTGGTCTGTCCTGTAGGGTAATTCTCCTAGGACTGGTCCTAGGCTAGGGCAGATTTTAATTTGAGTGCTCATGCTAAACCATTGATCCAAATGGCCTGAAATTTTGGGCATGTGCATGTCTAGGGCATATCTAGCCCCGGCCAAAAATTAGGAATTTTTGGAATACCTTGTTTTATAGTTTTGTTCAAAATGTCAAAAATTGAATAATTGAAATAATTGGAGTGTTAAGCCTCCAAATGGCTCCAAATTTTGGTGTCAAGTCCTTGGGGACATCATTAGTGCATGATAATAATTTCAGCACATTTGGGTCACTGCATGTTGGATTAACCCACTTGCATGTGTAGGCTAGACTTAGCCTTGGTGTGCAAACAACAAATTTTGCTATGATGTGTTTTTATCCATTTTGAGACTTCTAAAAATCTTGAAATTAATTCCAGGAGATCTTTAGGACAAATTTAACCCCTCAAATTAATTATGGGATTTTTGGGAACAAAAATCCCATTATTTGGATTTTTTGAAAATTATAGCCATATTGGAAAATAAAGTTTGGAAATAGATTTAATCAAGAAAAAATCCTCAAATTTGGTCCTGTAAGAGTTTTGGTCATATTTGACTTGGGATAATTTTATTTTCTCTGTTTGAGATCTTTTGGAGTAAAATATCATGTAAAGACCATTTTACCCTTATTTCTTCCATTCATGAATTAATGAAAATATAAATCAGAAAAATTTGGAAATATTCCTAGTTGTGCATATATGTATTATTTAGCTAGAATATTTATTTCAGAATTTTTGGATGTACATATAATTTTTAAACCAACATAATGGCATTTTGGTAAATATCTAAAAATTTGAATTGCAAGGCCATTTCACTGTTAAAGTTGATGAAACTCTTCCAGTAGTCTTATTTTAATGATTTAGATCCCCTGTAATTTTCCTAGAATTTTTGTGGATAAATTACTTATACTTCCTTTGAAAAGTGTTAATTAAGATGGTTTTGTATTAATCAATGAATAAATACAAATATTTAAAGGAAAATTATAAACTTTGGGAGACAGTAATATTTCTTTATGATATAGGTCAGGATAATTGTTTTGCATCACTAGGGCCATTCTAAGATATACTTCACATGTTAAATGACTTGGAGAAATATTTGGAGGAATTAAATTAAGTGTTTAAATAATTGGGAAAATTATGAAAATCACCATACACACTTTATTAGTTCATACCACCCTAGGATAAATATTTGGGGTCTGTTGGCCCAAAGATTTAGAAGTTCGATTTCGGGGTGGTATTAGGTCATGGGCTGCGCATAGTAAGGTAGGTTATACCTTAGGGCCTCCGGGAAATTGATCGACAATTGAGCTAGAGTTGAGAGGTTTAAGTTGTTAGCCTAAATCACCTAGAGGGGGGTGAATAGGTGAAATGCGTGTCAAATGCGGAATTAAAAACTAACACAGCACACATCAAGCAATCACAGACGACAAGAGATTTATAGTGGTTCCCCAACCTTGGGTACGTCCACTTTCCTCACCGATCTAGCAAATCACTAGACTCGGCTACTCCACTATCTCGGATCAAAACGATCCTACACCTCGGAACCACATTCCTACAAAAACTCGATCCAACTGGATCTACAAAACTCGGAAGCAAAAGCCTTCCTACGAATCTCGGAGAAAAAAAACTCCTACACAATAATTTGTTTAAAGAAATACAAACAATAATCTCAGATCTGGATCTTGACAGTCTTCTTCCTTAAGAGCTTTGGCTTGATCAGAGAAGTTGAAGACGACTTGAGAGAGATCCACAAATATGAAGAACTAAATCACCTCGATCGAGAAAATAGATCTGGAATCTTTAAAGCGCGGCGAGATCGAGTGATTGACTTGCGTCTGGATCGCTGAAGAATTAGGGTTGCAAACAGAGATCGGAGATCCTCGATCCAGAGCTTCTTCCGTGAACGTTAATGGCGGTGGCGGCGACTTGAAGAATTAGGGTTCACGGGATTGTTCTCTTTCTCTTTCTTAAAATAATAATCTCTGAAGGAATTTTATTAATAGTCAAATCTGAAGTGACCTATTTATAGGTAGACTCCAACGGTCATAAGAATCATTAATGATGACACGTGGAGTTATCAGAAAGGATCAAATCGAAATGTACAGTGAAATTGACTTAGAGAATTTCAGGAAAGATTTGAACCGACATACTCGAGTCATAGAAGATACATACTCGAGTATCAGATGGTATATACTCGAGTGGACAAGAATTGGCATACTCGAGTAAGAGAAGTTATATACTCGAGTGGAAAGGATTGGCATACTCGAGTAAGAGAAGAGAAAACTACTCGAGTGATCCAGAGATCAATACTCGAGTGATTAACGAACTACTCGAGTATGAGAGTAGATACTCGAGTGAAAACACTTAGAAAAGTTTCAGATAAAGTGTGAATATATACTCGAGTACAAGAGTTGCAGATACTCGAGTGAGAGAAAAAGAACTACTCGAGTATCTTAGAACAACTACTCGAGTGAGGGGAAAATGAACTACTCGAGTATCTTAGAACAACTACTCGAGTAAACATTGACTTACTCGAGTATGAAAAATAACTACTCGAGTACAGAGTCACTTACTCGAGTATATAGGGAACTACTCGAGTATGTGGACTTAGAATATTTCTGAAATGGGAAGAACGGAACTACTCGAGTATAAACAAGGCACTTACTCGAGTAACTAACCAACCACTCGAGTACAAGTTATCACTTACTCGAGTGAATACAGTCTACTCGAGTATGTGAACCAACTTACTCGAGTACAGACCCACTTACTCGAGTATATAAGGGAAGTACTCGAGTATGTGGACTTAGAGAAAATTCTGGATTTAAGAACAGAAGGAATTACTCGAGTATAAGATATGACCTACTCGAGTGACTGACTATCTACTCGAGTATAAACTTATCTACACGAGTATATAGAGTCTACACGAGTATGTCCAAGGATCTACTTGAGTACTAAGTCACTTACTCGAGTATATGAAGGGTACTACTCGAGTATGTGGACTTAGAAAAATTTCTTCTAAAAGACATACTTCAATACTTGAGTCCACCATTCCAAGTGCATGTAGGAAGTGTATCCCAATAGAGAGGCTATACATGGGCCAATACTTTGGATCACACAATGAGGGATTACATTGTATGGTCCTGTGTTTGGTGACCCATTATAGACTGATATTGGTCTACACTTGGCATTAAGGACCTGCACACATACAACTTAAACACAACATCAAATACACCTTAATTCATCTTAGTTCAAGGTCTGACCACCTACAAATCTGAGGTATTGTGGAGACAAATCCCAACAATCTCCCCCTATTTGTAGATGTCAGCATTCTCTATACTAAGGTGAATTATTCAGAGTAAAAAGAACAATACACATATACAAAAAAAATAAGCTAAAGCAGGATAACTAATGAGATAGCCATAATCAGAATCAATTATATATATATATAATTGTTTATAACAAAGAGAATCCATTTCCACATTCTCTTTACTCAAGAGGGTCCTTCCTTATGCATCCTTTCTCTCTTCAGCTCTTGCCTCTCTAGGTAACTGAATGGCTTGGGAAAATAAGTTCTGGGCCTAGGAGGAGCAGCTGGATTATTATGTCCCCAATTCCTGTCATGAAGTCTGATTTTGATTTGGGACACTTCATAGGCTTTCCATTCTGAATGACTGTAAAACTGGTCTCTGTTCTCACCAAGATCTGTAACCAATTTCAGGGTATCAAGGATTAGGGATTTTGTGGTTGGACTCCAAACTTCAGAATGAATAATTGGTGGTCTGCTTTCAGAAGCTAGGGCAGGATCTCTTTTGGGTGCAGAACGACTGGCAGAAGCACCTTCACCATATTTTCTCTTCTTCCTTGGAGCTGGAATTTCATCTTGCCACATATCAGAATAGGTGAGAGGGGGTTCAGTCACATCACCCTCAGATCTAGGTGAGAAAGCTGGCACACCTTCTGGAATGGCTGCCTGGGGTGGAGCATCTACAGGAGGTTGTGCTTCAAGAGGATTCAAGAAGTGTGGAATGATGGTAGGGTTGAGCTGGGCATTAGGGAAATTCATGTTGTGCAGCCAAACAGTAGTGTCATAGGTATAGAATTTCACAGACTGGAGCTGGGAGAGAATATCTGCTTTCATTTCTTTTACAAGACCATCCACAGTAGCTTGAGCTCGGTTAGATAGTGTTTCAACTTGTTCTTTTACAACTGCTTGAGCTTGCTCAGATAATTTTTTCACTTGTTCTTTTACTATCTTCTCCCCCTTGGTGATATCTACAGATAGCTGAGCTATAGCTTCATCCCTGAACTTACCAACTTCGTCACAGATTTTCATAAGATTGGCATCAGCATTCTTGTCCAACTGGATCTGATTATTGGCAACAGTTTCTTGTTGATTTCTCAGTTCACCTATGCTTGTGATAGTGTGATCTATGGCCTTGCCACCTAGCTGGAACAATCTTTTTAGCTCATCAGTATTGGCCTGGATTTCTGCAAAGCCTCTACTCATCTCTTGTTCAAGAGTAGTGACTTTGTTATTGACTGATGCTAGAGATTCATCAAAGTACTTTCTCTGTGTAAGGAGCAACTGTTCAATCTTACTGACTATATCTGAAAAAGAGGGGGCTGAGGTTGGTGCAGGAATTGAAGGAGCAGGAGCAGGAGCAGTCCAAGGAGGAATTTCTGTAATGACCACTGAGCTGACAGCTCTTTTGAAGGGTTCTATCTCAACAGATTCTTCTGTATTTAGGAAAGATGGCATGGAGAAATCCAAAGTCTTCAGAGGTGCCTCCACAGGATCTGGAGACATTTCCTCATCATCAGACAAGAGAATATGATCTGATTTGCTGGGCTCACTATCAGGAGACTTGGCAGGAGACTGTACTGGAGTCTGAGCTGGAAACTGCACAGGAGATGGAACTGGAGACTGAATGGGAGACTTGGCAGCTGAATCATTCTGAAAAAGAGGAGCATCTGAGCTGAGCTCATCAATAAATCTGTTAATATCTTCAGCTGTAGACAGTAAAGCTGCTGGAGTAGGAGAAACTGGAGGAGTAGAAATTCTGACTTCTTCTTGTTCTAGAATCACTGATTCTGAAGAAACTTGATGCTGAGGAAGAGAAGAGGTAGGCTCCCCCTCAACTAATGCACCAGAGGTAGCAGTAGTTTGATGTAGAGGAGGAGATGGAATCCTGTCTTCAGGTAAACTGGTTTCTTGGTGAGTTGCTGAGATGGCATCAGCCTTTGAAGCTTGGGCAGAATTCAGGATCTTGATGTCATACCTCTGTATGGAAGAGATGGAAACTTTCTTCATGTGGTGAAGAGGAGTCCCTTTGGATAAGTCAAACACTGTGGGATTAATCTCATGGAGGAGGAGTGAGATAATCCTAGCATAACTTGGATGTTCCACGCTCTCTCGGATCTTATCCAGTATCATCATTCCGAACTGGAATTTCTTCCTGCAGACTATTGCTTGCATGACGTCGAATAAATTCTGGGATATATCTCTTATGGAGTATGTCTTGCACCATAGGACCTTGGCGATGACATCAACTAGAAACTTGCCTTCTGAATTGAACAAAGATCGATTCAATGTTTCACCTCCACCTTCAGGATCTCGACCACAGAATAGGGAAGTGCGGTCGGCATCTTCCTTTTCTAGGTCGTCTTCTTCGTCAACCACGGGCATCCGAAGTAGAGTGGCGACTGAAGTTTTATCCAACCGAATTTCAAGTCCTTTTACCTTTGATTTCAGAACTGTGCCATTACGTCTAACCTTCAGATTTCTGTAGAATTCTTCAACATCAGGAAGCAGGAGATGGCAGGGTTCTTGAAGAACGAAGGACAAACTGGCGGTGTCCAAGAGAATCAGTAAGTTCTTGAAGTCATCCAAAATATCTTCAATACCATCTGTCACTAGTTCGGAGCCGATTCCAATCTTGGAGGAGGGAGCCATCAGCGATTCTGTAGTGCGAAGGAAACAAAAACGAGGAAGACAAGGCTCTGCAACTGTTCTGGGAGACGAAGAGACGGCGGTTACTCGAGTGAAATGAGAAGTGGAAAGGATTTCTGATTTTTCTAAATATATATGACCCTAATTAGGTTTAAGGAGGAGTATTGAAAATAAAATCATACCTGATATGGAGCGCCAAAACTTTGGTGCGAATAGAAGAAAAAGGAGATTTTCAAATTTCTAATTCCCGTATACTCGAGTAGGTTTCGCCATACACGAGTATGAGATGGAGGATACTCGAGTAGGTCAAGTGACATACACGAGTAGGTTACCAACTACTCGAGTATGTCAATTTTGGTCAACTCGAGTATTTCCGTTTACTCGTGTATATGTCTCTATGTACTCGAGTATATCACTTTGAAATACAATTTTCTTGGGAGAGATTTACTGCCACTGATATCTTCAACTCTGAGCCTGGCTGTGAATCCACCATCACTATTTCTCTTTGTTGAGCAGTCCGAGTTCCGTTTTGAAGAACGAGAACTTGGACTCGTCCAGCGGCTTCGTGAATATATCTGCCACTTGCCTGTCTGTGGGGACATATTGTAGATCTATGTCTCCATTCTCCACATGCTCCCGGATGAAATGATAACGAAGCTCTATGTGCTTGGTCCGACTGTGGGAGACTGGATTGTTGGCAATTGCTATAGCACTGGATGAGTCGCAAAACAAAGGAATGGCCTGGAACTTCATGTTGTAGTCTTCAAATTGATTCTTGATCCATATAAGCTGTGCACAACAGCTGCCTGCAGAGATGTATTCTGATTCAGCCATTGAGATGGCTACACAGTTCTGCTTCTTACTGCTCCAGGAAATAAGTCTCCTTTCGAGAAATTGGCAAGTCCCGAAAGTGCTTTTCCTATCGTCTTTGCTACCTGCAAAATCTGGCGGTTGCTCTACGTACACTTCTTCCTTTATGTCACCATTCAGGAAGGCGGACTTTACGTCCATCTGATAGACGGTAAAGCCCTTAAGTGCAGCGTAGGCAAGAAATAACTTGATCGCCTCCAGTCTTGCTACTGGAGCATAAGTCTGGTCGAAGTCGATTCCTTCTTCTTGACGATATCCCTTGGCGACAAGTCTGGCTTTATTCTTTATAATTGTTCCATCTTCGTCCATCTTGTTCCGGTAGACCCATTTTGTCCCGATGACGTTCTTATGCTTGGGTCTAGGAACAAGTGTCCAGACTTTGCATCGTTTGAACTGATTCAATTCTTCTTCCATGGCTAGAATCCAGGATGCGTTGGAGTTGGCTTCCTCAAATTTCTTTGGTTCAACCTGTGAGAGAAAACTTAAGTGTAAATTCTCATTAGTTGTACCTCGACGAGTTCTGACGCCATCCTGAGGATCTCCTATTATTTGGTCAACAGGACGATCCTTCAAGTGTCTGAACTCTAAAGTCCTTGCATCTGGGATCTCTTCAGCCACTAGAGTTGCATCTTCAGCTGGGATGTCTTCTTTATCTTGATCATCTACCTCTCCAATGGTGGTTGTAGAGGGGATCTTGATGAACGTCTCATCTTTATCTTCACTAGGTTCATCCAAGCTAAGTTCTTTCAACTTTGTACCTGCATCTACAATAGGCACACTAGACGAGTTGCTTTGCAACAGACTCGTCTCATCAAATACAAGATGTATCGACTCTTCCACCACCAGAGTTTTTCTATTGAATACTCTATAAGCCTTACTATGGCTGCTATATCCTACAAAAATACCTTCAAATCTTTTCTCGCTAAACTTTGTAGTGTGATACTTGCCATTGTTAAGTACGAAGCACTTACAGCCAAAGATTCTAAAGTATGAAATGGTTGGTTGCCTGCCTTTTAGGAGTTCGTAAGGAATCTTATCATGGTTCTTGTTGATGAGTGCTCGATTTTGCATGTGACAAGCGGTGTTGACGGCTTCAGCCCAGAGATACTCCAGAAGTGAGGCATCACTCAACATGGTCCGACAAGCCTCTATGAGTGTTCTGTTCCTTCTCTCAGCTACTCCATTTTGCTGTGGAGTGCGAGGAGAGGAAAACTCATGAAGGATACCTTGACTTTCACAGAATTCTGTCATGGCTCCAGACTTGAATTCCGTTCCATTGTCACTTCTGATTTTGACTACGGAACAGTTGTATTCATTCTGGATCTGCCTCACAAAATTAGTGAAAATACCGAAGGTATCTGACTTGTGTTTCAGAAAGAACACCCACGCAAAGCGCGAGTAATCATCCACAATAACCAACGTATATTCCTTACCTCCCAAACTTCTAACCTGCAGTGGACCAAACAAGTCCATATGGAGAAGCTGCAAACTTCTATTGGAATCCTTGCCTATTATGCTTTTAAACGAACTTCTTGTTTGCTTGCCTTTGATACAAGCATGACAAGGACTGTCCGTAACGCACTTGACATTAGGTGCATCACGCACTAAGTTTTGAGAGAATAATTTATTAATAGTTTTGAAATTAATATGTGCTAGTCTCTTGTGCCATTGGTCTGTAAGAGATGCACTACTGTTTGCCAAAAGACACACTGGTGTCGAGGAGTCTATACAAATAAAATTTAAACGGAAAATATTTCTGCTTAGAGTGCCTGATAAAATAGTTTCCATATTGTTAACCGATTTTATCAAACACTTGTCAGCATGAAATTCAACTACGTATCCTTTGTCGCATAGTTGGCTTATGCTAATGAGATTGTGTTCCAATCCTTCAACATAGGCTACATCCGAAAAGGATATGCTACCGTTAGAAATCATACCATAGCCTTTAGTGATTCCTCGATCTGAACCTCCAAAGATGACCTTTGGTCCGTTGTAGACTGAGGTGTAATTCTGTAGTAGGCTCCTTGTCCCGGTCATATGCCGAGAGCATCCACTGTCCAAGTACCAGATTGGCGTTTTGGTGGCCTTTGGACATACCTGCAATTACAATCATTTGGCCTTAGGAACCCAAACAAGTTTGGGTCCTTGGTCTCGAGTTAGAATACTCCCCCTACGAGTATTAGCCTCATGAGTGGTCACTCTCACGTTGCTAACTTTAGGGGTTGCAGCATTTTCAGGATTGAACCAACAATCACTGGCAAAATGACCAATTCTGCCACAGCACCAACAGTTGAACCTGTTGTATCTTTGCCTTGTGTAGTCCTGCTTGACTTTCTGGAATGAAGGTCGAGCAGGAGCTTTACTCTTGGAGGAAGAGGCTTCATGATGATGGCAGTTATATGAGGTCTTCTCCTTCATAGGCTTTTCTACAATGGGTTTTACTTTTGGTGTCTTTTTGAAATTATGACCATGAGCATAAGGTCCATAGCTTTGAAGCTGAATCTCCTCATAAGGTGCCTTGAAGACACTCTCGCCAAAGTTACGAGGACGAGTCCAACCTTGGTATCTTGACTTAGGCTTCTCAGGGATCGGCCTAGAAAAGTGTCAGTAGGTGGACTCATAATCGAGTTCGTTCGTGGGAAAGATAACTTTCTTAAACACAACAGGTTCCAAGGGAGCTTTCCCTTTTTCTTCAGCTAGAGCCTTCCGGGCAGCCTTATTCTTTCTCTTGGCCTTGTTTCTCCTAGAGGATTTACTAGAAGAGCCAATGTGGCCTAGACCAGCACCCTTGGCCTTAGCAGAGAATTCAGCAACGATTGGAAGAACTGTCTTAGGCTTAGAGAAACTCTCAACAAGCTTCTTTTCAGCCTCGAGTTGTCGTTCCAATTCTTTGATGATTTTCTCTTTAAGGTCGATGTGCTTGAGAGCTTTATTGTATTCCTCCATAGCTACATTGAGGTTCTCTTGAAGAGAGTTAGTCTTATTGACTTCTTCTCTCAAGCTGCTCTCACTAGCCTGTAGAGAGTTTATCTCTTTGGCTTGAGTTTTCATTATTCTACGACATTTTTCATAAGCGGTGAGTAACTCCTTATACTGACCCATGAGCTCAGATTCATCTTCAGAGGAATATCCCTCTTGCTCATTGTCATCATCAGAATCAGAGAGAGGAGTGTGAGATTTTACCTCCCTAGTAAACTGGGGGACTTGTTCATCATCTGAATGAGCCTTGAGCCCAAAGTAAGCTTCCTCTTCTTCACTCGACTCAAATGAGTCAGAGTCGCTGAGAGTTTTGCTCTTCTTGACTACTAAGCTTTTCTCTTTCCTGTTCTTATGGTGTGAGGATTTCTTTTTCTCTCTTCTTCCACCCTCTTTCTTTTTGTGAGGGCAATCGGCGATGACGTGACCTGGCTTATTGCAACAATAACAAATGATGTCAGTTGAGATCTGTTTGTTCTGTTTAGAATTATACCTGTCATGGCTGCTTGAGCCTTTCTTCCGATGATCACCGTCATGTCGTGATCTTCTATATGAGGCATCCTTGCCTCTCCATTGCTTCTTCTTGTTCAAGAACTTCTTGAACTGCCTTGAGAGTAGGGAGAACTCTCCATCAGATAGTTCTGAGCCAGATGAGCTGGGCTCAGATGATTCTTCTTCATCAGCCTCAGGAACTGGGGCAGGAGAGCTAGCCTTTATCTTCCTTGAGCTGTCTGCCTTTAGAGCGACAGATTTCTCCTTGGATGCAGACCTGCTTGTCTCTTCTTCAGCTTTTCTTGAGTTGATTTGCAGCTCGTAAGACATAAGCTTTCCGAACAGATTCTGCGGGTCCGTCTCAGCTAACCTTCCAAACTCCCGAATGGCACATACCTTATTGTCCCATTCCTTGGTTAGGGATCTTAAGAATTTGTCATTGAGTTCCCCGTTGGTGAAGACACGTCCATAAACTCTTAGGCCATTTACTATCTTGAAGAAGTTCTCAAAAGTGTCAGCTATGGCTTCCTTATGACCCTGCCTGAAGGCTTCATATTTCTGGTTCAGTAGGGATCTACGATCATCCCTCACTTCCTCTGTACCTTCCATTAGAGTCACTAGGGATTGCCACATCTCCTTGGCAGACTGGCAATGAATCAGATTCTGCAGCATTGAGTCATCGACTGCACTTGCTATAATATTTTTAGCTTTCTTGTCCAGAGAGACAAGTGCAATCTCATCCTTATCTAGATCCATCAACTTCTTGGGAACTTGCTTGGTGGGATCTATGGTGGAAGTAGTCATAGGAATGTGGGGACCTTCTTCAACAATCATGAAGATCCGGGGATCTACTGCTTCCATGAAGAACTTTACTCTTTCCTTCCACATAGGAAAATTGTTCTTGGTGTAGATAGGGAGTTTAGCAAAATCCTTGGTCTTACTCATGCTTGATACCTTTCAAGAAACAACTTAGAAGAATAAGATCAAGGTGTTAACCTTTAAACGATCAACCTCCCTCTAATACCAATTGAGAGGTCTAAGTTGTTAGCCTAAATCACCTAGAGGGGGGTGAATAGGTGAAATGCGTGTCAAATGCGGAATTAAAAACTAACACAGCACACATCAAGCAATCACAGACGACAAGAGATTTATAGTGGTTCCCCAACCTTGGGTACGTCCACTTTCCTCACCGATCTAGCAAATCACTAGACTCGGCTACTCCACTATCTCGGATCAAAACGATCCTACACCTCGGAACCACGTTCCTACAAAAACTCGATCCAACTGGATCTACAAAACTCGGAAGCAAAAGCCTTCCTACGAATCTCGGAGAAAAAAAAACTCCTACACAATAATTTGTTTAAAGAAATACAAACAATAATCTCAGATCTGGATCTTGACAGTCTTCTTCCTTAAGAGCTTTGGCTTGATCAGAGAAGTTGAAGACGACTTGAGAGAGATCCACAAATCTGAAGAACTAAATCACCTCGATCGAGAAAATAGATCTGGAATCTTTAAAGCGCGGCGAGATCGAGTGATTGACTTGCGTCTGGATCGCTGAAGAATTAGGGTTGCAAATAGAGATCGGAGATCCTCGATCCAGAGCTTCTTCCGTGAACGTTAATGGCGGCGGCGGCGACTTGAAGAATTAGGGTTCACGGGATTGTTCTCTTTCTCTTTCTTAAAATAATAATCTCTGAAGGAATTTTATTAAAAGTCAAATCTGAAGTGACCTATTTATAGGTAGACTCCAACGGTCATAAGAATCATTAATGATGACACGTGAACTTATCAGAAAGGATCAAATCGAAATGTACAGTGAAATTGACTTAGAGAATTTCAGGAAAGATTTGAACCGACATACTCGAGTCATAGAAGATACATACTCGAGTATCAGATGGTATATACTCGAGTGGACAAGAATTGGCATACTCGAGTAAGAGAAGTTATATACTCGAGTGGAAAGGATTGGCATACTCGAGTAAGAGAAGAGAAAACTACTCGAGTGATCCAGAGATCAATACTCGAGTGATTAACGAACTACTCGAGTATGAGAGTAGATACTCGAGTGAAAACACTTAGAAAAGTTTCAGATAAAGTGTGAATATATACTCGAGTACAAGAGTTGCAGATACTCGAGTGAGAGAAAAAGAACTACTCGAGTATCTTAGAACAACTACTCGAGTGAGGGGAAAATGAACTACTCGAGTATCTTAGAACAACTACTCGAGTAAACATTGACTTACTCGAGTATGAAAAATAACTACTCGAGTACAGAGTCACTTACTCGAGTATATAGGGAACTACTCGAGTATGTGGACTTAGAATATTTCTGAAATGGGAAGAACGGAACTACTCGAGTATAAACAAGGCACTTACTCGAGTAACTAACCAACCACTCGAGTACAAGTTATCACTTACTAGAGTGAATACAGTCTACTCGAGTATGTGAACCAACTTACTCGAGTACAGACCCACTTACTCGAGTATACAAGGGAAGTACTCGAGTATGTGGACTTAGAGAAAATTCTGGATTTAAGAACAGAAGGAATTACTCGAGTATAAGATATGACCTACTCGAGTGACTGACTATCTACTCGAGTATAAACTTATCTACACGAGTATATAGAGTCTACACGAGTATGTCCAAGGATCTACTCGAGTACTAAGTCACTTACTCGAGTATATGAAGGGTACTACTCGAGTATGTAGACTTAGAAAAATTTCTTCTAAAAGACATACTTCAATACTTGAGTCCACCATTCCAAGTGCATGTAGGAAGTGTATCCCAATAGAGAGGATATACATGGGCCAACACTTTGGATCACACAATGAGGGATTACATTGTATGGTCCTGTGTTTGGTGACCCATTATAGACTGACATTGGTCAACACTTGGCATTAAGGACCTGCACACATACAACTTAAACACAACATCAAATACACCTTAATTCATCTTAGTTCAAGGTCTGACTACCTACAAATCTGAGGTATTGTGGAGACAAATCCCAACAAGAGTATATGATTGGAAGTATAACCCTGGGTGGCAGTTGTATCCTAGTGACGAGAGTGAAAGTGCAAACCTTAGTCCTAACTTGGCGGAGGCCGGTGGAAGACCGTCGCCCCTCGAATAACATTTTAAGTCACTAAGCCGCTCTAAGTAACACTCAGAGCAAAGGGAATCATGGCTAGACATCAACTAGAGTAAATATCCTTGAGAAAGGGAGCTTTGGGCTTCACCCCATCGTAGTTCCTAGTGCCCCCGAGAGCCCTTCACCGGGCATGCCCTGGGCAGTCCTGGGATTAACCTTAAGTCACTAAGTATAATAACCAATAGGCAAGAGTAGTCTAATAGGTTAAGTGAACTGGAAATGATCTCACTCGTGCCGGGTAGGAGGGACTTGCAGTCTATTGACTTCTTTCTCAGCCGTGCAGAGTTGGAGGAAAGTCGTTGATATATATATACTCACCCGGGTAGGGTTGGAGGTTTTGTAGCACATACTCACCCGTGACGGGTTGAAGGAAATTGGGACAAGATGGTCCTACGAGCTGGAGGCTTGAGATAAAATACTTATATGTGCATAAACTAGTGGCAGGCCATGCGGTACTGGCCAGTCATCACACCGACGGTAGTACGGTGGACCCGGCGGGTGGGAGGGTTAGAGGGACCAGTAGGTTATTTATACTGAGATCTGGAGGACTTCTCCCGATAATGCGCACCTGACCAACCAAGACTGACAGGTAGTCAGCAAAGTGGTACGTAGAGACTCTAGAGTACACTTGTTTCATGTACAGAGGCGTACAGGAGAGGTCTAGGCCTGGTAGTGTGTATACCCGCCTAGAAGGCGGAAGCTCCCGTTCCGCTACTGCCGTAGCCACAACGGTGGTACCTGAGAGTGATGCTAGCTCTCGAAAAGTGGGAACTAAAGGTCTAGTCGTGTGTGTGAGTTGCACTGGATGTTCATATCATACCCACCATATAGATGCATATCATAAACATTCATAACAACCTATGACACCTAATGTATAAGTGGTATGGGACGCTTATACATTAGGACCCGCTAAACGAACCCTTAATTTATAAACTTGAGTGGGCAAGTTTATAGGTTAAGGTTATTTTCTTTTATATATATATATACTGCTTGTGACAACCGACACCCCATCGTATAAAATGGTATGGGACATCTTATACGATGGGAGCCATGTAGAAGATCCCTTGGCTTATGCGTTCTCGCATAAGTGAAGGTTACTTTCTTTTCTTACTTACTTCTATATACATTTGGTAGTTAGCTTCTTGTCACCTGCTTCCACTTTGTTACCCCTTGTTGTCCTCCGCTTTGTCCTCCCGCTCGGTGCCTAGGAGTTGCGGGGCGAGGTGCGGAAGAAACGACTTAGTCTTTTTGACTAATGGTCGGTGACCATATCATTTTAGGAGCTCGAGGAGATGGACCAGGACATCGAGGAGGCAGGACTTGAGGAGCAGATACCGGCACCACCTGCTACTACTACTGGAGCACGTCCTCAGGTGTGTTGAGTCGAGATGATAGATTCTGCTGCAGTTAGAGAGAGTGTGAGAGAGTGATTTGATTATGATGTACTGGGCATAAGCCCTTATTACTCTCGTGTTATTTACTCATATTGGACTGCATTTTATGTACTTTTCATTTACTATAATTATATGATTAGTACTGTGGCTGTGGACTTTACCTGTGTTACTCTGATTATACTATTTTTTTCTCATATTGGCCGAACAAGTTTATGATCGTACTAGCAGGCAAAATCGGCATCTTGTGATGTCAACTAACCCGTGCGTTAGTGTCACTGTAAGACGGCAGTTTTGGGCATAAGATCCGGGTTGGCCCCGGAGATTGGGGAACGGATCTTACAGAACATCTCCTATCTCTTCAATATGCTGTACCTCTTGGTTTTCAACAGCATCTAGGGAGTCCTGTACTCCCCTTGGACAGTAGTCACAATTTTCCACTTCTTGCTCTTCAATTGATTCTTTTGTAATGGTAAGCTTGTCCATTTTCTCATTAATACCTATAGAACTGCATGAGCTACAAGGAAACTAACTGTTAATCAGTCTTGTTTCATCAAAGACAACATGTACAGACTCTTCTACAACTTAAGTAATCAAGTTGTAGACTCTATAAGCCTTACTATTATTGCTGTACCCAACAAATATCCCATCTTGGGATTTGGCAGCAAACTTAGTTAGATAAGACTTGCCATTGTTTAGGACATAGCACTTGCAAGCAAAGATCCTAAAATAGGATAAGTTTGGTTTTATACCCTTCATGATCTCATAGGGAGTCTTTTTGTGGCTTTTGGTGGTAGAAGCCCTATTGATTACATGACATACAGTATTTACTGCCTCAGCCCAGAAATATTCTGGGAGAGTAGTGTCACTCAATAGAGTTCTACCAGCCTAAAATAATGTTCTATTCTTCCTTTCAGCAATACCATTTTCCTGTGGTGTTCTAGGTGAGGAGAATTCATTAAAAATCCCAAATTCTTCACACAGTTTTGTCATACTCTCAGATTGAAATTCAGTGTCATGCTCACTACTGATTTTGACCACTGTACTATTAAGTTCATTCTTAATTTTCTTGACAAAGCTGTATAAAATACTTGGGGTTTCTAATTTTTGTCTCAGAAAGAACACCTTGGAATATCTAGAATAGTCATCTACCACCACAAAAGTGTAGACCTTCCTACCTAGACTATGAACTGGCATAGGACCAAATAGATCCATATGTAAGAGGTATAGTCACCTCATTGAATCCTTGTTTTCAAGGCTATGAAAGGAGGATTTTGTCTGCTTGCCTATTTGATAAGCTGAGCATATCCCATCTTTTATACACTTAACTTTTGGACCATTCCTTACTAACTCTTTGCTAAATAGTTGGCCAATTATTTTGTAGTAAAGATGGGCCAGTCTCTTGTGCCATTTGACACAATGAGAGGCTCTCTCATCAACTACAAGACAAATATGAGAAACATTGTTCTCACACTTAAAGTTAAGACAGTACACATTTCTTTTTCTATATCCTGTCAATATGACCTTTTTATCACTTGATCTTATGATATGACATCCATTCTTAATTACTGAAATGTTATATCCTAAATCACTCAGCTGACTTATGCTTATAAGGTTGTGTTTCAAACCCTTCACATAGGCCACTTGAGTAATAGTAATCTGGATATTAGAAATGTTACCATATCATTTGATGATTCCTTTTTCAGAATCACCAAAGATTACTCTAGACCCATTTATGATAGGTAAATACTCCTTCAGCAATCCCTTTGTTCCAGTCATGTGCTTGGAACATCCACTGTCCAAGTACCATATAGGGGCATAGTAACTTGGACTCACCTGTAATAAAGAATTACCTTCCCTTAGAACCCAAGTAAGTCTTGGGTCCTTGGTTCAAGTTAGCATCATACTTAACAAATCTACCTGCTACTCTTCTAACAGGTAGACTGTTGTTCATCATGATACTAATGTGTGGCAGCAGTCTAAGGCATAATGACCTATCTTGCCACAGCACCAGCATTCATACTTGGTGTATCTATTTTTAGATACATTCTTGGCAGTCTGGTTGACAGCAAATCTTTTGTTTTGTGCTGGTACTGCTGCAGCTACACCCACTGTTTTCTCAAGAACATGGGGTTTATGGACATGGGCTGCCTTATTGACATAAACACCCTTGTCATTCAGAACTTCAGTCTTACTATGACCATGAGTATTCTCAAGGTCATACTTGTTAGAAGGCACTTGTACCTTTCTAAAAACTATAGGGACTTTAAAATTCAGTGGCTGGACAGAGGCTTTGCCCTTTCTCTTGAATTGGATAGCCCTGGTGTCACCTTTAAAGCCTATTCCAGCCTTACCCTTTTGAGCCACAAAAACATCTATTAAGGGCAAAACTGATTTTGGCTTGGAATAACTAGCCACCAAATCTTTTTCCTTTTGAAGTCCGGCTTCCAGACTTTTAATTAGATCATTTTTGTGTGTGATTGTGCCCATCTTAATAATAGTTATAGTTTTCAGTTTGGCAATCTCATTTAATTTTTGATCCAACTCTTTCTCTAAATCAGTTGTAGCCATTTTAAGATCTGTAATTTCCTTAGCCTGAGTTTTGGCCAGGTTTTTTCTTTTCTTTAGTGCCTGCAACAAGTCCCCATATTCATCTATCAGCTGATGAATATCACCTTAAGACTCAGACCCATCCACATCACTTGATGCAGATGTAGCTGACTCTGTACCAGTACTACAATCTGAATTTCTAGAAATACATTGTACCTTATTAGGACCAGGCTGATCCTGGCACTTGTCTTCTTCTGATACATCCATCAGTCCCATGCACTTATGGTCTTCTTGTTCATAGATAGAGTTCAGCAATTGCATAAACTCATCTTCTTCATCTACTGCATATAGACCAATGTATGCCTCAGCTTCAGATTCAGACTCTGAAGATGATTGATCTGTCAAGCTCTTCTCCTTCTTAGCAACAAAGGATTTCTCCTTCTTGCTCTTTTGTTGAGTCTTCTTTTTATCAGCTGACTCCTTTCTTTTTTTTAGACACTCAGCCACAACATGTCCAGGCCTATTACAGCAGTATCAAACTATCTTTTATATTGTAGATTTGCTAGGCTTAGACATGCTCCTGTCCTTCCTTGATGACTTCCTCTTTTGATAATAGTCATCCACAGGCTGAGATGTGGAGGGACTAGACTTCCACTTCTTCTTCTTCTTCAGGAATCTCTAAAACTGCCTTGTGAAGGCAGTAAAGTCTTTATCTGAGTCACTATTGTCAGAACTTTGGTTGTCTGAATTATCTGAAGTAATTTCAGCAACAATATCAGGAGGTGATGGAGACATCCTCCTATTCTTCCTAGTGGCTTCCACCTTGAGGGCCACAGACTTTTCTCTATGCTCCCCTTTTGTACTTTTCTCTTCCTCTTTCCTAGCCATCAGCTGCATCTCATATGACAGCAATTTTCCAAACAAAGTTGGAGGAGAGATATCTACCAGTTTGTCCACTTCCGTAATGACACAAATCTTGGTGTCCAAATCCTTTGTCAAAGATCTTAGGAATTTATCATTCAGTTCATATGTACTGAAGATCCTTCCATAGGACATCAACTCATTTACTATTCTATAGAACTTTTTATAACACTCAGTTATATCATCTGACTTTCCTTGTCTGAAACTCTCATATTCCTAGTTAAGCATAGATTTTCTATCTTGTCTGACTTCTTCAGAACCCTCTATGTAGACTATCAAGGTATCCCACATTTCCTTGGAGGTCTTGCAGTGAATCAAATTTTGAAAGGTTGAATCATCTATGACACTTACTATGATATTCTGGGCTCTTTTATCCATAGTTGCCAGGATGATCTCTTCCTTAGTCATCTCTGAAAAATCCTTGGGAGTTCTTTGATTTGCATCTAGAACTGATATCTTTATTGAAATATAAGGACCTTCCATTTCTGTAATTTAGATCCTTAGATCAGAGGCCTTCATAAAAAGCCTGACCCTTTCTTTCCATATTCCAAATATCTCTTTTCTGCATATCGGTAATTTCATAGGACCTAGTTCCTTATGATTTTCTCCTGAACCCATTTTCTTGATCTTGAATCTGCCTTATGGATCTTTCTCAGACTGTTAAGTCCTTCTTTGAGTAACCTCCATCTGATACCACTTGATAGAATTGATTTCAAGATAACCCAAACACTTAGAGGGGGGGGGGGTGAATAGGTTCTTTTCTTTTTTACTTAAGGCAAAATAATATTTCAGTTCTTTAAAGAGAATCGAACTATTCTATAGCAATCACAGCATAGAATTCACAATCATACATACATCACAGTTTGTACACAGTTTTATAGTGGTTCCCCAAGGTCTGGGTACATCCACTTTCCCCCTTCACCTATCTAGCAGTGTGCTAGATTCGACCTAACTTTTTCCTTCTTCTCAGATCCACAGATCTTACAGCTCAGAACCCTGAAAGGTTCTACAACTCAAAACCCTATAAGGTTCCTAACTCTCAGAGTGTAACCACACTCCTACAGCTCAGGCTAACAGCCCTATGATAAGTCACTAATTATAGTTATTTTCATATAGTTTTTATTTAATTAATAATAAGATTATAATTATATTTTAGTAATTATGGTTCTAATTGCTTTATTTTCATATTTCAGGTCAATATGAGCTGCAAATAACAATTTGGAGTTTGCTGGACTGATCAGGAGTTGAAACGGAGAAAATGATCATTTTTGGTCACAGATAGCTGAACTTCAAATGGTCATAACTTTCAAACCAGGAAGAGTTACGGGACGTGCAACCAGTCAACGGAAAGAGGACGACGACCTCTACAATTTTGGAGAATTTCACAAGTACACGCCCGTGACATCGGCATGACATTTGAGTCACGAGCGTGTCTAGGTAAAAAAAACAGATTTCTCCAGAAAGCTTCCCTGAATAATTATGGGACTTTTTTCTAAGGACACGCCCCCCTGTCACGGAGGTGACCTAGGGCGTGATCTCTTCAAAACTGCCAAATTAATCCCAGATTGCGCCGTTTTCAACTATTTTGCTGACCCAGTTAGACACACCCTAGGTCACGGGCGTGACCTAGGGCGTGACCACTTCAGAAACGCCAGAATCACTTCCCGCCGTTCCCATTCCTGCCGTTTCCTGTAACAGACTAGACACGCCCTAGGTCACGGGCGTGACCTAGGGGCGTGACCTAGGGGCGTGACCCGCAAAACGACGATTTTTGGCGGTTTTTCTTCAACGTTCCTGGGCTTTCAAGACAGCAGTTTCCGAGCCTGACACGCCCTAGGTCACGGGCGTGACATAGGGCGTGACGCCCGAGCAGAAAAATCTATAAATAGCAGATGAGTTCAAAAGCTCAGGAGGAAGATTAGGAGTATGTTTTAGAAGTATTTTGTAGCTTAGTTTATTGTTTTTCAGCATTATCTTTTATGTAATTTCAAATTCATAGTTTAGATTTCAATTCAAGAATTTCCTTTTTGCAAACATGTTCTTCTTTCCCTTCTTTTCATGTAACTTTTATATTATGTCAAGTAGCTAATTTCTTTAGCACTTGATCATGATTATCTTTGAATAAAACTCTTTTTGTCAAACTTTTTTTACCACTATTGATTTATCTTTGAATTATATTTTGTCGAATTCATATTTCGCGAGTATGTTCTTCGATTCTAGATTCGTATCCTAAATGACCGAGATGTTGCGGATACGAGTAGATCGCTCAAGGATTAAAGGAGTTGAATGCACTCCTTGAGAGAGAGACGCTTTTGTATGTTAGGAACCTCCACGGTCGAGGTGAGTAAATTAAAGTTTGTGTTTTATAAAAGGTTTATTTAAAGTGAGTCTAGATCAAGTGCTTGTTGTTAGTTTATTTTCTTCCTTCTTTAGTTTAATTTACCCCTTTTGATTCTTAGATAAAATAATATTAATTTGCGTGAGTAGAAGTACTCAACAGGCCCCGAGTCGAATACGACATTTCCTATACTATATTTCGATAGGTACACTTGCCTATTTGAGATTTTAGTTTGGATAATATTTTAAAACTATAGAAAATATCTATCAAGTTTTTGGCGCCGTTGCCGGGGACCTATTTTGTTGATATTTTGAAAGCGCAAATTTTATTAATTTTATCAACCTTCTTCTCTACCTCAATTCTTTTTTATTTTATTTTTAAATTCATTTCTATTAGGTAAAGGTTGTTTATTTCTTTTTATTAAAAATATGTTATCTAAATTGGTCGCCGATCTTGCCAACCTTCAAAATCAACTAGAATGTTTGAAAGCTGCACAAAAGCGCCAAAATTTTTATTATAATTGTGGTGGTCATCATCGAAGTGAGTATTGTTATCATTATAATTATTATAAAAACTTTTCTTATGAAAATAATTTTGATACTAATTATGATAATAATTTTTCTCACTTTTATTCTAATTCTAGTTCAAATTTTTATGAAACTAATTTTTCAAATGTTCATGAAACGAATTTTTCAAATTATAATGAGAATAATTATTTTGATTTAAACAATTATTCTTCCAACTCAGATGTCAACTTCTCTTGGTCACAAGATCACCCGAAAAGTTTCCTGAGTTTTGAGAATAATTATTTGGGGCCGAATTTTTGTTCTTCTTCTTCTACACCGCAAGCCTTTTCTTCTAATTTTGGGGATTCTTCTCAATTTCCAAGTGATTCTTCTCCCCAAAATTTGGATGAGAATTTTTTTTCTAGTAGTGATTTTTCTCCTTCTTCGGATAATATTGATAATGAGGAACATGACTCTTCATGTACCCCGGTAGTTGTTTATACCGAAGAAGAAAACAAACTATTATTTCATGAGTTTGTCAGGTGTATGGATGCGCAGGGAGGAGTAGAAGAAGAACATGTGTCTCCTCCTACGACTTCTAATTTTTCTCCTCCATGCACAATTTATGACTTTTTAGGAGCAAAAATATTTGATCCTGATGCGTCCAATGATTTTATTACCAGTAAATTTTTGGATAAAAAATTAATTTTAGAAAATAAACAACCGGAGCCTAATCTTATACCTTCGCAAGAGCCTCCTCCTTGCGAAGATTTTTCTGAAATGCTTACTTTTGATTTTCCTTATACTAACGATTATCATGTAGAAGAGGAGCCGTTGCAATTAAACGTCATCCACGATCCATTTGCCGCTCCTCTACAAAAATTCAAATCACCTCAGGTATGGATCAGTGATTTGAATCTAAATTTTCAAGTCAACTACAAGAAGAAAAATCAAGAAGAAAGCGGAGGAGTAGCCGGGCATGCAACTTTGGCATCTTCGCCAAAGCATGAATTAAGGGAGTTGCCCGTTCACTTTAATTTTTATTTTCCATTTTCTTAACCAAAACCGTCTAGCTTAAAGACGGGAAAAAGAAAAACGCTCTTGGGAGACACCCCTTGATTATCTTTAAATCATTGCAATTTACTTTTTTTTATGCATTCCCCCCCCCTCCTACTTGGCTTGTAAACATTGAGGACAATGTTTATTTTTAAGTATGGGGGTGGACTCCATTACATGCTTTTATTTCAAAAAAAAATTGAAGAAAATCTTTAAAAATACAAAAAAAAATTGTTTTCTTTTTATTTTTAAAAATACAAAGAAAATAGAATATCAAAAATTAATTTCTTGGAAAGGGCCGTGTTGGGCTTTCATCCCCATAAAACCGCCTAGTACCTTGCGAACCCGTCACTAGGTAGTCCTTGGGAAGTCCAAGAAATAACAAAAAAAATAAGGATTTTAATTTATCTTTTTTTTGTTTTAGTATTGTTATCTTAAAAAAAATTCAAAAAATATAAATAAACCCCTACTTAATTTTATGTGATTTTCATCAATTTAATTGAGTTTATTTATAGAATTTTTATAATTTTTAAATTGCTAGTCTTTTATTTTATCATAGTTAGTTAAATTAATTTTTAGCGATTTAATTTTGAGAAATAAACTTATGAATTAATTTTGTTTAGAGAACCTTATTTACTTATTTTTCTCTTAATTCTAATTAGTTTCAATTTTATAGTGTTTAGTTTAACAATCTTTTGATTTTAATTATAATCATTTATGCTTAAAGATTCTTAGGAAATTCTAAATTTACTATAGTTGCTCTCTATTTATTTTAATTTAATCTAAATTTTGTGTTACCTTCCATTTATTTTAAATTTTCTTGTTAGATCATATGTCATAGGGATGAGAGGATAAAATTCATCATACCTTGGTACACATATGCAATTTTTTATTTTGGTTAGATCATATGTCATGGGACTTATAAATTCCTTTGTACACATATGCAATCCCCAAATAAAAAAATAGGAGTAAAAGAATAAAATTCATTACTCCCATTTAATTTTTATTTTGATTTGAAGAAAAAAATATTTGTTCATATGTCATGGAAAATGAGAGGATAAAATCCATCATTTCTTGGTAAATATATGCAAATATCAAAAGAAAAAAATGTGTGGGGTGAGAGGATAAAATTCATCACCCCCAATCCAAAAACTCTTCATTTTCCTTTTCCCCAAATCCTAAAAAAATGGTTTTAGAAGTAAATTAAAATAGTAAGAGAGCATAAGTAGTAGTTAAAAATTTCTTACAAGTTTCTTTTTAGTAATAATGTGAATAATTCTAATCTAATTTTGTTTGCTAAATTACTTAATTTTGAATTCTAATTAATTTATATGAGAAATTTTTGCTAAATACCTTTCTCTGTACATTTTAATTTCATATTTAGGATTTAATATTGAAATCGCTAAATTTTATTTTTAACTTTCTTTTGATTTAATAAATTTTTAATTTAAATAAAAAAATATAAATTTCTTATAAGTACTTCTCATAGTTTTGCTCTGGAATAGCAAAAGATTAAGTATGTGGGTATTTGATAAGTCACTAATTATAGTTATTTTCATATAGTTTTTATTTAATTAATAATAAAATTATAATTATATTTTAGTAATTATGCTTCTAATTGCTTTATTTTCATATTTCAGGTCAATATGAGCTGCGAATAGCAATTTGGAGCTTGCTGGACTGATCAGGAGTTGAAACGGAGAAAATGATCATTTTTTGTCACAGATAGCTGAACTTCAAATGGTCATAACTTTCAAACCAGGAAGAGTTACGGGACGTGCAACCAGTCAACGGAAAGAGGACGACGTCCTCTACAATTCTGGAGAATTTCACAAGTACACGCCCGTGACATCAGCATGACATTTGAGTCACGGGCGTGTCTAGGTCAAAAAACAGATTTCTCCAGAAAGCTTCCATGAATAATTATGGGACTTTTTTCTAAGGACGCGCCCCCTGTCACGGGCGTGATCTCTTCGAAACTGCCAAATTAATCCCAGATTGCGCCGTTTCCAACTATTTTGCTGACCCAGTCAGACACGCTCTAGGTCACGGGCGTGACCTAGGGCGTGACCACATCAGAAATGCCAGAATTACTTCCCGCCGTTCTCATTCCCGCCATTTCCTGTAACAGACTAGACACGCCCTAGGTCACGGGCGTGACCTAGGGGCGTGACCCACAAAACGACGATTTTTGGCGGTTTTTCTCCAACTTTCTCGGGCTTTCAAGACTGCAGTTTCCGAGCCTGACACGCCCTAGGTCACGGGCATGACATAGGGCGTGACGCCCGAGCAGAAAAATCTATAAATAGCAGATGAGTTTAGAAGCTCAGGAGGAAGATTAGGAGTATGTTTTAGAAGTATTTTGTAGCTTAGTTTATTGTTTTTCAGCATTATCTTTTATGTAATTTCAAATTCATAGTTTAGATTTCAATTCAAGAATTTCTTTTTTGCAAACATGTTCGTCTTTCCCTTCTTTTCATGTAACTTTTATATTATGTCAAGTAGCTAATTTTTTTAGCACATAATCATGATTATCTTTGAATAAAACTCTTTTTGTCAAACTTTTTTTACCACTATCGATTTATCTTTGAATTATATTTTGTCGAATTCATATTTCGCGAGTATGTTCTTCGATTCTAGATCCGTATCCTAAATGACCGAGAGGTTGCGGATACGAGTAGATCGCTCAAGGATAAAAGGAGTTGAATGCACTCCTCGAGAGAGAGACGCTTTTGTACGTTAGGAACCTCCACGGTCGAGGTGAGTAAATTAAAGTTTGTGTTATATAAAAGGTTTATTTAAAGTGAATCTAGATCAAGTGCTTGTTGTTAGTTTATTTTCTTCCTTCTTTAGTTTAATTTAACCCTTTTGATTCTTAGATAAAATAATATTAATTTGCGTGAGTAGAAGTACTCAACAGGCCCCGAGTCGAATACAACATTTTCTATACTATATTTCGATATGTACACTTGCCTATTTGAGATTTTAGTTTGGATAATATTTTAAAACTATAGAAAATATCTATCAAGTTTTTGCGCCGTTGCCGGGGAACTATTTTGTTGATATTTTGAAAGCGCAGATTTTATTAATTTTATCAACCTTCTTCTCTACCTCAATTCTTTTTAATTTTATTTTTAAATTCATTTCTATTAGGTAAAGGTTGTTTATTTCTTTTTATTAAAAATATGTTATCTAAATTGATCGTCGATCTTGCCAACCTTCAAAATCAACTAGAATGTTTGAAAGCTGCACAATAACGCCAAAATTTTTGTTATAATTGTGGTGGTTATCATCGAAGTGAGTATTGTTATCATTATAATTATTATAAAAACTTTTCTTATGAAAATAATTTTGATACTAATTATGATAATAATTTTTTTCACTTTTATTCTAATTCTAGTTCAAATTTTTATGAAACTAATTTTTCAAATGTTCATGAAACGAATTATTCAAATTATAATGAGAATAATTATTTTGATTTAAATAATTATTCTTCCAACTCGGATGTCAACTTCTCTTGGTCACAAGATCACCCGGAAAGTTTCCCGAGTTTTGAGAATAATTATTTGGGGCCGAATTTTTGTTCTTCTTCTTCTGCACCGCAAGCCTTCTCTTCTAATTTTGGGGATTCTTCTCAATTTCCAAGTGATTCTTCTCCCCAAAATTTGGATGAGAATTTTTTTTCTAGTAGTGATTTTTCTCCTTCTTCGGATAATATTATTAATGAGGAACATGACTCTTCATGTACCCCGATAGTTGTTTATACCGAAGAAGAAAACAAACTATTATTTCATGAGTTTGTCAGGTGTATGGATGCGCAGGGAGGAGTAGAAGAAGAACATGTGTCTCCTCCTACGACTTCTAATTTTTCTCCTCCATGCACAATTTATGACTTTTTAGGAGCAAAAATATTTGATCCTTATGCGTCCAATGATTTTATTTCCAGTAAATTTTTGGATAAAAAATTAATTTTAGAAAATAAACAACCGGAGCCTAATCTTATACCTTCACAAGAGCCTCCTCCTTACGAAGATTTTTCTGAAACGCTTACTTTTGATTTTCCTTATACTAACGATTGTCATGTAGAAGAGGAGCCGTTGCAATTAAACGTCATCCACGATCCATTTGCCGCTCCTCTACAAAAATTCAAATCACCTCAGGTATGGATCGGTGATTTGAATCTAAATTTTCAAGTCAACTGCAAGAAGGAAAATCAAGAAGAAAGCGGAGGAGTAGCCGGGCAAGCAACTTTGGCATCTTCGCCAAAGCATGAATTAAGGGAGTTGCCCGTTCACTTTAATTTTTATTTTCCATTTTCTTAACCCAAACCGTCTAGCTTAAAGACGGGAAAAAGAAAAGCGCTCTTGGGAGACACCCCTTGATTATCTTTAAATCATTGCAATTTACTTTTTTTATGCATTCCCCCCCCCTCCTACTTGGCTTGTAAACATTGAGGAAAATGTTTATTTTTAAGTATGGGGGTGGACTCCATTACATGCTTTTATTTCAAAAAAAAAATTTGAAGAAAATCTTTAAAAATACAAAAAAAAATTGTTTTCTTTTTATTTTTAAAAATACAAAGAAAATAGAATATCAAAATTTAATTTCTTGGAAAGGGCCGTGTTGGGCTTTCATCCCACAAAACCGCCTAGTACCTTGCGAACCCGTCACTAGGTAGTCCTTGGGAAGTCCAAGAAATAACAAAAAAAATTAGGATTTTAATTTATCTTTTCTTTGTTTTAGTATTGTTATCTTAAAAAAAAATTCCAAAAATATAAATAAACCCCTACCTAATTTTATGTGATTTCCATCAATTTAATTGAGTTTATTTATAGAATTTTTATAATTTTTAAATTAGCGTCTTTTATTTTATCAGAGTTAGTTAAATTAATTTTTAGCGATTTAATTTTGAGAAATAAACTTATGAATTAATTTTGTTTAGAGAACCTTATTTACTTCTTTTTATCTTAATTCTAATTAGTTTCAATTTTATAGTGTTTAGTTTAACAATCTTTTGATTTTAATTATAATCATTTATGCTTAAAGATTCTTAGGAAAATCTAAATTTACTATAGTTGCTCTCTAATTATTTTAATTTAATCTAAATTTTGTGTAACCTTCCCTTTGTTTTAAATTTTCTTGTTAGATCATATGTCATAGGGATGAGAGGATAAAATTCATCATCCCTTGGTATACATATGCAATTTTTTATTTTGGTTAGATCATATGTCATGAGACTTATAAATTCCTTGGTACACATATGCAATCCCCAAATAAAAAAATGGGAGTAAATGAATAAAATTCATTACTCCCATTTAATTTTTGTTTTGATTTGAAGAAAAAAATATTTGTTCATATGTCATGGAAAATGAGAGGATAAAATCCATCATTTTCTTGGTAAACATATGCAAATATCAAAAGAAAAAATGTGTGGGGTGGGAGGATAAAATTCATCCCCCCCAATCCAAAAACTCTTCATTTTCCTTTTCCCCAAATCCTAAAAAAATGGTTTTAGAAGTAAATTAAAATACTAAGAGAGCATAAGTAGTAGTTAAAAATTTCGTACAAGTTTCTTTTTAGTAATAATGTGAATAATTCTAATCTAATTTTGTTTGCTAAATTACTTAATTTTGAATTCTAATTAATTTATATGAGAAATTTTTGCTAAATACCTTTCTCTGTACATTTTAATTTCATAGTTTAGGATTTAATATTTAAATCGCTAAATTTTATTTTTAACTTTCTTTTGATTTAATAAATTTTTAGTTTAAATAAAAAAATATAAATTTCTTATAAGTACTTCTCATAGTTTTGCTCTGGAATATCAAAAGATTAAGTATGGGGTATTTGATAAGTCACTAATTATAGTTATTTTCATATAATTTTTATTTAATTAACAATAAGATTATAATTATATTTTAGTAATTATGGTTCTAATTGCTTTATTTTCATATTTCAGGTCAATATGAGCTGCGAATAGCAATTTGGAGCTTGCTGGACTGATCAGGTGTTGAAACGGAGAAAATGATCATTTTTGGTCACGGATAACTGAACTTCAAATGGTCATAACTTTCAAACCAGGAAGAGTTACAGACGTGCAACCAGTCAACGGAAAGAGGACGACGTCCTCTACAATTCTGGAGAATTTCACAAGTACATGCCCGTGACACGGGCGTGACATTTGAGTCACGGGCGAGTCTAGGTCAAAAAAATAGATTTCTTCAAAAAGCTTCCCTGAAAAATTATGGGACTTTTTTCTAAGGACACGCCCCCCTGTCACGGGCGTGACCTTGGGCGTGACCTCTTCGAAAATGCCAATTTAATCCCAGATTGCGCCATTTCCAACTGTTTTGCTGACCCAGTCAAACACGCCCTAGGTCACAGGCGTGACCTAGGGCGTGACCGCTTCAGAAATGCTAGAATTACTTCCCGCCGTTCTCATTCACGCCGTTTCCTGTAACAGACTAGACACGCCCTAGGTCACGGGCGTGACCTAGGGGCGTGACCCGCAAAACGGCGATTTTTGGCGGTTTTTCTCCAACGTTCTCGGGCTTTCAAGACTGCAGTTTTTGAGCCTGATACTCCCTAGGTCACGGGCGTGATGCCCGAGCAGAAAAATCTATAAATAGCAGATGAGTTTAGAATCTCAGGAGGAAGATTAGGAGTATGTTTTAGAAGTATTTTGTAGCTTAGTTTATTGTTTTTCAGCTTTATCTTTTATGTAATTTCAAATTCATAGTTTAGATTTCAATTCAAGAATTTCCTTTTTGCAAACATGTTCTTCTTTCCCTTCTTTTCATGTAACTTTTATATTATGTCAAGTAGCAAATTTCTTAAGCACTTAATCATGATTATCTTTGAATAAAACTCTTTTTGTCAAACTTTTTTTTACCACTATCGATTTATCTTTGAATTATATTTTGTCGAATTCATATTTCGCGAGTATGTTCTTCGATTCTAGATCCGTATCCTAAATGACCGAGAGGTTGCGAATACGAGTAGATCGCTCAAGGATAAAAGGAGTTGAATGCACTCCTCGAGAGAGAGACGCTTTTGTACGTTAGGAACCTCCACGGTCGAGGTGAGTAAATTAAAGTTTGTGTTTTATAAAAGGTTTATTTAAGGTGAGTCTAGATCAAGTGCTTGTTGTTGGTTTATTTTCTTCCTTCTTTAGTTTAATTAACCCCTTTTGATTCTTAGATAAAATAATATTAATTTGCGTGAGTAGAAGTACTCAACAGGCCCCGAGTCGAATACGACATTTCCTATACTATATTTCGATAGGTACACTTGCCTATTTGAGATTTTAGTTTGGATAATATTTTAAAACTATAGAAAATATCTATCAAGTTTTTGGCGCCGTTGCCGGGGAACTATTTTGTTGATATTTTGAAAGAGCAGATTTTATTAATTTTATCAACCTTCTTCTCTACCTCAATTCTTTTTTATTTTATTTTTAAATTCATTTCTATTAGGTAAAGGTTGTTTATTTCTTTTTATTAAAAATATGTTATCTAAATTGGTCGCCGATCTTGCCAACCTTTAAAATCAACTAGAATGTTTGAAAGTTGCACAAAAGCGCCAAAATTTTTGTTATAATTGTGGTGGTTATCATTGAAGTGAGTATTGTTATCATTATAATTATTATAAAAACTTTTCTTATGAAAATAATTTTGATACTAATTATGATAATAATTTTTCTCACTTTTATTCTAATTCTAGTTCAAATTTTTATGAAACTATTTTTTCAAATGTTCATGAAACGAATTTTTCAAATTATAATGAGAATAATTATTTTGATTTAAATAATTATTCATCCAACTCAGATGTCAACTTCTCTTGGTCACAAGATCACCCGGAAAGTTTCCCGAGTTTTGAGAATAATTATTTGGGGCCGAATTTTTGTTCTTCTTCTTCTGCACCGCAAGCCTTCTCTTCTAAATTTGGGGATTCTTCTCAATTTCCAAGTGATTCTTCTCCCCAAAATTTGGATGGGAATTTTTTTTCTAGTAGTGATTTTTCTCCTTTTTCGAATAATATTGTTAATGAGGAACATGACTCTTCATGTACCCCGGTACTTGTTTATACCGAAGAAGAAAACAAACTATTATTTCATGAGTTTGTCAGGCGTATGGATGCGCAGGGAGGAGTAGAAGAAGAACATGTGTCTCCTCGTACGACTTCTAATTTTTCTCCTCCATGCACAATTTATGACTTTTTAGGAGCAAAAATATTTGATCCTGATGCGTCCAATGATTTTATTTCCAGTAAATTTTTGGATAAAAAATTAATTTTAGAAAATAAACAACCGGAGCCTAATCTTATACCTTCGCAAGAGCCTCCTCCTTGCGAAGATTTTTCTGAAACGCTTACTTTTGATTTTCCTTATACTAACGATTGTCATGTAGAAGAGGAGCCGTTACAATTAAACGTCATCCACGATCCATTTGCCGCTCCTCTACAAAAATTCAAATCACCTTAGGTATGGATCGGTGATTTGAATCTAAATTTTCAAGTCAACTGCAAGAAGGAAAATCAAGAAGAAAGCGGAGGAGTAGCCGTGCAAGCAACTTTGGCATCTTCGCCAAAGCATGAATTAAGGGAGTTGCCCGTTCACTTTAATTTTTATTTTCCATTTTCTTAACCCAAACCGTCTAGCTTAAAGATGGAAAAAAGAAAAGCGCTCTTGGGAGACACCCCTTGATTATCTTTAAATCATTGCAATTTACTTTTTTTTATGCATTTCCCCCCCTCCTACTTGGCTTGTAAACATTGAGGACAATGTTTATTTTTAAGTATGGGGGTGGACTCCATTACATGCTTTTATTTCAAAAAAAGAAATTGAAGAAAATCTTTAAAAATACAAAAAAAAATTGTTTTCTTTTTATTTTTAAAAATACAAAAAAAATAGAATATCAAAAATTAATTTCTTGGAAAGGGCGTATTGGGCTTTCATCCCACAAAACCGCCTAGTACCTTGCGAACCCGTCACTAGGTAGTCCTTGGGAAGTCCAAGAAATAACAAAAAAAATTAGGATTTTAATTTATCTTTTCTTTGTTTTAGTATTGTTATCTTAAAAAAAATATTCAAAAAATATAAATAAACCCCTACTTAATTTTATGTGATTTTCATCAATTTAATTGAGTTTATTTATAGAATTTTTATAATTTTTAAATTGCCAGTCTTTTATTTTATCATAGTTAGTTAAATTAATTTTTAGCGATTTAATTTTGAGAAATAAACTTATGAATTAATTTTGTTTAGAGAACCTTATTTACTTCTTTTTCTCTTAATTTTAATTAGTTTCAATTTTATAGTGTTTAGTTTAACAATCTTTTGATTTTAAATATAATCATTTATGCTTAAAGATTCTTAGGAAGTTCTAAATTTACTATAGTTGCTCTCTAATTATTTTAATTTAATCTAAATTTTGTGTAACCTTCCCTTTGTTTTAAATTTAGGGTACACATATGCAATTTTTTATTTTGGTTAGATCATATGTCATGGGACTTATAAATTCCTTGATACACATATGCAATCCCCAAATAAAAAAATAGGAGTAAAAGAATAAAATTCATTACTCCCATTTAATTTTTGTTTTGATTTGAAGAAAAAAATATTTGTTCATATGTCATGGAAAATGAGAGGATAAAATCCATCATTTTCTTGGTAAACATATGCAAATATCAAAAGAAAAAAATGTGTGGGGTGAGAGGATAAAATTCATCACCCCCAATCCAAAAACTCTTCATTTTCCTTTTCCCCAAATCCTAAAAAAATGGTTTTAGAAGTGTTGCGGACTAACCCGACGCCCCGGTCAGACCGGATAATCTTGGACCGCCTTAGCTCGCGGAGCGGTCGAGCGCGCACACAGTCAGTTGGAAAAAGGGGGAATGAACATAAAGAGTTTTGACGTGGAAAACCCTTCAACCGGGTGAAAAACCACATGACCGGTTCACTGCCGGTCAAAATCCACTAGATCGGAGTGATTACAGTATGTTGGGTGAATCGGGCCGACAGGCCGCTCCCGTTACAATCTTGAGGAGAGAGAGAGGGTGTACGCAACCGTTGGTGGGCAACAGACTGCCTCGCCAACGGGACTTGGACGGTGGAATGCGCGGGATGCTTTAGGCGCACGCGCTAAGAGACGGCACGTATCCAAGGGTTGTCACTGCCTCCCTTGCTCGTCTTCCTCTGTCCTTGGAGTGCTTCCTTTGCGATTGAGCGCTGGTGGGGTGCCAATAGCCGATGACAGGGCCGATGGCCTATGATGAGTGCTGATAGCCGCTAGAGGGTGCTGATAGCTGCTGGGGGCCGCTGGAGGTCCCGGGCGGCAGCCGGTGGTTGGCGTCGAGAGGCGGCTGCTGGTTGTTGGCGACGAGGGGTGGCCGCCGGCGGAGAAGAACGGGAGAGCTCCCACCTGAGGAAGAAGAAGGGGGGGGGGGGCAGCGTAGGAGAAGAAGATGATCAAATGGGGAGCCCCTGGGGTCCTTTTATAGGCTCCAGGGGGAAGTTATGGCGGGCCCCACCACTAACATAGTGGGTTGGTGGGTGGTTTTGCCCTGATCGGACGGCCGGCGGGGCCTCCCCCTCGATCGGACGGTGGGGAGGTCACCCCGAGGTGGGGCCGCCCGGACGACGCCGACGACGAGGAGGCGGCCGGACGCGGCGGCGGCCGGCCATGGCCGAGGCCGGACATGACCGCGGCCGGACGCGGCGGCGAGCCTGGCCATGGCCTCCGCCGGCCATGGCCTAGGCCGGCCATGGCCGCGGCTGGCCTTGGCCGAGGCCGGCCATGGTCATGGTCGGCCATGGCCGAGGCCGGCCATGGCCGCGGCCGGCCATGGCCGAGGCCGGCCATGGTCATTGTCGGCCATGGCCGAGGCCGGCCATGGCCGGAGGGGAACCGCCAGCGGCGGTTCCTTCCCCGAAAGGTGGGGAGAAAGGGGGCCCACCCCCATGATCTCCATGAGAGATCATGGGGGTTAGGGGGGCCCACCCATGATCTCCATTGGTGGGGATCATGGGGGTCTCCTTTTTCTTATAAATTAAGGTGGAGCCCATCAATTGCCCCCCAAATCTCTTTCAGTTGGGAGGGAAGCGAGCACGGGGAGAGATTTCTAACTCTAGTCGCGGTGGTGATCGTCAGCGTGGAATCCAGAATGACGGCGATGGCGAGCGGTTCTGAGGTACGATGGTGCGCGCCAGTTTGGAAAGCGGACGTCAGGCGAGCATGCGTGGAGGCCGGCAAGGTGAAGGAGTCGGACGTGCGTGGCCGTGCGTACGCGGAGGCGGTCCGTGCGCGGACATGCTGCGCGCGCAGGCCGTGCGTGCTGGTGGCGCGCGCGCCGGCTGCCCGCGCGCTGGCCGCCCGCGCGCTAGCCGCGCGCGTGCCGGCCGCGCGCGCGCAGGCCGCGCGCGTTGGCCGCGGGCGCAGGTCTCGCGCGCTGGTCGAACGTGTGCAGGGCGCGCGCGCGCTGGTAGCACGGGCGCAGGGCGCGCGCGCTGGCTGGGCGCGCTGGCCGCGCGCGCGCTGGCCGCGCGCGCGCAGGCCGCGCGCGCGCAGGCCGCGCGCGCCCTGGCCGCGCGCGCGCTGGCCGCGCGCGCGCTGGCCGCGCGCGCGCAGGCCGCGCGCGCCCTGGCCGCGCGCGCGCTGGCCGCGCGCGCCCTGGCCGCGCGCGCCCTGGCCGCGCGCGCCCTGGCCGCGCGCGCCCTGGCCGCGCGCGCCCTGGCCGCGCGCGCCCTGGCCGCGCGCGCCCTGGCCGCGCGCGCCCTGGCCGCGCGCGCCCTGGCCGCGCGCGCCCTGGCCGCGCGCGCCCTGGCCGCGCGCGCCCTGGCCGCGCGCGCCCTGGCCGCGCGCGCCCTGGCCGCGCGCGCCCTGGCCGCGCGCGCCCTGGCCGCGCGCGCCCTGGCCGCGCGCGCCCTGGCCGCGCGCGCCCTGGCCGCGCGCGCCCTGGCCGCGCGTGCAGGCTGCTCGTACACGCGCGCGCTGGCCGCGTGCGCCGGCCTGTCCTGGCGAGGCTATGCGTGCGCGCAGGCAATGCATGTGCGCAGGTCGTGCGTGCGTATAGGCCGTGCGCACGTGCATGTCGTGCGTGCCTGCAAACAGTGCGCCGTCATGGAGGAGGTTGTGCGTGTGAATAGTTATGTAATTTTACCACTTTGAACTGACTAATTTTTTGTGGTGTGCAGGTACCGAAGCGTTCTGCTGGACCAATGCGTCTACGCTCCTCTTTGACTGAAGATGGCGTGGCTATTTGGAGAACGATGTTCGGACTTCCTCCTGACTTGGAGGTGAGGATCCCGCGTCCCGAGGAGCGGGTTCAAAATCCTCCCCGTGGTTGGCTGACTGTCTACGAAGTGTCGCTCAGATCTGGTTTCCCTCTTCCTCCCTGCGACGAGGTGGTGGAGATTCTGAAGTTTTGCGGAGTCCCTATTTCCCAGTTTGCTCCAACCGGGGTTACTCGTATCATGGGCTTGATTGCTTTTTTTCGTGAGCACGGGGGCTCTCTTTCTCTAGACCAGTTCCGGGATTGGTGCGACGTGCGCTTTGATGGTGGTGAGCGGATCGAGGTGTGCAGCAACAAGGTTTGGCTGGAGTTTGAGTCCCGCAAAGATCATCGTCATGGTAACACTTTGTTTGGATATGTGAAGAATTCCTGGGGTCTTCCTGAGGTATGGAATGCGCTTCCCGATCGTTGTCGCCGTGTGAAAGGGAGGGAGCGAGACTTTTCCCCTGTGTTGGGATTTTCCGAGCCTCGTGAGTTGGCTAATCTTCTCTTCAATATATATGCGTTTGTCGAGGAGAAGCGATTGTTGGGATGTGGCATTTCTGTTGGTACGGGCCGGGTGGTGTCGTCTTCTCAAGGAGGGGGCCGCAAGAGAAAAGCGGTTATGGCCCCCATTAGTGATGTTGACGTTATGGTGGTAGCTTCTGATGATTCAGTCCCAGAGACGCAATTAACTGTTTCCCCTGCTCCACGGGCGCTTGCTAGCGCGGCGGTTCCCCGGATGTCTTCTCTTTGAAGGCGATGAGTGACGCGGTAAGTTGGTGCCTTACTGTTTCTTCCTTCTTCTTTTATTTTTTGTTTGAAGGCGGCTAATTGCGTGTTTTCCTTTTGCAGATCGAGACTCAGGCACAGATAGCGGTCACCTGGAACGATCATTACGTGACCCTGAAGGATGGATATCTCGCTTTGCAAGAGAAGCTTCGACTGTCGATGGGCTCACTCTCTTCTCTCAAGGAAGAACATGACCGGGACATCGCGCAGTATTATCGAGTTGGGTCAGAGCTGAAGTCCGAGCTAGAAGATGTGCGTGCTTCCTTGGACGTGGAGAAAGCCGTGGTGGAGAGGACTGCCCAGATGTTGAAGTATGCGAGGGAGGAGACATCTGGCTTGGAGACTCAGTTGCGTGCGGCGCGAGATGAGGTTTCAGGCCTTGAGACCCAGCTTTGTGCGGCGAGGGCGCAGGTAGAGGTGTTATCTTCGGATGACCATACATCAGAACTGAAGGTCACAGGTCTTGCGGAGTACCTGGAGTCCTTGGACTATATGCGGGATCGTAGCCTGATTGCGGAGGAGGTTCGTGATGACATTTGGTCCAAGGAAGTAGAGCCTCAGATGGATGACATACGCCAGTTAGCGCTTCGTCGTGGTGTTTCGAAGGCCTTTCGCTTCATAGGGAAGCGTCTTGGGTGTGATACTTCCAGTTTCAGCTTTGCGGATGTTTCAGATGATGAGCGTTCTAGCTCGGATGCTGATGATGAGTAGCTGTAGTGTTTATCTGCTATTGTATGTCTCGTCATTTATTTGTAGTCATTTGCTTCTGTTATAGCTTTTGAGATTGTTGCCGTTAGGGCTCCATTTCATTGTTTTCTCTGATAGCCTTACTTGTATGTCGTTGTTTATGTGTTTTGCACAGATGCATTTTGTCACGAGATGGTTGTTGGTGGGAGTTGATCTTTGTCATGGTGTATTAGTATGGGAGTGACCCATGGCTTAGTGCGTGGGCCTGGCTCGCGGCCTAGTTTGTATGAGGGCTTCTTCGTGAGGGAGGCAAGTCCTCACGGTGTTGCGTGGAACTGGTCCACGGCTTTTCGCGCGAGACGGGCTCGCGGCTTCTTCGTGAGGGGGGCAGGCCCCCACGGTGTTGCGTGGAACAGGTCCACGGCTTTTTGTGCGAGACGGGCTCGCGGCTTCTTCGTGAGGGGGGTAGGCCCCCACGGTGTTGCGTGGAACAGGTCCACGGGTTTTTGCGCGAGATGGGCTCGCGGCTTCTTCGTGAGGGGGGCAGGCCCCCACGGTGTTGCGTGGAACAGGTCCACAACTTTTCACGCGAGACGGGCTCGCGGCTTCTTCGTGAGGGGGGCAGGCCCCCACGGTGTTGCGTGGAACAGGTCCACGGCTTTTCGTGCGAGACAGGCTCGCGGCTTCTTCGTGAGGGGGGCAGGCCCCCACGGTGTTGCGTGGAACAGGTCCACGGCTTTTCGCGCGAGACGGGCTCGCGACTTCTTCGTGAGGGGGGCATGCCCCCACGGTGTTGTGTGGAACAGGTCCACGGCTTTTCGCGCGAGACGAGCTCGCGGCTTCTTCATGAGGGGGGCAGGCCCCCACGGTGTTGCGTGGAACAGGTCCATGGCTTTTCGCGCGAGACAGGCTCGCGGTTTCTTCGTGAGAGGGGCAGGCCCCCACGGTGTTACGTGGAACAGGTCCACGGCTTTTCGCACGAGACGGGCTCGCGACTTCTTCGTGAGGGGGGCAGGCCCCCACGGTGTTGCGTGGATTAGAGAGACACTGAATTTTGTTACGACATGTAGTATTTGCAGAAAATAAAAGGCAATTCTTTGAGTAACAGTTTGCATGAGATTAGGTTTGCGACTAATATAAATCACATAGTCTTGAATTTAGACAAGGTGGCATAAAAGAGTCATAACGTGTTACTGGTAAAAGCGGCGTAGATTCTGTGCGTTCCATGTGCGGGGTAGAATATTTCCTTCGGCGTTTCGTAACTTGTATGTGCCTGGCTTCACCACAGCGGTAACAACGAACGGTCCTTCCCATGTTGGACATAGCTTGTCGCCTTGTGCTCCCTTCCCTGCAGCTTCCAAGGTGCGAAGGACTAGGTCTCCGATGTTGATCGGGCGGGCCTTCACTCGGCGGTTGTAGTAGCGGGCTGTGCGTTGTTGGTAGGCGGCGGCGCGAAGAGCGGCTTCTTCGCGTACTTCGAAGATCAGGTTGAGGTTGTCGCGGAGCGCCTCGTTGTTAGTCTGGGGATCAAAGTTGGATGTCCGAGGACTAGGGACGCCGATGTCGACCGGGATAATAGCCTCTGTTCCATAGCAGAGATTGTATGGAGTTTCTCCTGTAGGCGTTCTTTCTGTAGTGCGATATGCCCATAACACATTAGGAAGGGCGTTCACCCATTGCCCCCCTATCATCCTCTAGTTGTGTCTTTAGTCCCTTTAGAAAAGTACGGTTGGTTACTTCAATTTGCCCATTGGATTGGGGATGTGACACTACTGTGTGCCGTAACACTATCTTTAGGTCTTCACACAACTGGGTAAAGGAATTTTCCGTGAATTGGGTGCCGTTGTCAGTGATGATGATTGCCGGTATGCCGAAGCGACATATGATATTTTTCCAGACGAATTGTTTTGCGTTTTCTTCGGTTATCTTGGCCAGTGGTTCCGCTTCGACCCATTTGGTAAAGTAATCGATTGCCATAATGATGAATTTCCTCTGACCGGAAGCTAGTGGCAAAGGCCCGAGGAGATCTATCCCCCATTATGCAAACGACCAGGCTCCTTGTAATGATGTGAGGGCTACCGGGGGCTGCCTGTGAACGTTAGCGTACACTTGACAGCTTCTGCACTTTTGAACGAATTATGTCGCCTCCTTCTTCATGGTTGGCCAATAAAAATATTGCCGTAGGTTTTTCCTGGCCAGGGCTTTTCCCCCGAGATGTTCGCCACATACTCCTTGGTGGACTTCGCGAAGCACGTACCCGGCATCTTCTTCTGATAGGCATTTCAGGTAGGGTCCTGCAAAGGACCGCTTGTATAGTTCTCCGTCTATCAAAGTGAACGCTGCTGCTCTCATTCTCAGGCGGCGAGCCTCCTTTTGATCTTCCGGTGGTAGCTGGCCCTTTAAATGGGCCATTAGCGGGGCCGTCCATGATTCTTCTGCTTCATTGACTTCTGCTATATCCCATGGGCCATGAATACTGGGGAAGACTATTTCTTCTACCCGACGCCTTCTTGTTTGGTATTGTGTCGAAGAAGAGGCAAGCTTTGACAGGGCATCGACTTTATTATTTTGCTCTCGAGGGATGTGAATAATTTGGATTTGCGGGATTTGGATGAGAAGGGACTTGACGAGCTGGAGATACTGGGATAGCTGTTCATTCTTGGCTTCAAATTCTCCTTCTACCTGCGAGACAACAAGTTGTGAGTCAGAGTAGATGGTCAGCTGCTTGACCTGGCAGCTGATGGCGAGCCTGAGCCCCGCGATGAGGGCTTCGTATTCTGCCGCATTATTTGTAGCAGGGAATTTTAGTCGGAGTCCATATTCTAGAGTAACGAGTTCTGGATTAATGAGGAGCAGGCCTGCTCCAGCACCTTCAGCTCCCGAGGCCCCATCTACGTATAGCGTCCATGTTTGTCCGGCTTTCACTGGTGCAAATTCTGCTTCCGTTGGCAGGGTGTTTTCTACGATGAAGTCAGCCAAAACCTGAGATTTGATGACAGGGCGCGGGAGGAACTGGATATCGAACTCACCCAACTCGACAGCCCATTTAACCAATCGACCGGATGCTTCGGGTTTTTGGAGAATGGCACGGAGGGGTAATTCGGTTAGGACCTTAACAGTGTGCGCTTGGAAGTAGGGACGGAGTTTTCTAGCGGAGAAGACAAGTGCTAAGGCTGTTTTGTCAGCAACCGGGTATCGGGTTTCGGAATCAGAAAGGATTTTGCTTCGGTAGTAGACGGGGCGTTGAACTCCTCCTTCGTCTTTAACTAGTACTGAACTCAATGCGGCTGGTGTGATGGCGAGGTATAAAAAGAGAATTTCTCCGGGAGCTGGCTTGGATAGAAGTGGAGGAGAGGCCAGGTATTGCTTTAAGGATTCAAAGGCCGATTGACACTCATCCGTCCATTGAAACCCTGCGTTTCGTGCTCCTCGGAGGATTTTGAAGAAGGGGAGGTACTTGTCTCCCGTCCGAGCTAGGAATCAGGATAGCGCTGTGATTCTTCCGTTCAACCGTTGGACATCTTAGAGTGATCTGGGTGGAGACATTTCTTCGAGAGCCTTATATTTCTCAGGATTGGCCTCTATTCCTCGCTGGGTAACCATGAACCCTAAGAATTTTCCCGAAGTGACACCGAAGGCGCACTTGCTAGGGTTAAGCTTCATTCCATATTGCCTGAGGATCTTGAAACATTTCTCTAAGTCCTCCAAATGGTCTTCCCGGCGAATGCTCTTAACTAGCATATCGTCTACATACACTTCCATGGATCTACCGATGAGCTCTTTAAAGATCTTGTTCATGAGTCGTTGGTAGGTAGCTCCTGCATTTTTAAGTCCGAATGACATTACTCTGTAGCAATAAATTCCTTTGTCGGTACGGAAAACCGTGTGCTCTTCGTCGGCCGGGTCCATTCGAATCTGGTTGTATCCCGAGTAGGCGTCCATGAAACTAAGTAGTTGATGTCCGGCGGTTGAGTCGACTAGCTGATCTATGCTGGGAAGTGGAAAGCTGTCTTTAGGGTAGGCCTGATTAAGGTTTGTGTAGTCCACACACATTCTCCACTTTCCCGAAGATTTCTTTACTTGGACGACATTAGCCACCCAAGCGGGGTAGCCAACTTCTCGAATGAATTGGGCGCGAAGGAGTTTTTCAACCTCCTCTTCGATTGCTAGGAGCCTCTCTGGGGCAAAGTTCCTCTTCTTTTGAATAACGGGTTTACACGCGGGATTAATGTTGAGGGAGTGATGGATAACCTGAGGATCGATCCCAGGCATATCTTCCGGGGACCAAGCGAAGATATCCTTATTCCTCCGGAGGTAGGCTGCTAACCTTTCTTTCTCCTGCTCCTGCAAGAGGGAACCGAGCTGGACGGTGCGATCTGGTTTTGTCGAAGAAAGAGGGACTTCAATCAGACCTTCGATGGGTGCCCCCCGCTGTAGAACTGCTTCATCTCTGAGGTCAAAATCATCGATGTTCAGTGTGGTGGGCTCGGTGGGCTGAGCTTGTTTAGAATAGCAACTCCTTGCGGCTTCTTGATTCCCGCGTACTACTCCAATTCCTCCGGGAGTAGGGAACTTCATCGCTAAATGGGGGATAGATGGGATAGCTTTGAAGGTGGTCTGAACATGCCTTCCAAAGATAGCGTTGTATGCTGAGTTCGAGTCTATTACCATGAACTGTACTTCATGCGTAGTCTGTCTTGGAAATTCTCCCAACGTGACTGGTAAGGTGACAGTTCCGATGACTTGGACCTGATGGTTGTCGAAACCATATATCGGGCCCGCGGCTGGAGTTAGCTGCTGCCGGGATATATTCATATTCTGCAGAGTGGTAAAGAAAAGGACGTCGACCGAACTGCCATTATCGACGAGGATTCGCTTGACTTTGTAGCAGGGGTTTCCGATGCCAGCGCTAATTACAAGCGGGTCCTGATGCGGGATTCGGATGTTGATGAGGTCTTCATCTCCAAATGATATGGTGGTGTCCTGCTTGCTTTTTTTGTCTGCATGGGCTTCCTTTCCAGAGTGGACTGACAATATCTGTGTAGTCTGAATAGGTGATTCGGCGATAGTCTCAATGTTTCCTACCACTTGCCTTCCTCCTTCAGGTGCCGGCGGGGCATTCTGCTGGTCTCTGGGACGCCTAGGCGGGTCTTGCTGCTCTTGGACCCTTCCTTGCAGAAACCTACCGAGAAGTCCTAGACGGACTAAACGCCCGATCTCCTCCTTTAGGCGAGCACATTCTTCAGTGGTGTGTCCGGTTGTCCGGTGATATTCGCAATACTTTGATTGATCGTTCCTAGGATTAGGAGGCGGTTGCCTTGGTCGCTGCAATGCTGGTTCATTCTGAATGGCATACAAAACGTTGGTGCGAGAAGTATTGAGCGGGGTATAATCTCTAGGGGGATCTCTCTGCGAGTCACGCCTGCATCGTCCAGATCGACGGTCCTTAAGGAACCTTCCCTCCTGGTGCTGAGGGATTGGCTCTTTATCTCTCTGTCTTTTTTGTACTCCATCGAACTGCCGTCGATGAGCTTCAATAGCTTCGTCTGCGGCTATTTGCGCTTCGATTCTGTGCACCAGATCTGGATAGTTGGGAACGGTTTCTCTCATCAGTGCTGAGTAAAAACCGCTGGGTCGAAGACCCCCTAGGAACACTCCACGTAGGTGTTCGGGGTCGACTCCCGGGATCTGGCGGGCTTCTGCAGTGAAACGTCGAAAGAATTCTTTAAGGGTTTCCCCTTCACTCTGGCGGATTCCAGAGAGATGAGAGGGATCTCGAACAATCCTTTGATTAGCAATGAATTGGTCGGAGAACTGTCTAGTTAATTCGGCAAAACTAGTAATGGTACCGGGCCTCAAAGAGTGAAACCATGTTCGAGCTTGTCCTTTGAGGGTAGTTGGAAATACTTGACATAATAGTTGATCAGTGGCATGGAAGATCCTCATGATGGTGGTGAAATGATTGACATGCTTGAGTGGATCGTCAGTTCCATCAAATGTTTCGATGTTTGGAAGTTTGAACCCTTGTGGAATCGGATGATCGAGGATCTGCTGGATAAAGGGGGAGCCTTGATAAAGCGGTCGATGAAGGTGGAAATCTCTCCTTGCAGCTTGGCGGGATTCTTCAGCAACAGCCTCCCTAATTTCTTGACGAGTGAGTAGAGGGTGGACGGGAGCATCGTTAACTGGATTGCATGGGCGATCTGCCCTTGTTCTTCCTAGATGGGGATGAGCCGAACTGGCATCATCTGAATGATCCTCAGGTCCTTCTTGTTCCACAGGGTCTTCCTGGTTCCTTGGTGGATTAAATAGTGGAGGATGGTTAGCTGGCGGAGGTGACCTTGGTGGAGCCGGAGGTGCTCCCATGTTCCGAAGTAGTGTGAGCATCTCTGTCTGCTGCTCCTCCATTTGGCGGACACGCCCTTCCAAAGCGGTGACGGGGGCGAAAGCCGCTTCAGTGGTCAGTGGCACGTCTACCAGAGAGTGAGATCGTGCAGGCTCAATGTGTCCGCCAATTGCGGATCCTTCTGCGGTGCGGGCACTCCTCTTTGCCATTGCAGTAGTAGGGACGATGAAATTGCTCTGCGAAGGATACTGGGAATGTTTCCCACAGATGGCGCCAAACTGTTGCGGACTAACCCGACGCCCCGGTCGGACCGGATAATCTTGGACCGCCTTAGCTCGCGGAGCGGTCGAGCGCGCACATATTTAGTTGGAAAAAGGGGGAATGAACACAAAGAGTTTTGACGTGGAAAATCCTTCAACCGGGTGAAAAACCACGTGACCGGTTCGCTGCCGGTCAAAATCCACTAGATCGGAGTGATTACAGTATGTTGGGTGAATCGGGGCGACAGGCCGCTCCCGTTACAATCTTGAGGAGAGAGAGAGGGTGTACGCAACAGTTGGTGGGCAACAGACTGCCTCGCCAACGGGACTTGGACGGTGGAATGCGCGGGATGCTTTAGGCACGCGCGCTCAGAGGCAGCGCGTATCCAAGGGTTGTCACTGCCTCCCTTGCTCGTCTTCCTCTGTCCTTGGAGTGCTTCCTTTGCGATTGAGCGCTGGTGGGGTGCCAATAGCCGATGATGGGGCCGATGGCCTATGACGAGTGCTGATAGCCGCTAGCGGGTGCTGATAGCTGCTGGGGGCCGCTGGAGGTCCCGGGCGGCAGCCGGTAGTTGGCGTCGAGAGGCGGCCGCTGGTTGTTGGCGACGAGGGGTGGCCGCCGGCGGAGAAGAACGGGAGAGCTCCCACCTGAGGAAGAAGAAGGGGGGGGGAAGCGTAGTAGAAGAAGATGATCAAATGAGGAGCCCCTAGGGTCCTTTTATAAGCTCCAGAGGGAAGTTATGGCGGGCCCCACCACTAACATAGTGGGTTGGTGGGTGGTTTTGCCCTGATCGGACGGCCGACGGGGCCTCCCCCTCGATCGGACGGTGGGGAGGTCACCCCGAGGTGGGGCCGCCCGGACGATGCCGACGACGAGGAGGCCGCCGGACGCGGCGGTGGTCGGCCATGGCTGAGGCCGGCCATGGCCGAGGCCGGTCATGGCCGAGACCGGCCATGGCCGAGGCCGGTCATGGCCGGGGCCATGGCCGAGGCCGGCCATGGCCGAGGCCGTCCATGGCCGGGGCCATGGCCGAGGCCGGCCATGGCCGGGGCCTTGGCCGAGGCCGGCCATGGCCGGGGCCATGGCCGAGGCCGGCCATGGCCGAGGCCAGCCATGGCCGAGGCCGGTCATGGCCAGGGCCATGGCCGGTCATGGCCGGCCATGGCCGAGGCCGGCCATGACCGCGGCCATGGCCGAGGCCGGCCATGACCGCGGCCATGGCCGAGGCCGACCATGGCCGAGGCCGGCTAAGGCGAGCCTGGCCATGGCCTCCACCGGCCATGCCCTAGGCCGGCCATGGCCGCGGCCAGCCATGGTCATGGTCGGCCATGGCCGAGGCCGGCCATGGCCGCGGCCGGCCATGGCCGAGGCCGGCCATGGCCGGAGGGGAACCGCCGGCGGCGGTTCCTTCCCCGAAAGGTGGGGAGAAAGGGGGCCCACCCCCATGATCTCCATGAGAGATCATGGGAGTTAGGGGGGCCCACCCATGATCACCATTGGTGGGGATCATGGGGGTCTCCTTTTTCTTATAAATTAAGGTGGAGCCCATCAAGAAGTAAATTAAAATACTAAGAGAGCATAAGTAGTAGTTAAAAATTTCTTACAAGTTTCTTTTTAGTAATAATGTGAATAATTCTAATCTAATTTTGTTTGCTAAATTACTTAATTTTGAATTCTAATTAATTTATATGAGAAATTTTTGCTAAATACCTTTCTCTGTACATTTTAATTTCATAGTTTAGGATTTAATATTTAAATCGCTAATGTTTATTTTTAACTTTCTTTTGATTTAATAAATTTTTAGTTTAAATAAAGAAATATAAATTTCTTATAAGTACTTCTCATAGTTTTGCTCTGGAATAACAAAAGATTAAGTATGGGGGTATTTGATAAGTCACTAATTATAGTTATTTTCATATAGTTTTTATTTAATTAATAATAAGATTATAATTATATTTTAGTAATTATGGTTCTAATTGCTTTATTTTCATATTTCAGGTCAATATGAGCTGCGAATAGCAATTTGGAGCTTGCTGCACTGATCAGGAGTTGAAACGGAGAAAATGATCATTTTTGGTCACGGATAGCTGAACTTCAAATGGTCATAACTTTCAAACCAGGAAGAGTTACAGGACGTTCAACCAGTCAACGGAAAGAGGACGACGTCCTCTACAATTTTGGAGAATTTCACAAGTACACGCCCGTGACACGGGTGTGACATTTGAGTCACGGGCGTGTCTAGGTCAAAAAAACAGATTTCACCAAAAAGCTTCCCTGAACAATTATGGGAATTTTTTCTAAGGACACGCCCCCCTGTCACGGGCGTGACCTCTTCGAAACTGCCAAATTAATCCCAGATTGCACCGTTTCCAACTGTTTTGCTGACCCATTCAGACACGCCCTAGGTCACAGGCGTGACCTAGTGCGTGACCACTTCAGAAACGCCAGAATTACTTCCCGCCGTTCTCATTCCCGCCGTTTCCTGTAACAGACTAGACACGCCCTAGGTCACGGGCGTGACCTAGGGGCGTGACCCACAAAACGACGATTTTTGGCGATTTTTGTCCAACGTTCCCGGGCTTTCAAGACTGCAGTTTCCGAGCCTGACACTCCCTAGGTCACGGGCGTGACGTAGGGCGTGACGCCCGAGCAGAAAAATCTATAAATAGCAGATAAGTTCAGAAGCTCAGGAGGAAGATTAAGAGTATGTTTTAGAAGTATTTGTAGCTTAGTTTATTGTTTTTCAGTATTATCTTTTATGTAATTTCAAATTCATAGTTTAGATTTCAATTCAAGAATTTCCTTTTTGCAAACATGTTCTTCTTTCCCTTCTTTTCATGTAACTTTTATATTATGTCAAGTAGCTAATTTCTTTAGCACTTAATCATGATTATCTTTGAATAAAACTCTTTTTGTCAAACTTTTTTTACCACTATCGATATATCTTTGAATTATATTTTGTCGAATTCATATTTCGCGAGTATGTTCTTCGATTCTAGATCCGTATCCTAAATGACCGAGAGGTTGCGGATACGATTAGATCGCTCATGGATAAAAGGAGTTGAATGCACTCCTCGAGAGAGAGACGCTTTTGTATGTTAGGAACCTCCACGGTCGAGGTGAGTAAATTAAAGTTTGTGTTTTATAAAAGGTTTATTTAAAGTGAGTCTAGATCAAGTGCTTGTTGTTAGTTTATTTTCTTCCTTCTTTAGTTTAATTTACCCCTTTTGATTCTTAGATAAAATAATATTAGTTTGCGTGAGTAGAAGTACTCAACAGGCCCCGAGTCGAATACGACATTTCCTATACTATATTTCGATAGGTACACTTGCCTATTTGAGATTTTAGTTTTGATAATATTTTAAAACTATAGAAATCTTCATCACCCTACCTCAACCTTCCCATAAGGCCTACAACTCAGAGAATAATTTCACCTACACTCAGGCTCAAAAGCCCTACCACTTAGAGATCTATATCTCCTACACTCAGCTTTTATAATATAGGCTTACAACTCAGATCTTTGAAAATATCCTACAAAATTTGATAAGTGTTTTAGATGGACTTACCATTGTTGAGGGAGAAGGGATAAAAGGTTTCTTGATCAGCTTCTTGATAAGACTGATGGCTGAAATCAACCTATTCTTAGCTTTCTTCAAAACTTTTGAATCTAAACTAATTAGGGTTGATCTCCTTTGAAGTTGTCTGGCTGGCAGCTTCCTTCTTAGATTTCAGAAATAGATCTGATTTCTTCTTAGCAGATTAGTTCAAGATCTGCTTCTTAAGAGACTTGTAAATGTCTCCTACTTTACTTCAACAGTTGGAGATCTCTCTCACTCTCCAGAACTAATGAAGTTTCTTCTCACGAAAACCTTCTTCTGTGTGTCGTGCACTTTCTTGATCAATGATCAATACTTCAATAGTCATTTTGTTGTTGTTGTTCTCGTTATTGTTTGATTTGACAGAATCAATCTATATATAGACTTCATCCATGGTAACCGGTTGATCGTGTTTCTAACCAACTTTTGACAGGTCTGACAGCTTCAGCAAACTTGTTGGAATACACAGCTGTCAAGTCTCCAGTCAGTTCTTAAACCTTTGTCTTTGTCAACAAAGCATCGAGACTGATTATCATTATGTGTCGACACAAGTAGATAAAGTGTCGACACAAGCTTTGGTGATGTCGACACAGCTCCTTTTGTGTCGACACTGCTTCTTGACACTGCATCTGTATAATGTGTCGACAGTGCTTCTTTGTGTCGACACAGACACTTCTTCATATCACAGCAATCGACATTATTGAAACTCTTCTATGTGTCGACACAAGTCTTGTGTGTCGACACAGTTTATGTAGTCTCAGAAATCTGTGTGTCTACACTACCTCAAGGTGTCGACACAGTTGATGTCGACTAATACTTCTGTGTGTCGACACTGCCTCCCGGTGTAGACACAATGGGATGTCGACTAATACTTCTGTGTGTCGACACTTCCTCCCGGTGTCGACACAATCGATGTCGACTAATACTTCTGTGTGTCGACACTGCCTCCCGGTTTCGACACAGTTGATGTCGACTAATAAATTCTGTGTGTCGACACAGTTGCTTCTTGTGTCGACACAACTTTTCCAAGTGTCGACACAGGCTTTCTTAAGTGTCGACACATGGACTTAGAAACTTTTTCCTGCATCTTAGCATATACTTAACCTGCACATATAAACTCAAAATAACATCAAATACACCTTGATGTATATCATTGAACAAAATGAGGCTTCTTCAAATTAGGTACACATTTTCCCATATACCCCATATGTGACCTTACCCGTATCCACCAAGAGACGTGGCGGTTGGCGTGGCGGTTATCTTTTACATGCCCCTAGGTCACGGGCGTGTCGGGACCCGACACGGGTGTGTCAGGTTGAGACACGGGCATGTCTCGACCCGTGTTCTGCTCTGGATCGACGACTTCATGTGCAAGTAGGGCACACGCCCAAGCACACGGCCGTGTGCAAAGCCGTGTTCTGCTTATTTTAGTGACTTTTTGATTGGATCTTAGCCGTTCATTTTCTTTAAATCAGATCTGACGGCTTAGGATTAATCCTCATTCCTTAAGGCCGGGAGTGGGGGTTAAACCCCTTATTTTTTTGGCCTTTCTCTTTCTTAAGTCTTAGAGAGAGGAGAAAGCAAGAAAGAAGGAGGAGGAGGATCCCAGCCGCCGGAGGAGCATCGGAGCACTGAATCGAAAACTGAGACCGGATATGCGGAAGCATTCTCGATACGAAGCATTCCATCCGGCTAGTTTTTCATGACGCCAAAATTGACTTCAAGTGTAACGATTCTCAACTTAGACATGTGAAGTCCTCTTCTTTCTGTATGGGAAACCCGCTCCCGCGAGTGTACGGTGAGTGTGCGGTGTTCCTTGGGGTAGATATATGAAGTCCCCGTTGTTTAGAGTCCAGAATCGAAGTACGGTCATAGGCATTGTGTGTGAAGCCTATCCGGACGTGTTTGTCTGTATCGGTGATGTTGCATTGTTCATTGATTGTCAGAGAAGACTCTGTATTATGTTGTTCTTTGGGTTTTCTATATGGTAGATTGCAATAGGGAGCCTTGGGGATTAACTCTAAGGTGAACCCGGAAAACTGGGCGGAAACGCATTCCTTCCAACTAGGTGGCCTGGGGCCAACTTTATATAATTGGGATTGTATGTGCGAGGCCTATCTCCAGGAGACATGTAGGGTCTTTCTTTGGAAAATGGTGAGCCCATGGGGTTCAGAATTATTAGGCCAGGGAGCCGAATTGGAAAGGCAAAACCGACCCGTGCCCTGCAGTTTTGGCCATGAGTCATACGGTATTCGGAGATGGTAGGGCGACTTGAGCAATGAGAAATGGTGGAGCTGTACATGCATTATGTGGACAATGACATGAGAGTAGCGGAAATTGGCTCTCGTTGGTGGCATAATGAGAGTCTCAGGCCAGGCTGTAAAGAATGAAATGCTTAAAGTAATCTGTCAAGTCAAGGACCTCTGAACGGAGGTGGTATTCGGGAAGTCCGATACACCGTCAATGTGCCCTGAGTGCACGTGGTGGGCGGCCATGTGAGCCTCCACCTGTGGTGAACTGTGCTAGGTTGTACTTTCACTAGGATTTTTGAATGGTAGTGAAGCCACAGAATTGACTGGATTCACTGAGAATTTTCCCTGAGTGCACGAGGTGTTGGCCCGAGCGAGCCTATACCTGTGGCGAAATATACTTATGCACTTAATTGTTTAGCTGGCTAATGAAATGAAGGGAAGGAGCACTGCCGTCCCGATAAAGGGGCGGGGTCGTTATAATTTGGTCATCTTTAGCTCACCATTGCTTCGTTTGCCACCATACGGTGGAATGTTGCTTGCAGGTGCGGCGGAACCAAGTAACAAATAGCGGGTTGAAGCCCAAGCTGCTGTGCTGGCCCTCGAAGGCCAAAGTGAACTGCTATTTTATTTCTATCATGTGTAGCCAACTTGCGAGCCGATGTCTGTAAACCACTATGTTGTTAAGTGAACATTTGTAAGACTATAAGGCCAAGTACTTTTATGTATTGTGGTATTTATTTCCTAATGTGGTTTGTGGACATTCATGTTTCCTACTCTCTATTATTTGGGTTCTTACAACTGATTAAAAACTTCCGCTAGTTGCTCTGTGTAGGACGTTGATAGAGAAAATCGTATTCTCCAATCTATACTCGATTAAGGCAAGTGTACCTATCGAAATATAGCATAGGATATGAAAAATATCAAGGTCGTATAAAAACTCGGGGCAGGCAAGTACTATTACTCACAACGACTCTATTATCCTACCGAACGATTAATGATGTTTGAAAATTAAAATAAACTAAACTTAAAGAGAAATAAACTATTACAAGAAAAGAGTGCGCGATCGACGATTCACTTTGAAATAAAATAACGAAATAATTTAGTTTAACATTTGTAAATCTATTAAGACCGTGACGGATCCGATATTAGGAAATAATCTCACTAGAGCATTAAACCCCCTAACTTATAGACGTTCTGACCGAAATCTCTTTCAAGTCAAAATGGCCTAAAGTCGCATTATCGAAGTGACCCGCGCTATTGGATTTGACTCCAATCCGGAGGATTTACGTCATCATATCTCTAGGGGTGCGTTCAACTCCTTCCTTCCTTGAGTGATCTTTCATATTCACGAGCCTCTTGGCCACTCGAATATGAGATCGGAATCTACTACCGTATACTAGCAATACGGAGTCGATACAAGATAATTCAAGGAAGAATCAAAAATAGAAAAAATACAAAATCAAACATAAAAATAAAGATACGTTATTCTATTGCAAAGATCATCGCAATCAGGCACAAAAATTATTTAGCTACGCATATTGGAAAAGAAAACCAAAATAAGAGAAGAAGAAAATGTTTTCATTGCATAATAGAAGAGGTATAATATTAAAAACAACAAGACTATATTATGAAGAAAAATTACAACAATAAAAGAAAACAACAAGAAGGGAAGAAACACTCTTGAACTCTACTCTACCAAAACTAAAACGACTTAACACAAACTAAGGGGGAGGGGTCCTTTATATAGGAGATGGAGAACATTCTAGATGGAAATAAAGAGGAGGGAGCCAAGGGGGTGGCCGACCACTTTAATGGGAGGAGGTTCATGCATTTTATTTTAAATGAAGGGAGAGAGAGTGGGATGATTCATGTATGTAATAAAGGGAATGACATGGAAAATATAAAATATAAAGGGGGAGATGAATGAGAAATAAATGAATATGAGAGAGAGGGGAAGAAGGGGTGAATGTAGAGTAAAAAATTAAATAGGTGGCCGGCCATGTGCTTGGAGAAAAGGTTCATGCATGAAATACATTTAAATAATGGAGAGAGAGGGAGAGGAAGGTGGCAAGGTGCATGTATTTTATTGATGGAGAGGGAGAGGGGAGTAAAGGAGGGTGGCGGGCCATATGAGGGAAAAATGCATGTAAAATATTAAATGATGAGGGAAGAAAGAGGGGCTGCTCAAAATTAAATTAAAGGGGTTGTATGGGCTCGGTTTTGGGCTTGCAAAAGGGCTAGGGGGCTGCTCTATGTTGAAGGGGGCTGCTCTATGTTGAAGTGGGCTGCTCGCTTGAGAGAGGAGGCTCGGTTTTGGCTATAGGGGCTGCTCCATGTGCTTGTATAATGGCCGAGCTTGAGTAGGGGGGCTGCTTTGGCATCTTGGGCTGCTCGAAAATGATTGTGGGCTGATTTCTTCAAGACTTGATCAAAGGCCATGAACCTACAAATAAAATAAAACAAAACATACATTAGATAAATAACATAACACAAATAAGTAACATAATATATGTTATTAAAACTAAACTTAACTAACAAACACAACACATAATACATAATATAATAAAAATATATATAATAAAACTATAGATTTTAATATCATAACATAACAAAATAAAATTGCAACATAACAAGCAATTAAAAACTAGGAATTTCAATATCTTAACGCAAAAAGACTTTAAGACGAAATAAAACAAAACATGCATATAAATACTTAAAATATATAATTAAAATAGGAATTTTTCATACTAAACTACCCCAAAAATGATGACTAAAACTAGTCATCAGACGTTTATGTTTGGGAGAATGGTTTCATTCTGTAACCCTTCGGCCTATCGTATTATATGGCGTCGGGCCCCGGCCGGACCCACTGCTATATACCATGTGACAGATATGGGTGCTACAATTTGGTATCGGACTACCAGTTCTTGTCTTGCTTATTGGAATTCGTGGGCGAATTCTTTTAAGGGGTGGTATGCACATGTATGTGCATCATCGTTATAACATAAAAAGAACCCATGAATGTCCACTTAGGAATGAAAATACACTTGTTTTTTGAGAAACCTGAGTGTTCCAATGATTGCTTTTAGCAATTTGTATATCGTCTAATCGATAGTTATGCTTTATAGGGGACTATGAGTGGTGCGTGGCAGTCGCAAGGTCAGCACTCCACGGAGAGTTGTGCACTTAACAGCATGCCTGAGACCCTGGTTTCTGTTGAAACCATAAGAAGGATAGTTGAAGTCGTGTTCGTGGGGACTAAAGCACAACTTGGAGGGCAAGTGCAGCCCCCTGTCCCTGGAGTGACTTAAACACCGAGTGGTGTGATGGAACAACTGGCATGTATAAGAACTTTGGATCAGCAGTTGAACATGCTTTTAGTGTAGGGTACGCAATCAGTTGAGGAGTATTTGCAGGCATTTCTTATCATAAGGCGCTACCCAGGGTTTGACTTGGAGAACTAGCAGACTATAGTTAATAGATTCTACAACGGTCGATGTGATGAATTACGACTGCTACTCGTAGGACCAAAGCAACTTGGATTCCGAGCATTAGTGGAGGCGGCTAGAGCTTTGGAAGCAGATCTGACAAGAATCAACCAGACATCAGTGTGCAGGTTACCAAACTCACCAGGTCCCGCAAAGTCTGTACACCGAAAGAGGAGTAAAGTGAGGCCTAACGTATCTGCTAGTCAAACTCCATATTACTATTATAAATGTTGAAGGTCTGGTCATTTTGCCAAAGATTGTCATAAATATGATCAAGGGACAGAGAAAGCTATGAAGGAAGTCTAAGAGAATAAAGACTCCAGTGCTGAGAATATAAAGTTCAAGGCGCTACCCACCTCGAAGTCTGGTTTCCATAGATGGTGTAAGAAGGCAAGGAAGACGGGTCTAGTTCCTTCTTTTGGTGCGTCTGGAACAATTATTGGTCGAGACCCGAACGCATGCTTTTGCTGTGAAAAGTTGGGACACTTTGCCCGAGAGTGTCGAAGCGGACATTTGGAGTCCGAGAAGAAGCCAAGAGCGACTAACGAAGAGAAGGGCAAGGGGTTGGAGACTACTACACCTCAGTATGCTCCATCCCAACCTAGAGGATATAACTTTGGCCATCAGGAGGTTATGAAATATGCTGACATGGTGACAGGTATGGATTAATTTTTGGTATGTCAGTTTTAGATACTTGTTGCCTTACACATATTATCCTATGTTTGGTTTTGATAGGATTTGTATTGATTTTCTGAGTGTTTGACAACAACATTGTTCATTATAGGAACTTCCCATTCCTTTTGTCCAAAGTACGTATATCGTGCATCGGATTTCCTTCTTTGATGGCAAGAGTGAAATCGAGAGTACTGCTGCCTAACGGGTACTCTTTACACTCGAATAGAGCCTGTTGTTTGGAGTTACAGTTAGGGAGTCAGGAGTTTTCTCTTGCAAGCGTCGCTACTGCTATCTATAGAGTTCGATGTAATCTTTGGAAAGATTGGCTCTCGGAGCAGCATGCGTACATCAATTTCAAACGTAAGGTGGCCAGTTTGGTACTAGCTATGGTTGTGTTATGTCAGAACTTAAGTATTACTTCAAGAGCTGGTAGAATAGGGTTATGTACGTCCAAGATTATTGCCTTGGAGCACATTGGCCCTCTTGTTAAAGAGAGGATGGAAGCTTACAACTATGTAATGGTTTCTAGAAGTTGATTAAGTTAACGGGAAAAGATTAAGTATCCAACCCAAGGATTGATTATCTGTTCGATCAACTTAATGGGTCAAGTGTGTACTCAAGTTGAATCAGAAGTCTGGTTACTATTATTTGTCGCTAAGGTAAAGTGATATTCCTAAAACGGCATCCAACACACGATATGGGCATTATGAGTTCATCGTTAGGCCGCTTGTGCTGACAAATGTGTCGTTCGTGTTATGGATTTGAGGTATAGGGCGTTCAGTGAGTACCTGAACCAGTTCATGATAACGTTTATCGACGACATACTGGTATACTTTCGGTATGAGGGTGATCATTCCAAGCATCTGGATTCGATATTAGATACGTTAAGGAGAAATCAGTTGTATGCCAAATTCTCCAAGTGTGAGATTTGTGGTTACCCTTACTAGTATTTCTAGGTCACGTATTGAGTGGAGAAGGTGTCGTGGTAGACCCGTCAAAGATATTTGCAATACGTGAGTTACTTGTATTATCTGCGTTGGCGAAAAGTCTTAAGTTATAAGACTGGCCGGCTAGTACAGACGCTTCATAGAGAACCTCTAGCGGATAACATTACCCCTCACGACTTTGGTGAAGAAAAATCAAAAGTTTGTGTGGTCTCTAGAGTGCGCGCAAGCTTTCGAAGAGCTGTAAATTCATTTGGCCTCGACAACTATTCCATGTTCACTGAGTAGGACCGAAGAAGTTGAGATTTACAGCGATGCTTGGGGAAGTGACTTGTATTGTGTTCTGCACCAGCATGGGAGTGTGATAATATATAGCTCGCGTTAGTTGGAAGTACGCGAGAGGATTTATCCGGTCCATGACTTCGAGTTAGCGGCCGTGATATTCGCCTTGAAGCTTTAAAGGCGCTACCTAAACGACGTGAAGGTCAGTATCTAAAAAAATCTCAGAAGCCTGAAGCACTTATTGGATAAAAAGGATTTAAACTTATGGAAGCGGAGGTGGATGGATTTATTGGGGGACAACACCTTTGACATACGTTTTGGTGTAAGTTTTGGAGGTATTGGAAATCTCTTGCGTGGGCATGCAGATCACAGATGACGCTTTTGATAGGTAAGATCCCCAATATTGTATTTGAAGACGAACTATTATGGAAGGACAGTCATCTGTGTGCCCCAAGTGTGGAGAGTCAGGGACAAGAGTTGATGTGCGAGGCTCATCATACAAAGTACTCAATTCACCACGGGTGCACAAAACATTTAGAGGTTTGAAGAAGTGGTTTTGGTGGCCAGGACTAAAAAAGGATGATCCGGTAGAAAAGTTAGCCAAACTCTACATGGATAACATTGTTCGGTTGTATGGTGCACCCCGCAATATTGTTTGTGACTGAGATGAATGCTTTACGTCCTAAAATACCAGGCTGGTGCATAAATTGTTGGGAACTAAGCTAAGCTTCGGTACGGTATTCCGTTCGCAGACGGATGTTCAGACTGAATGGGCCAGTAAACGATGGAGGACATACGTCACATGTGTGTCTTGGATTATTGAAGACAGTGGAAAGATCACATGCACATAGTGGAGTTTGCGAATAAAAACCGCTACCAGGCGAGTAAACAAATGGCGCCTGTCGAGACCTTATATGGGACAAAAAGGTCGCACGCCATCGTGTTGGCTGGAGACAGGTGAATCGATGTTGTGCAAACGTCAGACAGCGGAAGACGCCACTTCAACGGTACATACAGTTCAGGAATGGTTGCAGATCGATCACGACAGACAGGAAGAATACTATAATGCCAAAGCGTAGGAACGTGGAGTTCGTTGTTGCCGATTGAGCATAGTTGAAAATCAAGCCATTCAATGGTGTATCGCGAGCTCGACGCCTGAGGAGGCTGAGTCCGAGGTACCTTGGACCGTTTGAGCTCCTGGAGCGGAGTGGTGAAGCAGGGTATTGACTGAAGTTTTCAGTAAACTTAAGTGGACTACATGATGTGTTCCACATATCGGGGTTGCGGAAGGCGGTGCTAGAGCCTTCACATGTGGTTGCGGTCGGTTAGGTGCCGTTTGATTGTGGGATGATGATGAAGGTCAAGCCCATATGTATTAAAGACTTTGAAGTCACACGACGCCGCAATAAGAAGTTTCCATATGGTTAAAGTCCGTTGAAATAATCTCGGTCGTGAAGATTTTTAAAGGGATCGAGAGCAGATTATGTTGGAGGAATACCCCGAGTTATTTCGTTTGGGTAAATCTTAGGTTGTGTATCTTTATATAATTTTGTGGACAAAATTCTTTAAGGGGGGGGGGGGGGGGGAGATATTTGTAACGCCCAAAAATTGTAAACGAGCCGGTCGCATCCTAAGGAATTTTTGGTGCCTTTATAAGGATACATGGCCTGGGACACGGTCGTGTCTATGGCCGCATCCTTATGTGTTGGCAGGGCTGTTTCTAGGAAAGGACACGGTAGGAAACACAGTTTGAACAGTAGTGACACGGGCGTGTCAGGGGTGACACGGGCGTGTCCTCACCTGTGTCACCACCCGTGTTCTTCTCGGGTTGAAACCCTGGGTGTGTTGTCAGCAGTGCACGACCGGGTTACACGGGCATGTAGTAGTCGACACGGGTGTGTTCCATTTTACTCGGGTGTGTCCTTACCTGTGTCCACCAAGAGACATGGCGGTTGGCGTGGCGGTTATCTGTGACACGCCACTAGGTCACGGGCGTGTCAGGTTGAGACACGGGCGTGTCTCGACCCGTGTCCTGCTCTAGATCAACGACTTCGTGTGCAAGCAGGGCACATGGACAGGCACACGGCCGTGTGCAAAGCCGTGTTCAGCTTTTTTTAGTGACTTTTTGGCTGGATCCGAGCAGTTCAATTTCTAGAAATCAGATCTGATGGCTTAGGATTAATCCTCCTTCCTTAAGGCCGGGAGTGGAGGTTTAAACCCATCATTTTCTTTTGGCCTTTCTTGTTCTTAAGTCTTAAAGAGAGGAGAAAGCAAGGAAGAAGGAGGAGGAGGATCCCAGCCTCCGGCGGAGCATCGGAGCACCGAATCGAAAACCGAGACTGGATCCGTGGAGGCATTCTCGTTATGAAGCTTTCCGTCCGACTAGTTTTTCATGGCGCCAAAACAGACTTCAAGGGTAACGATTCTCAACTTGGACATATGAAGTCATCTTCCTTTATGCATGGGAAACCCGCTCCCGCAAGTGTGCGGTGAGTGCGCGGTGTTCCTTGGGGTAGATATGTGAAGTCCCCCTTATTTAGAGTCCGGAATCGAAGTACGGGCATATGCATTGTGTGTGAAGCCTACCCGAACGTGTTTGTTTGGATCGGTGATATTGCATTGTTCATTGATTATCGGAGAAGACTCCATATTGTGTTGTTCTTCGGGTTTTCTACACAGTAGATTACAACAGGGAGCCTTGGGGATTAACTCTAAGGTGCACCCGGAAAAATGGGCGGAAACGCATTCCTGCCAACTAGGTGGCCTGGGGCCAACCTTGTATAATTGGTATTATATGTGCGAGGCCTATCTCCAGGAGATATGTAGGGTCTTTGTTTGGAAAATGGTGAGCCCATGTGGTTCAGAATTATTAGGCCAGGGAGCTGAACAGGAAAGGCAAAACCGACCCGCGCCCTGCAGGTTTGACCATGAGTACTACGGTATTCTGAGATGGTAGGGCTACTTGAGCAACGAGAAATGGTGGAGCTGTACCTGTATTATGTATACTATGACATGAGAGTAGCAAAAATTGGCTCTCGTTAGTGGCATAATGAGATTCTCAGGCCAGGGGCCGTAAAGACTGAAATGCTCAAAGTAATCCGTCAAGTCAAGGACCTCTGAATGGAGGTGGTATCCGGGAAGTCCGGTACACCGTCAATGTGACCTGAGTGCACGGGGTGGGCGGCCGTGTGACCTTCCACCTGTGGTAAACTGTGCTAGGTTGTACTTTCACTAGGATTTTTGAATGGTAGTGAAGCCACAAAATTGACAGGAGTCGCTGAGAATGTGCCCTGAGTGCACGGGGTGTTGGGCCGAGCGAGCCTACAACTGTGGCGAAATATACTTATTCACTTAATTGTTTAGCTAGCTAATGAAATGCAGGGAAGGAGCACCGCAGTCCCGATTAAGGGGCGGTGTAGTTATAATTTGGTCAGCTTTAGCTGACCGTTTCTTTGTTTGCCACCGTACGGTGGAATGTTGCTTGCAGGTGCAGCGGAACCAAGTACTAAATAGCGGGTTGAAGCCCAAGCTATTGTGCTGGCCCTCGAAGGCCAAGTGAATTGTTGTTTTATTTCTGGGATGTGTGGCTAGCCTGCGAGCCGATGTCTGTAAACCACTATGTTGTTAAGTGAACATTTGTAAGGCCATAAGGCCAAGTACTTTTATGTAATGTGGTATTTCTTTCCTAATGTGGTTAGTGGACATTCATGTTTCCTACTATTTATTATTTAGGTTCTTTCAACTAATTAAAAACTTCTGCTAGTTGCTCTGTGTAGGAAGTTTTTGTTTGGGAGAATGGTTTCATTCTGTAACCCTTCGGTCTGTCTGTAGTATATGGCATCGGGCCCCGACTGGACCTACTACTATATACCATGCGACGGATAGGGGTGCTACAAATCGCCAGATTTTATCTCACAAACTCATCCCTCTTATGTCTTTAGATTGCATAAAGCTCTTTATGGTTTAAAGCAAGCTCCAAGAGCTTGTCATGAGACCTTAGCTAGCTTCCTATTAGAGCATAAATTTTCTAGAGGCATTGTTGATAGGACTCTCACAAATTAACAAAGCCAAAGCTGAAGGAAAGGATCCTTCACAATTCTCAACCATGTCTTGATATAGAAAGGAAGAACAAAAAAGGTATGCCAAGGCATATAAATTCTTTAATGTTGATGATTATATGAAATTGCATCCAGAAGTTGTAGTTCCCAGAGCAACATCTCTCAACATCATTGGTGCATCATACATGACAATGTCAAAGAGAGAAGCTGCCAATCAAAACAGAGAAATCATTTTCAAATAGCCTTCTAAGAAGCCAGAGAAAGCAAATCCAAAGCAGAACAAGTGATCTCGTTTATGTTTTATTCTTGTTTTTTGAACTCTATTATGTTTAATTCTGAAGAACCTGCTGTAAATATCTGCTGAATGTTTTATTTCTGTTAGATATATGTTTTATGCTTTATGGTTGCTTCTTTTATTTTGCTTTAGTGACCTCACCCTAATAGGGGGAGATTGTTGGATCCCTAGTTGGATTTGGGCTAGGTTCACTAAATTAGGTTAAGTCTGACCCACATTGTATAGCCAGGGTAAATTATTTGAGTCCTACAATTTAGGCTAGTCATTAGGTTCAACCTTCATGGACCAGATAGCAGAGGACCTCAGAAGACTCAAACTTAGAAGATTCAGAGAACAGAATGATAAGTTCGAAGTTCTTCGAACTCAGCTCGACGATCGTCGATCTTAAATTGACGAACTTGGAGTTATTTCTCTGAGCTGAGCTCTACGATATTCGAGCTCAGGTCGACGATCATGTCTTTCAGACAGATTCTTAGCTCGACGAACTCAGAGCACAGAATTGGCAAGTTATTCTTTGAATGCAGTTCGTAAAGCTCAGGTCGACGAACAGGAATCTTCAGGTCGACTAACTTGGAACTCAGGTCAACGAAGTTTGTTCAGAGGTCGGCGATTTCTATCCCGCTCTAAAATGAGAAGTTTTCTTTCTTCTATCCCTTACTTTCTATATTATTTAGCAGTAATATTCCTTAGTAACTTATGCTCATATTCCTCTAAATATAGTCGTTATTGGCAGCATTAATTATGGTCTTCATCAAGATAATTACTTGCTTATTTTATTAGGGACAATTGGGGAAACTCATTTAAGTCATATTCTAGCCGTTTGTATTCTCCAGATCTTTCAGCAATTAATGCCAACAATTCAAATTTCAAAGGAGAAATTAATTGCAGAATATAAAAGAGATTTTATCTTTTCAGTCGATAGACACTGAGACACTTAGCAAGAAATCAAAATATACTAAGCCAGAAATTCTCAAAAAATATACAGTACACAAGAATACAGAGAGATACAGACTGAACATTCAGAACCCTCTCACAGTGCAGAAAACAATCTGTTTTCTACCTTGTTATTTCTGAAGACTGAAGAAGAACATTCATCACTATCAAGAGTCTTCTTCAACCTTCTCTTCCAGGAACATTCAAGGACAACTAATCTTAATTCAGTCAGAATGTTCAAGGATTATTTTCAGATAAGGTTAAAGACCTACACCTTGAAACAAAGCTTCCAGTCTTCCTGAACCATTCAACATCTCAGGGGGAGTTTTGACAACACCAAGATCCACTAGTCTTCTTTGTTGATTAGAGAAAGAGAAGACACCATCACTTCCTCCCACCTCCTGTAAAAGGGTTTTAACTCCCTTCAAAAGTTAACGACTTGGTTTTCAAGTCTCCAAATCAAAAGACTTGGGTTTTTTTTGGGCAGCTGATCAAAAGCCTGAAGGGTTATTATATCTCCCTCCAAATAGATATTGTGGTGGCAGTCACCTGATCATAAACCTGTTAGTGTATTCCTACCAGGGTGGTAGAAGAGTGGATATACCTAGGATGGGGAACCACTATAAAATTTCTTGTGTTGTCTGGTTGTGTTTCATTTTCTTTCTATTCTTATTGTGGCTGTGATATAATAGTTTAACCTATTTTCTATTTCTTTCTATATTATTGGTATCACCTATTTTCAACTCTGATATAAATATTAAAAACGGCCAAAAGTTTTAATTCTCTATTCACCCCCCTCTAGAGTATATCGGGTCTAACCCCTATCTTTAAATTGGTATCAGAAAGATAAAATTTTGTTAGTACAATTATATGTAGATGACATTATTTTTGGCTCTACAGATCCCAAACTATGCAAATGGTTTTCTGACCTTATGCATTATAAGTTTGAGATGAGTAGTATGTGTGAGCTCTCCTACTTCTTGCGTCTTCAAGTGAAGCAGGCCCCTGATGGCATCTTCATATCCCAATCCAAGTGTAATGCCTCCATCCGTCACATGGAATATAATAGAGGGTCTGGCTGGGGCCCCACGCCATATTTCACAGACAAACAGGGGAATCACGTGTGAATATAAAAAAACTTTCTACTCGCATATTAACTCAGAGCATTGCAGCGGAAGATTTATAACTTGAAAGAACTCATCATTGAATGTCCACTAAATTTATAAACAACACATTTATATATAACACCAGGAATGTATACAAATACACACACGCTCACGGCTTTAAGTCCTTACATGTTTGTCTTTACAAGATGTGGTTTCATACATTGGCACGCAGGCCGGCCACACATGAAATACACTTCTTTGCGCTGCCTTCAAGGGACTACAAGCAGTAGTAGCAAGGGCTTCAGCCCGTTCAATCCAATTCAGCCCGCATCACAAGCATATGGACGTCCACCCCAAGGGTTATAAAAAAAGCAATGGTCAACATTCAGCTGAACAATTATAACGACCCTACCCCTTTCTAGGGACAGTGGTTCCTTCCCTGCATGCATTGCAATCACAGCATATACATCACAATAAGTGCACTCACGCACAACATCATCACAAATTCCAGGCTTCGTGGTAGATGCTCCATGCACTCAGGGCAGGCTTACGGTATACAAAATCATCCTTAGTCCCACCACCGATTAGAGGTTATTAGCTTGTTTGCAAGGCACTAGTCTACTACAACACGCATGCTGAAGACATCCTCGCCCATCCCACTCAGAGGTGTTCACCTCACGGCAATATTTGAGCACTCTAGTAACAAGCTGGGAAGGCCCACAACCCCCATTTGCATTGCTACCAACAAGCCGGGAAGGCCTGTAGCCCCCCATTTTCACAGACAAACAAGCCAGGAAGGCCTGCAACCCCCCATTTGCACAAATCGACCCACCACCGTAGTGTAACAAGCCGGGAAGGCCCGCAACCCCCCATTTGCGTACTACGTTCCGGTTCATCCCATAGCTCATGCAGATCATACAATTCCAATAGGCTCCACAACCACAAAGAAGGGCTATCACGAGCACATCACATTCAGCTCATGTCGAGCATACAATGCAAGGAGTTCACATGCATCCTCACAAACTCATTTCATACACGGATTCTTCTTCGATTCGCAATATAAACATCACCAATCAAGACTAACCGTCTGGATGGGCTTAACACAACATGCATATTCTGTACTACATATTCCCGGATCTAGATGCAGACTCAACCGGGGATATCAACTATCAACACACTAGAATTGCTTACGCTTTCCACCTCTTGGTGGAGGATTCCATGCACATGCATAAAGGAGGACTTCACTTGTACAAGAAGGAGATCGTTACCCTTGACAATCACTTTTGAGCCATGGAAATCTAGCCAGATGGTAATCACCGCAATGGCCTTGCCTCCACAAATCTGAACTCAGCTCTCAATTCGGATCGCTGAAGATCCTCCAGCGGCCGAATTCCTTCTCCTTCTTCCTTCCTTGATCTCCCCTCTCTCAATCTCATTTAGAAAGAGAATGGCCAAGATAAATGAGAGGTTATCTTAACCTCTCGGCCTTATAACAGTGGGAAGGAGCTTGGACCAATGGATCCCAGGTAAAGGAAATGAACTGCCATGATCCGCCTTGAAATAACTTTTCCTGGGCTGACACAGCCTGTGACACGCCCGTCTCACAGGTCGTGTACCTTAAGCGTCAAAGGAACCGACTCAAACCAGACCAATACATGGCCATAGGACATGCTCGTGTCCCAGGCCGTGTGCCAGACACGGCTTCGGACATGCCCGTGTCTAACCTGTGTTCAGCTGTTTACACAGCCTGGCCACAACCCGATAAGGACACGACATGGGACACGCCCGTATCGCAGGCCGTGTGCCTCACTCGAGACACACTCCAGTCCTACTCAAGACCCACTCAAGTACACAGAGCAGGACATGGCTTGGGATACGCCCTTGTCCCTGGCCATATTGCCTAGTCTACAGTCCAAGTATTTTTGGGGTGTTACAACCCTCCCCTCCTTACAAGAAATTTCGTCCCAAAATTTGCACACAGTAAGGAAATAGAAATCAAGATGTTATAACTTCACAAAAGTTTGATGCAACTCAGCTCGCATGGTCTGCTATCTCTCCCAAGTTAGCTCCTCATGGACACAGTTGTCCCCTCATACCTTAACCATCCCGATTATCTTGTTCAACAACTGTTTATCAGCTCTAATCTTGATCTGAATGGGCCTAACCTTCGTCATTAGCCCAAAACCGACCAGACAAGTTTGACGACTTTGAGAGTAGACATCAACATCCATCTCAACTCTCGCATACAAGCAAAATATAGTCTCTCGTTTGGTGTTCTTTTCCAGTATAATTTCCGTTGCGGTGTAACCTACACCGGTACGCTGATCCAAGAGCTAGACCGTACCTATGACCACAACAACCACAACTATTGTCATGTTCTACCCATAATCACTCTTTTCACCATGGCCATGTCATTCCACCCTTATCTGTGATACCAAGAAAAGTTCACAGGGCATAAAAAGTCTTAAACCAACAACTTCTTGATTCTCGATCACAACATGTTTATATGCGCAAAACAAAGATCGTACACATTATTACTGACTAAGAAATATACGGTACATAATTACAGATAGATATGAACATAAAGTCTTTCCCTTCTTGCTTAGTATCGTGTAAGGGCCACTTTTGCAGTCTCGGGCTTTATGTCCTTCTTTTCCACATGAGTAGCAAATGGTTGGAGTTTTCCCTGCAACTGCTCTAGTCTTAGCTTTCTTTGCCCTTGGTGTAGTACCATTATAGTATTATTGCGCACGATGTCCTACCTTACCACAAAAAAAACAAACATGTGGACCATACCTTTTCTTTGTTCCCGTGTTGGTGGAAGAGGTTGACACATTTGAAAAGGTTGGCACATTGACATCGTGCCTCGCTCTGAACTGCTTTAAGTCCATTTCCAAAGACCTAGCTGCCATTACCAAGGCACAAAATCAAAGCAACTTTGGACCCAAGAATATACGTCTTAGTTCATCGCACAGACCATCATAAAATCTATTGGTCTTAGTCTCCTCAATTTTAAACACAAACTCTACATGTTGTCTAAACTCAATAAATGCATGAAAGTACTCCTCGACTATATATGGTCCTTGGATCAGATACATATTCAACGGCGGGATCGATGCTCCTTCCCTTGCCACCTGCTCATGCACACCAACCGACATGGGACTCACCATGGGAACAGAGAGTTGTACATGTCCCTCATGGTGGGCCTTGATCATTGCAAAAACCACATCCGCGATCAACCAGACAGTCTCTACTAAAGGAGGAGATGTTGGCGCCGCAGTTGGCTCATTAATCCCCATCGAATGCTGGGGTTCTTGCGGCCCCTCATTACCTCTAGTTACCTACAATCGTGAAACACCAGTAAGCAACTAAAATATTGCACAACGCAATATCAAGAATGCACAAGTACTCCATATATGTGTATTTTCATTCCTACGTGGACATTCTTGAGTCTAATTATGTTATCCCTACTAAAACACTAACCTCTGATACCACTTTGTAATGCCTCCATCCGTCACATGGAATATAACAGAGAGTCCGGCTGGGTCCCAAACCATATTTCACAGACAAATGGGGGAATCACGTGTGAACATCAAAATACTTTCTTCTGGCATCTTAACTCAGAGCATTCTAGCGGAAGATTTATAACATGCAAGAACTCATCATTGAATGTCCACTAAATATATAAAAACCACATTTATATATAATACCAGGAATGTATAAAAATACACACATGCTCACGGCCTTAAGGCCTTACATGTTTCTCTTTACAAGATGTGGTTTCATACATCAGTACGTAGGCCGAACATACATGAAATACACTTCTTAGCACGGCCTTCAAGGGCATACAAGTTGCAGTAGTAAGGGATTCAACCCGCTCAATCCAATTCAGCCCGTAACACCTGCATATGGACGTCCACCCCAAGGGTGAAAAAAAAGCAACAGTTAGCATTCAGCTGACCAATTATCACGACCCTACCCCTTACGTGGGGTAGTGGTTCCTTCCCTGCATGCATTGCAATCACATCATATATATAACAACAAGTGCACTCATGCACAACATCATCACAAATGCCGGGCTTCATGTCAGATGCTCCGTGCACTTAGGGCACGCTTACAGTGTACTGAATCATCCCTGGTCCCACCATCGATTAGAAGTTATTAGCTTGATGGCCGGGCACGAGTCTACTATAACATGCATGTTAGAGACATCCTCGCCCATCCCACTCAGAGGTGTTAACCTCACGAAAAAAATTGAGAACTCTAGTAACAAACTGGGAAGGACCAAAGCCCCCCATTTGCATTGCTACCAATAAGCCAGGAAGGCCCGTAGCCCCCCATTTGCACAGATCAACAATCCAGGAAGGCCCGCAACCCTCTATTTGCACAGATCTACCCACCACCGTAGTGTAACAAGTTGAGAAGGCCCGCAGCCTCCCATTTTTGTGCTACTTTTTGGTTCAGCCCATAGGTCACGCAGAGCGTACAATTCCAATGCCACAAAGGCTCCACAACCACAAATAATGGCTCTCACGGCCACATCACATTCAGCTCATGCAGAGCATACAACACAAGGAGTTCACAAGCATCCTCACAAACTCCGTAACCTACTAATTTCATACACGAAGTCTTCTCCGGTTCGCAATATAAACATCACCAATCCATACTAATAATCTGGATGGGCTTCACACAACATGCCTATTCTGTACTATACGTTTCTGGATCTAGATACAGACTCAATCGGGGATATCAACTATCAACCTGCTGGAATCGCTTACGCTTTCCACCTCTTGGTGGAGGATTCCATGCACATGCATAAAGGAGGACTTAACTTGTCTAAGAAGATGATCGTTACCCTTGACGATCTCTTTGGAACCATGGAAATATAGAAGGATGGTAATCACCGCAATGGCCTTGCCTCCATAAATCTGAACTCGGCTCGCGATTTGGATCGTAGAAGCTCCTCTGGCGGCCGGATTCCTTTTCCTTCTTCCTTCCTTGCTCTTTCCTCTCTCTATCTCTTTTAGAAAGAGAATGGACAAGTTAAATTAGAGGTTATCTTCAACTCTCGTCCTTATAACATCAGGAAGGAGCTTGGACCAATAGATCCCAAATGAAGGAAATGAACGCCCACGATCTGCCCTGAAATAACTTCTCCTGGGCTGACACAACCTGTGGCACACCCGTGTCACAGGCCGTATACCTTAATAGGAAAAGGAACCGACTCAAACCAGACCAGGATACAGCCATGGGATACGCCCGTGTACCAGGCCGTGTGCCAGACACGGCTTCAGACACGCCCGTATCCAACTCGTGTTCAGCAGTTTACACATCCTGGCAACAACCCGAGAAGGACACGACCAAGGCACATGCCCGTGTCACAGTCTGTGTGCCCGACCGACACGCCTCTCGAAGATCGTCATCAATATTTCATCGAGTAAGCGAGACAACACAGATAAGGACATGGCTTTGGACACACCCGTATCCTAGACCGTGTGCCTCACTCGAGACACACTTGAGGCCCACTCGAGTCCTACTCGAGACCCACTCAAGTAAACATAGCATGACACTGTTTGGGACATGCTTATATCCCTTACCATGTTGCCCAGTCTACAGTCCAATTTTTTTTGGGGTGTTACACCAAGTATACTAAAGAGCTGATAAAAAGGTTTGGGATGGCTGGTGCATCAGCTAAGAAAACACCCATGTCTACAAATATTATGGTTGATTCTGATGAACATGGGAAACCTGTTGATCAGAAAATATATAGGGCCATTATTGGGTACCTGTTATATCTCACAACAAGTAGGACAAATATTATGTTTGCTACCTATCTTTATGCTAGGTTCCAGGTGAACCCTAAATAATCTCACCTTATTTTGCTAAAAAGGATTTTTAGATATATAAAGAGTTGCCCTAATTTAAGACTCTGGTAACCAACCGAGTCAGAATTTGAGTTAACTGGATACTCTGATGCTGACTTTGCTGGATGTAGAGTGGATAGGAAGAGTATATTAGGAACATGCCAGTTCTGTGGTGCTAGACTTGTCTCTTAGTTTTGCAAAAAACAAACATCTATGTCTACATCAACAGCAGAAGCTGAGTACATAACAGCTGGCTGTTGCTGTTCACAGATGCTATGGATTCAAAACTAACTCCTAGATTATGGATACAACTTAAATAATTCAACTCTACTTTGAGATAATACTAGTGCAATTTAAATTTCCCAGAATCTAGTTCATCATAGTAGAACTAAGAATATAAAGATAAGGAATCATTTCATTAGAGAGTGCGTGGACAAAAAGTAAATAAATCTTATCTACATCTACATTGATTTACAAAGAGCAGATATCTTCACCAAACCTTTGGATGAAAGAAACCATCTATTCTTTTTGAATCAGCTTAGTATGATCAATGGAGAAGCTTTAATTTAACTTTCTGTCTGTGGTCGAAGAATTTGCCACAGTTCGTCGACCGAAGATTGACGAACTGAGAAAAGTTCTTGAATAAATTTGTCGACCTGAGTTCGACGAACTCTCTGTGTGTGAAGTCATTTTCGTGGACCGAAGATCGACGATCTTACTTCAGAAATTTTTTGTCGACCAGAGAATGACGAAAAGTTTTCCCTTCTTCAGACTGAGATCGACGAACTATTTTGTCAATAAAATATTTCGTCGACCTTAGATTGTATAAATTTTTTTTTCACAGGATGGAGTTTGTCGCTTCATATTCTGAAAATCCTTATATCTAGGTTTTCTTCTAGCTCCATCCGCACTTTCTATTCCCCTTGATCTTGATCTCTCTGTTTCTCTTTTGCAGGCGATTTAAGAAACAATGGCGATTCCAGCTAGCACTCTCTCCGGCCTGAAGTATGACACTGGTTTCGACATTGATTTCAATTCCTTTGGTCACTCAGACAAAATCTTCACAGATATTCTTCAATTGTTTGAAGATGATAAATTGAAGCAGTTGATGACTACTAGGATAAAGTTGCCAGCCGCCGAGATCAAGGAATGGGTATACAAATCAACTTCCTCTGATACAGAGATGATATGATCAATTTCTGGAACACAGGTTTCTTTCTTTCCTTTTGTTCTCTCTAATATATTTGGATTTTAGAATGGGGCAGATGATCTTAAAATGGATAGTTCTGATTTTGATGAGATGCTGATAAGAATGGGTCACTCCGAGGGAAACCCTAATTAGATATTGAAGAATAACTTTTCTGCTGAATATAAGTTCTTGGATTATGTAGTAGGAAAGGTCCTACTAGGCAATCACACTGCCCATGACTACATCATAAGGCACAAGTTTTTGGTGATGAGTGACTTGGTTGATAAGAAAAAGATTAACTAGGGACAGGTTCTGTTTGACTTGATTAGGAAGAAAAATTCTAAAAAGGAAGTTTGTTTTGCAAGAGTATTTAGAATTTTTCTACAGGCAAGGGCTAATGAATTACTCGTCTCCCCGACAGTATTCATTAATGCCTTCAAGAGGTTGACATCTGCTCTCTTTGGCAGATGGGAGAGGACAATTTCCAAGCCATCCAAGGCTTCCTCCTCTTCCTCAAGACCTTCTGAGAGTACTAGGGCTGCTCCAGCCACTCCCTACCCTGCTGAAAATGTTTCCACTCCACCTCCACCTCTTCATGTTCAAACACCTTCCTCAACCCTCCAACAAACATCCATATCTCAAGCCCATGCACCGATACCTACATCTTCCCCACTCCAACATTCTTCACCAGTTAATACTCCTGAACATCAACCATCTCCACCTCAATTTCCAGTGCATGCTACACTACCTTACACCCCAGATCATGTCACTCCTCCTCAGTCCCCTCTTCCTCCACATATTGTTGATATCCCCCTACATAACATATCATCCATACCATCATTTACTTTGCTGTCATCCCCCATCTATACTCCTTCACCTCAAGATGAGCCCATGCCAGATTCCACTCCTTTCCCTTCAACTTCATCCACCATCAATCCTTCTATATCAACGCAGACACCCTCTGAGTTCATGCAAATGGACCCCCCTTCCATTTCCTCTCTTCTGCAAACCATCACTCCACTTCTAAAATAACTCATAGCAGGGGAAATTAAACCTCTTGCTGACACTATTTCCACCCTCTCTGCCCTTCTACCTACTGCCTTTTTATCCCTTCTTCTACGGGCCTAGCTTCAGGACTCCCTGAACCCAGGTAAGGGGATATACTATATGAAGAAGCTCCAAAGTCTCTTCTAGTAGCAGCAGCAGAAGCTGAAATAATTTTGCAGACAATTGAGTTATCAGATGTACATATGGTTATAGAGGCTGAAATTATTGATGTAGATATACTGATTGCAGATATTGTGAATACTGATGATTGTTATACCAATCCCACAGTAGACATCCTTGGATTATTACATTCTTTAAATACTATTTATTTGAATTCTTTTCTTCCAACAGTAAAGCCATCTTTGGCTATAGTGTGCTACACTCCTCCCATAAGTCCTGAAGTTGTTCATCAACTAAAGACAAGTTTTGCTATTAACATGGTTATGGAACCCTCGAAACCAACCTTTGTGATGGATGATCGTCCAATCCCCAGTCTAGATGATTTAATTACTCAAGATATAGCCCAAGAACTTGCACATATTCAGAATGATCCTGAGCTGAATGAATTCCTTCTTGCTGACCAAGATATAGAAGATTATCAGGTGATAACTGAGAATATTGCTCCACATGCAATTGTTGAACCTCAAGTACTTCCTCAGGATGAAAGACAAATCTCAAAGGAAACTTTGAAAGAGAAAGATGCATTATATGATAACCCTCAAAGTTCTTCTGATGATGACATAGATGATGACTCTGATGGATCTGATGATCCTAAATCTAAGAAGAAAGACGCAAAGAAGAGAAAAGTGGTTCCTAAGGATGCTCCAAAGCCAAACCCCACTCATGATACCCCTTAATACATCCTGAACAAGATTACTCCATACCAAGGGATGCCTCAGTGGATGTGGCTATCCAAGAATGAGAAGAAAGAAAGGAAGAAGAGAAGGAGGTACAGGTCTCCTCCTAAGAAATTTAAGAAAGACCCTCCTCCTCCTCCTCCTCCTCCATCTTCAGGTGCCTCTGGAAATGTGTCACAAAGATCTGCTCTAGTTACAAAAACTTATCAGAGATATTCCAGGAACGGAAGTCATCAGCATTCTTCCCAAGGTAATCCTCCTCCAGCATCAATCAAGAGAAATCCTACAGACTCTGTTTATGATTCACAGAAGGACTCAAGTCCAAAAAGGCCAGAATCTCCTCCAATACCCTTTGTAGATCCAGAGTAGTAGACAACTGCTAAAATGGCCAGATATCAGGAGCTGATAGGACTCTCACAAATTAATAAAGCCAAAGCTTAAGGAAGGGATCCTTCACTATTCTCAACCATGTCTTCATATAGAAAGGAAGAACTTAAAAGTTATGCCAAGGCAAATAAATTCTTTAATGTTGATGATTATATGAAATTGCATCTAGAAGCTATAGTTCCCAGAGCAACATCTCTCAACATCATTGGTTCATCAGACATGACAATGTCAAAGAGAGAAGCTGCCAATGAAAACAGAGAAATCATTTTCAAACAGCCTTTTGAGAAGCTAGAGAAAGCATATCCAAAGCAGAACATGTGATCTAGTTTATGTTTTATTCTTGTTTTTTGAACTCTATTATTTTTAATCATGAAGCACCTGTTGTAAATATCTAATGAAAGTTTTATTTCTGTCAGATATATGTTTTATGCTTCATGGGTGCTTCTATTATTTTTCTTTAGTGACCTCACCCAAATAGGGGGAGGTTGTTCGATCCCAAGTTTGATTTGGGCTAGATTCACTAAATTAGGTTATGTCTGACCCACATTGTATAGCCAGGGTCAATTCTTTGAGTCCTAGAGTTTAGGCTGGTCATTAGGTTCAACCTTCATGGACAAGCTAGTAGAGGACCTTAGAAGACTCATACTTAGATGATTCAGAGGCCAGAATGATCAGTTCGAAGTTCTTCGAAATCAGCTCGACGATCGTCGATCTCAGATCGACGAACTCAGAGTTATTTCTCTGAGCTGAGCTCGACGATATTCGAGCTTAGGTCAACGATCATGTCTTTCAGACAGATTCTCAGCTTGATGAACTCAGAGTACAGAATTGGCAAGTTATTCTCTGAATGCAATTCGCAGAGCTCAGGTCGAAGAACAGGTATCTTCAGTTCAACGAACTTGGAACTCAGGTCGACGAATTCCGTTTAGAGGTCGGCGAATTTTGTCCCGCTCTAGAATGAAAAGTTTTCTTTCTTCTATCCCTTACTTTCTATATTATTTAACAGTAATATTCCTTAGTAATTAATGCTCATATTCCTTTGAATATAGCCGTTATTGGAAGCATTAATTATTGTCTTCATCAGGATAATTACTTGCTTATTTTCTTAGGGACTGTTGGGGAAACTCATTTAAGTCATATTCCAGCCATTTGTATTCTCCAGATCTTTAAGCAATTAATGCCAACAATTCAAATTTCAAAGGAGAAATTAACTAAAGAATATAAAAGAGATTTTCTCTTTTCAGTCGAAAGACACTGAGACACTTAACCAAAAATCAAAATATACTGAGCCAAAGATTCTCAAAAAATATACATCACATAAGAATACTGAGAGATATAGACTGAACATTCAGAACTCTCTCACAGTGCAGAAAACAATCTGTTTTCTACCTTGTCATTTCTGAAGACTGATGAAGAACATTCATCACTAATAAGAGTCTTCTTCAGCCTTATCCTCCAGGAACATTCAAGGACAACTCATCTTGATTCAGTCAGAAATTTCCAGGATTATTTTCAGACAAGGCAGAAGATCTACACCTTGAAGCAAAGCTTCCAGTCTTCCTGAACCATTCAACATCTCAGGGGGAGCTTTGCCAACATCAAGATCCACTAGTCTTCTCTGGTTATCACAGAAATAGAAGATACCATCACCTCCTCTCACATCCTGTAAAAGGGTTTTAAATCCCTTCAGAAGTTAACCACTTGGTTGTCAAGTCTCCTGATCAAAAGACTTGGGTTGGTTTTTGGGCACCTGATAAAAAGCCTAAAGGGTTGCTATATCTCCTTGCAAATAGATATTGTAGTGGCAGTCACCTAATCAAAAACCTTTTAGTGGATTCCTACCAGTTGGTAGAAGAGTGGATGTACCCAGGTTGGGGAACCACTATAAAATTTCTTGTGTTGTCTGGTTGTGTTTCATTTTCTTTCTGTTCTTGTTATGGCTGTGATAAATATAATAGTTTAACTTATTTTCTATTTCTTTCTATATTATTGGTATCTCCTATTTTCAACTTTGATATAAATATTAAAAATAGCCAAAAGTTTTAATACTCTATTCACCCCCCTCTAGAGTAAATCAGGTCTAACCCCTATCTTTCACAGCTGATCGACCGTCTCATCAATCAGTCGAATTAGATACTTGTTTTTCACTGTCAGCTTGTTTAAATCTTGATAGTCAATGTATAGATGCAAGCTTCCATCCTTCTTCTTCACAAAGAGGACCGGTGCACTCCAAGGTGACAAACTTTGATGTATATAGCCTTGTTACAACAAGTCTTGTAGTTGAACTTTCAGTTTCGCCATTTCCTTTGGCGTTACTCGATACGGTGAGCGGACCACATGTTTCATACCTGGCACCAACTCAAAAGTTAAGTAAATCCCCTATTGGGATGTAACCCAGGGAGATCATGAGGAAACATATCTGCATTAGCCGACACAAAAGGAACGTTGCTCAAACTGGGCTTCGGCACAACCACTTCTCATGGTGTGAAGAATAACTTCGCACCCTACTGAACAACCTTAACTACTTGGAGGGTAAACATTAACACCTTGCCCACTCCTCTCATACAAGCAAACTGAGTCTTTTGCTCGGCATTCTATCCTAGTGTGACATCATTAGAGTTACAACCTGAGCGCTAGTTCATACCTATAGTCACATCAAATGTAACTATTGTCTGCACAGATGCTTCCAAACTAATGACATGACTTTATAACCGCATCTTAACACAAAAATCTCTACCCGTCTTAACATTTTATTCTTAAGGCAATGCCATTCCAATCTCATATATGCTACAAATATAATCACAAAGAGAATACTTTATGCCAAATCAACAAACTTCTTGATTAGTCACCACAATAGGTATGAACATGCAAAATATGCATTGTTTCAAAAATTAGAACTTAGAGTTCATTATTACAGCAATTTATTTAGGTACACATGAAATTCCATTTAAGTTTACTATCATCAAAGGGCCACTTCGGCAGTCCCGGGCAATATGTTCCTCATTGCCACACGACTGGAAAGTACGTGAAGCTCGCCATGTAGCTGCTCCAGCCTTAGCCTTCTTTTCCTTCGGGGAACCACCACGACAGTCTCGGGCGAGATTTCCTTTCTTTCCATAAGTATATCAAAGTGAAACATGACTCTTCGACGCTACAGCCTTGCATCCCCACCTCCTGCGGTAAGCAGACTTTCCAGGCCTTGTAGAGCTCGAATCCCTTTACTCTGGCATCTGGTGGACTTTTGCTAAGTCCATCTCTAACGATCAAGCTGACTCCACCATTGTTTAGAATCCCATTATCTTAGGAGCCATTAAAAAAAATTGTAGTTCAAGGCACAAACCATCATAAAATCGGTTGATCTTTGTTTCCTTAGTTTAAAACACAAGCACTGCATGTTGTCTCAGTATGACAAATACATGAAAGTAATCCTCAACCATGTGCATTCCTTGCATCAAACACATATTCAACGACTGAGCGATGCTCTTCCTCTTACAATCTGATCAAACAAACCAACTGGCATTGATGCCACCAGAGGAATAGGGGGCTGCATATGCCTTTTAGGTTGGGCATTTAACATTGTGAAGACCACATCAGCTATCCTCTGAACCGTATCTACAAAAGGAGGAGGTGTTGGCACCTCAGTTGATGCAAAGCTCTCCACTGAGTGCTAGGGTTCACGCTATCCCTCACCCCTTCTAGTTTCCTATAATCGTGAAACACACAATTAAGCAAATAAAAATATTGCAAAAGTAATAACAGGAATGTGTACATTCCTCAAACATGTGTATTTTCATTCCTAAATGAACATTCTTGAATTCATTATTGTTATAACAGTAAGGACATACACATTCTCTCCACCCGGCAAATGAATTTAACCACGAATTCGCAGGAGAAAGACCAAGACAAGCTGATACCAAAATTATAACGCCTCCATCTGTCAAATGAAAAATAATAGAGGGTCTGGCCGGGCCCCCACACCATATCTCACCGACAGTCGGCGAAGTTACATGTTAATATCAGAACTACTAAACGAATCCTAACATAGAGCATTCTAGTGGAAGCTTTATTGGTTACATTTGAACTCAAGTAACAGCAATGTCCACTATATAAAAAACATAGGAATGTCTTTATAAAATACACAAAATGTTACAGCCTTAAATCCTTACAGTTATACATCAAATGTGTGGTTTACAAACATTAGCACGTAGGCTGGCCACACATGAAAATAAAACATTAAAGGCTCTTTGCTTGGCCTTCGAGGGCCGACATAGAAATAAGGGCAACAACCCGCTATTTCCTGCTCGGCTCTCCAGCACCTGCATAGGGACATTCCACCACAAGGGTGGCAAATAAGGCAACAGTCAGCTTTAGCTGATAAATTTATAATGATCCTACCGCATTCCTGGGGCAGTGGTATTCCTTCCCTGCAGGCATAACATCATATATGTATATCACAAGAAGGTACACTTAAGCACCCTTCAATATATCATAAATGTTGGCATCACTGCCAAACATTCCGTGCACTAAGGGCACATTCTCGATGTACTGGCAATGCCTAGTCCCACCACCATTCAGAGGTCCCGGACTTGACGGTCAATTTATAAACATTTTAGTCTTTCTGACTTACAACCTAAGACTCTCATTATGCCAACAAAGAAAGCCAATTACTTTAGGAGATCCAGTCCGGACTAACATAACATGGGTACGGTTCAGCATTCTTCCCGTTGCTCAAATCGCCATGTCATTAACGAAAGACGAAGCAATCAAGCCCCATGATAAGATGTGGGTAAGCCTCCCCTTTCATGTAATAAAAGCATAACCAATGTTATGTTGAACGACTCTCATGCATACCAAAGCTGGGCACCCATGCACACAGCTCACATGCTAACCCCAAAGTCTCCATGAGACAGGCTGCACAAACACATTCTTATTTGGAAGCTATTAAAAGTGATAGTCACTATCGACGGGCATTATCGACAATATTTCTCTTCTTTCTCCAGACTCAATCATAACTGGAACATCTGTCAAAAAAAACCTACAGCATCCTGCAGTGCTAGAAATCTTATTTTTCAAATAAATCAAAGCTCATCATGAGCTATAGCCGGCAATACTCGTTGTCGCCTGGTGATATCCAAAAGTTATGCAAACTATGGTATTTTCTGGGTATTTTCCTGGAGAGCGTATTTAGTACTTCTTGATACTCCCACATCACAGGCATAAACCATCAAACCGCATAAACTCCCCATTTATACTCGGAGTCTCCTCCGGCACGCAAAATAAAATATCACCAATCCAGACTAACCTGTTTGGATGGGATTCACACATCATGCCTATTCCGTACTGTGATTTCCGGATCTATATGAAAAACTACCCGGGGATAACACGTATCAACCCAATGAAATTCCCTTGATTCTTCCACCTTTTGGTGGGGAATTCCATGCCTATGCAAAAAAAGGACTTCACTTGTCCAAGAAGGATGATCGTTACCCTTGTAGTTTGTTTCAGAGAAATGGATAAGTATTTCTATCCAGATGGAAAGTAGCGCCTTGCTTTCCTCTTCATGGATCTTGCCTCGGCTCTTGATCCAGCTTGCGCAGCTTTTGCCATCCTCTTCCTTAGCTCTTTCTTCAAAGAGATGCTGGAAAGGAGGAGAGAGAGTGCGAGAAGAGAAATAAATTCTCTTTTCTCCACTCCTCTGTTTAAGTGACTTTGAGATTTACCCCAGCCATAGGATCCTCTTATTAAAAGAATATAAAGGCCAAGATTTTAGCTGACAAGGTAAATTTATCTCTATCCCTGGGCGATATCCGAAATCACCTAGGCGATATCGTAAGTAGCCACTTTTACCCAAGTCAACCACCACTCTTCGGTCGTTGTCCGGCCATCCGACATGTGTCAAGGCATACGTGGCAGTATTGCCCAACGAAACTGTTGGAACCCTAGTTTGGATTTGGGCAAGGAGGACTATTAGGATGTTTTAGATTGACCAAAAATGTATAGTCTGGGTCAAAGGTTTTTCTTCCAAGTCTGCCTCAAGAGTCTCCTGAGAAATTTTGCAGAAAGAAATCATGTAGAAATCTGTTTTGTCAAAAGCAAAAAATTAGTTCAATGATTGTCGAACTCAGTTCGACGAACGTCGAACTCAGTTCGACGAACGTCCAACTCAGTTCGACGAACGTCGAACTCAGTTCGACGAACGTCGAACTCAGTTCGACGAACGTCGAACTCAGTTCGACGAACGTCGAACTCAGTTCGACGAACGTCGAACTCAGTTCGACGAACGTCGAACTCAAATCGACGAACGTCGAACTCAAGTCGACGAAACTAAGAGTCTTATCTCTGAGTTTAGATCCACGATATCCGAGCTCCGGTGGACGATAGCCGAATCTCAAGACAAAATCTCAACTCGACGCAAAGATTATTCGGGTCGACGATCTCTGAGCTGAGGTCGATGAATATCAGACTGAGGTCGACGAAATCTATGCAGTATTCAAGCAGAGTTATTTACAGTTGGTAGAATTAATTAAGGCATTTAAATCTCTCAGATTTAATCCATATAGCCGTTCAACAACAGCGGTAAATGTGATTAGTTTCAGAAGTTAATTCTGAGTTAATTCCCTAGGCTTATTTCGCTCTCGGGAAAAATACTTCAACCATTTTAAAAGATAAATTTAATTCAAATGTTAACATACAACAAAGGTGGAAAAAGACGGACAAGGAAGAAATCACAGTCTTCAGTCTTCAGCCAAGTGGAGAAAATAACACAGCTTTCATTAATACAGTGTTCTTCATCTGCTCCAGGCTTTCAAGAGACAAGAAATACATATTAGTCTAAAAAGCTTGCTGGAGAGCTACATAAAGTTGAAGACCAACACCCTGAAGCAAAGTTTCCACTCCTAAACCTTTCTACATCTCAGGGGGAGCTTTGACATCATCAAATCCACTGAGTATTTTAAGTTGTTTTGAGAAAGAGAAGACTAACATCAACTTTCTTTTTACCTCTCTTGTATAGGGTTATTACTCCCTTCAAATGTTAGCCTGGTTCACAAGTCACCTTCCAAAAGACTTGAGTTTTGTTTTTGGGCACCTAATCAAAAGCTCAAAGGTTATTATATCTCCCTTAGAAAATAGATATTATGGTGAGAGGGCACCTGATCAAAAACCTTTAGTAAATTCCTACTTGGGTGGTAGAAGAGTGGATGTACCCATTTTTGGGGAACCACTATAATCCTTGTGTCATCTGGATTGCTTGCTTTCTTTCTTTAGTTTTGTGTTGTGCTTGCTCTTTTATATAACATATATATTTAACTAGAGTAAGTCAGATCTATCCTATCTTTCAATTGGTATCGGAGGGTCGTTTCTTTGGTTGTACAGGCTAATACTTGAACAAAAACGATCTAATAGTTTTTTTTGAGTTTATCATGGCACAAAATGACAAATTTTCATGCACTAGACCTTCTATGTGCAATCTAGATAAGCTTGCACTATGGAAGGCAAGGATTAGGATATTTATGAATTCTATTGATGAAGCCATTATCAATTCCATTTTAACATGCCCTTATCAACCATTGTAAATAAGAGGCATGAATGTTGTTCCATCATCTCAATAAACAGAAGCCCAGAAAAAGCTAAAGATGGCTGATGCACAAGCAATGAACATTCTTGCTCAATCAATGTCTGATGACATTTTACAGGAAATTGCTAAATGTTCCTCAGCAAAGGACATCTGGGACTCCCTCACAATAATGGTTGCTGGATCAGCTAAAAAGAGACAATGTGATGTTGATACTTGGAGTGATTATGAAGCTTCATCCCTTACAACTGAGGATAAAGAAGAAACAAGAGCAATAGAATTCTGCTTGATGGCAATCAATGCATCTTACTGCAGCTATGATGAAGAATCTGAATCTGATGAAGAATCAGAAGCAGAATCAGAAGAGGATCAGGTTATCTCTTCCTTTGATTTCTCTTCAGAAACTTTTAAAGAAGAGTTTAAAATTTTATGCAATGATTTGATTCAATCTGAGAAGGAAATAAAACTTCTCAGAGAAAAAGTAATTAATTTATCTTCTGAAAACATTTAACTCAAAGAAGACTTTACATTTACTTCAAAAAAAATAGCTTCATTAGAATCAGTTAAAGAAAAAGAAAAGATATTAGACTTAGATAAAATAACTGAATTTTTATCAAAACCAACTAAACATATTTAGAAAATTTGTGTTTAACATAATTCGTCGAACAGGGCTTGACGAAAACAACACTCTTCATTGAACTCAGGTAGACGAACTCTGAACAAAGATTTTAATTTTAACCAGTCTGGAAATTATGATCGACGAAATCAATATACTTCGTTGAACCGAGCTCGACGATCATGGAACACAGAAAACAAATGTTATCGTTATGTGAACAGAGATCGACGATCTCACTACTCTTCGTCAAACTCAGATCGATGAAATTATTTTTCGTCGAACTTAAAATTTCAGAACAAAAAATTTTATCCTTTTGAAAATTATAATCAAACTCAAATATTCAAAAATCCTTTTACCCAGTGGTTCATACCTTCTAGGAAATTTCACCCTCTAGGTTACAAAGATCAACCTGTATGTTCTTTTATATATAATTATTATGAAAAAGAACCAGGACCCAAGGTAATCTGGGTCCAGAACTCCTAACCTCTCTTCTTAGGAAAAGACATATCTTACCACAGAGGAACAGTGGAATTTGATAGTAACCAAAAGCTTGGTAACAGTTAGCAATAGCTTTATTAAGGGGATATTGAGTAGGGGGAGAATTGTGCAGAGGATATAGCAACAACAATCTCCATTATTAAGGAATCTTGAAGATGATTTCAGAAAAATTGTTGGAACCACATTTCAGCATATCTGAAATAAGCTCAATTGAAGATTAGCAAAAGAACAGCTACAGAGCCTATCAAAAGTTTTTCATATTTATATTTCAAAACTTTATTTTTGTTTATTTTATTTCTCAAAGCACCTATTTTATATTTTCTTTATATTCCTTTTGTGTAAATAGTATCCATACCCAAATTGGGGGATATTGTTGGAACCCTAGATTTGATTTGGGCAAGGAGTACTATTTGGCTGTTTTAGATTGACCAAAAATGTATAGTCAGGGTCATATGTTTTTCTTCCAAGTCTGCCTCTAGAGTCTCCTAAGAAATGTTGCAGAAAGAAATCATGTAATAATCAGTTGTCTAAAGTAGAAAATCAGTTCGACGAACGTCGTGTAAAATCCCATGTTACTTCTAGGCCCCTTAACTTAGATTGGGTTAGGCATGGGGTGGGTGTTAGGAAATTAGCTAGTTTGACCCTAGGTAGTGAGTTGTAGCCATGTGGGGCCCACTATAGGACCAAGGTCAAACTAGGTCAAACTAGACTAAATAGGCCCATAACCCACAGGTCCCAAGATCGAAACCTGGCTCTGATACAAACTGTCACGACCCGTCTTGACAAAAGTCAGAGTGCGCTTCAGGAGGGCCGTGATGACACAGGCATGGACGGAAGGAAATCCATGCCTGCTAAGGCGGATGCAGAGAATACTGAAAATAGTTACTATTGAGTAAAATAGCTTGATTTTTATGCGAAAGCTTTTAAATTCATCAGTGAAAAGAGTTTTGATGCACATGTACTTTGTAAAATTCATGTTTTTAAGGCTACTACTATAGTTCTCATGTAGTTATGATTCAACATAGGGTGCACATGCGTTAATTTCAAATTCTATTATATAAATATTTAAATAGCCTAGAGGTTGTCCATGTTACCAGAGAAAATGGCTGATTATAATTATTACAGAAAAGAATTATTTGACTTTAAAAGAAATATAAACATAGAACCTGATATTTGAAGCAAATTGGGCTCGAGTACCTGGCGGCACTGCACGAACACTAAGGCAATTCCAAAATAGAAAGGAAAAGCCTCAGAACATTGAGATAAACAGGGTGAGCAGAGTAAAGTATAGAACAGTAACTAAAGCAGAAAAACATGAGTGTACCAACTTATCATGAAGTGATGCTATCAAAACAGACAAACAAACAAAAGAGCTAAACAAAATAAGAATGTATTATACTACACCGAAGCGTAGCCTAACATTATTCATTTAATATGTTGTAAGCTGTGATCGATGAAGGGTGTAGGTACTATAGCGGGCACACATGGCTCACGATCATATCTGAGTGCCCAGTTAGACGCTACAGTTCAAAGATTTGCTTACAATTACGGATTTTTTTTCAAGTTTCATACTAGATTATTATCATTTTATTTTATAACAACCTTATGAGAGGAAACTTTAGATCGTGAAATAGATTCACATCAATAAGAAAGATCAAATTGGAAATAAGTTTTACTCGGGTTTTACAATCAGATAGACATCAAAAATCATACAGACATCACAACCAGACATACATCAGAAACCAGACATACATCAGAAACCAGATATACATCAGAAACCAGACATACATCAGAAACCAAACATACATCAGAAATCGGACAGACAACATAGAAGAAAATCAGAGATATCATGTACATATCTAGGTTAAATCATTCTTGAACTCAAGTATTTTCCACGTAAAAAGGTGCGTTACGAGCATGATACATAAAAACATCAATCATATACTTGCTAACCAGAATCCATTATAGTTATTATCGAAACAATGTTGTTCGTGATTAACGCTCTACTATTCTTCAAATTATTCCTCAAAATATACAGAATGCATCAATTTACATATCCAATTAACTATCGTTCACTAACACGTCTCCCAATTATTCAAATATCATCATTTACATTCACCACTCGTGTTATTCCTTTCGCGCGAACCTCAAACTAAAACAAGTTTAATTAGGGATTCGAGGTCTAAATTATTTGACGAAACAAGCAAATAAGAGCGAATTACAAACATAAGATTAGGCAAGGCAATTGAAATTCAATGATTGTAAGAGAGAGAGACCTCTACTTGCCTTAGAGAAGCTGAAGCTGATTGAGGCGGTCAACTAGCACGAGCAAAGTTGACACTCCTCAAGCAACCCTTTTCAAGAACGATGAGAACGCTATAACAAATTACCACTACACTAACACCGGAAAATATTTGCTACAAAATTGAATCAGATGTGGCTAAGAGATTTACCTCCCTCATGAGTGAGGGGAGAAGAGACTACCACACAGAAACAGAGGCTTGGAAATGCTTAGGCTAGGGAAAACCCTTATTCGGAGAGTGATTCCATCTCTTAAGTCACAGAGTGGCGTCGAAAAAACACGCATAGAAGAGTTAGACTATAACAAAGGGGGGAAAAAAATCTGAAAAACAAGTTTTACAAAATTATTTGGAGGCAAATAATTCCCAGGAAAATTAGGGAAACTAAAAAGAGATGAACAAGAGGAGATTCTTACCAATAAGAATCAAAACCGGGCCCAAAGAAGAGAGGGGAGAAAACCGTAGGCGGTCTTTTTTCCAAATCGGCCCAATCGGAGAAGGAAGAAGAGCCTCCGGCTCTGGAGGGATGATGAAGCTGCTGTCAACCTCCCCTTTGGAGGAAGAAGGGTCGCTGGCCCTTGGAGGAAGAAGCAGGGGAAGATGCAGTCGTTGTCCATGTCTAGAGAAGAAAAAGGAGGAGGCGGTATCACCCTACGGCTCTCCCGATCTCGTCGCCTGTGTCGAATTCGCCGTCTCCTCCTGCTCCAGGCGCCGTCGACTCTTCCGACTTCTCCTCTTGCCTTGGCTGGCGATATCGCCTCCTCATCTTTCTTCTCCAGCCATGGACAATGACTGAATCTTCCCCTGCTTCTTCCTCTAGGGGCCAGCGACCCTTCTTCCTCCCGGGGGGGGGGGGGGGGGTGACAGCAGCTTCATCATCCCTCTAGAGCCGGAGGTTCTTCTTCCTTCTCCGATTGGGCCGATTTTGCAAAAAGAGCGCCTAGGGTTTTCTCCCCTCTCTTTTTTGGGCCCGGTTTTGATTCCTATTGGTAAGAATCTCCTCTTGTTCATCTCTTTTTAGTTTCCCTAATTTTCCTGGGAATTATTTGCCTCCAAATAATTTTGTAAAACTTGTTTTTCAGATTTTGTCCCCCTTTATTATAGTCTAACTCTTCTATGCATGTTTTTTAGGCGCCGCTCCGCGACTCAAGTAATGGAATCCCTCTCCGAATTATGGTTTTCCCTAGCCTAAGCGTCGCCAAGCCTCTGTTTTTGCATGGTACTCTCTTCTTCCCTCACTCATGAGGGAGGTAAATCTCTTAGCCACATCTGATTCAATTTTGTAGCAGATATTTGCCGGTGTTAGCATAGTGGTAATTTGTTATAGCGTTCTCATCATTCTTGAACAGGTTCACTTTAGGAGTGTCAACTTTGCTCATGCCAGTTGACCACCTCCGTCAACTTTAGCTTCTCTAAGGCAAGTGGAGATCTCTCTCTCTTGCAATCATTGAATTTCAATTGCCTTGCCTGATCTTATGTTTGTAATTTGCTCTTGTTTGCTTGTTTCGTCAAATAATTTAGACCTCAAATCCCTAATTAAACTTGTTTCAGTTTGAGGTTCACGCGATAGGAATAACACGAGTGGTGAATGTAAATGATGATATTTGAACAATTGGGAGACGTGTTAGTGAACGATAGTTAATTGGATATGTAAATTGATGCATTCTGTCTATTTTGAGGAATAATTTGAAGAATAGTAGAGCGTTAATCAAGAGCACTATTGTCGCGATAATAACTATAATGGATTCTGGTTAGCAAGTATATGATTGATGTTTTGATGTATCATGCTCGTAACACACCTTTTTACGTGGAAAATACTTGAGTTCAAGAATGATTTAACCTAAATATGTACTTGATATCTCCGATTTTCTTCTGTATTGTCTGTCCAGTGTCTGATTTATGTCTGGTTTCTGATGTATGTCTGGTTTCTCATTTATGTCTGGTTTCTGATGTATGTCTGGTTTCTGATGTATGTCTGGTTTCTGATGTATGTATGGTTATGATGTCTGTATGATTTCTGATTTCTATCTGATTGTAAAACCCGAGTAAAACTTATTTCCAATCTGATCTTTCTCTTTGACGTGAATCTATTTCACGATCTGTAGTTTCCTCTCATAAGGTTGTCATAAAATAAAATGATAATAATCTTGTATGAAACTTGAAAACAAATCCGTAATTATAAGCAAATCTTTGAACTATAGCGTCTAACTGGGAATCTGTCTGCTGCCATGGTCACGACAAGCAAGATTACTTTTCCGATAAGACTTGCACTCAGATCTGATCGTGAGCCATGTGCGCCCGCTATAGTACCTACACCCTTCATCGATCACAGCTTATAACATATTAAATGAATAATGTTAGGCTACGCTTCAGAGTAGTATAATACATTCTTGTTCTATTTAGCTCTTTTGTTTGTTTGTCTGTTTTGGTAGCATCGTTTCATGAGAAGCTGGTAAACTCATGTTTTTCTGCTTCAGTTACTGTTCTGTACTTTACTCTGCTCACCCTATTTATCTCAATGTTCTGAGGATTTTCCTTTCTGTTTTGGAATTGCCTAAGTATTCGTGCAGCGCCGCCAGGTACTCGAGCCCAATCTGCTTCAAGTTTTAGGTTCAATATTTATATTTCTTTTACTGTCAAATAATTCTTTTATGTAATAATTATAATCCGCCATTTTCTCTGATAACATGGACAACTTCAAGTCTATTTAAATATTTATGTTCTAGAATCTGAAGTTAATGCATGCGCACCCTCTGTTGAATTATAACTGCATGAGAACTATAGTAGTAGCCTGAAAAACATGAATTTTACAAAGTACATGTGCATCAAAGCTCTTTTCACTGATGAATTTAAAAGCTTACACATAAAAATCAAGCTATTTTACTCAATAGTAACTATTTTAAGTATTCTCTGTATCTGCCTTAGAAGGCATGGATTTCCTTTCATCCATGCCTGTGGCATCATGGCCCTCCTGAAGCGCACTCTGACTTTTGTCGAGACGGGTCGTGACACGTCGAACTCAGGTCGATGAAACTCAGAGTTCTATCTCTGAGTTGAGCTCGATGATCTCCGAGCTCCGGTCGACGATAGCTGAATCTCAAGACAAAATCTTAACTCGACGCAAAGATTATTCAGGTTGACGATCTCTGAGCTGAGGTCGACGAAGAGTAGACTGAGGACGACGAAATTCGTTTAGTATTCAAGTAGAGTTTTTTATAGTTGGCAGAATTAATTAAGGCATTTAAATATCTCATATTTAATGCATATAGCCGTTCAACATCAGTAGTAAATGTGATCATTTTCAGAAGTTAATTTTGAGTTAATTTCCTAGGTTTATTATGCTCTCGGGAAAATGCTTCAGCCATTTTAAAAGATAGAGTTAATAAAAATGTTAGCAAACAACAAAGGGGGAAAAAGACGGACAAGGAAGACATCATAGTCTTCAGTCTTCAGCCAAGTCTAGAACACAACACAGCTTTCATTCATACAATGTTCTTCATCTGCTCTAGGCTTTCAAGAGACAAGAAATACATATCAGTCTAAAAAGCTTGCTGGAGAGCAAAATTAAGTTGAAGACATACACCCTGAAGTAAAGCTTCCACTCCAGAACCTTTTTACATCTCAGGGAGAGCTTTGACATCATCAAATCCACTGAGACTTCTCAGTTGTTTTGAGAAAGAGAATACTAACATAAACTTTCTTTTTACCTCTCTTGTACAGGGTTATTACTCCCTTCAAAAGTAAGCCTGGTTCACAAGTCACCTTCCAAAAGACTTTAGTTTGGTTTTTGGGCACCTAATCAAAAGCTCAAAGGGTTGCAATATCTCACTTAGAAAATAGATATTGTGGTGATAGGGCACCTGATCAAAAACCTATAGTAGATTCCTACCAGGGTGGTAGAAGAGTGGATGTACCCAGTTTTGGGGAACCACTCTAATCATTATGTCATCTGGATTGCTTTCTTTCTTTATTTTTGTGTTGTGCTTGCTCTTTTATATAATATATATATTTAACTAGAGTAAGTAAGATCTATCCTATCTTTTAGATACTCACTATCGCCACTCCGATAGCTCACTCGACTAGTCTTTAAATGTGTCGAAAGTGTCGAGAGCGTCAAGAGTGTTGAGTGGTATCTCCGCACGATACTCACTATTGCCACACGACAATATTCATGGAGTTAACTCAACGCTTTATTGAAGGCATCGAGTGCGTCGAGTGCATCGAGTGCGTCGAGTGCGTCGAGTCTACTCAACGCTTCGCTGAAAGGGCCGAGTGCTATCGCCAACACTACCAACTATCGCCTGGCGATAGCCACCTTTACATTTTGTTTTATAGTTTTTGGGGTGTTACTTCCAACATAGCTCATTTAATAAACCTGTAAAACTTCACGACATATACTACTCCCAAATTTATTAATCATGCAAAGATGTGATCACAATATCATTAGTTATTTGCCGTCCAATCTCACGGTTAATCAACTCATAAAATAAGGAAATCACCAATTATTAAGACATCACAACTATGCGCTTCATTATAATAAAACTGGATTCTCAATAAGTTATAATCCACCAATAATTACGAGCAACCGCAAATCTGAAAGTTATCTCCAAGGGATACAACTTTTGCATTGAGCCTGTGGTCCAAATCTAATCCATCACTCCTGAAATCGGATATCAGTCGAGCCACGTACACTTAGACAAAACACAGCCTGCACGCATATTATTACAGTGCAATAACTTTGACTGAACATTTCCATAGCTATAAAGCTCTCCCCATAACGAGTAACCATCCATTAGATAGGTCTTTACGAGGGCTACCACTTTTGTGTTGAGCCCAAAACCTATATCAGATTGCATCATACCAAGAAATGGCCTTAAAGCCTGCTATGCACAAAAACAGATTTCTATACAGCACTTTGCACGCATCATAAAGGAGCATGAATGTCATCAGCTCATCTTCTTCCTCCAACCACCACATAAAACACCACCATCATCTCTATACCCTTTTCTCGCTCATTTGACCATAATTCTTAAAGAGATCAAGTCCACAAACCTCGTAATGAAGAGAGGAGATGATTGAAGATTATCATATAGCAATTGGCACCCTAGAACGAAGTTCTAGTGTGGTCCCTTCCTACAAAATCCCCATTAACTTCCAAATCAAGCTCTCTTGAGCCGATGTTTCTCATACATTTTAAATCTAACGATCTAGCACCAAGGGAGAGGGTAGGAAGATCACCTCATCTCCTGCCATAGATCGGGTTCTTTGTCTTGGCGGCATGGCGGTGTTCGACTCCTCTTCGGAGCGTTTGTCCTGGAAATCTACAACTGGCAACCCCTCCAATCTCGTCAAGCTCATCACGAATGACTCGACAAGGAAGAATGAAGATGGATAAGGTATTCGAGTATTCCTTTTTATAAGGAAATTTTGGAGTTAGGGTTACTCCGCCACAAGTCACTTCCCCATTGGACCTCCCAATATTTCCCATAACATATACTTACTAAAAAGAGAAGTCATAAGAACCATTCAACACATATCCTGAACCCAATTCTACCTGTGAGTACAAATCAGCAAACACTGCCTAGGCCGAACATATTCTAAGTACAATTCATTGTATATATACCCAACGAATTTTAGGAATCCTCCGTGTAATCTCAATGACTCGGCTAAACACTTTAAAGCAAAATCCGACGAATTTGTCAAGTCCATTTCGACGAATTCATCGAGTATCTCTGATGAGATTCAACGAAGTGTACTTCCTTTCAACGAGTTTATCTAGAACGGCTGAACCAGCTTGAAAACCCTCATATCCTACTAGATGTATACGTCGAGTATCACTCAACGAATTTGTCGGATATCCTTAACGATATCCGACGAGTTACCCTTGTTCCACAAAAGCCTTTTCTGATGAATTTCTACGAATCTGACTTAAACCGATGAGCAAACACCTTAAGCTTGATCTCACAGCCTACCCGTGGCCTGTGTAATCTTCCATACCCAAGTCATCTCCACGAATTATCGGGTCCACTCGATGAATCGTCGTGATAGATTACCACGTCCACTTCTTTTGATGGATTTGTAGATTACTCTCGACGAACCATTTCCTTAACTCGACGAATTTCACTTATCCTCTCAACCATCCCTCGAGTCATTTCGATGAGTATTCCCATGCCTTTTCTAACTGCCAAATAAAGCCGCCATAGTGACGCTGCAATGCATATGATGGGCCTAGCTCGAATCGGGACATTACAAATCCTATAAACAAAATAAAAATTTCATCCCTAAAATTGAGATTGGGTCCATGGATATCGAGATTTTATCAAATACAAGGTATGTTCCAGATTTACCTCGGGAAAATAACTTCGGGTAGCATTTCCTCATCAAGTCCACTGGCTTCCATGTATTCATCTCTTTTCCATGATTAGACCAATGGGCCTTCACCAATGGAACACTCCTTCTCCTCAATCTTCTTGTTTCGATATCCGCTATCTGCACTAGCACTAGTCGAACAGACTTATCAATTTCCACCATTCCATTTGTAGCGGTGACATGCTGATCGGGCCGTAGTAGTGCTTTCCGAAGCGATGCCACATGAAAGACGTCATGCCAATTTTCTAGCTTTGGTGGTAGCTCCAGGCGATAGGTCAAAATTCCAATCCTCTCCAATATAACATAAGGCCCCACATATCTCGGGCTAAACTTCTTCCTATCGTGCACATGTGACAATCCATGCATTGGCTTGATCTTCAAGAACACCTTATCACCCACCTGAAACACAACTACCATGTGCTTTGCATTATAGTACTTTGCCTGCCAACTCTGAGCCTCTAACATGCGATCTCGTATCAATCTAACCATGACATTTGTATCATCGATATATTCCACTCCCAATACCTTAAGATCTTCATTTTGAACCAATGATTAAGGGGTCCTTCACCTCCAACCATAAAGTACTTCATAAGGTGCCACTCCGATGCTCACTTGGTGGATGTTATTATAGGAAAATTCCACCAATGGTAAAAGTCTCTCCTATGGCTCTCACTTATCCAAAACACATAAACTCAATAAGTCTTCCATAGTTCTAATTATTCTCTCAAACTGGTCGTTAGTCTGAGGGTTGAAAGCGGTGCTAAAAGTAAGGCGAGAACCCAAATATGCCTGAACTGCCTTTCATTTTTTGGTGGTGAAACGACCATCGCGGTCCGAGACTATCGTCTTAGGCACCCTATCGTACCGTAAGAACTTTTCCACAAAGATATGTACCAACACATCAGAATTTTGGCTAGGCAAATTGCCCTGGCCAAAAGTCGAAAACTGTGGCTAATATGCTTTAGCAACGGTCTAGCCACGAGAAAATGTCGTGGCTAAAGTCGGCATGGCTAAAAATTTTAAGCCACAGATTGGTTGTAGAAATTTTTATTAGCCATGGGGAAAAACTACCGTTGCAAAAATCACAACTATTAGCCATGATATGAAACCCTAACTAAAATTGAACTCATCATTTTTTTAAAAACTATTTTGCCACAGTTACAAGCCGTGACAAATACTATTTTATGTTTTTTTTTAAAAAAACACATTCAAAATACTGTAATGCTTGACATGTGCTCCCCTCATTGAAATCACTCTATTTTGAAATGAGGGATCAGCATGAAAAAGGTGATGAATGGGAGATGCAAATTTTAATAAATCCTATGATTTTAATGTGTATCGTGAGAGGAAGGGAGGCACACCAATTATATGAATTTGCTTGGCCAAATAAAAATATTCAATGTGATAATCACTCTATTTCGAAATTGATTCTATAATAAAGCAGAATAACTTTAAAACCATATAATTCAATTAAACTTAAAAATGTTTAAATGTAAATTTCAAATCAGTATTTTAGCCAGCAAATTTTTGAAAAGTACATGTTTGCTGCCAACACACACACATCCCTTGTGACTTCTGGAGTAACTCTAGGATTTCCTGCATCAACCGGAGCGGTAATTGAAAATTAACACCTCAGAACACTTTACATAATGAAAACGGTAGGTAGAATTGTTACATGTTGAAAGGTCAACCCTTTATATGTTAGGAAACATATCCTTCATCCTTGACTTTTAATAATCCTATATTGAAGTAACTAATTTCTTACAAATACTTTACGGCTAACAACAACTACACTAATTGTCCAAGAAACGTATAATGAAAACATTATTGATCCAAAAAATATGAAAATTCTAGCCTGTTAAGGATTTTGTTCAATATATTTTACCATCACGGTCATCACCCATCTATGATGAGAACTGAATAAGAGGAGCATTGTAAGGTACACGATCATTAGTTCCTATATTTTTCAAGGCCGTGTCAATACGCCTAAGAAGCTTTGGGACACCCTTCCATATAGTTTCATGAAAATAACTCATTCCTGCTCTCATTTCATCTTGGGGAGTCAGAGGAGTTCTACGGATTTCATCAGTTCTAAAGGCAGCATGTATCTGATGAGAAAACACAAATGGAAGAAAATTTAATTAAACATGAATACGGTTGAATACTTGTTACTAGCAATAATTCTCTTTGGATCCATTTCTTTTAGTTGATAAAGCTAAATGACTTTTATGCATCCAAATAATTATAACTTCTGAAATCAAAATATGCATGCATTGCGCCAGTTCTACAAGCTTAGTGCAGTGGATTTTAGTCAATATGTTTGTAAACTAAAAGATTATTTAGGTAATGTTTAAAATATAATCTCTATATGGAAAATTGAAATTAAATTTAGTTTACACAAAGAATAAATTAACTAAAGATAAACCAACAGAAGTGCATATACAACCAAATTCACTGATATGCAAATTACCTCTCTCTGAAGAGCTTCATCAAGTTCCTGCTTCTCATCAGGAGTGATATCTATGCCATACAATTGAGCCAAACAATTCCTTATTCTGTGGGGAAATATGAAAAGAAGAACATAAATCAATGGATATCAATGCATAAAAATATTGCAAAAAAACTATACGTTTAATCACAAGCACACCAAACTTTAAATCATGTATGTTATGATGATTAACTGATTGGACTCTTATGACAATCGAATTTTTTTTTTGGGAAAACCCAATTGGAGTTTATTGCAAATAGCCTCCACACAAAACGCTTCATCTAAAGTCAAACATGACGAATCTATTTAAGAAAACCTGCAATGCTTCTGAACCAAGGACCTTCTTATGGACTAATCTATTTAAGCAAACCTCCAATGTTTGATGGCATAACCACATTAGATATGAGATGAACAATACCACGCATATGATCTCCAATAATCTGGAGAAAAATAGGAGCTAAACAATAGACTAAAATAATCACCAATAACTTCTTAAATTAACAAAAATGTAAGGTAAAACAACTCAAGACTATGTTATGATATGTAGATGTCAAGTGCTCATCGTTAATGCATACGCTGAGATTCGTCTTTATAACACCATTTGCATTGAAATAAGAAATTAGGGCCAAGTTTGATGCCTTTTCTATGATTGGAAAAAATCAGATCAGTCTCATAGTTGTTGGGATTGAAGGATTGGTTATCAAAATGTAAACTTCAGTTAAATTATTTCATCGTTATGGAAACCCTAAAAATAATGAACAAGAAAGTAAAATCCAGATCTAAATACAAAGATGAACTGGACAAGTTATAACAGTGGATACACAGGACAAGTAAACCCCAGCTAGAGCAGTCCAAACAGAACAACATAAAGGATCAAAGATTCGAGAAATCTAAGAATTTCAGCACAAATCTATAGATCAGACCATCAAAAGAACCATCTTATTTTTTTCTAATCAAAATACAAGACGACAATAACAATTCCATCAAATTCAATCCATGACGGACAACAGATTAGGGGGGGGGGGAATGGCTCGCTAACTCCTGCATCAGGTAATAACAGAGCATCCACGAGAATAAGGATAGACCTCTCTGCCGGGATGACAGTTGTAATAGGAAGTACTACAGCGAGAGCACATCACGTTGCCTCTCTTCAGCGCTTCGTAGCTGATGTAGCCAGAGGTATCCAAGATTATCCGGGTCGACTCGGATGCCAAATAAAACTCATCATCGCTGGCGATGCACTCCTCGATAGTTCACTAGTATGCCGTTTAATCAGTGTGACAATGACCTAAAACCATTAGAAGAATTAAGAGGAAAATAGAATACCTGGAACACAGAATATACAGAGGTTATGAAAGAAAATGTGGTTGGAGGCGATGATTGCGAGCAACAGGCATTTCTTGCTATCGACCATGTCGGTTGGAGGCGACGATTGTGAGCTTCTGCCCTAGCTTCTGTCAAAGGGAGCGACGTATGGGAGTGAGGTGTGTGCCATTTGTGGGGTTGGTTTGCGGTTTAGGGTTGAGAGATATGGGAGGGAGAAGGTGCTATTGCTGTTTTTAATGGAGATTCTAAATGAATCTGACACTTCCTATTCAACAAATCATAATCAACGGACTTGATTTCGATCAATAATCGCTTTTTGGACATGAATATTATTTTTCATGTCTAATACATCTGTATTAGCCACACTATTTATAACACTGGCTATAAAATAACTATTAACCTCGGTTTTTGCAATCGTGGCTAATATAAGTGTATTAGCCACAATTTTTCGTCCATGGCCAAAAAAAGTATATCCAATACTCACTTTTCTAGTAGTGACATGTGCCTCCTTCATCAGAATAAACTTGGAAACCTTGGTCAAGTGATCCACCATCACCCAAACTAAATCATTCCCTGATTGTGATTGGGGAAGATCGTGAACAAAATCCATGGAGATATCCTCAGACTTCCACTCTGGAATGGGAAGTGATTGTAATAATCAACCAGTGCTCTTGAACTCCACCTTAAATTTCTAAAAATCCTCACAGTGCGTAACATAGTACATGACATCCCTCCTCATTCCTGGCCAAAACATGGTCCTTTGCAAGTCGGTGTACATTTTGGCAATACCAAGGTGCACTGAATACTTAGTGTAATGAGGCTCTCTCAAGATGTCTTCTCGAATTCCATCGCCCTTAGGAATATAGAGCCTGCCACATAAATGAATGAGGCCTTCTTTCAGAGTACACTCTTTAGCAGATCCCGGCTAAATTTCCTTAAACACAGAGGATAAAGCAGCATCCCTCACTTGCTCCGCTCATATCCGCTCACGGTTATAACATACTATACTCAAGGCAGCTAAGTATTCCATATATATCTCGGAATGATTCTTACACACTAGCATAACCTCCATCCCCTTGAGCACTTGAGCCAATTCCATAACCCTCATATAAGATTCGGTGCTCGATGCTGTTACCTTTTTGCATAAGTCATCTACTATAAAGTTCTCTTTTCCTGGGTGGTAGTTCAATGTAAACTCATAATTGCACAAAAACTCTAACCACCGTCGCTGCCTTAAATTCAACTCCTTCTAAGCATGAACATATTTCAAGGTCTTGTGATCAGAGAAAATCTCACAAGGAACTCCGTAAAGATAGTGCATCCAAATCTTTAGGGCGAAGACCACTGCCCCCAATTCTAAATAATGCTCTGGCTAATTAATCTCATGCTTCTTCAGCTATCTTGAAGCGTAAGCAATCACATGCCCATGTTGCATCAACACTGCTCATATACCTTAATAGGACATAGTAGTGTAAACCTGAAATCCTTCCTTCCCAGACGGAAGGGCAAGGATTGGTGCAGAGATATGACGGTCTTTCATCTCTTGAAATTCCATTTCACATTTGGGTGACCACACAAAAGGCACACCTATTTTCATCAGAGCTATGAGGGGAAGAGAGATCTTCGAAAAGCCTTCAACAAACTTGCGATAGTATCTAGCAAGTCCATAGAAACTTCGCACATCATCCGCTGACCTCAAAGGTGACCATTCCTTCCCGGCACGAACCTTGGCTGGATCCACTGCTAACCCCGCTCCACTTATAACATGTCCCAAGAAAGAAACTTCTCGGTGCCAAAACTCACACTTGCTGAATATAGAAAACACACAATGTTCCTTTAGTTTCTTCAAAACTAAGGCCAAGTGCTCAGCATGCTCCTCTTTCATCTTTGAGTAGACTAAAATGTCATCAATAAATATGATGACAAAAACATCCAGATACGGCTCAAACACCCTATTCATCAAACTCATGAATGCATAAGGGGCATTTGTGAGCCAAAACGGCATCACAGTGAATTCGTACAAGCAGTATCTCGAGCTAAATGTTGTTTTTCAATATCTTCCTCTTGTATACTCAACTGATAGCACCCTGAGGACATGTGCAACTTGGAAAACCAATGCTTTCCCACCAATTGATCGAATAGCTCATCAATCGGAGGCAAAGGATAGGTGTTCCGCATCATCAATCGGTTGAGCTCCTGATAGTTTATGCATAATCGTAATGATCCATCCTTCTTCTTAACAAACAGAATAGGAGCTCCCCAGGGTGATGAGTTGGGACGAACAAACCTTGATTCCACCAACTCTTCTAATTGCACCCTAAACTTGTCCAGTTGCTTTGGAACCATCTTGTAAGGGACCCACCACTAGCTTAATCTGGAAGTATACTTCACAAGGCGGGTGGAATCTAGGTAACTTTTCGAGAAAACCACAAGAAAATCCCGCACCACCAGTACTTCTTCCATGCTCATCGCCATCTCTTTCTGTTCAAAATATATCATATGCACCTCATCCCCTTTCAAGTGGGCCTTAAGGGCCTGAATTGATGATAACATTTTTCGGGGTACAAATTTAATACCTTGAAATATTATCTCAGAATCTATGTGCCTCAAGGTGATTTGCTTTGCCACACAATCAATCCTGGCATGGTGCCAATCCATCCACGACATTCCCAGAATAAGATAAAATTCTGGCATCCCCAACACTGTTGTAGGGGTTTCAAAAAGTTTTCCTCCAATATACACTTCCAAGTCACACTTGGCGGATGAAGTCATCTCGGAACTGTTTGGGAGTCGTACTCTCCTAGTAATACCGGTGAATATTACACACCATCTAAATCTTTTACAATGTCCGCTGAGAAAAATGAATGAGTGGCACCATTATCAAATAGAGTGTGGTATTATCTCCCACAAATATTCACGATGCCTAAATATCAAATTATAATAACCTCAGAGCTAGATTTCTAGCACAAACTCAGGCAGGCTAAGGTTGAATGCATATAACATATTAATTGGCTATAAAATACCTGCAATCCCATCTCGTGGGTTCCGCTTTTGCGTCATATCTAGAGCAAACATCTACTCTTGAGCATATCCAGTGTTAATGTTTGTTTTAGGATTAAGAGTGACCTAGAGTGGGGTGAATAGGTCCAATTTTAATTCTAGGCTACTTTTAGACAATGGAAATTACTTCTCTATTTTTTTATCCCAATTAGATGAAATAGAAAAACCAATCAGCACATCAAGCACATCAAACAAAGCACATCAATCACAACACAGTACTCAAGATTTATAGTGGTTCCCCAATTGATGGGTACATCCACTTTTCCCCTTCGCCTATCTAACAATGGACTAGATTCAGCCAAACTCCTTCCTTCTTTACTCAGATCCTCAGATCTTACAACTTAGAGCCCAGTTTGCTCCTACAACTTAGATTATACAAGTCTTACCCCTCAGATCACCAAGATCCTATACCTCAAGTTCTTCCCAAGAACTCTACTTCAGAGTGAATCCATACTCCTACACCTCAGGCAACCCCTGCCCTATAACTCAGAACAATCAGTCCCTACATCTCAAAAATACCCACTTCTCCTACCTCAGGTAACTCCTGCCCACCCTATCCTTTATAACATAGGATTACAACTCAGAGAATTTGATTCCCCTACACTCAGATCAACAAGTAGATCTTACAAATTTAATTGATGATGAAAAGAAAGATTAAGAATTAGTCACCTAGAGAGAAATGGGTGACTGCTTCTTGAACTGAACTTGATAAGTCAGCTTCCCTTGATTCTTATTGTAGAAGATTTGATCCGTCTCTTCTTATCTTTTCAAATCTTCTTGAAGTTGAAATTAGGGTAGATCTAGGCTGGAGAATGTTGACGATGATTTTTGATCAGGCTTCTCTGCATCTTCTAAATTCTAGCAGATATCTTCTTAGATCTGGCTTCACCAAATTCTTCTTCTCTCTTTTTCTAAAGATTTGATCCCTTTAAATATACTTTGTCAAGGGTAACCGGCTGATCCGGTTAATAACTGACATTATATAGTTCTGACAGTTATCAGAACCTCTGGCTAGATTTTTACACTCAGGACACAATTTTTCTTGAAGTGTTGAAACTTGACTGTTGGATGTGTCGACAGCAGTCCTGGGTGTCGACACTACTCTTGTAGTGAAGTCGACATACTTCTAAATATGTTGACACAACCTTCACCTTGTCTCGACACAGCTGATGTAGAATGTGTCAACACAAGTTCTGAGTGTCGACACAGTTGTCTTCAGTCTTGACACTACTTTTATAAAGTGTGTCGACACTAGTCCTGAGTTTCAATACAGTTGCTTCCTTGTATCATAGTGTCAACCCACATCCTGTGTGCCGACACAAATTTCTCTTTGACTCAGCACTTCTAGTTTAAGTGTGTCGACACTAGTCCTGAGTGTCAATACAACTTTCTCTTTGTCTCAGCACAATTTTGACAAAAGTGTCTACACTGATCTAGTGTCTCAATGCTTTTGTACTTATCTTTATTTGCTTTCATACAAGAACTTAACATACATCAAATAAAACTGTATATATCATTTAGCTGAAAGGACTTCTTCAAATCAAGTACATTGTGACCAATGTACCCAATAATGTCCCCCTATTTGGAGAAGTCTTAACCCCAATTATATGATATACAACATGATACCAAAATATAATTATAAAGACATTAAGATTACAGTGCTGAACAATAAGTGAAATAATACATATAAAAACACATATTTCATTAGACATTAACAACAATAATACTAATCAGAAAGTAAAGCAAACAATTGCAATCCTAATGAATAGCACAATAAATATTATGCACACCAAAATTTTCACTAATTGTTGTCAAAAAGGTTTACAAATATAACCTTTAGTTACACAATGTATACCAAAGTAGAAATTATAAGATACAAAATTAAAATTCCTAAGGCAACTCTAGTTCTTTGATGACAATGCATTAGCCAGATTGGACTATGGCTTTTACTTCTGGTCCCTTGTCATCAGAAACCTTTTTACCTTTGTCATTCTTAGCCTTTACAATCCCTTCCTCTTTCAGTCTTTGTTTTCAAAGTAATGATAAGGCTTTAGTAAATATTTGCTGGGCCCAACTGACTTAGCATGTATCTTCCCTATCTTCAGATCATATCTGAACTTCTGGATAACTGCATAAGATGATTGTCCCATTCTTGTTCAGTGTTGCATTTACCCTTATCTGTTATATTTGCATTGACTGCCTTCCATGCAGTTAGGATTAATGATCTGGAGGTTGGAGTCCACTGCTCAAAATCTGGTTTATCCTCAACTTGTTCTCTAAACCTCTTCTTTGATAGTTGAGCCTATATTTCCTTAGCATTAGAAGACTTGCCCACTTTCTCACAGATTACATTCTGATCTAACCCTTGAGGAGGACTGTATTTTTGTTGAAAGGCTACTTGGATAGCCTCAAATGTATCTTGTGCTGCAGGATTGTACATAGTTTACTCAACAACATAAGTTCATGTAGCATGAGGTGCTTCAAGTTGAGCTGGTTGACAACCAGACTTAGCAGTTTGATCCCCATCATACAATAGGGGAGGATGGCCTAAAGTGTCTCTGATATTGTTTGAAATCCAAGTAGCATGTTCAGAACGGGCCTTAATCATTTTCCTCTTCCCCTTTATGACTTTTCTTCCAATATGGTCCCTCAAATCATTTTTATGAAACCTTACTTGACAATCTAGATAAATGATTCCTGATGTTACAGTGTTCTTCACTTTCATTAAATTGTTGTCCAAACACTTATCAGAAGCCTTGATGTCCTTAAGCAGAGAATCTGAATGATCTGTCAGTTTGGTTCTTATATCTTTGGCAATTGAATCAAGTTTGGTCTCCAAAGCAGTGGTTTGATTCTTTATTTCTCCCAAGGCTGTATCATGCATAACTCTCATATTTTCATTTAGTCTTGACTGATTTTCTATGACACAGACTTACTTGTGAGCTATGTCATTTTCCACTTTCTATGCTTATGCCTGCTGTTTAGCAATGTATACTACAACATGTGCACCTTTCTCATAGAAATTTGTCATATCTTTCTTTAATAAGTTTACTTCAAATCTTATTGACTTTATGTCTTGCGCTAGATGAAATTGTAACTCCTTGTTGCTTTCATCCACATACTTTTCTAAGTCTTGCCTTTATTTATCAAGCATTATCTGTAGTTGAACTAGCAGGGAGCTATAATCCATTGAAGGAGTTGATGGTTGTCCAGATTGGAGATACTTCTTGTAACTCTTACTTCCTTTTCTTAACTCAGAAAGTTTCCTTTTCTTAAGATGTGAAGCTTCCACTTCCTCAGAATCTGATGAGCTGACCATCTCGACAATTTTTGCTGTTTTGTACATTCAGTATTTGTATTAAGACTTTCCAAGGTAACATCTGCATGCTGAATTTCAGTATCAGGAACTTCAATTTGAGAATTTTAAGCTATCTCCCCTAGATGTTAGATACTTTTGACAAAAGAATTTCTTCTTTAGTCTCTTTTGAAATTTCTTCCTCCATCTCTTTCTCAGACATTTCTTGTTCAGGATCTTTTGATTTTTCTAGTTCCTGTACAACATCAATTATTATAATAGTAGCTATATCTATTGGCAATTCATAGAGGTTCTCCCCCTCAATTGGTTCTTTTTCTGGGATTTTCTCCTCCTGCACCTGATCACTTGTTCCAGGTGATCGTCTTATAGATCTTCTTTGTTCTTCTTCAGCATCTTTATCTGAACTGAAATCCACTTTTTCCTCAGAATCACTTGAGGAATCAACTTCCTCTATCACAGATTTCTTGCCCTTTACCTTCTTACTCTTCTTTTGTTCTGGAGTTTCCTTAGACAAAACTCTGTCCCATCTTCACAGAATTCTCATGTCTATTCTCCTCATATGATTTATCTTAGATCCAATCTTTTGATTGATACTATTTAGAATTATCTTTACCAGATACAGACTAACAATTCTGCCCATATTGGGCTTCTAAATCCCTTCTGCAATCTTATCAAAGACTATCCTATTCAATTCAGTCTTGATTCTGAAGATAATCCTTGTCATCGGGCTAAACATAAATGTTGAAATCCTGTCATATGCTCCAGTCTTGCAGAGGATCACCTTTCCAACTACTTTAGATAGAAATTTTCTCGGGGAATTAATTCCCTTCCTATTTAAGGAACTACCAAACCTAGTGGTTGGAGCTAGTCCACACCATTCTAAGGCCTCTATAATCTTGCTTGAATCCTGTTCATCTTCCTTTGCATTTCTTGGAATCTGAAAGACTTTAGACAGTCTTTTGATTATGACCTTTACTCTTGCTCCATTAGCATTGGATTTGATCTTCCCTGACTTAGGGTTTTGTGAGGCATTGGAATACAATTCAGATACCTCTCTCTTCCATATCTAAGTTGGTTTTGAAAGTAAATACTCAAGACCTGCCTTATTGACAAGGTCAATCACATTCTTTATTTCTTCTGGTGTGGAGACGAAGGCATTTTGCACTAGTTCGTTACCCTCGTTGATGTTATCATCCATCTTGGGTGCCATTCTTGTTGTAAGAGCTGGAGTTTGTGTAATACGCCAAAATGTTGTAGGAGCGACGGGGATCGAATTTGGCCAAGACAGATTTTTGGTGCAGGTGACACGGCCCCCGACACGGGCGTGTCGAAGGCCGTGTCGGGCGTGTCGAGCCCGGGCCGTCGAGCTGGCCATATCGTCAACCAGCGCAGGTCGACGATGGTCGTGTGGTGGAACACGGCCTAGGAGACGGGCATGTCCCAGGCCATGTCACACCTGTGCTGTGCGGTTGGGTACACGGGTAATGACACGGGCACGAACATGGGCGTGTCTAGTTTGATACGGGCGTGTCCGATGCCGTGTCACCAATCCGTGTACCTCTCTGACTACGAAGCGTTGATTTATTGCACACGGGGGGCGTGACACGGGTCCCGACACGGGCGTGTCGCAGGCGACACGGGCGTGTCGGAGGCCGTGTCACATGCCGTGTTGCTGGTTTTCAATCTTGGTCGAGACGGCGAATGAGCTACACGGCCAGGCACACGGCCGTGTGGCAACCCGTGTTCGGCCCAGATTTTGGGATTTCAGGTCTAATCTCGACCGTTCGTTTCCTTGGCTTTGGATCCGACGGTGGGGGGCTGCTCTTGGGTGGTTATGGTCGGGAAATAGGGTTTAGAAACCCATTTTCCATTGGCCAATCTCTCTCTAAAAATTAGAGAGAAGGGAGAGCAAGGAGGAAGGAGGAGTCCAAGATCCGGCCGCCGGAAGAGCTTCGGAGCTCCGAATCACGATCCGAGTCCAGATCCGCGGAGGTGACGCCGTTGCGGTGCTTTTCAACCGTATAGTTTTCGATGGCGCCGCGGAATAATGCAAGTGTAACGATTTCTCATCCTTGGGCATGTGAAGCCCTCTTTTCCTTTGCATAGGAAGCCCTCTCTCGCGAGTGAGCGAAGAGTTGGAGTGTTCCTTAGGGTAGATATGTGAAGTCCCCCTTGTGTAGAGTCCGTATGCGAAAACGGACGTAGACATTGTGTGTGAAGCCTATTCGGACATGTAGAGCCGGATCGGTGATGTTGCATTGCATTTGAACCAGGCAAGAATCCGGATGTTTGGGTGTTTTCGAGTTTTCTACGTGGTAGATTGCATCAGGGAGCCTTGGAGATTAACTCCAAGGTGCACCCAGAAAACTGGGCAAAAGCGGGTTCTATATATAGTGATGAGTGCTTTCCGTTAGCTTTTATTCATGACGTTTTAAAATTTAAATTTAAGTTTAAATCTAAAACTACGACGTTGTATGGCGTTAATTTCGCCACTGCTTTTATAGCACCCGTGCCACCTGACTTGGTCCCGTTACTGCCCACTGTTAAGGCAAGTCACGTTGCACATGGGTTCTCCCCACACAGTTCTAAGATTGTTTGTTGGAATCGGAGCGTATCCTACCGTTATATAAGTGATTTGGTTTTGGTTTGTCTCGTCCCTGAACGGTTGCCTCCGGGCATCTCAGAAATATTTATGAACCGGCCAGTCCATTATTTGCGAATCTTATGGAAATTTAGTAGCATGACATTTCTTATAGAATTTTCCATTGATTGGGGCATCGCTCCTATTTTCTACTTTTCATACTTTACGCGTCATGCTTCTATGCCCCTTGAAAAGTCTATCTCTCCGTTTACATATTCCACTATGCTTTCTATTGGGTTGGGTGGTGATAGTTTGTTTGGATCGTTCTCTTCTCCGGTCTCCATCGGAGGTATGTTGATTGATGTTGTGGAAATTCCTTGTTCTTATTTGACTAATGCGTCTTTGAGGTCCCCCCAAGACCACTTTTTGCCTTGCAGGTTCCTCTTCCACGACGATCATACACGGTACTACTCATCAGTGATGAGTATTTTTGAGAGGGGGAGGATTGATGACGCCGTCATTCCTCGGCTTGTTGATTTGGAGCGTCATCCTCTGGACGATGATGGTGACCCGGTACATGTCATAGATCCGCGTCATGTTGCTGCAGAAGATCCCCTTCCGGATGACTATGGTGACCCGGTTGATGTTGGTGCCGGCTCACACTTGATGTTCCCTTGCCGCCTTGAGATGATGGTTTACTTTTTGGTGTCGTTACTCGTCGCCATATGGAGCTTGAAGATCTTTATGACCGTGCCGCAAGTCGGAATGTTGAAACTTTGCCGCGACATCCACCGCCATCGCCGCGTCATTTTAATGTTGGAACTTTGCCGCGACATCCACCGCCATCGCCGCGTCATGACATCCACCGCCATCGCCGCGTCATTTTAATGTTAGAACTTTGCCGCGACATCCACCGCCATCGCCGCGTCATTTTAAATATTATTTCAGATTTTAATTATGTTTTTTATTTGGCAATGTTTATGCCATCTTGTGTTTTTTTAATAATGAGTGTTGTTTTTATTTAGTTATTATGGGCTGCAAATTGCCAAACTAATGATGTAGCCTATATATAGGCAAGTTGTTTTCATGATGGATTAGAGAATGAAAAATTGAAAACCAAAATTCAAAATTTGAATTTCCCCCTCCTCTCTCTTCCCCTCTTGGAAAATTCATTTCCTCCTCCTCCTCTCCTCTCCTCCTCTCCAAAAATTCGGCCTCCCCCCTTTCCTTCCCTCCTCCCCCATCTTCTAATCTAAGAGAAGAATCGGCCCAAGCTTGTGGTGAATCTTGTGAAACTTCAACGGCGTCGGAAGGGAACGAAGAACTTGGAGTTTCCCTCCAACCGGCACGCTTTCGGTGGATCCGGAACGGAGCGATCCAAAGAGAGTTAAATCGGAATCATCCATTCCGGTTGGGTAACGAACGTCTCCACTCTTGTGTGTTTCTCTCTTAGATCTTTTCTTTGGGCATTTAGCATTTCGTGTGATTTGTGGTTGGTAGAATTTTCGTGGATAATATCTATTAAATTATTGTTATTGTTATTCGATTCCCATTTGAATTCGTGAGGCGTGGCGGCCCTCATTTTATTTCGTTGGGAGAGAACCACCCGTTATCCGAATCCTTATTTTCGGTGGTGTCTCTTTTGGTACAACGTACGCTCGATCGAACCGTGTGGGTTCATTTTGCTTGAGAGGATCTTGACCTATAGCCTTAATATTATCTTAAGGGGCCTAGCGAACCCCCCGAATCCTATTAAATTAATTGTTGCAACTTGCGTAGTGGCTGCGTTTATTCTTCGTGTGAGCGTAATAGTAATTATAATTAAGTGAGCGTGTGAATCCCTTAGCCGTTACGGTGTCGAAACTCGTGGCCTACATCAACGGTGGCCGGGGAGCCAACATGAACATAACCGGGTTATGTGAGTGTTGTGGCGGAAACGGGACTCGGTGAGTCTTGACCTGCGCATATGGCTTAAATTGCCGTTGCGATATGAGCACGGGTCAGGCGGAACCGTACCCGATCTATGTCGTTCGGTAGGACCATTGGCATGGATGATGGTCTTCGGCGGTCTATGGCTTAAATTGCCGTGACCAAGGCCAGGAAGGCAAAATGCTCATATGGATGACCGTCCAAGAGGCGGTGGTGGATTGGGAACGTCTATGGCTTGAATTGACGTGATGTTGGCCGGTTCGCCGAGAATGTGCCCTGAGTGCACGGGGTGTGTGGCCGTGCGAGCCTACGCCTGTGTTGATGTGTGTTCACATTAATATATTGCCTATACTAATAAAGTGCAGGGAAAGAGCATCGCCGCCCCGATTTTGGGGGTGGGGTCGTTATAATTTGGTCAGCATAGCTGACCGTTGCTTTTGTTTGCCACCGGGCGGTGGTTTGTGCTTGCAGGTGCTGCGGAGCCAAGCGGAAAATAGCGGGCTAAAGCCCATGTTGCGGTGCTGGCCCTCGAAGGCCTAACCCTTTTTATGCTTTCCGTTTATTTCATGTATGGCCGGCCTGCGAGCCGAAGTATGTAAGACATGTTTTGTTAAGAAAACCTTGTAAGGTCTTAAGGCCGGTACTTTTGTATTTTCTTTCCTATTGTTACTTCTGTAGTGGACATTCCTGCTTGGCAGGGTTCTTGAATTTGTGCAACTTATTAATTTGCTTCTGCTAGAATGACTCTGTGTAGGACGTTGGTGATTGGTTGTATGGTTTCAACGCGTAACCAACCGGTCTGTCAGTAGTATATGGCGATGGGCCCCGGCCAGACCTACTGCTATATGCTATGCGACGGATAGGGGTGTTATAGTTTGAGGGGTGTCGACTAAGAAATTCTAGGTCATGACAAACAATAATCAGTCTCTCAAGATTTATGGCAAGCGTAGTCGACAATTCCTTACACCATATATTTATAGTAACCATCTAGTGAAGGTGAGAAGGCGTGCTGCATTTAGTAATTTTATAAATATTGGGAAATATCTAATGTAGACATGGAAAACCTATACAGTCGAGATGTGTCGACTTAAGTCGACACAAGGTTCATGTCTCTCGACACATACCTCAAGGTCTCGACAACCTTATGTCTCGACACTAAATTATAATGTCTCGACACATGACTACCTATTGTGTCGACACATATTCTGGAGTCTCGACACAATACTGCCTATAGTGTCAACACACTGTGGTGTCTCGACATAATACTTTGACTTAGACAAATTTTCAGTTCTGAATATAGTTTTATGACTTATATGTAGTCTTTCTAATTTGTTTATATTTGTTGACATGGTAAGTTATCTTCTGTCAATTGTACATACTTTTGTTATTACTAATAGAAAATGTTTACTCAATGTTCAACATACCTAGTTCAAATTTAAAGTAATTGAATTTGCTTTCACCTAGGGGTTTTGTAAAAATGTCAGGTACTTGTCTTTCTGTATGGAGTATATTATAAAGTAATATTTTCTATTTCAACATTCTCTCGGAGGAAGTGATATCTAATTCATATATGTTTAGTTCTACTGTGTGAAACATGATTATTAACAATGGAAATTACACTAGTAGAATCACAAAACATAAAATATTTACTTAGTTGTACACTGTAGTCCAATAATTGATGCTGGATCCACAAAAACTATGCACAACAGCTTCCAGCAGATATGTACTTAGATTCTGTTGTAAAAATTGCAACACTGGTTTGCTTCTTGCTACTCCAACTTATGAGTATTTTTCATAGAAACTGGAAAATTCCAGAAGTACTATTTCTATCTTCTTTGCACCCTGCAAAATCTGCATCTATGTACCCTGTGAGTTCAAAATCACTATTCCTAGGATACCAAAGCCCAAGATTGGGTGTGCCCTTAAGATATCTTAGTATTCTCTTTACAAAAGCATAATGAGACTCTTCGAGGCATACTTGGTTCCTAGCACAAACATATGTTGAGAACATAATATCTGGCCTACTATCAGTCAAGTAGAGGAGTGATCCAATTATGCCTCTATATAAGGATGCATCAACTAGTTTCCCAGATTCATCCTTGTGTAGTGACACAGAAAAACCCATTGGAGTTCTCATGGTAGAAGAATTCTCCATACCATACTTCTTAAACAACTACTTTGTGAACTTAGGCTGAGAGATGGATATACCATCTTCAGATTGTCTAACTTGGAATCCCAAGAAGAATTTTAGCTCACCCATGCTTCTCATTTCAAACTTGCCTTACATAAGCCTGACGAATTTTCTACACAGCATCTCATTAGTAGACCCAAAAATTATGCCATCTACATATATCTGGACAAGGATTCTTGAACCTTTGATATCCATAGGGAGTATTGTCTCTTCTATCTTTCCTTTACAGAACTTGTTATCTATAAGAAAGGTAGATAAGGTCTCATACCAGGATTTTGGTGCCTGTTTTAACACATACACAACCTTGTGCAATCTGAAGACATAAGTGTTGTGTTTAGAGTTGAAAAAACCTGATGGCTGCTCTACATAGACTTCCTCCTTCAGTGTACCATTGAGGAATGCTGACTTTACATCCATCTGGTTGACCTTCTATCCTTTGTATGCTGCATAAGCTAAAAACAAGCTTATGGCTTCTAACCTCGCTATAGGTGCAAATTTTTGGTCAAAGTCTGAATGATGGTATAAAAGATACTACCGAGGGGTTATATCTAATTAACTCTAGAGGGGGGGGGGATGAATAAAGTATTTTAAAATCTTATTAGATTTTTATTACGGAATTAATATAGTAATACTTTTATGTTTAATCAGGTAGTGCAGAAATAAGACTAAACTATTTAGCGAGTAGCACACAATAAAAATAAGAGAGCATCACAGACGACATAAGAAATTTATAGTGGTTCCCCTAAACTTGGGTACATCCACTCTTCTACCACCCTGGTAGGAATCCACTCAGGTTTTTGATAAGGTGCCCAACCACCTATCAGGTTTTTGCTCTGGTGCCTTATCACCAAAAGATTTGATTCAGGTAGATCAGGAAACCCTTCAGGATTTTGATCAGGTGCCCAAAAACAAAATCAGGTCTTTTATCAGGAGACTTGCAACCAAGTGTTTAACTTTTGAAGGGAGTTAGAACCCTGTGTATAGTGGGATGAAAGAAATAAGAACTATATGTTGTCTTCACTTTTCTCAAAACAACTGAGAAGACTTGTGGATCCTTAATGGTGTCAAAGCTCCCCCTGAGATGAAGTTCTGTTAAGGAAGATTGAGAGCTTTGTAGGGTGTATAGGTCTTCATGAAAAAGTTATCCAAAAAACTGTAGACAGATGAAGTTGATTGTCTCTTAAAAGCTTACTGGAAGAAGAATACTAGATGAAGATAGTGCAATACTCTTTTTCTTAAATGATTTCTTATGTCCTGTGTTTTCAAAAACTTGACTATATCATCTGCAACAAATTTGTCTTTGAATTCGATTGCCTTGATTGACTCCTAAAATCTTGGAACTTGGACAACGGCTAAAAGAGCAATAAAGTAATTCCTTAACTGTCCCAAGAATTAGCTGTATATTAACTCTATGAACACTAGTAATTAATGTTGCCATATGAACGGCTATATTTTGAGAATATAAGCATTAATTACTCAAGGCAGTATAAGTAAGAAAATAAGCCTAATCAATTCTGAAAATAACTGCAGAGAATAGAATTGTTGAACTAGCAATTTTCATCGATCTGAGATCCTAGATCGTAGAACTCAACCTCTCTTTCATCGAGCTGAGCCCTGAGAGCATTGAACTGAAATACAACTTTCCATACTGGGCTCCAAGTTAGTCGAGCAGAGATAAAAGATCGTCGAACTAAAAATCTGATAGAAGATCAGAGTTCGTCGAACTCAGTTCAACTTTCGTTGATCTCAATTAAGAGAAGTGACTCTGAGATCATCGAACTGAGAATAAAGATGGTCGATCTCACTTTAGAGTTCGTCGAACGACTTTGTCAATATGAAATTTCTGCTTTGTTCTGGTTTCTGCAATCTTCTGAGTCTTCTGAGGGATTGGCCTTGTCAAACTAAAGTGTTGACCTACCCTAAGATCTAATGAAGTCCGATTACCCTAGACTATATAAGGTGGGTCAATCTATGCAAAACCTAATAGTGAACCTTAGCCTAAATCCCTAAACACAGGTGGGGTTCCAACAATCTCCCCCTATTTGGGTGAGGTCACTATGTACAATGCATAAGTAAAGAAAATACAATCATTCAACATGAAAGTTAATATCTGACAGAATGAAAAACAATTTAGTAGATAAAAATATACACAGAGAATAAAATTGTTTTAGGGCCTGTCTGAAGGAGGAGCAAAAGAAGGTTTAGTGAACACAATTGTTCTACAAGGATCTTCTGCTTCTTGCTTGGACATCTTCAGGTCTTGAGCTCCCAGAAGTGTTACAGTAGAAGCTTTAGGCACAACAGTTTCTGGGTGAACCTGCATATAAGCATTAGGATCAAAGAGATGTTTATCTACCTCAAAATTTTCAAGCTCTTTTTGTGTATAAGTAGACGTGGCAGTAAACTGAGAGGGATAAGTTCCTTCTTTCTTTACTTTATTCATCTGGGATAAGCCTATCATCTCATGGAATCTTGCCATTCTAATATTAGGATCTAACTCAGGTTCATATCCTGGAGATGGAGGTCTCTCTATATCTATTGAAACATCCTGAGCAGTCCTTTGTGGCTTCCTGAAAATAACAGACTGTTGCTGAAAATTTGTTGAAGGATAATTCTTCTCAGATTTTCCAGCATAATAAAAACTTGGAGGTCTGCATTCACTATATTTTCTGGCAGGAATGGAAGAATGTCTTTGAGCTGGACTGGAAGACTATCTTGACTGAGAAGGAGTTGGCTTTGATGATTGTCTTGAAGACTGATGAGGAGCTGGCTTAGAAGATTGAAAAGCACTGGAAGTAGGCCTTTGAGATCTAGCAAGATTACCTAATGTTCCTGTAGTAGGAGGAGGAGGAGGTGGATCTTTCTTGAATCTCTTCACTGGAGAAGATCCAGATTTCTTCTTCTTGTGTGCTTTTGCCTGGTTCCTTGATAACTTAATCCAATGAGGAGTATTAGCAGTAAGGGGAATGTTGTGCAGGATATAGTATGGAATATCATTGTCTGGATTGGGTTTAGGTGCAGCCTTTCCTGGAGCCTTCCTCTTATTTGATTTAGATCTCTTGGAACTATCAGAATCAAAATCATCCTCAGAATCCTCATAATCCTAAGAGGATCTAGGAGGATTATCATATAAATCATCAATTTCCATAAGTTACTCAGCTGAAATGGATTGAGCTGGAATAATTTGAGCTGGAACTACTGCAACAGGAATTACTGCAAATTCCTTGGACATTTCTTCAGTAAGAATTTCATCCATATCAGGTAATGGAGAAGTGGAGAATGCATAGGTTGGAGGAGAGAAAGCCTTGGGCTCAGAAGACTCATCATCAACAATTTTAATAGACTCAGCCTCTGGAGCCGGAACAAGCTCAGGCTCTAGAGCTAAAAAGCTGGTTTGAATATGTTGTAAAATTTTTGTGCTCACTGGAGCAGTATTACAAACAATATCAATGCAAAACTGATTGGAAATAAATTAAATAATATTATTGTGAGTCAAAACAAAAGAATCTAGAATAGTAGTCAGATCAACTGAAGGAGAGATGATAAATTCTCCAACAGAAAGAACATCCAAGGAATAAAGATCAACAAAAGGAGAGATGTTAACTTCTCCAACAGAAAGAACATCAAAGGAATAAGCTGTACAACCCCATATTCACTGTAGGGAACCCAGAGACACCAACAGTCAGGATTGGAGTAGCTTCGGGCTAGCTTCGGGCTTCAGACAAAAACCACTTGCGCCTTGGTAGAGCTCCCGCCTACGAGCAACCGAGATCGTTTGCACCAAGACTAAGCCAAGACCCACTGATGACCAGAGAAGGGAGAGAAGGCGTTGAGTCCACTCGATGCCAAAATCCAAGCTTCAAAGGCTTCGAGTCCACTCGACGCCGCGTTGAGTAAGCTCCACTCACTCAACGCCACGTTCAACAGCAGCAAAGGCGCCGAGTTCACTTGAAGACGAGTTGAGTAAGATCGACTCACTTAATGCCGCGTTTAGCAGCAAAGGCATCGGCATCGATCCCACTCAACGCCGCGTTGAGCGGAGGCGGGAAGGTTCTCAGCTCAGTGTTCTCGCCGAGTGGGGCTCAAGGCCCAGGGTAAAATTACTTAATTGTCCTCAAGTAGAATTACCTACATACCCCCAGGGGCTACATTAGGTATTTTATAAACATCAGGATTTTGCTATTGGCAGGCCATCTAGGGGTATTTCAGTAATTTTAGGTTGGCAAAAGGCTATAAATAGACCTTTAAGGGCTCCTTAGAAGGCAAGCTTTCATTATTCTAAAAATCCCCAAGTGCTTTCTAAGGAGCTCCAAGCCTAGCTTTTGCTTTAGAGGGTAAGCTCTCAGAGATCTTCTGGGTGTGAGGTGGGACCTCCCTGCTAAGGCTAGGGGTCAGTTCTAGGTCCCTTGCAACCAATCGAGGGTCGAGGTTTGAGAGAAGTAGGTGTTTGATGCACCCTGGTTTTTGAACATTCGTTAAGGTCATTTTTGGCGTCAACAGTTATGGTGCGGTGATCGCAGAAGGCAGCCAAAACAAGAAAGCCTTGAGTTTGGGCCCATGACTGGAGGTGATGGTGAAGGGTCTTGCTCAGGAGGTTCCCCCACCCGGGGAGAAGAAGCAATGAGGAACATACTGGAAGATTTTAGGCGAGATGTCATACAAACCATCATCTTAGCCTTCTCGGTTAGGAGTGAGTGGGTGAAAGCTCAGGTTCCGGTGGAGGTTGTCCCGCTTTTATGCGAGAACGCCCCTGGGCAGTGTCCCGAGAAGGAGGTCCCGACAGAGGTTTGCGAGAGAGACGTGGCAGCGCAGGAACTCTTCCCCAGACAGCGCCCTGGTAAGGAGGTTCAAGCAGAGATGTGCGAGAGGGAGGCAGAAGTGCGAGAACTCTTCCCTGGGATAGTCCCATGGATCGAACAAGCCATCCTAGGCCGCAAGACGTGCCCTCTCGGCAGGCAGGTGGCGAGAGCCCTTTCAGCGAGCTCATCATCTCAGCTCCGGTACCGGAGGGGTTCCTGGAAAAGATGACCCTGTATAGCACATGCAGTGGTTTTAAGATGTGGTTTCAATAAGGCAGATGACAGATGCCTTCTAGTGTCAGTTGTTTGACATCACACTGAAGGAAAATGCTCGGGACTGGTTTCATCAGTTATTGGCGAGCTCAATCTATAGCTTTGAGGATCTCTGTAGAGGGTTCCTGTTGAGGTTCTTAACATCAAAGAAGCTGAAGAAGGAGGCGGAGTGCCTGTTCGCAGTAAGACAGAAGCAAGATAAGACGCTGGGTCATTATGTTGACCGGTTTAAGGAAGAGATCCTCCTGGTCTAGGAGCTCCCATGGTACGCACTTATGCTTGCCTTTACCCTAGGGATGAGACCAGGCTTCTTTAGCATGGAGTTGAAGAGAGGGTCCCCCCCCCTCTTTTTTGAGGAGCACATGGAGAGGGCGGCAAAGGAGATAGATTTTGAAAGAGACAATCCGGCTTTTGCTAAGAAGTTGACCCGGTTGGCGGAAGATGATGTGAAGGAACTAGCAGCAGGAAGGCAGAGGGAGCAGAGGGAGGCAAGGGAGCCGAGGAAGAGATGAGAAGGGAAGATCCCCGAGGGCAGGGGCAGCACCAGGGATGGGGGGCCCGGGAGCTGAACAACCAGTTGGGTTGGAGGCCCCAAGAGGGTCGCCCCCAGGGTAAAGGAGGAGGCTTCCAGGGAAGAGATAACCTCCGGGAGTCGAGAAGGTTTGATCAGCCGGCGGTGAGGCAGGGACCGAGGGGTCACTTCCTGCCGCCACAAGAAGCAATGGAGATTAGTAGAGGAAGAGGAGGAAGGAGAGTCTGAGGAGATGGAAGAAGGGGAGTTGGAGAAGGAAGAGGGGGCAGGGTGGCGTTGCCCTTCGGTGACTTCCACCAGGAGGAAGGTCATGCGGCGGCCACCTGCCCAGAGTTCTTAGAGATGAGAGAAGCTAGAGGAATAAGGAGGCAGGATCCGCCGGTAAGGATCGTGGAAGTGCAGCAGAGAGAGGGAGAAGATAGGTGTGAGGACAGAGCCGATGTGGGAACCCGAGGAGGGATCAGAGTGATCCACGGAGGAGTGGGGATTGAGGCAACTCAAAAGGGTTGCCTTCAGACCATGTTCCGAAGAGGGGTCGCCTCGACCTCCCTGGACCCCCCAGATGAAAAAATCACCTTTTCATCAGTTGACATGCCGGACTTTGAGGATCCATTTTGCGATGCCCTCGTGATTCAGACAGTAGTGTAGAACTTCACTATCTCCAAGATACTGGTGGATAACAGGAGTTCTGTGAATGTGATCTTTAAGAAGGCTTTCGATGAGATGAAGGTTGAGGTGAAGAGGGTCTTGGCTTCAGAGGGACCGCTGTTTGGGTTCTCAGGAGAGTGGAAGGAAGTTGAAGGGGAAGTAGGGCTGCACGTGAAGTTTGGAGGCATGTCGGGGAACTGCAAGTTCATGATCGTGGACGCCCCGAGCAGCGACAACGCCATCTTTGGGTGTCCCCTCATCAACGCCTTTCACTGCGTCCCCTCCTCGTTTCATCAATATATTAAGTTCAATAATAGAGTGGTGTATGTCAGGATTAGGGGGGACCCGAAGGTGGCAAGGCAGTGCTACGTGACGGCAGTCAACACCGTGTCTTGGATGGCCGAGGCGGAAGAGCTGGAGAGGGAGATGGAAGAGCAGGGAGAGGATGTCGAAGAAGAGGAGGTGAGCCTAGGGGAGGCGAGAAAGGAGAGTGCAGAGGAGCAGAGAGAGGTTAAATACGAGGCCTCAAGGGGCGTGGAAGTCGACCACCAGCAGGAGAGCCTAGAGGAGGCAATGGAGGTGGAGGAAGAGCAAGCAGCAGGAGCTGAGCAGGAGACGCCGGAGGAGGCAGCGGAGGTTGAAGTAGGAAGGGAGGAGGAGTTGGAGCTAGAACAAGAAGCAAGGGTCGGTTGGGATCAGTCACGGCTGGAGCCGGCCGAAGAAGTGGAAGAAATGGAGGTCTTCACCAGTGCAGGATAGGTGCAGAGGGTGCGGATCAGCAGGGGCTTAAGTCCCAAGGACTAGGAGCAGATGAGAGATTGCACACAAAGCAATGTCAACATCTTCTCCTGGTGTGCGTCAGACATGCTGGGCATTTACGCAGATGTGGCTTGCCATCGTCTAAACCTGGACCCCCGGACTCGCCCCATACGCCAGAAGACGTGGGCCATCGCTACCAAGCAGGAGGAGCCTATCCACTAAGTGGTCAGGAAGCTCCTGGAAGCCAGCTTCATCTTAGAGATCCAATATCCAGGCTGGATCTCCAACATGGTAATGGTTAAAAAAGGGGTGGGAACTTGCGAATGTGTATCGATTTCTCTTTGTTAAATAAATCATGCCCTAAGGATTGCTACTCCCTGCTTTAAATCGACGTGTTGGTTGATTCAGCCATCGGTTTTTCTATTATGAGTTTTTGATGCTTTTTCAGGTTACCACCAGATCCGGATGCACCCTCCCGATGTAAAGGATGTCTCCTTCATCACTAGGTAGGGGTGCTTCATCTATAAAATGATGCCCTTTGGGTTGAAAAATGCAGGGGCTACCTACCAACACATGATGGATCGAGTCTTCCGGGGGAAAAGGGTACGAAACTTGGAGGTCTATGTCAACGACCTCAGGGTGAAAAGCAGATGTGTGAACTCACACCTACGGGACCTAGAATAGATCTTCTCCACCCTGTGAAGATTCAAGATGAGGCTGAACCCCTTGAAGTGTGTCTTTGGGGCTAGCCGCGTGAAGTTCCTTGGGCATCTCTTGACTCTGACAGGGGTAGATCCTAACCCGGATAAGGTGAAGACCATCCTAGACTTGGAATAACCTCGCGACGCCAAGGATGTCTAGCTCTTGACAGGCAAGTTTGCCGGTCTAAGCAGGTTCCTCTCCAGATCAGGGGACAAGTGTTTATCATTCTTTAAGGCATTAAGGGGTAACCAAAGGTTTGAATGGATTGCCAAATGTGAAGAGGCCTTCCAAGGACTGAAGAGACAGCTCTCCCAGTCTCCTCTACTTAAAAGCCCGAAAGAAGGAGAGGACTTGGCCTTATATGTAGGAGTAGGAGTGGAGGCCGTGAGCTCTGTTCTAGTGAGGGGAGAGGGGAAGAAGCAGCTAACCATCTATTACGTGAGACAAATTTTGAAGAAGGCGGAGCTCCGTTACTTCATCCTGGAAAAGCTTGCATACACTCTGATCATCTCGGCAAGGAAGCTTCGACCATATTTCCAAGCGCACTCGATTTGGGTGGTTACCAACCATCCAATTTGTAGGATCTTTGAAGGGGTAGAGCACTCGGGAAGGCTTGCCAAGTGGTCCATCAAACTAAGGTAGTTTGATGCCTCTTTCGTTCCAAGACTCTCCATCAAGGCACAAGCAGTGACGGATTTTCTGGCGGACTATGTTGTTGATGTCGGGGAAGAGGAGCCATAGCCGCAGGGAGCATGGAAGATGATGGTTGATGGGGCCTCGGGGAAGCACTCCCTTGGGGGAGGAGTGGTGTTTATAAGCCCCCAGGGGGGCGTTATTGAGCCGGCGGTGGCCTACCACTTTCTAGTGACCAACAACCAAATAGAGTACGAGGCTGTGATAGCTGACCTTTGTTTGGCAAAGGAGTTTGAGATCAAGGGCATGGAGGCCTTCACAGACTCGATGGTGGTAGCATCACAGATCCGAGGGGAGTTTGAGGCTCGGGAGCCTACCCTCGTAAAGTACCTATCCAAGGTAAGGGCGATAATCAGAGGGTTTCGATCGTTCTCGATCCAGCATGTCCCTAGGGAGGAGAGCGCATCCGCCGATCTATTGGCAAATTTTGGACCTCGGGGGGGGGGGGGGGAGGGACCCTCAATGAACTATTTCGGCCAGTAATCGAGGAAGGGGAATTGATGGAGGTAGATCGGCGACCCTCGTGGATGTACCCCTTGGTGACCTTCCTGACCACGGGTTAGCTTCCAAACGGGACTAAGGACACCAAAAGATTCAGGCATAAGGAGGCCCACTACCTAATGTTGGAAGGGGGGTTGCATCGAAAGATGTTGTCAGGGCTCCTTGCGAGATGTGTAACTGAAGAAGAGATCCTGAGGATCGTGGGGGAGGTACACTCCGGCGAGTACGGCAGCCACTCGAAAGGAAGGACGTTGGAGGCAAGAGTGGTAAGGCAAGGGTACTTCTGGCAAACCATGAGGAAGGATGTAGCAAAATTCATAACTAGATACCCAAAGTGTCAGCTATATGCCCCCCTCCATCTCTTGACCGCTCAAAGGCTCAGGAGCATTACGTCACCATGGTCTTTCGCCATTTGGGGGATGGAGTTGGTTGGGCCTTTCCCTCCAGCTAGTGGGTAGAGGACGTTCCTCCTAGTCATGGTCGAGTACTTCTCAAAGTGGCTGGAGGTTAAATTCTTGGCCAAATTCACCTTGTAAGTTATAAGGAACTTCGTCTGGTGGGAGAACATATGCTGGCACGGACTACCCCAAGCGATAGTGACGGAGAACGGTCCTAAGTTTGCCAGCGAGGAGTTCATCAGCTTCTGCACCCAATTGGGGATAAACCTCTGGTTTGCCTCTGTCCACCACCCTCGGAGCAATGGCCAGGTGGAAGCGGCAAATAAAATCATTGTGAACTTACTTAAGAAAAAAGTGGAGAACTTGAGGGGGAATTTGGTGGAATAGCTCCCCTTAGTCCTGTGGGCCTTGCAAATGACCATAAACACGGCCACCGACGAGACCCCCTTCAAGCTTTCTCATGGATGTGAGGCGCTCCTGCCAGTAGAGTTCGAGGTCCGGTCCCCACGGGTTAGGTTCGCGGGCGAAGGGGATGAAACTTGGAGGTTGGAGAATGAGGAGGGGTTATGCCTCTTGCTAGACATGGTGGAGGAATTGCGGGATGTTGCAACCATCATATAAGAGGAGATCAAACGGCGAATGGCCAAGAATATCGATAGGCATATCAGTATCAAGCAGTTTGCCAAAGGAGATCTGGTGCTTAAAAAGGTTGACGCGGCGGGAAGGTCAGCTTCTGTGGGCAAGCTCAACCCAAATTGGGAAGGGCCTTACATTGTAAAGGAGGTCCTTGGAACCGGAGTTTACTACCTCCAGGATGTGGAGAGAAGAACCTTGAGCCACACCTGGAGCGGTGATGATCTAAAACACTTCTACCCGTAAGAGGGGGAAGGTGATTGTATTAATACTTTCGAGTGCTATCATAATATATCCCTCACCTTTGACTTATTGTCTACTCTTTTATCTTAAAGTTAGAATAGGGTTTGAAAACTTCAGCAACACCCCGAGCTCGACTCGGCCCCAGGTAGAATCGCTGCGCATGCTCTCATCTAGCTGGTAGGTCGGAAGGCTCGCCTATGGCGGAGAGGTTTTGTTTTGAGAAATTCAGCAACACCCCGAGCTTGGCTCGACCCCAGGTAGAGCCGCTGCACAGGCTCTCATCTAGCTGGCAGGTCTGGAGGCTATCCTCTAGGGGAGAGGTTTTGTTTTGGGAACTTCAACAACACCCTAAGCTCAGCTCGGCCCTAGGTAGACCCACTGCGGAGACTCTAATCTAGCTGGCATGTCTGAAGGCTCGCCTGTGGGGGAGAGGTTTTTTTTTGAGAACTTATCCAACACCCCGAGCTCGGCTCGGCCCCAGGTAGACCAGCTGCGCAGGATCTCATCTAGCTGGAAGGTCGAAGGCTCGCCTGTGGGGAGAGGTTTTGTTTTGAGAACTTCAGCAACACCCCGAGTTCGGCTCTGCCCCAGGTAGACCCGCTGTGCAGGCTCTCATCTAGCTAGCAGGTTCGAAGGCTCGCCTGTGGGGGAGAGGTTTTGTTTTTAAAACTTTAGCAATACCCTGAGCTCGGCTCGTCCCCAGGTAGACCCGCTGCGCAGGCTCTCATCTAGCTGGCTGGTCCGAAGGCTCATCTATGGGGGAGAGGTTTTGATTTGAGAACTTTAGCAACACCCCGAGCTTGGCTCGGCCCCATGTAGACCTGCTGCGCAGTCTCTCATCTAGCTGGCAGGTCCGAAGCCTCGCCTGTGGGGGAGAGGTTTTGTTTTAAGAACTTCAGCAATACCCCGAGCTCGGCTTGGCTCCAGGTAGACCCGCATCGCAGGCTCTCATCTAGCTGGCAGGTCCGAAGGCTCGCCTGTGGGGGAGAGGTTTTGTTTTGAGAACTTTAGCAACACCATGAGCTCGGTTCGGCCCCAGGTAGACCCGCTGCGTAGGCTCTCATCTAGCTGGCAGGTCTGAAGGCTCGCCTCTAGGGGAGAGGTTTTGTTTTGAGAACTTCAGCAACACCCCGAGCTTGGCTCAACCCCAGGTAGACCTGCTGCGCAGGCTCTCATCTAGCTTGCAGGTCCGAAGGCTCGCTTGTGGGGGGGAGGTTTTGTTTTGAGAACTTTAGCAATACCCCGAGCTCGGCTCGGCCCCTGGTAGACGCGCAGGCTCTCATCTAGCTGGCCTGTCCGAAGGCTCGCTTGTGGGGGAGAGGTTTTGTTTTGAGGACTTCAGCAACACCCCGAGCTCGGTTCGACCCCAGGTAGACCCGCTGCGCAGGCTCTCATCTAGTTGGCCGGTCCGAAGGCTCGCCTGTGAGTGATAGGTTTTGTTTTGAGAACTTCAGCAACACCCCGAGCTCGGCTCGGCCCCAGGTAGACCCGCTGCGCAGGCTCTCATCTAGCTGGCTGATCTGAAGGCTCGCCTGTGGGGGAGAGGTTTTGTTTTAAGAACTTCATGGACACCCCGAGCTCGGCTCGGCCCCAGGAAGACCCGCTGCGCAGGCTTTCATCCAGCTGGTAGGTCCGAAGGCTAGCCTGTGGGGGAGAGATTTTGTTTGTGAAAACTTCAGCAACATCCCGAGCTCAGCTCGGCCCCAGGTAGACCCGCTACGCATGCTCTCATCTAGCTGGCAGGTCCGAAGGCTCGCCTGTGGGGGTGGAGGTTTGGTCCTTGGAAATACTTCCACTTGGTTGTTCTGAGCGGGACATGAGACACACCCAGAAGGAAGAACGAAGTGGTCTAGGATCTCCTCAGCCGGAAAAGGTCTCGTTCAGGAAAGGTCTCGGATAGGAAAGGTCTCGGGCAGGAAAGGTCTCGGCCAAGAAAGGTCTCGGTCAGGAACGGTCTCGCCGAAAGAAATTCCCGGTGGGAAGGCCTTTTGGCGAGGGATCCTTGGCCAGACAGTGCAAAGAACTGGGCAAAAAGTTCCGACCATTCGTGCAAGATAAAGTGGGGCGGTCTTCCCTTAAAAGGCCTACGAACGACGCTCCCGGCAAATGCTTCTCGGTAGAGCGTGAAATTGACATGTCTAAGCCTTGAGCTCTCGGCAGGTTCCTAACTATTGATCGCTAATAAAGATCACCCTAGAGGGGCCAATGGCCTTTGCAGAAGCATTCTTGAGAAGCATTCAGCTTCAACAGAAAAAATGGGAAAAAAGAAAGGCAGAAGAGAAGGAGGGAACCAAACACAACTTACAATATATATATTCTCAATGTAATTACAAAATGGGAGCATCTCGCTCAATACAGGCAAAAGAGAAAAAAATAGGGAGGGGGAGAACCCATCAGGGAGAAGCGCTATATCCACTCGGACTCCCGCTTGAGCTCCCGGGGGAGCTCTCGCCTGAGCCCTCCCCGGATGTCTCGCCAGCAGCTGTGGGAGAATTCGGGACATCCGAGGGCGAGGAGTCGGGTGCACCTGAGGGCTTCGGGATAGGCTCGAAGAGCCATGGAATGAGCTGGGGAGCAGTAATGATCATGCCACCCTCGTTCAAGCATCCCACATCTCGTAATGTCTCAAGGGTCAGCCTGACCGTCGCTTGAGCATTGGTATGCAGTAGTTTGTTGATGTCGTACTCCGAGAAATGTCGGATCTGTTGGAACACCCTATTACTGATTTTGGTAAGGATCACTATGTCCTTAGGAATGTGTTTTGACCTGATTGTATAGATTTAAAGGTCATCTAGAATAGGTCTAAGGCTTAGTACTTAGGTTTGAAAGCTGTCCCCAAGACCTCCTGGTTCAGATTACAAGTGCAGTGAGACTAAGGCAATTATCGTCAAACTCAGATCGACGAGGCGTCGAACTCAGTTCGACTATCTCTAAGCTCAGCTCAACGAGTCGTTGAACTCAGTTCGACGATCTTCGAGCTCAGATCGACGTTTCTGTCTCTAGCCAAAATCCAGATCTCTGAGCCCAGGTCGACGATAGTGGAGCTCAGATCGATGATTTCTGTTTGAAGTCTAGTTCCAGTCTCTGAGCTCAGGTCTACGGTAGTAGAGCTCAGATCGACGATTTACTTGAGAGATCGACGATTTCAGGATTTCAGATTCAGTCAGTTATGGAATTCAAATTTATTCATATCCAACATTTAATGTAAAGGATTTTGTAGCCGTTTCAATCAATCTGGAGCAAGTTTCAAGGAGATTAAAGGAGAATGTCACTTAGGACTTTCCTCAAGAGACAATTATCAATTAAGGAAGTCATTTATGACTGGCTAACGGCTATCTAGAAGATTGGATTTCAATATATCATTTCAGACAATATAGACAGATATCAATTAAGGAATAATATCTGAGATCTGTGAGACACACAACTACATGATTACAGTTTCTCATCTCTGATTTCAATTGTTCAAGGCTTCATCAATCAATACTCCAGACAAAACACATTTCAGTCACTACTGAAATCATCTTTTGCTGGAGATCTCATTCATTCTGAAGGCCTATCACCCTGTGGCAAGCTTCTCTTCCTGAACAATGGCAAATCTCAGGGGGAGATTTGACATCAATAATCCACTAGTCTTCTCTTTGACTGTTGACAAAGAAGAACATCTACACTTTCTTTTTCTTTTATTCTGCTGTAAAAGGGTTACTCAAAACTCCCTTCAAAAGTTTTGTGTTTGGTTTCTAAGACCTTGTCAAAACTCAGTGGTGGCAAGACACCTGATCAAAAAATCTGGTTTGGTTTTTGAGCACCTTATCAAAAGCTCATTGGTGCCTAGGACACCTGATCAACTATTCCTGTAGTGGATTCCTACCTAGGGTGGTAGAAGACTTGATGTACCCAGGTTGATTGGGGAACCACTATAGATCCTTATGTCTTCTGGTTGATGTGTTTGATTTGTTGTGTTCTGTGTTTTTACTTCTTGCTTTAGTTTGTCTCATTCTCTACAAGCACAATACACCTATAAATAAATTAAGTCTTCCACTGCGAATTAAATTTTAATTTGCAAAATTATTTTAAAATACCATACTCACCCCCCTCTAGAGTAAAGGTAGATCTTACCCTCACTTTCAATTGGTATCAGAGCCAGATGGTTATTCAACAACCAGATCTTCACTAGGCTGGTTGTTTTACAGGCTAACACCTGAACCAAAAGATCTCTGATAAGATCAATCTTTAATAGAGGGTTATTATTTCTCTTATAATTATTTTCATATAAAATCATGGCACAGAACAAAGATTATGCAAGATTCAGACCTCCATTGTGCAATCTTTCTAAGTTTGCACTTTGGAAGGCAAGGATTAGATTATACATGAATTCTATTGATGAGGATATCTATAATTCTATTTTGACAGTGTGTACAAGACCTCCAGCAACTACAAGTACAAATGCTGTTCCACCCCCTTCAGGAATAGATGCAGAAATCAAAAAGTGGAAAGTTGCTGATGCTAAGGCAATGAACATATTGTCTCAGACTATGTCTGATGACATATTTCAAAAAGTGGCTGAATGTAACTCAGCAAAAGAAATATGGGATAAGCTATCTTAGATTGTGTCAGGATCTGCTGATGAAAGAAAGGACAAAAGATCCCATCTCATAACCCAGTATGAGAATTTCAAGAAGGGAGAAACTGAGTCAGTTGCTGACATGTATAACAGACTCAGTCTAATTGTCAGTGAACTGAAAACTTCTGATAAAGAGATCTCATTAACTGAACTCAATGATAAGATCCTAATATGCTTCCCCAGCACTTGGGACTCAAGGATTTGGCCAATCAAGGATGCTAGAAGCCTAAATGAGATCACCACTGAAGCTCTATTGGGCAAGCTCAAGTGTTCTGAGCTGCTCATCAAAAATAGAGAGGAAGAACAAAAGACAGCTTCTCCAGCAACAAGGAAGGAGAAGACAATTGCTTTCAAAGCTTCAAAAGATCCGCCTAAAGACATGGTCACAGGCAATGAAGAGTTGATGAGCCTACTTGCCAAAAGATTTTACAAGATGGCTAGTAAAGATTTTAGGAAAAGGTCATCCAGAGGCCATGAAAAGCCAAGCTATGACAAGTGCAGTAACAAAGAAATTATTTGTTTTGGATGTAGGAAACCAGTCCATATTGTGCCTGACTGTCCAGAGAAACAAAATAAGGATAAGAAAGATAAGAAAGATAGGAGAAGAGACAAAGACTCCAGGAGAAACAACAATGACAAATCCTACTCCAGCAAATACAAACACACCAGGAAGGGATTTGTAGCTGAAACCTGGAGTGAAACTTAAGAAGAATCAGAGGCATCATCAAGCTCAAGTGATGATGAAGCTGATGCTCAAGAGAAGGTGTTCTGCATGATGGCTATCAATGCCTCTCAACATAATTCTAATGCAGAACAAGAGTCAGAATCTGAATCTGAACATGAAGCTGAAGAAGATCAGGTAATAGATTCTTTTGATTTCAATTCAAAGGACTTTAGATTTGAATTTAAGGCACTTTGTTTAGAACTGCTAAAGTCTAATAAAGAGATTATCTCTCTCAAAAATCAAGTGTCTGAACATTGTACTTTAAAATTAGATAACCTCAAACTCTCTGAGGAGTTGGAATGCTGTAGGGAGGAGATAGCTTAACTGAAAAGTGAACTATCTCAGGCAAAGAAGTTTGAAGAATCCCTCAATGGTAGAAGCATCAGACTGATGGACATCACAAGCACAGTGAACTCAAGGCTTAACAGTACACTAGGCTTGGGTGCTTCATCCAGCCAACCTATAGTGTTAACAACCCCAATTAAGTTTATCGCAGATAAAGGAAAGGGAGTTGTAGAGGTAGCTAGGAAGAATCCTGATTTACCTAAGAAAAACAAAGTTTAACGGAAAATATCGAACAGAGCTCGACGATCGCGGAACAGAGCTCAGCGATCTCAAGCTGAATCATCGAACTCAGGTCGACGATCTCTGAACTCTGAACTCTGGAAAAGTCGATTTTCGAACGGAGCTCGACGATCTGACCCAAGATCGTTGAACTCAGTTCAGAGATCGTCGAACAGAGATCAGAGCTTTGAACAAGGTTTTAAGGGTAAATCAAACTTCAATCCTAGTGGTCCTACATCCTAAGGCTTCTACCCTTATGCTAAATGGATAATACCTCCTTGGAGATATCATCCTAAAGGATATAAGAGTCAACCAGGGATGCCTTTTATTTCAGATTTTAAAGGTTATAAACCTAGGCCCAAGGTAAACTGGGTCAAAAACAAATAAATTGTTATATATGCAGGTGAAGACCTATCCTACAATAAACCAGCATTGGTATCTGGATAGTGGGTGCTCAAAGCACATGATAGGGAGCAAGGATAATCTTACATCCTTCAGGGCCAAGCTTGGACCCAAAGTTATATTTGGAGATTCAAACTTTGGACAGACCAAGGGATATGGTGCAGTCCAAATAGGGTCAGACACATTCAAGAAAGTGGCTTATGTTGAAGGACTGTAGCACAACTTAATCAGCATTAGTCAATTATGTGATGAAGGATACCAGGTGACATTCAACAAATCCTCATGCAAAATCAGATTAGAGGACAACACAACTATGTTGACAGGTAAAAGGAAAGGTAACATCTATCTTGTAGATTTTCATTCAACTATGGTAGATATCTGCTTATTATACTCTGTTAGTAAACCAAATGAACTATGGCATAAGAGATTAGGATATATAAACCTCAGAACCATTGCTAGGCTATCCAAAGACAACCTTGTTAGAGGACTACCTTCTGGCCCCTACAAGAAGGAAGGACTCTGCATGGCTTGTCAATTAGGCAAGCAAACTAAAAATAGTTTTAAGTCACTTAATAAGAGTGATTCACCTAGGATCTAGTATTTGTTACACATGGATCATTTTGGACCCATTATAGTACAAAGCCTAGGAGGGAAATCTTACACCTTAGTAGTTGTAGATGACTTCTCTAGATTCACATGGGTGTTCTTTCTGAGGAAGAAGTCTGATAAATTTAAGTGTTTGACAGAGTTTCTCAAAAGCATACAGATTGAGTTCAATACTAACATTGCCCTGATCAGAAGTGATCATGGGACAGAGTTTGATTCTCTTCTTATGCAAGAGTTCTGTCAGAGTGAAGGGATCATGCACACTTTCTCAGCTCCTAGAACTCCTCAACTAAATGGGGTAGCTGAAAGGAAAAATAGAACCCTTATTGAATCTGCTACTACATTATTGACAGATGCCCACCTTCCTCTTTCCTTCTAGGCAGAGGCAGTGAACACCTCAAACTATGTGTTGAATATAAGTTTGATACATAAGCTAAAGGGCAAGACTCCCTATGAATTACTCAAAGGGAAGAAACCTAAAGTAGACTATTTCAAAATTTTTGGTTGTATTTGTTACATTCACAAAAATGACAAGAAATACATAGCAAAATTTCAAGCCAAAGCGGATGAAGGAGTGTTTCTTGGATACTGCATGATCAGTAAAGCTTATAGGGTATATAACAAATCTTCTCTTAAAATTGAAGAATCTGTACATGTATCTTTTGATGAAATTAGCATCTCTTATAAGGATAAGAATACTTCTACCATAGAACCTTTTTAGGTACACTCTCTTTCAGAAAATTTGAACAGGTTACACATAATTGAAGAGGCTACCACACCTTCACCTATCCAACAAAAAGATGAAAGCAGTGAAGATGAAGAGGACACTCAACATCTTGATGAGAACAACATGGAAGAGCCAGTTGTTGTTCCACAAGAGGAAACAACCACACAGGTTGGTGAACAATCAACACCCCCTGTTGATTTAGTAACATCAAGAGATCATCCAATCTCCCAAGTGATTGGAGACATCTCAACTAGTGTGCAAACCAGAAATCAGGTCAACCAAAATCTGATGCACACCTGCTTTCTTTCTCAAATCGAGCCTCAATCCATACAAGATGCAGAACAAGATCCACATTGGATCATTGCAATGCAAGAGGGGTTACATAAATATGAAAGAAACAAAGTTTGGGAGCTAGTGCCAAGGCCAAAGGATCACTCCATTGTTGGAACAAAATGGGTGTTCAGAAACAAACTGGATGATCAAGGAATTATTGTAAGGAACAAGACAAGGCTAGTTGCACAAGGATACTCACAAGAAGAAGGAATAGATTATGACCAGACCTTTGCACCAGTTGCAAGGTTAGAGGCCATAAGAATATTCCTAGCTTATGCAGCACACAATGGATTCAAGGTCTATCAAATGGATGTAAAGAGTGCATTTCTCAATGGAGATATCAAGGAAGAAGTCTATGTTAAACAACCCCAAGGTTTTATCTCTCCAACTCATCCTGATTATGTTTTTAAATTGCATAAAGCATTATATGGTCTCAAGCAAGCTCCTAGAGCATGGTATGAGACCTTATCATGCTTTCTTTTGAAAAATGATTTTTTAAGGGGTAGAGTAGACCAAACTCTTTTTATTAGAACCCATAAGTCCAATACCCTACTAGTACAAATTTATGTAGATGATATTATTTTTGGATCTACTGATTCAAATTTGTGCAAGAGGTTTTCCAACCTAATGCATTCTAAATTTGAAATGAGTAGCATGGGTGAGCTTTCCTTTTTTCTAGGATTGCAAGTCAAACAGCATGCTGATGGCATATTCATCTCTCAAACCAAGTATGCAAAAGAATTGGTTAAGAAATTTGGTATGTCTGAAGCATCATGTATGAAAACACTTATGCCTACTAATGTTGTATTAGATACTAATGAAAATGGGAAACCTGTTGATCAGACAACTTATAGAGCAATGATTGGCTCTTTATTGTATCTTATAGCTAGTAGACCTGACATATTGTTTGCTACATACATCTGTGCTAGATTCCAAGTAATCCCTCGAGAGCCACACTTAACATTAGTAAAAAGTATTCTTAGGTATGTGAAAAGTTGTCCAAATCTAGGTCTCTGGTATCCAAAAGATTCAGGATTTGAATTAACTGAATTTTCAGATGCTGATTATGCTGGATGCAGAGTAGAAAGGAAAAGCACCAGTAGAACTTGTCAGTTTTTTGGTGACAGACTTGTCTCCTGGTTTTGTAAGAAACAAACATCTTTGTCCACATCAACTGCTGAAGATGAATACATGGCAGCAGGTAGTTGTTGCTCACAGATATTGTGGATTCAAAATCAGCTCTTACACTATGGTTACAACTTAGATAAGTCCAAAATATTTTGTGATAACACCAGTGTTATTTCTATAGCACAAAATCCAGTCCTCCATAGTACGACAAAACATATAGAGATTAGGCGTCACTTTTTAAGAGATAATATTGAGAAAAAATAAAATTGAACTTAAATATATCCCAACTTATTTTCAAAGGGGAGATATTTTCACCAAACCCTTGGATGTAAAGAAACACACATTCTTCCTGAATCAGTTAGGAATGTAAGATGGAGGAAGCTTAAATTAAGATCAAAGATTTAAAAACCTTAAAATTGACCAAGAATAGGCTAAAAACTTGAATTTTTTTCTAGTGTCTATAGGTTATTTCTGATCTCTGAACTGCGCTCGACATTTTTCCCAAAGATCGTCGAATAGAGATCGACGTTCTCAGAAATCGTCGACCGGAGTTCTGCGTTTTCCAGATAGTGTTAGGCTATCTCTTTCTGGTCAAAGATCGTAAAACGCAGCTCGATGCTCTCCAATATCGTAGAACGAAGATCGACGACGTTGAAGACCTTTCAGATTACTTTAGAAGCCCAGATCGTCGAACTGAGTTCAACGATCTTTCCTTTTCTGCATCGAACCCTAATATAAAATTCATTTTTCGGCTGTCGTTCTCTTTTGCGCATTCATACTTTTTGCAGAGCTTTCTTTCCCTCCAAACCCTTCTACACTTGGTCGTGTTTGTTTTTTTTTTGCATGAAAAACATGGCCGTCTCTGTTGCAATCTTAGCCGCAATGAAGTTTTACACCGGTTTTGATATAGACATGGATTCATTTGAATGAAGTGATCAGATTTTCAAGGATATTCTAGAGCTGTTCAAGGAGCAACAGTTGGTGACAATCATGACTACTAGGATGAAGCTGGCTGCAGATGAGATTAAAGAATGGGTGTACACAACCCACAATCTTGATCAAAACACTATGGTCGGGAGTATATCAGGAACCCAGGTATCCCTTTCTCCTGCACTTCTAACAGAAGTTTTCCAATTAAGTACTGTACATGATACAGTGGAATTGCCTGGAGAAGAGTTTTCTGCTATGTTAGATAGAATGGGACATTCAGCAGCAAACCCTAACAAATTGCTTAAGAAAAACATTTCAGTGGAGTATAGGTTTTTGGCTGATGTAGTAGGAAAAGTACTATTAGCAAAACATTATGCTCATGATAAAATCTCTAGGTATAAGTTTTGCTTGATGTCTGCTATAGTTGATAAGAAACATCTGAATTGGGGAGAACTCTTCTTTGATTTAATTAAGAAGAAGATTAACAAGAATTTTGATTACTTTGGGAGGATTTTAGGCTTGTTCTTGCATAACAGATGCCCCCAATTGTTTATGTCCAATGGTATGCACATCAATGCTTCCAAGAGACTCTCCCGTGCCATCTTTGGAAAGTGGGATAGGAAAATTGCCAAACCCAGCAGGGGTGCTGCAGCTACCACCACTTCAGGCACAAGGACTGTTCCAGTCACTTCCTCTCAGGCATCTGCCCCCCCTAGAAGAATTGCCTGCTTTTTCTTCATCTCCACCATCTCCACCTCCTGTTTCTTCAACCATCCCTACATCCACCATTTCAATCTCAAATTCATCCCCCATCACAATTTCCTCTCCCATCTCAATTTCATCTCCAACAACTTCTTCACCACCACCAGCCACTCATCAAGAGCAATTCCATCCTCTATATTTTTATCCCCCTCTTGACATTAATTCATCCATCCATCTTCCATCTTTCAACCTCTTAGATGATTCCTACATGGATGATTCTCTAGAGCCCCCATCATCATCTACTTCTTACCAACAACTGCTATAAGATATTCTGGCTCAACCATCTTTCACCCCATCCATCTCCATTCCAGTGACATCCATCACCACCATTCCCATTTCACAACCATCCATACTACTTCAATCCACATCAACTCTACACCTCTCTACAGCTCCATCAACACCATCAACTTCTACACCTTTCTCCTCTACCTCTAATCAAGCATCCCTTGAGCAAGTAGACATTCCTGCCCTTGCAGATAAGCTTTATGAGGTGTTAGCTCCCATGCTAACACACTTACTTGATACCTCCATGTCTCCACTTCTTAAATCAATCAATGAGTTATCTGCCAGGCTTTCTTCTTTCCATCCTCCTCAGGCAATCCCTTCTTTAGGGAGCCTTGATCCATTTTACACTGAATCTAGGCAGGGGGAGATGCCAAATGAAGAAGTGATACTGCCTGCTCCAGTAGAAGAAGTGCCAGTTGCTCCAGCCCCAACTCCAGTTCTATTCTTCAGTACAGTTGAATTCAGGTCACTTCTTTCAGAATTTGATGCTCTCTATAGCAGATATCTTCCAGCTCAAGAAGCTGAAGATCTTACTAAGGACATTGTGCCTGTCTCTAGCTGTGATCCCAGCTTGATATTATCTTACATCAATTCTATCAAGGCTGTGGAAATTACTACTACTGATGTTGTGTGTGTTAACACTGCTGCTGAGAAAGTTTGTTTTGATACTGCTGATGATATGATAATGATAAAGGCTAGCGTTTCAGAGCCTGATATTGTTATTGAGCCTGCTATTGTGGATAGTGTTATTTCTGTTACTGCTGCTGCTGTTAATGTTATTTCTGATGTTAGTGCAGCTCTTGCTACTATTTCTATTATTGCTCCTGCTAGTGTTGCTACTTCTGCTCTTGCTCCAGCTTTTGCTACTGCTCCTATTCTTGCTGCTGCTGCTTCATCTAAACAAACTAAACAACAGCAAGAATATATTAAAAGGGTTGATAAGATGTATGACAATCCTCAAAGCTCAGATAGTGATGAATTTAGAACTGATTCTGATGACTCCTCTACAACCATTGCAGGGAAGAGGAATGAAAGAAGTAAGGCCTTGAAGAGAGTCCCTGCAGAGAAAGCCACCAATGATAATGATATTCCCTACTACATACTGCATGATTGTCCTATCACTGAACACTGGATGCAGTTTTCTAAGAACCAATTGAAGGCTATGAAGAAGAGGAGGAAGTATGACAAAAGCACATCCCATTATCATCCTCTTCCTCCTCCTCCCTCTCCAAATACAGGATCTGGTTGAAGTTCAGCACACCAAACCTCTCATGCTACAACTCAAAGTTCTTCTCAGGCTCAAGATAGATCACAATCCAGAGGACATCAACAAAGAGTCTACCAGTCCAGAAGAGGTCAATATAAAGAAAATCAAAGAGGATACAAAGTACATTCAAGAGGACAATCCATACAGCATCCTTATCAAAGGGAAGGACATGGCCCAATTGATTCAACTTTTGGCCCTTTCCCATATAAGCTCAAAGAAATTGTTCCCTCAAGAGCTCCTCCTACTAATACTTTCAATAGATATGAACCTTTTGTTCCCCATGAAGATCCAGAGAATAATCTTATCTCTTGGACAGCAAGGATGAAGGAATTAGCTACTTTAGACCAGATAAAGAAAGCAAGAGAACAAGGAAAAGATAATTCAAATATTACTATATTGTCTTAACAAAGAAAGAAAGAGCTTGAGAGATATTATTCTAGAAAATTCTTTGACCCAAAAAGTTACATGAAGTCTCACCCAGAGGCAGTTGTCCCCAGAGCCAAATCTCAAACCTCTCTAGGTGCAGCTGATAACAAAAGATCTAAGAACGAAGCTGAAAATCCCAACAGAGAAAATTTATTAAAAAAGGGCAAGGAAAAGGTCTGATTATGTAAGCTGAACAGTATATATCTCTCTCTGACTATCTACTGTGATTATTCATTTGCTTCTGCAATGCTGTTATTCTCTATTCTGCAATGTTGTATTTGCTTTTGTTTCTGCTTGTATGCTTTTAAAATTCCTATATCTTGTAAAGAGTAATTCTAACCCAAATAGGGGGAGATTTTTAGAACACCCTATTACTGATTTGGGTAAAGATCACCATGTCCTTAGGAATGTGTCTTGACCTCATTGTATAGATTTAAAGGACAACAAGAATAGGTCTAAGGCTTAGTAATTAGGTTTGAAAGCTTCTCCCAAGACCTCCTGGTTTAGACTACAAGTGCAGTGAGACTAAGGTAATTATCGTCGAGCTAAGATCGACGAGGCATCGAACTCAGTTCGACTATCTCTAAGCTCAGCTCAACGAGTTGTCGAACTCGGTTCGACGATCTTCGAGCTCAGATCGACGTTTCTGTCTCTAGCAAAAATCCAGATCTCTGAGCCCAGGTCGACGATAGTCGAGCTCAGATCGACGATTTCTGTTTCAAGTCTAGTTCCATTCTCTGAGCTCAGGTCGACGGTAGTCGAGCTCAGATCGACGATTTACTTGAGAGATCGACGATTTCAGGATTTCAGATTCAGTCAGTTATGGAATTCAAATTTATTCATATCCAACATTTAAGTCAAAGGATTTTGTAGTCATTTCAATCAATCTGGAGCAAGTTTCAAGGAGATTAAAGGAGAATGTCACTTAGGACTTTCCTCTAGAGACAATTATCAATTAAGGAAGTCATTTATGACTGGCTAATGACTATCTAGATGATTGGATTTCAATATATCATTTCAGACAAAAGAGACAGATATGATTATCAAGGATAACAGATAACAAGAAAAAAAAACTAAGAACAATCTCTAGGATCTGTGAGACACACAACTACAATATTACAATTTCTCATCTCTCATTTCAATTGTTCAAGGCTTCATCAATCAAGACTCCAGACACAACACATTTCAGTCATTGCTGAAATCATCTTTTGCTGGAGATCTCATTCATTCTGAAGGCCTATCACCCTGTGCAAAGCTTCTCTTCCTGAACAACTGCAAATCTCAGGGGGAGCTTTGACATCAATAATCCACTAGTCTTCTCTTTGAATGTTGACAGAGAAGAACATCTACACTTTCTTTTTCTTTTATTCTGCTGTAAAAGGGTTACTCAAAACTCCCTTCAAAAGTTTTGTGTTTGGTTTCTGAGACCTTGTCAAAACTCAGTGGTGGCAAGACACCTGATCAAAAAATCTGGTTTTATTTTTGAGCACCTTATCAAAAGCTCATTGGTGCCTAGGACACCTGATCAACTATTCCTGCAGTGGATTCCTACCTAGGGTGGTAGAAGAGTTGATGTACCCAGGTAGATTGGGGAACCACTATAGATCCTTGTGTCTTCTGGTTGCTGTGTTTGATTTGTTGTGTGCTGTGTTTTTACTTCTTGCTTTAGTTTGGATCATTCTCTGCAAGCACAATACACCTATAAATTAATTAAGTCTTCCACTGCCAATGAAATTTTAATTTGCAAAATTATTTTAAAATACTCTATTCACCCCCCCCTCTAGAATAAAGGTAGATCTTACCCTCACTTTCAGGATCCTCAGCCTCTCGTCCAGCGAAGGAGGAGGCGCGACCGCGGCCGCCGCTACCTCCATGCGCCGAAGCTTGTACCTCAGTAGGACGTTCTCGCACATTATCCATGTTATCTCCGCGCGAAGTATCGTGCTTGATGCGCGTAAAATACGGCAAGCGTACCGGTCGCTCAAGTAATAAAGTTGGGAATGAATCCCCGGATGTCGGTCTCTTGAGGAATGCAATTGGCGTCGAACGATCTAGACTCCAAAACTATCGTTATGAGAGTTAATTTAAATAAACAGAAAAGAAAGGGGCTTTTGTTGGTGGTCTTACGACCGATTACACTAATGTAAACTATGCGGGTCGCAATCACCGCTTCTCAAGGCGAGATGGATGTAGCGGCCGCGATGCCGTACTTCGATTGGCGAGTGGACGGAAATCTAGCGAGTGAGGTGATTAGTGCGGAGCAAGCTTGAGTGAGACAAACATGTGGAGTGGAGCGAGATGGAGCGAGGCGCAACAAGGAATAAATCTCAAGAGCAAGATGAAATACAACTAATAACAATAATGCTAGAAGTTGATGTCCATTACAAGCACAAGCATTTCATACAACAAGAAAAAGAGAGAAAATGCACAACCATGAGATTGAAGATCCACCGCGGTTGTTGGCCGGAGGTGCGGGTTGTCAATCCGCTTCCAAGCGCAGTCCGAGGAGGGCTTCCGGTACCACCGAGCTGTCACCTCGAGGGCCTGTAACTCCGTTCTCTAGGGGTGCTTCGTCTTCTTCCTTGGTGGAAAGCTCGGAGAAGAATGCTTCAAGGGCCGGGAGGATCGCCGGAGGCTGCGAAATGCTTCGGAATCACCGGAGAAGGTCCTCCCGTTGGTATGGATGAAGGTGGAGGTGAATGGGACTTGCTGGAGGGCGAAACGGCGGACTGACGGAGGTTCCGTAATGATCGTTTTGCCCTAATTCGCGGAACAGCGTATTTATAGCTTGCAGAATAAATAGCGCGCACGACCACTGGCGCACGACCAGTGATCGTGCGCGACCAAGGTCAGCGCCCGTGCGTGAGCAACCTGCAAACCTGCATCAGAAAATCAGTAGTCGCGCACGATCAGCAGCGCACGATCAGTGATCGTGCGAGGCAAGGCTGATGATCGTGCGGAAATAGCCAGACAGACTTTTGCAAAATGGGTATGACTGCGCACGATCGTCGGCGCACGAGCAGTGGTCGTGCGCGGTATGGCAAGTGATCGTGCGGATGGTTCAAGACAGAGTTTCACAAATGAGCCCGGGCTGCGCACGATCAGTGATCGTGCGCAGGAGGTCGATGGTCGTGCGTGGGTAAAAACGCACGACCCCTGACTCCTTTGCCAAAAATAGTGAAACGCCTATCCCGAATGCCCTCACGATCCCCAAACCTGCAGGAAAACTGCACGGGGCATCGATCGCGGCAGCCACAGCAAACAGTGATAAACATAGCAAGAAAGTAAATGCACACAAGCACAGAAAATGGGCAACACAGGTGCACAGGACGTGGACAACCGTAGCGAAACAAAAGGAGTGCAAATGACGCTAAACGGTGTGCAAAGACAAGGAAATAAGCCCAGATGAGTCCGAAAAGAGGTATAAAAAGAGGACTCATCACACCCCCAGACTTAACCGTTTGCGCGTCCCGAGCAAACAGAACCTAAGCAGACGGGGAAAAATGAACTAGCTAAAAAGAGAAATTGCCGAACGGAGTACCATGCGAAGTCGCATGCTCGCGTGCATAAAAATAAAGTAGAGGGAATTCTTAAGTATACAAAATATTTTATATTTTTCACAACGCGTAACAAAAATTTATTATTACTCAAAAGTGGAATCACGGTGAATCAGCCGGTCCTACGCAGGGAGAAAGTAGACAGGCCACTAAGGTGAGCATTGCCGAAGACCGGAGCTCAGGATTACCCCCAAAGGAATCCACCAATGTCGGAAACCATAAGCTTGCCCGATCGCACTCTCTCCACGGCACTAGTCAACTCAAGCGCAAGTCCGTAGGACTTCGGGTAATAATGGGGCTTGGGTTACGGTGAGGAAAACAACGATAAACATGATGGGTATGCACCTAACCCAAATGAGCAAACGTACAAAACTAGTACCCGCTGCCCACAAAATAAACACGGGTGCACCACACCCCCAGACTTAACTTTTACTAATTGGGTGTGTGCACCGCCTACTCCAAATCCAAATCATCTCAAATAAAGATTTTCAATCAAACTTTTTCTTTTCACTTTTAATTTTCACTTTTTCTCTTTTTCAAATATTTTTCTTTTCACAAAACACAATTTGCAGCAAATAGAGCTTGGGGGCACTTCCACATTGTCACGAATAACAATACCACATCACAACCCAACATGAAAATATAAAACACTAAGCTCGATTTGGGTGTGCGACTAGGATCGGCTATGGGGCTTTGGTGAAATAAGGGTGGAGCTGAATCAAGAGGAAGGATAGGCACAAAGGGGCTAGCAAGGGCGATGTTAGGAATGGGTACAAAGCTCAACCGGGCCAAAAGGTGGCCTACATCGCTCTCACGCTAGACTAACCGTGTACCAATGCTTCAAGAATAGCTTGGGGCAAGTTCTTAGCAACCGAGAAGGATAATCCGTCCTCCCGACTCAAGCAATACGAGTCTAGTGGCGGCTACACACATTCCTACGCTACCGTTTGATTCACACCGGATTCACAAACTTTTGAGTAGAATAAGAAATATGTACGCAAATAGAAAAATAGAAAACTATAAGCATACAGAAAAATTAAGTCTACACAAATTTCTATACAAAACGAGAGCAGTTGACTAGAAACACAGCAAGGCCAACATTTTACTCCGTCGCGCAATCCTAAACTAGCACAGAAATTTTCCAAATCGAACAAAGATACAAGCTCAACTCATGGCACGCTAACAGCTAAGCTCGCGCTCATGTGGGTGCAGTGGTGTGCAACAGGAATCTAACATAATGAAGCGAAAAAGGAAAACTACTGGCATGCAAAATTAAATGTGCTCGTGGAGTGCACAAGCGGCTCTTCCCCCCAGACTTGAATGAAAACATAAGCAAGAAAAATAAACATTCAACCAGAAAATGAAATCTGAAGCGAGAGAGAGTACCAATGCTCCAAAGAGGGGAGCATGCCAGAAGATTGCATGATGATTCGCGGGCAGTGCTGCATCGCACAAAGGATAAGCGGAACCTGCGAATTAGGCCGAACAAGAGAAAATACAAAAAGATAGAAAGCATAAACTAAAATCAAACAAAAACAAGGGGACCAAAAGGTCCAAGCTTGGGTTGTCTCCCGAATAGCCCTTTTGTTTACCGTCCTTAAGGTGGACCAAATACCTGTATTAGCAGTTGTATATAATGTTTATGCATCAAAAGAAAATAAAATAAATCTCAAAATGTTCCAAAGCAGCAAGGAAAGTAAGCAGGAAACACGAGGCAGAGCGGCAATCAGCTATATGCCGATTTGTGGTAAGTCGTCTCGGTGGAGAGCGAAGGAGAGGCAGAACCTTGCATAGGAGCATGAGGAGGGGATTTCCCCTTGCTCAGATGGTGCGCAAACGCTTGGAAGGAAGAATAACGCTTATCACGCAAGCGTTTCGCCTCCTTCAGCTTCTCCACCGATGGAGACCTCCACGGAGTGGATTTCACAGTTTTCCCAGATTTTACAATCGATGGCATCATTTCCGGCACCGTGATGGCGATCGGATCAGCCCAAGCGACAGAACGCTTAATAGAGTCATGAATATTATTACACGAATAACAGTCTAGGGATTTCTCCCGCATGTAACTAGAAGTGTCATGCTCCACAACAGCATCGGTAGGAAGTGGCACGTTCATCGTGTCTTTGGGGCGCTCAAACATCTTCGCGGTCGCTAAACTATTCTTCTCATCGGTCATCTCAGTCAATCCTCCCTTGGTTTTCTCATCCACAAGGGTTGCCTTCAAAGCTGGGACTTCGAAATCTTCCTGGAGATCTGCACTACGTAGTGAAACGTCATTTCGAACAAGAGAGGAGTGTACGGAAGTATCATCGAGGGTGCAAGCATCAGCCGGCCAGGTGACGCGTCCTTGGGAGAAATCCAGGGATGCGCCACTGGCCGTCAGAAATGGGACACCAAGTATAGGAATGGAGTCATTTTCTTCCGGTCCCATGACCTGAAAAGCAGTGGTAAAATGTTTGCCATTAACCTCGATATCAACTTCCCTCACACCACCATCTGTATCAACCACATTACCATTAGCTAGAACAAGTGATTTCCGGTCTGCGGTGTCTATTTGCAGTTGCATCTTCGCGACATCCTGCAGAGTGAGGATGTTGCTGGATGCCCCAGAATCACATAAAGCAGTAGTTTCAACGTTGTTAATCAAGCAGCTAATCACGAGTTCGTTGGTATTCCCCAGCCTTCCCTCCCCAAGGCTTTTCCCTTGTTCATGGGGATTTTTTTCAGTTGTGCTTGGGAGAGTACCAAGCGTGCGCTCGGAGACCATTTGGGCCAATTGGCCCAACTGTGCCTCGAGCTTACGCATTGAAGCGGCTTGATTTGTCATGTTTGTTTGGGAAACTTCAACAAATTTTTCAAACATTTGAGCCAAAGAATTGGTTTTTTCGGCGGGGGGGCCTTGAGGATAATTCGGGTGGGGTGGCCGCGGCTGGCTCCCGGAGGCGGAGGCATCATATTGATGCTGCCCCGGTTGCCATCGTTGGCCCGGTGCGTTTTGATTCCACGAGAAATTCGGGTGATTTCTCGCACCCGGATTATAAGCATTTCCATATGGCGCGCCCCTGTTTTGATTTGCGATAAAATTCACGGTTTCATTGGAGAAGGCGGGGTCATACATTACCTCCGCCCCAGGGCACTCGAAGCTATGATGATCGGTACTTCCGCATCCTTGACACGAGATGGCCAACACCGGAGCAGCAGCAGCGGGCCTTGATGCTTCCACAGCAAAGATTCCACTTGTCCCACGGGGGGTATTCCTTCCCGCGGTCCAAAAGGCCCTGTGCGTGGCGGTGTCCTGCAGAACTCTCAAAGCCTCCTCAGGAGCAAGATTCATAATTGTTCCACCAGAGGCGGCATCAATCATGGCGCGGTGTTGAGGTTCAATGGAGAAGTAGAAGCATTCCACAAGATTCCATGTTTGGAATCCGTGATTGGGGCACTTCCGCAGCAACTCATTGAAGCGCTCCCAGACTTCCGCCAAACTTTCTTGGTCGTTTTGCCGGAAATTAGCGATGGCGCGTCTCAAACTCACAATACGGTCAACCGGATGGAATTTGGCTAGAAACTTTGTGGTAAGAGCCTCCCAAGTTGTGGCTGTTCCAGGAGGAAGGGAGTGAAGCCATGACTTAGCCTTGTCACGTAGAGAGAAGGGAAAGAGACGGAGCTTGACCGTATCGTCAGGAATCCCAGCATAACGAAAAGTGGCACAGATTTCTGAGAAGTCTGCCAAGTGTAGATGGGCATCCTCTGTAGCCAGTCCAGAGAACTGTGCGTTGTTCCGGATGATGTTAAGAATTGCCGGTTTGATCTCGAACTGTTGGTTTGCGATCGCCGGTCCAAACCCAGGGTAAATGCTCCCAACAGTGGGGGTAGTGTAATCCCTCATGGTTCGGACATGCGGCGGGTGCACCTCATTCTCATCCCCGTTACGGTTATCAGGGAGGTTCCCTCCAACACGAACTCCGTTGTCATGGTTCAACTGGTCGCCCATTGTGATTGGATCAATTGCAGCGGCACGCCTTTGCGCACGAAGAGTTCGCTCGATTTCGGGATCGTAAGCAACGAGATCTCTTGCAGCACGTCCCTGCATCCACTGAAGCAACAAAACAAAGAAACGAAAATCAAAAAAACACTAACTCTTATACCAATAATTCCAGAAATCGTGATCGTTCAACAGTTGCATTCCCCGGCAACGGCGCCAAAAACTTGATGCGCGTAAAATACGGCAAGCGTACCGGTCGCTCAAGTAATAAAGTTGGGAATGAATCCCCGGATGTCGGTCTCTTGAGGAATGCAATTGGCGTCGAACGATCTAGACTCCAAAACTATCGTTATGAGAGTTAATTTAAATAAACAGAAAAGAAAGGGGCTTTTGTTGGTGGTCTTACGACCGATTACACTAATGTAAACTATGCGGGTCGCAATCACTGCTTCTCAAGGCGAGATGGATGTAGCGGCCGCGATGCCGTACTTCGATTGGCGAGTGGACGGAAATCTAGCGAGTGAGGTGATTAGTGCGGAGCAAGCTTGAGTGAGACAAACATGTGGAGTGGAGCGAGATGGAGCGAGGCGCAACAAGGAATAAATCTCAAGAGCAAGATGAAATACAACTAATAACAATAATGCTAGAAGTTGATGTCCATTACAAGCACAAGCATTTCATACAACAAGAAAAAGAGAGAAAATGCACAACCATGAGATTGAAGATCCACCGCGGTTGTTGGCCGGAGGTGCGGGTTGTCAATCCGCTTCCAAGCGCAGTCCGAGGAGGGCTTCCGGTACCACCGAGCTGTCACCTCGAGGGCCTGTAACTCCGTTCTCTAGGGGTGCTTCGTCTTCTTCCTTGGTGGAAAGCTCGGAGAAGAATGCTTCAAGGGCCGGGAGGATCGCCGGAGGCTGCGAAATGCTTCGGAATCACCGGAGAAGGTCCTCCCGTTGGTATGGATGAAGGTGGAGGTGAATGGGACTTGCTGGAGGGCGAAACGGCGGACTGGCGGAGGTTCCGTAATGATCGTTTTGCCCTAATTCGCGGAACAGCGTATTTATAGCTTGCAGAATAAATAGCGCGCACGACCACTGGCGCACGACCAGTGATCGTGCGCGACCAAGGTCAGCGCCCGTGCGTGAGCAACCTGCAAACCTGCATCAGAAAATCAGTAGTCGCGCACGATCAGCAGCGCACGATCAGTGATCGTGCGAGGCAAGGATGATGATCGTGCGGAAATAGCCAGACAGACTTTTGCAAAATGGGTATGACTGCGCACGATCGTCGGCGCACGAGCAGTGGTCGTGCGCGGTATGGCAAGTGATCGTGCGGATGGTTCAAGACAGAGTTTCACAAATGAGCCCGGGCTGCGCACGATCAGTGATCGTGCGCAGGAGGTCGATGGTCGTGCGTGGGTAAAAACGCACGACCCCTGACTCCTTTGCCAAAAATAGTGAAACGCCTATCCCGAATGCCCTCACGATCCCCAAACCTGCAGGAAAACTGCACGGGGCATCGATCGCGGCAGCCACAGCAAACAGTGATAAACATAGCAAGAAAGTAAATGCACACAAGCACAGAAAATGGGCAACACAGGTGCACAGGACGTGGACAACCGTAGCGAAACAAAAGGAGTGCAAATGACGCTAAACGGTGTGCAAAGACAAGGAAATAAGCCCAGATGAGTCCGAAAAGAGGTATAAAAAGAGGACTCATCAGTGCTCTGGGCAGAATCCTGTGTAAGGGAGAAACCGATCAAATACAGGAAACGACGAGCCAAGGATTACAGGGGCAAGAGCAAGTGCTTGAAAGATCTCGCTTACCTCCTCTACTGGGCGCAAGGAAAGCAGTCCCATAGCATCCTCCAGCTGTGTCATCAAGGCCGCCACCTGGGCCACCGCCTGGTCCCGCGCCTTAAGCATCTCTCCAAAGTTGCGGTCGATGGTGATGCTCCAGCGCGCGCACATGTGCTCAAGCTCGAACCCACGCATCAGGGCCGGGGTGGATTCGAAGTCCAAGAGCCGAGTGGTTAGCTGATTGTAAAGGCCAGCGTTCTCCTGGCTGTAAAGGTCGTAGCCAATTGCGAAGGCCTCGCCGGTGACCTGGTCGCGCTCCGCCCAGCTGGGGGGAAGTGTCAAGAAGGAGACTTAGTTGGTCTCAAGGTCCCACCGCAGTAGGGGTCTCTCTTCCGCTTCGAGGCACTTCATGCCGAGACCAAAATTCCTGTGCCCCTTTGGCACCTCCTTGGGTGGGGATTGAATGGAGGTCTCAGCGGCTGCACCCTCGCCACCAACCTCGCTTACGGCTAGAAGGTTCTCAGTAGGGGCCCTTACGCAATCCCTTGTGGCAGCGGTCATCTCGCTAGCCGCCTGAAGGATTTCCTTGAAGGACCGACATGATGCGAGAGGTCGAACGGGCGTAGTCGCCATGGATTTCCCTTTGTTGGCGGTGGTTGGCTTTGGTCATTTCAGCGGCCGGGATGAAAAGGCGCCGAACTTTCGCTTCCCGGCACTAGTCGAAGGAGGCAGGGTCGTCTTGTCCTGACAAGCTTGAGCTGCGGATTTCACGAGAGCCAGTGGATCTCTCGTAGCTTGGACCTTAGCACTTGAGTCTCGGCAAAGGGTTGGTCCAGAGGAATTTCTCGCCTCCTACAAAGGAGACAAGGCTCAGTGTTAAAGTTTAGAACAGGAATATTGAGTTAAAGGCGAGACCATACCTTCTCTAGGAGGGACAGTGGAGAGAGAATCGATGTCCCGCCTAAGAAATTGGACGTCAAACTCCTTCGTCCCGAAGAACTCCAAAAGGGCGCTCTCGCGCGACCCCAGGACGGGCGGCTTGTAAGCGACATCCTCGTATTGGACGGGAGCGAGAGGAATGTTACCGAAGTTGTCGGCAATGAAGAAGAATTTCTCGCCTCAGTGGTGGTGCTTGTTGGCGAGACCGGTGGTCTTGAGCAGCTGCCCGGAGAAGAAGACCACCCCTCCATTTGCGCGGAAGGTGAACAACTTCTGGAAGATAGGAAGGCTAAACTCAATCCTCTTGGATCGCATGTAGCAGATGAAAGAAACCAGGATGGCGGCCGAGTTTGGATAGAGTTGAGTGGGAATGACGTCGTAGTAGCGGAGGGCCTAGCGCACCTCGGGCTATAGGGGAAGTAGGAATCCCACCTCGAAATGCTCGAGGGGAATGGTGAGCTCTCTCGCTCTCGCACTATTGACCCGATCATCATTGCTCGGGTTTCTCGTAGTGAAGCCGGCGGGAACGTAATAGTAGGCGATTAGCTGGTACTCCTCCATGGTTAGGCAACAAGAGGGGAACTTGTTCTTTCGAAAGGCTTCCACGTATTTGGAGCGTCCCTCGCCTTTGCCCGTCATCGTGTTAAGGGGATTGAGTGCGAGGTCACAAGGAAGGAGGCGAGAGCAAAAATTAGGCGAGAATAAGAGAAGAAGGCGGAAGTAGGAGGAAATTCTCGGCAAAGCGGAAGAACAATAAGGAGGAAAGCGAGGGTTCCAGGTCAGAGAAATAAATGCGTTTGGTGGACTCCTCTATTTATAGTAATATGTGGTAATGATGAATTTTCTAAAAAAGAAAATAAATATAGCGGCGGTGGTACAGGCGCCATGCCCCAATTCAACGATGCCTTGGGTTCCGGCCTGGGATGACAGCGACCGGCCGACGGTTCAGATTCACGGAAGTGTATCGAGACGATCACGTAAAACAGAGGAAAATAAAATCAGAGATTGCTCTCGCCGGGCGAGAGCTAAATAACAAATAATAATTGAAAGGCTACAAATAAATAGTCCAAATAAAAAAGAAACGGGGTACATCACGAGAAGGGAAGGCCAAGGGGAGAGAGGTGGCGAGACTTCTTTAAGTCAATACAGTTCCTAGCGCCATCGTCCTCGCTCCCATTGTGTAACATCCCATTCCTGTCTAGACCCCTAGGAGTCGGTTGGTCGTGACAAAACCCTGTGAAGCCCAAAAATTGAAATAAATCGATCGAGGTTTCGGGTCACGGGTTGGTCATACCCGTGACTGACCCGTCACGCCCGTGACTTTGGGTGCGACTACTACGACGATCATCGATCTCCACGAGACGATCGTCGAACTTGCTGCCCGGGCATGTCACGCCCGTGACCAAGGTGTCACGCCCGTGACCTAGGGCGTGACTCCTTCGACGATCGTCGATCTCCGTGAGACGATCGTCGAACTTGCAGCCCGGGCATGTCACGCCTGTGACCAAGGTGTCACGCCCGTGACCTAGGGCGTAACTCCTTCGACGATCGTCGATCTCCGTAAAGAGATCGTTGAAATTGAAACTCAGGCCTGTCACGCCCGTGACCTAGGTGTCACGCCCATGACCTAGGGCGTGACCACCCTTCGACGACCGTCGATCTTAGTTTGACGATCGTCAACCCAGCATTAACCACCCGGGACTATCACGCCCGTGACCCAGGTGACACGCCCATGACCACCCTTCGACGACCGTCGATCTCAGTTCGACGATCGTCGACCCAGCATTAAACACCCGGGCCTGTCACGCCCGTGACCCAGGTGACACGCCCTTGACCACCGTTCGACGATCGTCGACCTCAGTTTGACGATCGTCGAACCCAGAATTGGCTATCCGAGCTTGTCACGCCCGTGACCTATGTGTCACGCCCGTGACATTGGCCGAAACGACGGTTCAGGCCCGAAATTATTCTAACACGCGTGGAAATAAATGCTGGTGTGGGAAGTTACACCAGGAGTAATTACGGGCCGTTTTTCCTTCTATAATTATATAATAAAGGAGGAGGTGTTGGTCCAATAGGAAACCGCCAACTGGACACACCTGTTCATCTTCCACCGTTTCTTATCCCTTCACTGTAACCGAAAGGCTATTAAGAGGAGCCTTCATGGCCATTAAGGCTTTACCCTTTCACCTCCCCACTTTCTGACTTATAAAAGCCCACTTGGAGCAAGAGGAGAAGTTTACACGCTCAATCAAATGGATCAGATCTTTGTTCTTGCTGTAGGAGGAGTTCGGCTACGCCACCACTGCGCCATGGCACCCCGTCGTTCTTCTCGCCTCCAAACCGCGAATAAGGTCCTCCTCTGCTTCTTCTCTTTCATGGGTAGATCTTAGGATTCTTAGAAAGGAAGTTCGTGCTCAACGGAGCCGGACCCATCTCTCGTTTTCATGGAAAACCATGAAATGTGTATTCTTGAGTTCGCCGGAAACCGCCACCTCCGGCGGCCAAACCACCTCCGACCGATAGCCATCGCCTCAACGGAGGAGGTGGTGGTGGTGGCTGGCCAGGGAAGTGACCGGACGGCCGGCAACGGATTACGGAAATGTTACAGGAAGAAAAAAATGGCTTTCTGGGTTTCTGTTTTTGGTTTCATGAAGAAGATGAACAGTAGAATCAATTTTATAATATATAGATTATTATATATTACATAATGGAAAGATATATTATTTGAATATATTTTGAGGCTGCAAAATGAGGCACTTAGAGGCGGTTTTAGGAAAAATGACCAGTCACGAAAGTTGTAGCCCGTCGAGTCTAGATTAATTTAAAATTGGTTTCAACTCGTTTGGGTAAGCGGTGCGGCCACAGCACCCGTTTTAATGGGGGTTGTACCTAGAGTTGGGCAGAAATTAAAATGGATGCCCACTCTTCGTCCCTTGTCCAAATGACCTGAAATTTGGGCAGGGGGTTAACCTTAGCTAAACCTAATGACAGACCAAAAATGAGAATTTTTGGAGAACTTTTGCCTAAAGTTTTTTGTAAAATTTTAATAAACATTATAAAATTAATTAGGAGATGAAATTAAGTCCAAACTCCCCCAAATTTTGGGTGGTGGTCCTTGGCACCAATGTTAAGATCTGTACAAAATTTCAACTCAATTGGTCGAGTTTTGAATAGGGAAGTATCAAGTCCTCAAATGAGGCTGGTGTTATGGCCACTGATTTGTTGAGTCTATGTCTACCCTCTTGGGTAAAATGGTGTGGATTAGGGTGGATTTAACCCTAAGAGATCGGCTCAAATCCAGTGGGTGGGAGTTTGAGGTTTGTGAAGGACATAGGAGCAAAAGCTCTTGTATGCCCTTGAAATTTGGAGGAGAGTGGGATGATATGCTGAAAACCCTCTGGTTCAAATTGTGAAGGAATTAGAGGTAATTAGGTACCTCGGAAGTTGAGATTTTGGATTAGGATAAACATGTATTTTAGTTATTTTAAGCACTAAATCTAATCCAAAATTTATGAAACTCGGGAGGAGGGAGTTTTAGGATGTTATAGACTTATGATAATTTTCCTGGAATTTTATGATTAATAAGTATTATACTTCATGTGTTAAACGATTATTAGCCCGATTTGTTGTTTCAATTATTTGGAGGTTTTAAATTAATTATAATCAGTTAAAATTCTGGATTTAGATCTTTACTAGTAGAACATTGATCCCTGAATTTTTATAGAATTTTATGTTGAGTAAATCTAGTACTTTATTCACAGATGTTAGAAAGGGGTTTTATTGTTTAGAAATTAATTATGGATAAAATACTTGCTGGAAAATTATGAAACTTGGCCAGTGCTAATTTTAGGCCTTTATTTGCATGTCATAAATTATTTATAATTTTTGGAAGAATACTTTGTGTACTTGATTCATAAACAACAGAAGTTAGACATTATTTCTAAAATAGTTTTCATGCCCTTTTGATGATAGAAAAATTATGATACTTAGGATTTAACCTATTGAGATAACCTACTATTTATCATAAATTTGCCGGACATCTTGCATGATTACTTAGGGTAGTTCATGTTCAAACCGGTAGCCCTTGGGATATTTGAGGAATTTAATTAAATGCCAAATAAATTATGAAAATTTCCATTTTCTAGATTTAGGTCATTTATGTCATGGTAAGTCTCCAGTAAATAATTTAGGGCATTTGGATGAGTATTGGATCATTGCATAACCGGTTCGACATGTAGTCTAGGTCGGTCTGCATACAGCAATTGTGAATTGCAATAGGACATGATCTGAGGAAGGCATTGGAGTTAATCATAATGTCTGGGTGGGCAATTGTGGGTGAAATCACAATAGGAAGGTATAAAGAGTAGTGAGAAGTGGTGATAGCTAGAGTTAAGAGGTGCTCGGGTTTCGGCGAAAGATCGCCTTTCCCGAAGAGAGGAAGGTTAAAAATCACCCTAGGATAGTCTATCGTAATATGAGAAGGGAATCGGGTTAAGGGAGATAAACCAATAACAATAAGTGCCTTGCGAAAGGGAACTTCGGGCCGTAATACCGCCGTCTTGGTTCCTAGTGCCCCTTGAGAGCCCTTCACGGGGATTACCGGGGGCAGTCCTGGGCTAACGTAAACTGTAATAACAAACCGACAAGAGTAACTTAGTAACTAGGGCTGCACTTTTCACAAACACTGTTGGCACAGGAAGATTGATGAGAGCTTCGGCTCAGTTGGTTCAGAGACGGACGGGATGGTCCGGGGAGCTTCGGCTCGGTTGGTTAAGAGACGGACGGGATGGTCCGGGGAGCTTCGGCTCGGTTGGTTTGGAGACGGACGTTTTGGTCCGGGAAGCTTCGACTCGGTTTTGTGTGTTTACGAATAAACTTGCATGTGCATAAGATAGGAAAAGTTAAGGTGGTGGGTTTTTCGATATCGGGGAGTTCGATTGCACCGACACCGATATCGTTGACTCGGCGGGGTGATTAGCACTTTGCCAACAGAAGTCCGGTGCGCCAACCGGCAAGAGTACGCAGGCGTCCGCTTAGTGCACCAAGCGTTGAGGCGTACGATAGGTCAGACCAGTGGTGCTTTTACTGCTTTTGAGGTGGGCGAGGCCCAACCCACCGCTTCCGTCCGCCAATACGAAGGTATCCTGGGAGGTAACGACTCCGAAAGGGGGAACTAAAGGTCTGTGTGCACAGAGTCGGGTGTGTGAGTTGCACTTGCATGTTTCATCATACCCACTTGCATGTCATAGCATAATCGATTCATTTAACCCTGACACCTAAAGTATAAGTGGTATGGGACGCTTATACATTAGGACCTGCAAAACGACCCCTTGGTCTATAAGCTTGTGTGGGCAAGTTTATAAATCAATGGTTAATTTCAATATATAAACATATGCGGTTGTTTGATAACCGACACCCCAACGTATAGGTGGTATGGGACACTCTATACGATGGGAGCCTTGCAGAAGATCCCTTGGCTTATGCGTTTTCGCACATAAGTTAAGGTTACTTTCCTTACTTTCTGTTTATGTCATATTATCATAGAATTGCTAGATTAGTTCCGCTGCCATCTGTTTCTTGATTAATCTCTACCTTCATGTCCTTCCCTTTCTTCCTCTCCGCTCGGTACCTAGGAGCCATAGGGGAAGGGGTAGGGGATGATAGGGCTTAGTCTTTATGACTAACGGTTTTCGAACCGCATCATTTAGGGGATTGTGGAGCCCAGCATGGAGGAGCAGCCCCAGAGATCGGTGCGCCTGGAGATGGGGCAGTCTAGCTCCGGAGTTCATACAGCCGGGACCGTGAGTCTCGACTCTGAGTAGTTCCTGTTTTTGCTTCCGCATGAGAGACTTGTAGTGAGGACATTTTGTACCGGGCATAAGCCCGCATTTATAGTACTCTGAAGTTTTCTGTGGACACTCCCTTCATGGAGATTTATTTCTATATATGTGATTTATTATTGTGGACTGCATTGCTCTTACTTCTATTATTGTGCTATCTTTCTGTGATCGAATTGGCCGGCAGAATCGGCGCCTTGTGGTGATGACCCTTCAGGACGTGAAGGTGTCACCGCAAAGCGGCGATTCTGGGCCTAAGACCCCGGTGGTTGAAAAAGAAAAAGGGGGGGGGGGGGGGTTTAATAAGTGGTATCAGAGGGAAACATCGATCTGAAAAGGTAGCATTCCACTAACCCTGGGTCACCCCCGCTCGAGTTTAGTTTGGGGACAAACTAAGCAGCGGAAGCAGTGGTGTGCCCATATGGGGATCACATATAAATTGTCCACCTTTATGTAATATTTGCACATTTTCTCAGCATGTATTTTTGTTAGGCAGCCTCCAGCACAGCCTACGCTACAAGGCGGAGTTCAGCAGGCTCAGGGTGTTGCACCACCTCCACCGGTCCCCACTCCTTTCCTTCAGTCAGACATGGGACAGACTCTGACTGCCATCCTAGAGGCTTTCAGGGCCCAGCAGGTTCCGGCCCCGCAGCCAAATTCGGGGGCCAACTGGCTGAGCATCTTCCGGGGTCTTTTTCCCCCGTCCTATTTGGGGACTGAGTCGGCGGTTCAGACGGAAGAGTGGCTAGATATCATGTACGAGATGCTGACCGGGATACGGTGTCCCTGGGAGGAGAGGGTGGCTCTTGTTGTCTCTTGCCTGGAGTCTCATGCAAAGAGGTGGTGGAAGATGCTGTTGGACACGACATTTGCCGACAGGGAGGTTGCGGAGGTTACCTGGGAGGAGTTCAGGGCCGCACTGCTGGAGCATTTCGTTCCGCAGTCAGCCAAGGATGATTTGGAGGAGCGGTTCTTACAGCAGAAGCAGGGCACCCGGACCGTGGTGGAGTACCATCGAGAGTTCGACCATCTGGCCCGATACGCAGATTCCTACCAGCTGGACGAGGTAGGGTATATCAGGAGGTTCTATAAGGGACTGCGGGAGGACTTGAGGGAGGCTCTGTTGTTTGTATCTGACGGGCCCATCTCCCGAATTTTGGAGATGGAAAAAAGGATTGAGGCAGATTGGCACGCCACCCGGGGCCGGAAATGGCCAGCAGAGGATCAGGGACGGAGAGGTTGAAATGACCAGCGGCGAGGTGCTGTACCAGAGGGGAGGAGGACAGAGGACCAGCCTCGTCAGGACGTGAGGCAGGAGCCGAGGGAACAGGTGATATTGGCCCCTCCACCTCTTCGGATGCAAGAGATGCCGAGACCCGGGGGAATGGCGTATCCCCCACCAGAGTGCTTCCTTTGTCATCAGATTGGGCACATTTGGAGGAACTGCCCCATGAGGGGGGCACCACCTCCAGCACCACAGGGAGGCCCACCAGCTCAGCATTACGGAGGCCGAGGACGCGACCCCGGTCGTGGATACCAGGAGGGAGATCGTAGACAGGGAAGAGAGCAGGTATATGCTTTGGACCTTGCGCAGCCTCGGAATCCGGAGCAGGTCATCGCAGGTACGCCGCAATGCTTCTTTATTTTCATAGAATTTCCCTTTCAATGGTCAAATTTTGAATCGCACTAGATAGATTAGCAAGGAAAGTAAAACTCACTATAGAACCCTAAGATATCTAATCACCCCAGGTATAGTCTTCATCAGCGGCAAGCCGGCCCGCACGCTGTTCGATACTGGAGCTACTCACTCCTTTGTGTCGGAGACGTTCGAAGAAGACTGGAAGGCGTGGAGTGGTTCACAGGCTCGAGGATGAGGGTGCGACTACCGGATGGATCTGAGCTCCTTACCACGGATCACTGCAATATGGAGGCAGAAATTAGTGGAAAGGCATTCGAGGCTCCAGCGACGATTTTGAAGCTGACAGACTACGACCTGATCCTGGGCATGGTATGGCTGCACTGGAACCATGCCCAGATTGACTGTCAGGCGAAGAGGATCACCGTGAGACACGGGGACTCTTTCATTACCATCGAAGGTATAAGACCTGTCTCTCGTATACTCTTATCTTCAGTACAGGCCGTTAAGGCCCATCTGCAGGGAGAGGAGGTCTATCAGATTCTATTTGAGATGGAGGAAGTTAAGGAGTCGGTGACAGACATCCCGGTGGTGCGATATTTCGCCGACATCTTTCCAGAGAAACTGCCAGGACTATCTCCATGCCGAGAGCAGGACTTTCAGATACAGCTTATGCCGGGGGCCAAGCCGGCATCTAGGGCCCCTTATCGGATGGCCCCAAAGGAGTTGGCATAGTTTCGGACTCAGTTGCAGGAATTGGTTGAGGCAGGATTTGTTAGACCGAGTTCCTCGCCATGGGGAGCACCGGTCCTATTCATGAAGAACAAGGATGGGACACTCCGCCTGTGCATCGATTATCGAGCACTAAACAGGCTGACCGTCCGGAATACCTATCCGTTCCCTCGGATAGACGAATTGTTCGACCAGCTGGATGGGGCCCATTATTTCTCGAAGCTGGACTTGAGGTCAGGATACTACCAGCTACGGATCCAGGAGGAGGATATCCCGAAGATGGCCTTCAGTAGCAGATATGGCATGTATGAGTTCACCGTGATGCCCTTCGGGCTCACGAATGCCCCGTCGGCGTTCATGAGTCTCATGAACCGGGTCTTCGAGGCCTACTTGGATGTGTTCGTCATAGTATTCATAGACGACATCCTGATCTACTCTAGGACGGAGGAGGAGCACACTCGGCATCTAGCACTGACTTTGGAAAGGTTGCGGGAGCATCGCCTTTATGCAAAATTCAGCAAGTGTGAGTTTTGGTTGAAGGAGGTGGCCTTCCTGGGCCATATTATCAGCGGAGACGGGTTGGCAGTGGATCCGACAAAGATTCGGGCAGTTCGCGATTGGCCACAGTTGAAGACAGCCACTGATGTACGCAGTTTCTTGGGACTTGTCGGTTACTACCAGAAGTTCGTGGAGGGGTTCTCTCAGATTGCCCTCCCCCTCACATCTTTGACGAAGAAGGAGGCACCTTTCGTTTGGACCCCGCAGTGCCAGGCGGCTTTCCAGGAACTGAAGGACCGACTCATCTCAGCCCCTATTCTGGCCCTTCCATCTGGAAAGGAAGGATTCCAGGTGTATACCGACGCATCATACCAGGGGATGGGAGAAGTGCTGATGCAGAACGGACATGTCATAGCATATGCCTCCCGCCAGCTGAAGACCTATGAGAAGAACTACCCAGTGCACGACCTTGAGATGGGAGCGGTCGTTTTTGCTCTGAAGGTCTGGCGCCATTATCTTTACGGAGTCCACTGCGACATCTACTCCGACCACAAGAACCTGAAATACGTGGACACGCAGAAGGAGCTGAAAATCAGGCAGAGGCGCTGGGTGGAGTTCTTAGCAGATTATCAGTATGAGATGCATTACCATCCAGGGAAGGCGAACGTGGTGGCCGACGCGTTGAGCCGGCGAGCTGCCACTTCCGAAGCTGGGCCCCAGGTTATGTCCATGGAGCTAGTCCGGTCATTAAGAGATATGCAGATATCCCTAGTGTCCGAGGATGACCCAGTTCTGTATAGGGAGTATCTGGCATCGATAGTGGCCATAGATGATATTCGGGGTCGCATTCGGGACGGACAAAGGACAGATGCGTGGGCAGAGCCGATGTTCCGAGCTTTGGAGGAAGGTTCGACGGGAGATTATTCCCTGAGAGATGGATTGCTACATTTCAGAGGCAGAGTATATATACCCGCAGGTGGCCAGATCCGAGAGGATATTATGATGAAGGCGCATTGCAACCGGTACTCTGTGCACCCAGGGATCACAAAGATGACCGCTGATCTGAAGAAGACGATGTTTTGGCCGGGCATGAAGAAGGACATTACGTACTTCGTGACCCATTGCGAGGCGTGTCAGTTGGTGAAGGCGGACTGCAGGAACCCCGCAGGATTGCTGCAGCCACTCCCGGTGCCGGAGTGGAAGTTCGACGATATAGCTATGGATTTTATACATGGTCTTCCCCGGTCTCGGACGGGGAACGACTCGATCTGGGTGATTGTTGATCGGTTGACGAAGGTGGCCCGCTTTATACCGATCAGGAAGGATGACTCGGTGGGAGTGCTGGTACGGAAGTTTGTGGAGCAGTATATCCGATATCATGGCGTGCCCCGGAAGATAGTGTCGGACCGCGATGGACGGTTTACATCCAGGGAGTGGCGGTCAGTGCAGGCATATTTGGGCACCCGGTTGACTTTTAGCACGGCCTTCCACTCTCAGACGGATGGGCAGACAGAGCGCACCAACCGGACCTTGGAGGATTTACTACGACTGTATATACTGGACCGAGGGGAGCCGTGGGAGAAGATGTTACCGTTGGTCGAGTTCTCCTATAACAATAGCTACCAGTCCAGCATCAGGATGGTGCCTTATGAAGCCTTATATGGAAGAAAGTGTAGGACCCCGCTTTCTTGGGTTCAAGACAAGGATCCGAAGGTGTTGGGATCGGATTTTGTTGGAGACACCGAGGCTCAGGTGAGACTGATCAGAGATAGGATGTTGGAGGCGCAGAGCAGACAGGCTAAATACTATGATGCCCGGCATCGTCAGGTGGAGTTTTGGGAAGGAGATCGGGTGTTCTTGAAGATCTGGCCCATGCACGGAGTCTCACGGGTGCGCGGTCGGAGGAAGAAGCTCAGCCCTAGGTATATGGGCCCTTACCGGATCCTAGAGCGGATCGGACCCCTAGCCTATAGGCTAGAGTTGCCGCCAGAGCTGGCAGCTCTACACGACGTCTTCCACATTTCTTCGCTGAGAAGGGCTCTACTACGCCCGGAGCAGCGGATTTTGACCACTGAAGGGCCGGTAGCTTCAGACCGATCTGTTCACTTGGAGCCGGTCCGGATCGACGACAAAGGAGTACGGATCTTGCGCCGCAACAAGATCCCCTTAGTCAAGGTTCTGTGGAGAAACCACGGTCAGGAGGAGCACACCTGGGAACCGCAGGACCTGATGAGGCAAAGATACCCGGAGTTGTTCAGTCAGGTACATCTCACCAACTCTCGGTATGCTATAGATTGCCTTCTTGTTTTGGGACAGTTAAGACTAGATAAGGAAAATTCAGGACCTAGGCATGCACACTCAATCAGAAAGGTAGGGGCTAATCTTTTGTTTATTGGGGAGATTGTCTTCGTTTATCAAACGAATAATCGCCTAAACCTGATAGAAAGATCGTATGGGATGTTACAAGTTTAATTTATTCCGATAGTAATCCCCGTAGGCTCAACCTCAATTTCGGGGACGAAATTTTTGTTTTGTTTATTGGGATTTGTAACAACCCATTCCCGGCTAGACCCCTAGGAGTCGGTTGGTCGTGACAGAACCCTGTGAAGCCCAAAAATTGAAATAAATCGATCGAGGTTTCGGGTCACGGGTTGGTCACGCCCGTGACCGACCCGTCACGCCCGTGACTTTGGGCGTGACTACTACGACGATCGTCGATCTCCGCGAGACGATCGTCAAACTTGCTGCCCGGGCATGTCATGCCCATGACCAAGGTGTCACGCCCGTGACCTAGTGCTTGACTCCTTCGACGATCGTCGATCTCCGTGAGACGATCGTCGAACTTGCAGCCCGGGCATGTCACGCCCGTGACCAAGGTATCACTCCCGTGACCTAGGGCGTGACTCCTTCGATGATCGTCAATCTCCGTAAGGAGATCGTCGAAATTGAAACTCAGGCCTGTCACGCCCGTGACCTAGGTGTCACGCCCGTGACCTAGGGCGTGACCACCCTTCGACGACCGTCGATCTTAGTTCGACGATCGTCGACCCAGCATTAACCACCCGGGCCTGTCACGCCCGTGACCCAGGTGACACGCCCGTGACCACCCTTTGATGACCGTCGATCTCAGTTCGACGATCGTCGACCCAGCATTAACCACCTGGGCCTGTCACGCCCGTGACCTAGGTGACACGCCCGTGACCACCCTTCGACGATCGTCGACCTCAGTTCGACGATCGTCGAACCCAGAATTGTCTATCCGGGCTTGTCACGCCCGTGACCTAAGTGTCACGCCCGTGACATTGGCCGAAACGACGGTTCAGGCCCGAAATTATTCTAACACGCGTGGAAATAAATGCTGGTATGGGAAGTTACACCAGGAGTAATTACGGGCCGTTTTTCCTTCTATAATTATATAATAAAGGAGGAGGTGTTGGTCCAATAGAAAACCGCCAACTGGACACACCTGTTCATCTTCCACCGTTTCTTATCCCTTCACTGTAACCGAAAGGCTATTAAGAGGAGCCTTCATGGCCATTAAGGCTTTACCCTTTCACCTCCCCACTTTCTGACTTATAAATGCCCACTTGGAGCAAGAGGAATAGTTTACACGCTCAATCAAACGGATCAGATCTTTGTTCTTGCTGTAGGAGGAGTTCGGCTATGCCACCACTGCGCCATGGCACCCCGTCGTTCTTCTCGCCTCCAAACCGCGAATAAGGTCCTCCTCTGCTTCTTCTCTTTCATGGGTAGATCTTAGGATTCTTAGAAAGGAAGTTCGCGCTCAACGGAGCCGGACCCATCTCTCGTTTTCATGGAAAACAATGAAAAGTGTATTCTTGAGTTCGCCGGAAATCGCCACCTCCGGCGGCCAAACCACCTCCGACCGATAGCCATCGCCTCAACGGAGGAGGTGGTGGTGATGGCTGGCCAGGGAAGTGACCGGACGGCCGGCGACGGATTATGGAAATGTTACAGGAAGAAAAAAATGGCTCTCTGGGTTTCTGTTTTCGGTTTCATGAAGAAGATGAACAGTAGAATCAATTTTATAATATATAGATTATTATATATTACATAATGGAAAGATATATTATTTGAATATATTTTTAGGCTGCAAAATGAGGCACTAAGAGGCCGTTTTAGGAAAAATGACCAGTCACGAAAGTTGTAGCCCTTCGAGTCTAGATTAATTTAAAATTAGATTCAACTCGTTTGGGTAAACGGTTCGGCCGCAGCACCCGTTTTAGTGGGGGCTGTACCTAGAGTTGGGCAGAAATTAAAATGGATGCCCACTCTTCGTCCCTTGTCCAAATGACCTGAAATTTGGGCAGGGGGTTAACTTTAGCTAAACCTAACGACAGACCAAAAATGAGAATTTTTGGAGAACTTTTGCCTAAAGTTTTTTGTAAAATTTTAATAAATATTATAAAATTAATTAGGAGATGAAATTAAGTCCAAACTCCCCCAAATTTTGGGTGGTGGTCCCTGGCACCAATGGTAAGATCTGTACAAAATTTCAACTCAATTGGTTGAGTTTTGAATAGGGAAGTATCATGTCCAAGATAGGTCTTGGTGAGGGATACTATGGGGAAAAGTACGATTTGAAATGGAGTGGACAAATCTCCTCAAATGAGGCTGGTGTTATGGCCACTAATTTGTTGAGTCTATGTCTACCCTCTTGGGTAAAATGGTGTGGATTAGCGTGGATTTAACCCTAAGAGATCGGCTCAAATCCAGTGGGTGGGAGTTTGAGGTTTGTGAAGGACATAGGAGCAAAAGCTCTTGTATGCCCTTGAAATTTGGAGGAGAGTGGGATGATATGCTGAAAACCCTCTGGTTGAAATAGTGAAGGAATTGGAGGTAATTAGGTACCTCGGAAGTTGAGATTTTGGATTAGGATAAACATATATTTTAGTTATTTTAAGCACTAAATCTAATCAAAAATTTATGAAACTCGGGGGGAGGGAGTTTTTGGATGTTTTAGACTTATGGTAATTTTCCTGGAATTTTATGATTAATAAGTATTATACTTCATGTGTTAAAGGATTATTAGCCCGATTTGTTGTTTCAATTATTTAGAGGTTTTAAATTAATTATAATCAGTTAAAATTCTGGATTTAGATCTTGACTAGTAGAACATTGATCCCTGAATTTTTATAGAATTTTATCTTGAGTAAATCTAGTACTTTATTCACAGATGTTAGAAAGGGGTTTTATTGTTTAGAAATTAATTATGGATAAAATACTTGCTGGAAAATTATGAAACTTGGCCAATGCTAATTTTAGGCCTTTATCTGCATGTCATAAATTATTTATAATTTTTGGAAGAATACTTTCTGTACTTGATTCATAAACAACAGAAGTTAGAGATTATTTCTAAAATAGTTTTCATGCCCTTTTGATGATAGAAAAATTATGATACTTAGGATTTAACCTATTGAGATAACCTACTATTTATTATAAATTTGCTGGACATCTTGCATTAATACTTAGGGTAGTTCATGTTCAAACCGGTAGCCCTTGGGATTTTTGAGGAATTTAATTAAATGCCAAATAAATTATGAAAATTTCCATTTTCTAGATTTAGGTCATTTATGTCATGGTAAGTCTCCAGTAAATAATTTAGGGCATTTGGACGAGTATTGGATCATTGCATAACCGGTTCGACATGTAGTCTAGGTCGGTCTGCATACAGCAATTGTGAATTGCAATAGGACATGATCTGAGGAAGGCATTGGAGTTAATCATAATGTCTGGGTGGGCAACTGTGGGTGAAATCACAATAGGAAGGTATAAAGAGTAGTGAGAAGTGGTGATAGCTAGAGTTAAGAGGTGCTCGGGTTTTGGCGAAAGATCGCCTTTCCCGAAGAGAGGAAGGTTAAAAATCACCCTAGGATAGTCTATCGTAATATGAGAAGGGAATCGGGTTAAGGGAGATAAACCAATAATAATAAGTGCCTTGCGAAAGGGAACTTCGGGCCGTAATGCCGCCGTCTTGGTTCCTAGTGCCCCTTGAGAGCCCTTCACGGGGAATACCGGGGGCAGTCCTGGGCTAACGTAAACTGTAATAACTAACCGACAAGAGTAACTTAGTAACTAGGGCTGCACTTTTCACAAACACTGTTGGCACAGGAAGATTGATGAGAGCTTCGGCTCGGTTGGTTCAGAGACGGACGTGATGGTCCGGGGATCTTCGGCTCGGTTGGTTTGGAGACGGACGTTTTGGTCCGGGGAGCTTCGGCTCGGTTGGTTTGGAGACGGACGTTTTGGTCCGGGGAGCTTCGGCTCAGTTTTGTGTGTTTACGAATAAACTTGCATGTGCATAAGATAGGAAAAGTTAAGGTGGTGGGTTTTTCGATATTGGGGAGTTCGATTGCACCGACACCGATATCGTTGACTCGGCGGGGTGATTAGCACTTCGCCAACAGAAGTCCGGTGCGCCAGCCGGCAAGAGTACGCAGGCGTCCGCTTAGTGCACCAAGCGTTGAGGCGTACGATAGGTCAGACCAGTGGTGCTTTTACTGCTTTTGAGGTGGGCGAGGCCCAACCCACCGCTTCCGTCCGCCACTACGGAGGTATCCTGGGAGGTAACGGCTCCGAAAGGGGGAACTAAAGGTCTGTGTGCATAGAGTCGGGTGTGTGAGTTGCACTTGCATGTTTCATCATACCCACTTGCATGTCATAGCATAATCGATTCATTTAACCCTGACACCTAAAGTATAAGTGGTATGGGACGCTTATACATTAGGACCTGCAAAACGACCCCTTGGTCTATAAGCTTGTGTGGGCAAGTTTATAAATCAATGGTTAATTTCAATATATAAATATATGCTGTTGTTTGATAACCGACACCTCAACGTATAGGTGGTATGGGACACTCTATACGATGGGAGCCTTGCAGAAGATCCCTTGGCTTATGCGTTTTCGCACATAAGTTAAGGTTACTTTCCTTACTTTCTGTTTCTGTCATATTATCATAGAATTGCTAGATTAGTTCCGCTGCCATCTGTTTCTTGATTAATCTCTACCTTCATGTCCTTCCCTTTCTTCCTCTCCGCTCGGTACCTAGGAGCCATGGGGGAAGGGGTAGGGGATGATAGGGCTTAGTCTTTATGACTAACGGTTTTCGAACCGCATCATTTAGGGGATCGTGGAGCCCAGCATGGAGGAGCAGCCCTAGAGATCGGTGCGCCTGGAGATGGGGCAGTCTAGCTCCGGAGTTCATACAGCCGGGATCGTGAGTCTCGACTCTGAGTAGTTCCTATTTTTGCTTCCGCATGAGAGACTTGTAGTGAGGAAATTTTGTACCGGGCATAAGCCCGCATTTATAGTACTCTGATGTTTTCTATGGACACTCCCTTCGTGGAGATTTATTTCTATATAAGTGATTTATTATTGTGGACTGCATTGCTCTTACTTCTATTATTGTGCTACATTTCTGTGATCGAATTGGCCGGCAGAATCGGCGCCTTGTGGTGATGACCCTTCAGGACGTGAAGGTGTCACCGCAAAGCGGCGATTCTGGGCCTAAGACCTCGGTGGTTGAAAAATAAAAAAAAGGGGGGTCTTACACATTATCTACTCCTCGGGGGCGCCAGTGGGTTATAGTAGGAAGATAGGGTGGTGCAACATAGGTTGATCCGACGAACCTGGTCTTGAATCCGTGCGATACACCTCTCGGGGGAAGACTCGGCAGTAGACCCACCCGGCCGCTCCGTCTCGCCAAAGAAATAGTCGTGCTCAAGGGCATCCTGCCTCTGCTCAACCATGTCACGAAATTCTTTCGCCGCAGTTGGATGGGCCCGCTCCCGCCGCACAAGATTTGATAGAAGTGCAGCCATCTTCTTCCCTCGCCTCTTCATGCTCCCGAAGTCATTAAAGATGTCCTCCATCTCGTCAGTTGAAGGGAGGGGGGAGCTCTCGCTGCCCTCCCCCTCTATGTCTTCATCATCGTCTTCATCATCTTCATCGGCCCTTGTCTGCGAGTCTGGATCCTTTGAGAAAATAGTTTCATAGTTATGGCGAGAGTTGAGTAAAAGCTATGAAAATGTTATGCATACCTGCAGCATTGCGAGAGCCACTGGCCGACGGCAGGCGAGAAGGCCCAGGCCTCCCCTCAGTCCTATAGAGGAGGTGGAGCGGCTTTCCGCGCCCCGGCGAAAGGCCTTGCGCACAGTGATCCCAGCCTTATTGGAAGCAGGGGGGAAGTCGTCCTCTCTCACGAGACGGCTGGCCTCCTTTGGAGCTATGGAGGGGTCGACAGACACACCTCCCGCCAGTACGGCGGGATTTGCCACTTGGCCTAGCAAGTTAGCAGCCATTATTTTTTTCTCCTGGGTTGGCGGAAGCTGATGCTGCGGGAAGTCAATTCGATAGAAGGGGAGGCTACAATTGAAAGTTAGGAGTGAAAGGGAGAAAAGTATACCTGCTGTTCTCAGAGAGACAGCCAGAGGAGTGGCCTCCGTAACCCATGGTCGATCCTCGGTAGGGTGAGACGACGAGTCCGGAGGCACCAGCGGGGACCCGACGTCGTCGTCTCGAGCCGCTTCCTACGAGAAGTATTCCATCAGCTGTCGACCCTTTCGAGTGATCAGCTTGATATTTTGACGATTAGTAGGTCAGAGAGACATACCTTCTACAGAGTGGAAGCATCATCCGCATGATCAGGAGTCGGGGTGGGTGAGTTCCTGTTCTCATGAGAAAGGTCCCGCTGTACCACCTTCTCCTTTTTCTTCTTCTTCTCTTTCTTCTTCTTTAGCGGGGAAGGGTTAGCGGCTGGCGAATCTCTCGCCAGATAAGGAGAAACCAAAGCACTGTTCACCAGGGCTCGCGCCTGAGCCGTATTAATGCGGTCTTGGAGTTCTTACGGGAGCGGCTTGTCAACACGTTTAGAACGCATTGTGAAATCACGCGAAAGCTCAGTGAGGAAGCAACGATTCAGGGGAAGACTTAGGCCGTCTATTAGCACACGTATATATAGAGCTATGGGATGGCCTACCAAAAAGATTCTCTTTTTTGAGGTGACACGTGCCCAGTGAATATTTATGGGTTGGACGTGTCTTTTTGAGTGCAGAGCTAGCTCAAAAAGAGCGGGGATTGTGTACAACACCATATTCGCTGGAGGGAACCCAGAGATACTAACAGTCAGGATTGGACTAGCTTTGGGCTTCAGACCAGAACCGCTTGCGCCTTGGTAGAGCTCCCGCCTATGAGCAGGCGGGATTATTTGTGCCAAGCCTCAGCCAAGACCCACTGATGACCAGAGGCGAGCGATAAGGCGTTGAGTCCACTCGACTTCAAAATCCAAGCAGCAAAGGCATCGAGTCCACTCGACGCCGCATTGAGTAAGCTCCACTATCTCAACGCCGCATTCAGTAGCAGCAAAGGCGCCGAGTTCACTCAAAGCCGCGTTGAGTAAGCTCCACTCACTCAATGTCGCGTTCAGCAGCAAAGGCATTGGCATCGAGCCCACTCAATGCCGTGTTGAGTGGAGGCGGGAAGGTTTTCGACTCAGGGTTCTCGCCGAGGGGGGCCCAAAGCCTAGGGTAAAATTACTTAATTGTCCTCAGGTAGAATTACCTACATACACTCCAGGGGATGCATTTGGTATTTTATAAACAACGGGATTTGGCTATTGCCAGGTCAGCCAGGGGTATTTTAGTAATTTCAGGTCAGTAAATGTTATAAATAGATCCATAAGGGCTCCTTAGAAGGCAAGCTTTCATTATTCTCAAAATCCCCAAGTGCTTTTTAAGTAGCTCCAAACCCAGCTTTGGCTTTGGAGGGGAAGCTCTCAGAGATCTTTTTGGAATAAGGTGGGACCTCCCTGCTGAGGCTTTGGGTCAGTTCTAGGTCCCTTGTAACCAGTTGAGGGTCGAGGCTTAAGAGAAGTAGGTGTTGGCTACACCCTGGTTTTTGAAGATTTGTTGAGGTCATTTTTTGCTTCAACATAAGGTGAATCATCTATCTCTGAATCTGTAGCCAAAAATTCTGCTAGCTCGATAACTTGTGCATCTGGTATCTCAGTATCTTAAATATCTATATCTACAAGAACTGATACTTCTAATGCTACTGTTGCTGCTAGAGAAGGGGGGACTTCTTCGTAGAATATCTCCCACTGCCTGGTATCAGGAAGACTTGATGCCAGGCCCCTAAATAAAGAAGGGTCAGAAATAGAAGAAAGTTGAGTAGAGAGAGTTTTGATGGAGAGAATTAGAGGTGTAATGGAATTCCTTATGACAGATTTATTGGTTGGAGTGAGAAGAGAAATGATGGTAGATGGATTAGATGATGATGATGGATGAGAAGAAGTTGTGATGCCACAAGAAGTACAGACCTTTAAGGAAGTGGATGGAGGTGAAGGTAGAATTGGAGGGATGATGGTTGAGGTTTAGGGGATGACTGGAGGAATGAGTGGAGGGATGTCAGATGTGATATCCATAGGTTTATCAACATCAAGTGGAGATTGTGGAGGAGTATGTATTGGTGATTATACTAGTGATGGGGATGATGTTGAGAGGAGATTGAAGGTGGGAGACATTTGTGTAGATACACAAGTTGTAAAAGGAATGTCCTGTAGGTAATGAGGTAGACGAGATTGAGGTGGAGATGGAGTGTAAATGACTATGGAGATATCAGGGTTAGAAGGTTGTTGATGGGTTTGTGATGGAGGTAGTCTGGAGAAAGGTGGAAAAGGAGGAATTTTTGGTGCCTCTTCATCAGTAGGTTGGGGATTGACTCTTGGAGTCCTAGTGTCCTCTGAATTCCTTAAGGAAGAGGAGGCCTTAGAGGGCTTACTGATTGTCCTCTCCCACTTCCGAAAGAGGGTTGTGGTTAGTCTCTTGGAAGCATTGATGAAAACTATTGGAGAGACCAACGGTTGGGGACATTTCTCCTGGAGGAAGATGCCCAAAATCCTCCCAAAAAAGACTTCTCTTTTACTATTTTTCTTCTTAATCAAATTAAACAGAATATTACCCCAATTCACTGATTTCTTATTTTCCAGAGCACTCATCAGAAGGAATTGGTGCCTGGTAATATGGTCATGCGTGGCGTGCTTCCCAAGCAGCACCTTACCTACTATATCAGCTAGAAACTTGTACTCAACAGACAAGTTCTTTTTAAGTAACTTACTAGGGTTTCCCTCGGAGTGACCCATCCGTGTTAGCATTTCACCAAACTCATTAATATCCAGTTCTATATCGTCATTTCCATTAGCAAAACAAAATATCTCAGAAAGAATATCATGAGTTAGAATCACCTCCTGTCCAGTAATAGTGCCGACTAGGGTTTGTCCGTCTTGAAAAGACGACGAGAAAACCCATTCTTTTATCTTTTCCACAGACAGCTTCATCCTGGTAGTTATCACTTTGAGAAGTTGCGGCTCATCGAACAACTTCAAGATATCATGGAAGATTTGGTCTGTATGCTTGAAAGAGTCCACATCTATATCAAACCCAGAGTCAAACTTCATCCCGGAGAGGTTCGCCGCCGAAATTGCCATGAGAGCTACTGTAGGGAAAACAAGAGATTAAATGCAAATGAAATTGAAAGCACGGGACGAATTTCATCTAAAACATAGATTATAAAGTCTTTAGAAGACAAAAAAATGATCTCAATCCAAAAAAAATGAAAATATCTTCGATCTGAGTTTGACTAAGTATTTTAATAGAAAATGAGTTCGTCGATCTCAGTCTGAAGATGACGAAAAAATCATCGATCTCCGCCCGACGAAAAATTAACTGAAGCAGGTATCGTCGATCTCCGTTCGATGAAATCAGTTTCACTAAGAAGTGATCGTCGATCTCCATTTGACGAACTCTTCACGAAGTGTTCATAGATCATCGATCTCCGTTCGATGAACTGTCAACAAATCGTCGACCTCAGACAGAAAGTTAAATTAATTCTTCTCCATTAATCATACCCAGCTGATCTAAGAAGAACAGATGCTTCTTCTCATCCAATGGCTTGGTGAAGATGTGTGCTCTTTGTAAATCAGTGGAGATAAAGACAAGATTAATTTTCTTTTTGTCTACAGAATCTCTAATGAAATGATGTCTAATCTCTATATACTTGGTCCTACTATGATGCTCTAGATTTTGTGCTATTGAAATAGCACTGGTACTATCACAATATATTGTTGAATTATTTAAGTTGTATCCATAATCTAGTAGCTGATTCTCAATCCACAAAATCTATGAGCAATAGCTGCCAGCTACTATATATTCAACTTCTATAGTTGATGTGGACATAGAAGTTTGCTTTTTATAGAATCAGGACACAAGCCTATCACCAAGGAGCTGACATGTTCTTGATGTGCTTTTTCTATCCACTCTGCATCCAGCAAAATCAGCATCTGAGAATCCAATTAATTCAAATTCTGATTCAGTTAAATAATAGAGTCCTAGATTTGGACAACCCTTTATATATCTTAAAATCCTTTTTAGCAAAATATAGTGGGATTCTTTAGGGTTCACCTGGAACCTAGCACAAATACATGTAATAAACATAATATCTGAACAACTTGTACTGATATATAGTAGAGACCCAATAATGGCCCTATAAGTTTTCTGATCAACAGGCTTCCCATGTTCATCAGAATCTATCACAACATTGGTAACCATAGGTGTTTTCATAGCTGAGGCATCACACATCCCAAACCTTTTTACAATCTCTTTAGCATACTTTGATTGGGAGATGAAGATACTATCAGGAGATTGCTTCCTTGGAGACCAAGGAAGTATGAAAGTTCACCCACACTACTCATCTCAAACTTGGAATGCATAAGGTCAGAAAACCTTTTACATAGTTTGGGATCTATAGAGCAAAAAATGATGTCATCTACATATATTTGAACTAACAAAATTTTCTCTTTATGATGCCTAATAAAAAGAGTTCTATCTACAATGCCCCTAGAAAATTTATGCTCTAAGAGAAAGCTACCTATGGTCTCATACCAAGCTCTTGGAGCTTACTTTAAACCATAGAGAGCTTTATGCAATCTAAAGACAAAGGAGGGATGAGTTGGAGAGATAAAACATGGTGGTTTCTTACACTTCCTCTTTGAGTTCACCAATGAGAAATGCACTCTTGATATCCATTTGGTAGACCTTGAACTTTTTGTGGGCACCATAAGCTAAGAAAAACCTTATAGCCTCAAGCCTTGCTACTAGAGCAAAGGTTTGATCATAGTCTATTCCTTTCTCCTGTGAATAGACTTGTGCTATAAGTCTTGCCTTGTTCTTTATGATGTTGCCTTCAACATCCAATTTGTTCCTGAAGAACCATTTTGTTCCAATGACTGGGTAGTCTTTGGGTCTCGGAACCCATTCCCAAACTCTATATCTCTCAAATTGATTGAGCTCCTCTTGCATTGCAATGATCCAATAGGTATCTTGCTCTACATCTTTAATGGATTAGGGCTCAAGTTGAGAAATGAAGCAAGCATGCATCACATTATTATTGTGTTGATGCCTTGTTTGCACACCAACTGAAATGTATCCAATCACTTGAGATCTTGGATGATCTCTAAGTATGACACAATCAGTGGGAGGAGCTGGTTGAGCAATAGCTTAGGGAATAAATTCCACTTGTGGAATTTCATTAGCTTTTGGATAGGGTTCAGTCACCTCTAAGCTCTTCAATTTCTTCTTCAGCTTGTGGAGAGGGATGTATTGGAATCTCTTGGGTGAGGGATCATCCAATCTCTCACATAAGTGAGGTACCTGCAATGTGCTCTTGGTAGAAATTTCTTTCTCCTTATAAGACATGTTAGCTTCATCAAAAGTTACATGAACAGATTCCTCAATTTTCAAAGTGGATTTATTAAATACCCTATAAGCATTGCTGACGTGGGAATATCCATGAAAAATTCCCTCTACAGCCTTAGCTTCAAACTTTCTAATATATTTCTTGTCATTATTATGAATATAGCATATCCAACCAAATATTTTAAAATAGGTGATTTTAGGTTTCTTCCCTTTGAGCAATTCATAGGGAATCTTATGCTTGAGTTTATGTATCAAACTTCTGTTCAGTACATAATTTGTTGTGCTCACAGCCTCGGCCCAAAAGGATAGAGGCATATAAGCATCTGCAAGTAATGTGCCTGTAACTTCAATTAGGGTTCTATTTTTTCATTTCAGCTACCCCATTTTGTTGAGGAGTTCTAGAAGATGAGAAGTAATGTCTGATATCTTCCTTCTTATAGAAATCTTGCATAAAAAGAGACTCATACTCTGTACCATGATCACTTCTGATCAATACAACTTGAGTAGTGTACTCAATCTATATGGTCTTGAGAAAATCTGTAAGAACCTTGAATGTATCTGACTTAGATCTCAGAAAGTACACCCAAGTGAACCTTAAGAAGTCATCTACAACTACTAGAGTATAAGATTTCCCTCCTAGGCTTTATACAACAATAGGGCCAAAAAGGTCCATGTGTAGCAAGTACAAGATCCTTGGAGAATCACTCTTATTAACTGATTTAAAGCTAGATTTTGTTTGCTTGCCTAATTGACAAGCCCTGCAGAGGCTTTCCTTCTTGTAGGGACCAGATGGTAATCCTCTAACAAGGTTATCTTTAGATAACCTAGCCATGTTTTTCAGATTAACATGACCTAATCTTTTATGCCATAATTCATTCTGATTGCCAATATGATAAAATAAATAAATATCTGATGTTGTAGATTGAAAATTAACTATATATATATTGCCTTGTCTATTTCCAATTAAAACAGTTTGGTTTTCTTTAGTTGAAATAATACAAGAGCTTGAGTTAAAAGATACCTGATAACCTTCATCACATAGTTGACTTTTGGAGATGAGGCTATGCTTCAGTCCACTTACATATACAACCTTTTTGAAACTAACTGCCCAAATCTTAACTTCTCCAAAGCCTTAAGTCTGGCCATAATTGGAGTCACCAAAGATCACCTTTGGTCCCAGCTTGGACATGTAATTATTTAGATTGTCCTTACTGCTAGTCATATGCTTGGAGCATCCACTATCCAGATACCTATAAAGGAAAAAATTAGTTGTTCTTGACCCGGATTACCTCGGGCCCTTTATTTTCCTGATATGAGAAGCTTGATATAACAAAAAATTCAGGTTGAGATTTATATCCTAAGGGATGGTATCTCCTAGGTGGAATTTTCCAATTAGCAAATGGATTAACATGTTTTCTTGTTTGATTAAAATTTTTGTTAATGTTATGATTTTTTTTAAGTCTGACTGGGTTCGATGAAGTGTTGTAAGTTCGTTGATCGGAGTTCGACAAGATGGGATGAGATCATCGATCTCTGCTCAGAGAATTCATTCATTCTTTTTTTGTGCCCCAAGTTTGTCGATCTCTGCTCGAAGAACCATACAAGATTTGTAGATCGCAGTAAGACGAATTATTATAGCCATATTTCATCGATCTGAGTTCGACGAAATCTGTTGAACATTATTTTATTTAGGATTTTCTAATTTTTATTCTTTTGATTTTTAGATTTAGGCAAGCCTTCTGTTAGTTGCTTATTGTTTATTACCTCTTTACGTTTTTAAGATATAAATTTTATAGGAGTTGAAAGAATATTTTTCTTGAGAATGAGGGGAAAGCTTGATGAAGCACCTAAGCCCAGCTTGCCATTTAGCATGGAATTTACTATGCTTGTGATGTCCATCTGCTTAAGGCTTCTCCCATTGAGAGATTCCTCAAGTTGCTTAGCCTCACATAACTCAGTTCTAAGAGTTATTATTTGTTCTTTAGCTAGGTCTATGTCATCTTTTAATTTGATGTTTTCAGCAAATATATTATAAAATTCAACTAGCTTGTCTCTAAGAGTTTTAATTTCTTTTTTTGAGTTGATTAAATCAATTCAAAGTGATTTGAATTCAATCTTAAAATCAACAAAATTAAAATCAAAGGAAGATATTACCAGGTCATCTTCTGATTCTTATTCCTGATCAGATTCTTCATTTTCTTACTTGCTGTAAGAAGTATTGATTGCCATAAGGAACACTTCCCTTGCCTTGGCTTCTTCCTCATCTTCACTGGACCTGGAATGTGAAGTCTCCTCTTCTGTTTCACTCCAAGTTTCAGTAATGAAACCTTTCTCTATTCTTTTATACTTTTTGGAGGAGTGTCTGTTGGTGTGTTTGCTGGAATGCTTCTTATTATCTTTTTTCCTTTCTTCTATCTCTTTTTTGTGCCCTTTGGCATTCAGGGAGAATGTGACCAGGTTTTCTGCATCCAAAGCAAACAATCTCCTTTTTAGGAGTTCTGTCATACTTAGGTTTATCATCACTTCTTGATGATTTCCTTCTGAAGTCCTTCTTGGCCAACTTGTAAAATCTCTTGGCCAGTAAGCTCATCAGCTCTTCATTGGCAGGAAGGGTTTCTGATTCTTCTGCTGATCTGAAAGTAATATTATGCTCCTTCCTTGAAGAGGTTGAGGCCTTCAGTTCAGCAGCCTCTATGGTCTTGATTAACTGCTCATATGATTTTAGCTTTCAAAAGAGAGATTCAGTGGATATCTCATTCAAACTTCTGGCTTCCTTGATTGGTCAGATCCTGGAATCCCAAGTACTAGGGAAGCACATTAGGATCTTGTCATTAATATCAGTTAAGGAGATATCTTTATCCAGGGTATTTAGTTCATTGATGATAACATTAAGCCTGTTATACATCTCAGCCACTTTTTCAGATTCCTCCTTCTTGAAGTTCTCATATTATCATATTAGGAGGGATCTTCTGTCCATTCTGTCATCTGCTAAGCCTTCAACCATGTAGTTTAGAGAGTCCCAGGTTTGTTTTGTTGAAGTGCATTAGACCACCTTTTGCAATGTGTCATCTGACATAGTTTGAGCCAATATATTCATAGATTTTGCATCAACTATTCTGGCTTTCTTCTGAGCTTCAGTCTACTCAGGTTATGGAACTACATTAGTGTAAGATGTTATTTCAGTCACTGCTATAGGTTGAGGGCATCCTGTCAAAACTGAATTGAAAATATCCTCATCAATAGAATTCATGTAAAGCTTGATTCTTGCCTTCCCGAGTGAAAATTTGTACAAGTTATAGACTAGAGGTCTAGTGCTAGCATAATCTTTATTTTGTGCCATTGCTATAACAACACCCTAGAAAGAGATAGATCTAACAAGGATCTTGGTTCATAAGTGAATCTATGAAACCAAAGTAACCTCCCTCTGATACCAATTGAAGGATGGTATGAAAGACACCACCTGAGGGGTTAAATCTATTTAACAATAGAGGGGGGGGGGGTGAATATAGTATTTTAAAATCTTATTAGATTTTTAATGTGGAATTAAAATAGTAATACTTATATGTTTAATCATTTAGTGAAGAAATAAGACTAAACTATTCAGCAAGCAGCACATAATAAAAATAAGAGAACATCATAGATGACAAAAAAAAATTTATAGTGGTTCCCCTAAACTTGGGTACATCCACTCTTCTACCACCCTGGTAGGAATCCACTTAGGTTTTTGATCAGGTGCCCTCCCACAAATAAGGTTTTTGCTCAGGTGCCTTGTCACTATAAGATCTGATTCAGGTAGATCAGGAAACCCTTCAGGCTTTTGATCAGGTGCCCAAAAACCAAATCAACTCTTTTGATCAGGAGACTTGCAACCAAGTGTTTAACTTTTGAAGGGAGTTAGAACCCTGTGTACAGTGGGATGAAAGAAATATGAACTCAATGTTGTCTTCTCTTTTCTCAAAACAACTAAGAAGACTTGTGTATCCTTGATGGTGTCAAAGCTCCCCCTGAGATGAAGTTCTGTTCAGGAAGATTGAGAGCCTTGCAGGGTGTATTGGTCTTCTTGAAAAAGTTCTCCAAAAAACTGTAGACAGATGAAGTTGATTGTCTCTTGAAAGCTTGCTGGAAGAACAGTACTAGATGAAGACAGTGCAGAACTCTTTTTCTTGAATGATTTCTAATGTCCTCTGTTTTCAAAAACTTGCCTATATCATCTGCAGCAAATTGGTCTTTGAATTTTATTGCCTTGATTGACTGCTGAAATCTTAAAACTTGGACAATGTCTAAAAGAGCAATAAAGTAATTCCTTAACTGTCCCAAGAATTAACTGTATATTAACTCTATGAAAACCAAAAATTAATGCTGCCATATGAACGAATATATTCTAAGAATCTAAGCATTAATTACTCAGAGCAATATAAGCAATAAAATAAGCCTAATCAATTCTGAAAATAACTGCAGAGAATAGAAATGTTGAACTTTCAATTTTCATCGATCTAAGATCCTAGATTATCAAACTCAACCTTTCTTTTGTCGAGCTGAGCCCTGAGAGCTTTGAACTGAAATACAACTTTCCATACTGGGCTTCAAGATCGTCGAACAGAGATTGAAGATCGTTGAACTCAAAATCTGACAGAAGATCAGAGTTCGTCGAACTCAGTTCAACTTTCGTTGATCTCAATTCAGAGAAGTGACTCTGAGATCGTCAAACTGAGAACGAAGATCGTCGATCTCACTTCAGAGTTCATCGAACGACTTCTTCAATATGAAATTTCTGCCTTGTTCTTGTTTATGCAATCTTCTGAGTCTTCTGAGGGCTTGGCCTTATCAAACTGAAGTGTTGACCTACCCTAAGATCTAATTAAGACCTATGACCCTAGACTATACAAGGTGGGTCAATCTATGCAAAACCTAATAGTGAACCTTAGCCCAAATCCCTAAACACAGGTGGGGTTCCAACAAAGTCTATCCCTTCCTCTTGTCTATATCCTTTAGCCACTAATCTAACTTTGTTCTTAACTATAACCCCAAACTCATCAAGTTTATTCCTATAAATCCACAAAGTGTCTATGAAATTGTGATCACTAGGTCTAGGAACTAGACTCCAGACTTTGCATCTCTCAAATTGATTGAGCTCTTCTTGCATAACAATAATCCAGTTGGGGTCTGAATTAGCATCTTCAAACTTTTTTATGTTTTATTTGAGAGAGAAAGCTAGAGTATAGAACCTCATTGTGATGTCTACTCCTAGTAGTCACTCCTAATTAGGCATCACCTATTATCTGATCAATATAATGATCTCTAAGGTGTCTAACTGTACTGGCAGGTGCCTACCATCACTTAGATTTGTCGGAGGATTAGAATGATTCTCTTCCTCCCCCATGTAAGTTACTATATATTCTATAGGAATTTCTATATTGTCTCTAGTGTGTAACTCTAGATTAGGTGAGTCACCTATTTTTAGCTTTTCCATTTTAGAGTCTATATCACCTGAACCAGAGTTGTTAGAAATCATATTATATAAAACAGATGTTTCATAAAAAACTACATTAATAGATTCTACAGCTTGATGTTTCAAGTTGTAGATCCTGTATGTTTTGCTGTGTGCAATATATCCTACAAAGATTCCTTCATAGGATTTTTCAAAAAACTTAGTTAGATAAATTTTCCTATTTTCTAATACATAGCACTTACTACCAAAAATTTTGAAGTATGACAGATTTGGTTTTCTGCCTTTCATTTGTTCATAGGGAGTCTTACTGTGATTCTTGTTGATCAAGGCCTTATTTTTAACATAACATGTTGTGTTCACTGCTTCAGCCCAGAAATACTCTGGGAGAGATGTATCACTCAACATTTTTCTAGCTACCTTAATGAGAGTTCTATTCTTCCTCTCAGTAACTCCATTTTGCTATGGTGTTCTTGGAGAGGAGAATTCCTGAAAGATCCCTAGTTCGTTACAGAAAATTGTCATCTTTTCAGATTGAAATTCTATACCATGGTCTCTTCTAAGCTTGACCACAGAAAATCCTATCTCATTCTTAACTTATCTGACAAAATTAGCAAGGATGTCTAGTGTTTTAGATTTTCTCCTTAGAAAGAATACCCAAGCAAACCTAGAGTGATCATCCACAATCACATAGGTATAGGTCTTCCTACCAAAACTAAGAACTTGCATAGGACCAAATAGATCCATATGAAGTAAGTAGAGACACATCTCAGTGTCTTTGGACTGAATGCTCTTAAAGGAAACTTTTGTCTATTTGTATTTTTGACATGCAGGACATAAGCTTTCTTTGAAGCATTTGAGCTGGGGACTGTTTCTAACTATGTTTATAGATAATAGCTTACTCATAGCTTTATAGTTTAAGTGAGCCAAACTCTTGTGCCATTGCACACATAATGAGTCTTTCTCACTAGCTACTAGGCATACAAGTGATTTTTCATTTACACTTAAGAAGTTTAGAAAATAAATGTTCCCACTCCTAGTGCCTGACAAGATGATCTCTTGATCACTTGAATTCCTTATTAGTCACTTGTCATTGTTGAAAACAATTTCATAACCTATATCATAAAGCTGACTTATGCTTATCAGATTATTGTTCAATCCTTCCACATAAGCCACTTTTATGATGGTAATAAGGCCATTAAAAATGTTACCATATCCCTTGGTGAGTCCTTTCTCTGACCCTCCGAGGATGACTTTTGATCCATTCCTAACTGGAGTTTAATCTCTTAGCAAACTCCTTGTTCCAGTCATGTGCTTGGAACAACCACTATCCAAGTACCATATTGGCCTTCCTGTGGTACTTGGATTCACCTGCAAACACAAATTTAGTTCACCTTAGGCACCCAAATAGTTTTCGGGCCTTGGTTCATGTTAGGCTTTACTGTGTGAAATACATCAGGCTTTCTAAACAAAACTGGTTGAATCTTATATGAAGCTGTTGTTGGATTATACCAACAATCTAGGGAAAAATGGCCAACCTTACCACAACACCAACACTCAAATTGGTTGTATCTTTTCTTTGGTTGCACATTTGAAGTAGTTCTTTTGTGCAACATAGAATTGTCATCGAACTTCCACGGTAGTGGTGCAAAATTCACACCCTTACCTTTCTGATTTAAGTGTGGTGCACTAGGACTAGCTCCAAGAATTCCTTGGCTTCTTGGATTGATTACCCTTTGTGGTGGTTTTTCGCCTATATTTCCTTTAGATATCTGTCCTTTCCAGCAAGGCTCTTTATTGACCTTTTTGATAGAGAACTCATACATCATGTGTCTAAGAACACATGATCTCAAGCATCTGTTAGAAGGAAGATACTTGACTGGTTGCCTAACTGGACCAATTGAGGCTTTACACTTAGGTACAGATTTATTTTTGAACTTTTTGTTCTTTCCATACCCTACACTATTTCTAAATGGTGTAGAAAAGGTATCTATGATAGGTACCACTGACTTGGGTTTTGAGAATTGAGTCAGGAGCTATCTTTTTAGGTGAGCTTTGCTTCCAGGTCCTTGACAGTCTTGACGTGTTCTACTATTACCTCTTCCTAGCTATCTATCTTATTGGTTAGTTCTATAAGCTTCAGTTTTTGCAGGTCCAACTTTATGTTGGCACTTTCCAACTAAAAAGACACTTCCCTTTGAGATTCTATTTCTCTAGCCTGATCCTTAGCAAGTTGTTTGCTTACAATCAAGGCCTTTAGTAACTTCCCATATCTTTTTATAAGGGAGTTAAAATCAGCTTCAATGTCTGAATCATGTTCTCTATTAGAGGTGTGTAAACATGATTCATTTTCTGATGCAGAAAAATAATCTGAGGATAAAATATGAGAGATTGATTTTACCTTAGCAGGATCTAAAAAATCTTGATCTCCTTCTCCTGATTGGGTCTCCTCAATAGCCATCTGGCCCAAGAGAGGCCCATCTTCTTTTGATTCTGATGAATTAGACTCACTATCAGATATTGTAGACTATCTCTTTGCAAAGAGGCTTTTGTCAGCCTTCTTGTGATTTCCATCTTTCAAGTTCTCTGACTTTTTCTCCTTTCTTTTTGTTGGGCAATCAGCTATGACATGCCCTTTTCTATTGCAACAATAACACACTATATTAGTCTTAATATATTTATTCTGTGAAGAACCATACCTGTCCCCAGATTTCTTCTTCCTGGGTTTATCTAGATGATTGGTCTTCTTGAGAGAAGAGTCTCCCGCAGGTCCCTTCGAGCCGCCTTGCTTTCTTCTCCTCAACATCTTCTTAAACTGTCTAGAGAAGAGAGACAGTTCCTCCTCAGTCAGGTCTCCTTATGATGAGGATGATTCTGAACACTCAGAAGCTATTTCCAGTCTTTCTTAGAGTGGTTACTTCTCTCTTACTTTCATGTATGACTCAGCTTTTAGGGCCTTAGTTTTTCTCTAATGTGTGCTCTAGCTGAATCTTCTTCAGACTTCCTGAGATTGAGCTGTAACTCATGGGATAATAGCTTGCCATATATATCCTGGGGACTATATTGGCTAAGTTCCCCATTTACAATTTTCGAATTTGGAAGGAAAGTTTCAGATTATTCATGGAGGCAGCAGATACAGGAATATACATTATAGTGTTGAAGGACCTTTCCTTCCAATGAAAGTGTCAGTTCTTGATGCCAACATCAAGGCACAAAAGACCTACATGGAGATGGATAAGGATGTGATAATTCTAGCCTTTATGGATAAGATGACACAAAATATAATAGTCAGTTCAATAGATGATTCCACTTTTTAGAATCTTATTTATTGCAAGAAAGCTAAAGAAATGTGGCAGGCTGGGAGCTTGATGGAATTATTTTCCCTCTGAACCATGATATATCTTTCTCTACAATCCTATGGATTCTCACTAGGCTGTTATGCCTTTTTTAGTGAACCTCCCTCTGATACCAATTGTAAATGTTTGTTTTTGGATTTAGAATGACCTAGAACGGGGTGAATAGGTCCAATTTTAAATCTAGGCTACTTTTAGACAATGAAAATTACTTCTCTATTTTTATTATCCTAGTCAGATTAAATAGAAAAACCCATCAGCAAATAAATATCATCAAACACCTCAAACACAACACATCAATCACAACACAGTACTCATGATTTATAGTGGTTCCCCAATTGATGGGTAGATCCACTTTCCCCCTTCGCATATCTAGCAAAGAACTAGATTCAGCCAAAATCCTTCTTCTTTCTTTACTAAGATCCTCAGATCTTATAGCTCATAGCCCAGCTGGCTCCTATAACTCAGATTATACAAGTCTTACCCCTAAGATCACCAAGATCCTACACCTCAAGTTCTTCCCAAGAACTCTACCTCAGAGTGAATCCACACTCCTACACCTCAGGAACCCCTTCCCTATAACTCAGAACAAACAGTCCCTATACCTTAGAGAAATACCCACTTCTCCTACCTCAGTAAACTCCTGCCCTACCTCAGCCTTTATAACACAGGCTTATAACTCAGAGAATTTGATTCCCTTACACTCAGATCTAAAAGTATATCTTATAAATTTAATTGATGATGAAAAGAAAGATTCAGAATTAGTCACCAAGAGAGAAACGAGTGACTGCCTCTTGAACTGAACTTGATAAGTTAGCTTCACTTGATTCTTTTTGTAGAAGATTTGATTCGTCCCTTCTTAGCTTTTCAAAACTTCTTGAAGTTGAAATTATGTTAGATTGAGGCTATATAATATTGAAGACGATTCTTGATCAGGCTTCTATCCATCTTCTGAATTCTAGCAGATAGCTTCTTAGATCTGGCTTCACTAAATTCTTCTTATCACTTTTTCAGAAGAGTTGATCCCTATAAATACGCTCTGTCAAGGGTAACCGACTGATCCGATTAATAACTGACATTTGATAGTTCTGACAGTTGTCAGAACCTCTGGCTAGATTTCTACACCCAGGAAACATTTATGCTTGAAGTGTTGAAATTTTACTATTGGATGTGTCAACACCAGTCCTAGGTATCGACACTACTCTTGTAGTGAAGTCGACATACTTTTGAATGTGTCGACACAACCTTCATCTTGTCTCGACACAACTGATGTAGAATGTATCGACATAAGTTCTGAGTGTCGACAAAATTGTCTTCAGTCTCGACACTACTTGTATAAAGTGTGTTGACACTAGTCCTAAGTGTCAACACAGTTGCTTCCTTGTATCAGAGTGTCGACCCAAGTCTTGGGTATCGACATAACTTTCTCTTTGGCTCAGCACATCTACTTTAAGTGTGTCGACACTAGTCTTGAGTGTCGACACAGCTTTCTCTTTGTCTCAGCGCATTTTTGACAAAAGTGTCGACACTGTTCTAGTGTCTCGACGCTTGTGTACTTAACTTTATTTTCCTGCACACAAGAAGTTAAAATACATCAAATACATCTATTTGTATATCATTGAGCTGAAAGGAATTCTTCAAATAAAGTACATTGTGAACAATGTACCCAACATCCAGGATTCTTACCTCGTGGTCGTCATCCTCATCCACAAACTTGCCCTCATCCTCGCTGAGCTGCCGGAAGAAAAATAGGGGGAACATTACCTCCTAACTGCGGGAAAAAATGCCAGATGTGGCCCGACTGATGACACTTGGAACATACTTGTTTGAATGGCCCTTCTAGTTATCGATAGGGTTGGAACTTGTGGGGTAGGGTTAATGTAAATTGCATAGTTGGGCGCTCAATCCTAAGATTCTGATGGAAACATATGCCACCTCTTTAGTTTCCTCTTCGACCCCTATTATTCTATCTCCTTTTGAAGCTAGGTCCTGCTTCCATCACGACCTTAGAGGGTCTCTTACCACTACTCTGGACCCCAAGATGGTCTGCCTCCAATATTTTGGTCTTATTAATTATCTGGGTGAGGCTCATGTCGGCTATAAACAAAAGTGCTTGCCTTAGGGAGTCTCGCAAACCTTTGTAGAACAGTTTCACATTTCTTGAACATCCAAATCGTAGGAGTTAACAAACCTAGAAAGGTGCTGAAACTCTCGTTGTTACTCCATGATTGATTTAGATCCCTGTTTCAACTGCAGGAATCTTTCTTCGAGCTCATGTCGAGCAGTAGAGGGAACAAAATGTTCTAAGAAGGCATCCAAAAATTCATTCTAGCAAATGTCGGTGTATACGCGTCCTTCAAAGTTCCACCACCTTTTTGCGTGTGATTCCAAGAAAGATACAACTAAAGTAACAACCATACCGGCTAGACATATGATTACGACCATCAATTCTTACACAACATCTAGACATTCCTCTATGTGAATGACAAATTCAGTCCTGTGGTAGATGGGTGGAGAAAGGGCTCGGAAGGTACTCAGCTAATTAGAGTCCAGGGCCTATTGCTACACCGGAGCCTGCTGAGACCCAAAGGCATCAAAGATTATAGTTAAGGTTTCCCCAACTTAGATTGTTGGAATGGAGTAGGGATCAGCGGAACAATAATTCCTGTCGTCAAATCTAAATGTACCGCAATCTACGTTCAAAACACGGATTTTGGGTCAGGTTGCCTATATGTAGAAAATAGGTGTACATACTTTGTGTGAATCACAAATGGGCATACCACTGCTTCTGCTAATCCAGTTTGTCTGCAAGCCGAATAATCGAGCGGGGGTAACACCACGTTCAATGACTTCTTTATCATAAGATCGATGGAAATAGATACAATTTATAAGACCCACCTCCCAGAACACACGACACGCCCGAGGTGAGTCTTATGCCCAGAACAACTGCCTTGCGGTAGCATCAGCACACGGCCTAATCTGTACCATAAGCCTCCTTTCCTATCAGCCAATCTGATATCATAATACGAACCCAATTAAAAAGAAGAACATAGAAGTCATAATATCACATAACTAAGTGTCCAAAAGAGTACATCAAAAAATAAGAATCTACTCAGCTACTTTAATATCAGAGTACACAAAACACTGTCTGAATGCTACATCATAATGCTCAACTCACATCGGTCATCGAAGGAAGTGAGGGTAACGTCGTATCAGACCCAATCTCCCTTGCCTGGATGTACTCCTACCCCTGGCGCTGCTGCTGCTCTATCGGCGGGGTATCATCCTAAAATGGTAGACGTAGAAACCATTAGTCAAAAAGACTAAGTGGCTATCATATCTGCTCACCCTTGCGACTCTTAGGAACCAGGCGGAGAAAGAGAAGGAGAAGTTCAATATAGCAGTATTATATGTCAACATTCAAGTGGCAAGAGTGTTATTGTATAGTAGTTCATATATGTATGTATTAGCAGATTTTAATTAAGCAAGTTTGAATAGTAATTAGCAATAAATAATTGACAGTTTATGCTAACAACATATTAATCATAAGGACATAAATTAACTTAACTTATAAAAATGCCCATACAAATTTATAAGTTAAGGGTTGCGTACATCAAAGTAACTCATCATATAAAAGTGCTCATACAAATTTATATGATGTGGATCTTATGCGGTGCAATGCAATATTATGACATAAATGCAATATGATTACTGACCCATGCTCACACACATGCACACTACTATGCCGACATAGACTTATAGTTCCCACTTTTCTAGCAGGTAGAAAACCTCTCAGGCATCATCCATCGTGGCAAAACAGTGACAATATAGCGAGCATCTCCACTACTAGGCGGGCATCCACACTATAAGCCTAAGCCTCTATACACCTCAACGCTAAGAACACAACAGTGGAGCCCCTCCGTACTACGACTCAAAAGGGGTTTCGTGTAGATGTGCACCAAGAACACAGCCCAATAGTCCTGTAACTGGCACGAAAAGGGTCTTCGAGAGCGTATCACTGAAGAACACATCCTAACTGTCCATTGGTCTAACTGTCAGCTCCCATCAATGTGATGACAGGCGAGCCCGCAGACCTGCCACCAAGTCCTCTTCATATGATCATATACCATATGTTAACACACACCCAACCAATGCAATTCACATTTACATGCCATCATATAACCAAGGGATCTAGCCAAGTCCCTTCATACCAAATCCAACACCATGCAGTCAACACACATGCACTTACAACCCTTTCACATTCTCGTGCTCCCAAGCACAAAATGGTTCACATTTTACATAGCTGGCGAACCACCTTTTATACGAAACTAATCCCACACTGCTACCCATAGGGAGACACAATTCTAAGCAGTGGACTACATCAATCATCCCTTCAATATTGATATCAAGGTTCACTCATCTCATTTCCATGGGGTATACCTCATCCAACTCTTTCTCCAAAATTAAACATGTTCACATTAATAATACCATTTATGTCGTCTCATACAGAGCTCATTTCATAAACTTGCAAATCATCAAGACATATACTACTCCAAAATTTATTAATCATGCAAAGATGTTATCACAATATCATTAGTTATTTTCCATCCAAATCCCGGTTAATCAACTCATAAAATAAGGTAATCATCAATTCATCACGACAACGCATCACAATTTGCTAAAACTAGATTCTCAAGAAGTTACAATCCACCAATAATTAAGAGCAACCCTAAATCTGAAAGGTATCTCCAAGGGATACAACATCCGCATTGAGCCTGGGGTCCAAATCCAACCCATCACTCCCGAAATTGGATATCAGTCTAGCCATGTACACTTACAAAAACACAGCCTGCACGCATGTTATTATAGTGCAGCAACTTTGACTGAACATTCCTGGAGCTATAGATCTATCTCTACAATGAGTAACCATCTGTTGGAAAGGTCTTTCCGAGGGATAATGTAACGGCCTACCCAGCCCACAGCTCAAAAAGACGACCGTCGACACCCCCAGCATCCAGCTCGAAAGCGTTCAGCCTAAACTGGTCTGCAGACCATTCACCCCAAAGCCTCTCCGCGCCTGTTTTTCGGCAGCGACGCATTGTTGAGGCCGGGTCTCAAACCTGTAACCTCCTTGATAAGGAGTCTTCAAACTACTCCTTATCACAAACTGAGCTACAGAAATCACTTGGTCGTAGACTTGATCTTTGTCCCATTGGAAATGCACACCCTCCTAATGACTCCCTTAAAGTTCTCGATCTGGTCTAGGTCTCTAACGAACTCCTACTAGACAAAATTGTGTAATGCTCAAGTATCAAAGAGGGTGTGGGCAAGCTTGCCACACACCATCACTATCCCTGAGTTAATTAAGTTTTTCCTCTTAGATATCTAGTTTCAAAGTATTTACCATATTCTACAGTTTTTATTCATGAAGTCTAGCTTCTAGGAGGAAAAGAAACTTAAAATTTACTGGCATACATGCTATCACTCTCTCTGGGTTCTGGGGCCGGGCCATGTCTAAGGCATCCACCTACTGTCTATCCTGTCAGCAGTCTCTGCCCTAAAATCCACGTCCTCGGTCGCTTCCTCGACCACCAAACTACCGTGCAGGTGGGGCATCCTGAAGTGCTGGCGGGGGTGCTTCCCTCATGGGGCATTTCCTCTTGAAGTGCCCCAGAAGCATGTCTATGCCTCCTTCACTACCCTCGTCATTTCCCGTATCTATAATGGATGAGAAGCCAACACCACCGGGTTCCTCAACTCCTGTTTGTCCTCCTAGTGGGGTTGATCCCCATTCCTCCGTTCCCCAATAAAATGACCTCTAGGCTGGTCTCTCCTCCCACCAATCACTGAGTCATTGGCCGGTCTCTGATACCAGTTTGTAAGACCTTTTTTTATTTTTAAACCACCGTGTCTTATGCCGAGAATTGTCGTTTTGCGGTCACACTGACACTCAGGAAGGTTGTTACTACAAAATGCCGATCCTGCCAGCCTTTACGATCACCAAAGAAAGAGAAGCATATATATAAACCAGATATATCAAAGTCCACACATCACATATAAGATATATATAAGGAAATCACAACAATTCCATATGATAAAAGAAGTACTAAAATAGAACAGTATGTAGTAATATAAACGAGATTAAGCCCGATACATAAAATCCTCACTACAAGACTCTCGCGGAAGCTAATAAAACTAATGCTCACGGGGCCAGAGGCCTGTGATCCTGTACTAGACTAGCCCACCTCCATGTGCACCGTACTCCACTGGTGCTGTATCTCCTATGGCTCCTCCTTATCCCCCATCCGAATCCTCTAAAATGTTTGGTCCACTGACCGTTATTCAAAAACACTAAGCCTGATTTCCCCCACCCCTCTGCAATGGCTCCTAGCATCGTGCGGGAGGAGTTATAGGAAAGCAATGAAGGTGGAGAGTAGACTAAGAAGATGACTATGGACCCATTCTAGCAGGCATATAGTAAATATACAGAGCTGTAAAAGTAAGGCAAGCTAACAGTTCTATAATAAGAAAACGGTAGAGTATACAAGTAAAACAAAGCAGTAGAATATGAAAAGTAAACTAAGAAATAAGTAACCTTAACTTATATGAATGCCAATACAAACATATACGTTAAGAGATCTTTTCCAAGGCTCCCATCATATAAAAAGTCCCATTCCAATTTATACGATGGGGTGTCAGGTTGTATGCAAGTATGAGTGAAGTGAAATGTTAAGCCATGATTCATACAAATACAACACACACTCTCAACTCTTTGGGCACTGACCTTTAGTTCCCCCTATTTGGAAGCTAGCATCACTCACAGGACACTCTGCCTTGGCAAACAGAGATAGTTGGTAGGGCCCTCCACTCCTAGGCGGGTATCCACACTACCAGGCCTAGCCCTATGTACTCCTTTGAAGGACACACCAGAGTCACCACGTACAATGCTGACCCACCGCTAGACTTTTCCTTAAATAAGTGTCCACCATACCCGCCGATTTAGTGTATTGACGTCGGTGTGAACGTCCGTAAAATACCAAAGACCCACCACTTTATGCACATGCAATCATGAATTTCCCGAGCCATCGGCTCCCCAGACTATCCTGTCCGTTACAATTACCTTCCGGGCTTTTGGCTCGCTGGGCTAACTCGCCCATTTCCCCAACCACCAAGCCTACCGCTCGGATAACCCAACCAAACTAACCTCCCAAGTTACCGGGGTGTGTGAAAGTGAATCCGTACTTATACTAGTTGCTCTTATTAATTATTCTTACGGTTTAGGTTAACCTTAGAATGCCCATGGTATACCCAGTGAAGGTCTCTCACGGGGCACTAGGAGCTAAAATGGTAGTTGAAGCCCATCGTTCACTTTCTCAATGCACTTATTGTAATTGGTATCTACCCAGGTCCCGATCCCACTAAATGTTATACTAAATTTTAACCCTAGTGTATTTTGACTCTTTTTCTCCACAGAAAAGACGATCCTTTGTCGATCCCGAGCACCTCTTATCACTAGGCAACCCAACATTCTCCTTATCATGACTCTTAATGAAGCTCACCTCTTCATCTTACACAATCAGTATACCGCTACTCCCAACTTCCATGACAATCCCACATGTTATCACAAATCTGCTGATTTACTATGTGTAGACCAACCTAAGCTACATTATGGATATGAAAGGTGACCCCTTCAAGTATTCTTCCAAATGTCCTAGAATTTTTATTGGGGGTCTATCATATGGTATTTATACTAAATAAAGAAATTTGTAATTTTCCTAATTAATTTAACATTTATTAAATTTTCCCCAAAATTAGACCATGTATGGTTTTGAATATGAAGTACTAGATTTCATTAGGTTATGACCTTCCAAATATTATGGTCACTATATGATTCCAAAATATCAGAGAGTAACAAGTTTCACAAACTTTCACAAATATTTTAGCCCCTAATTCATTAATTCAATATATTTGCAGTAATTAAAGGTAAAGAAAGAAGTACCACTAATCATAATCCAAAAATTACCAGAACTTAAACATATTCCTAAAACATTACCGACTGAATTACATATAATTCCAAGTTATTTTAACCATGAATTTTATTAAAATCATCAATAGGGGCAACAAAAAGGTTATAACTACAAGTATGAGCTACTATCTTCTAAACACCCTACAATAAATTTCAGAGATTCATAATGATATAAAAAAACTTCTACCAGTATTTCAAAAGATCCAAGGTCATATGACCCTTATATTTTTCCATAAAGGGTATAGGCCTAAACAATTCCTAATTGACTTAAGTTATGTGCCTAAGTCTATATGTCACCAAATTCCTTCCTAGGGCTATTCACCACCCTATGACCTCATGAACAAAACCCCAAGTCCATACAAGGATATATCACACCATGTCCTTCACAAACCCCAAAAGTTCAACCTTAGGGTTTGAACTAGGGTCCTAGGGAAAATCCACCCCTATCAATCTCAAACTCTATGAGGGGGTGTTTAAACTAACCTTGGGGCTCTGTCCATGGTGCCAACCCTTTTTGTTGAGTATTGGCCCCTCCATGCCCCAAACACACTTTTGTCATAATTTTCCCTTAAAGGGCCACACTTTGGTCTCACCAAAACCTATTCAAAACAAACCCAATTGGGCTGAGATTTTTATCAATGTCATTTCATGACCCTAAGAGACATCCACAAAAATTTTGCTGGGTTTAGAGGTCATTAGACCCTTTACGTAATTCATACATGGTTTATTAAATTTCTACAATACCTTTAGGAAACTATTTTCCAAAAATTCCCATTTTTGGATATGTTATAAGAATATATATGAGTGACCCTCATCCAAAATATCAGGTCATTTGGATGACTGGTTTGATAGGGGCGCTCAATTTAATTTCCGACTAACCCTATTAAAAGATGGGGGTTAGATCTGATTTAGTCTAGAGGGGGGGGGGGAAAGTATTTAAACTTTGGCTGTTTTTAAGTTTTATATCAGAGTTTAAAATAGGTGATACCAATAATAATATAGAAATAAATAAAATAAGGTTAAGCTAATCTATCTATTTATCATAGCACAGCAAGAACATAAAGAGAATGAACACAACCAGACAACACAAGAAATTTTATAGTGGTTCCCTAACCTTGGTACATCCACTCTTCTACCACCATGGTATGAATCCACTAATAGGTTTTTGATCAGGTGACTGCCACCATAATATCTATTTGCAGGGAGATATAACAACCCTTTAGGCTTTTGATCAGGTGCCCAAAAACCAACCCAAGTCTTTTTATCAGGATACTTGACAACCAAGTGGTTAATTTTTGAAGATAGTTAAAACCCTTTTATATGAGGTGAGAGGAGGTGATGGTGTCTTCTCTTTCTCTAATCAATAGAGAAGACTAGTGGATCTTGATGTTGTCAAAGCTCCCCCTGAGATGTTGAATGGTTCAGGAAGACTAGAAGCTTTTCTTTAGGGTGTAGGTCTTCAGCCTTATCTGAAAACAATCCTGGAACTTTCTAACTGAATCAAGATGAGTAGTCCTTGAATGTTCCTGGAGGAGAAGGTTGAAGAAGACTCTTGATAGTGATGAATGTTCTTCTTCAGTCTTCAAAAATGACAAGGTAGAAAATATATTTTTTTCTACACTGTGAGAGAGTTCTGAATGTTCAGTCCGTGTCTCTAAGTATTCTTGTGTGCTGTATATTTTCTGAGAATCTCTGGCTCAGTATATTTTGATTTCTGGCTAAGTGTGTGTCGACTAAAAAGAGAAAAACTCTTTTATATTATAAAGTTAATTTCTCCTTTGAAATTTGAATTGCTGGCATTAATTACTGAAAGATCTAGAGAAAACAAACGGATGGAATATGACTTAATTGAGTTTCCCCAACTATCCATAATAAAATAATCAAGTAATTATCCTGATGAAGACCATAATTAATGCTGCCAGTAACGGCTATATTTAGAGGAATATGAGCATTAATTACTCAGGAATATTACTGCTAAATAATATAGAAAGTAAGAGACAGAAGAAAGAAAACTTCTCATTCTGGAGCGAGACAGAAATCATCGACCTCTTAACGGAATTCATCGACCTGAGTTCCAAGTACATCGACTTGAGAATTCCTGATCGTCGACGTGAGCTCTGTGAACTGCATATTGAGAATCACTTGCCAATTCCGCACTCTGAGTTTGTCGAGATGAGAATCTGTCTGAAAGAATCGATCGTCGACCTGAGCTCGAATATCGTCGAGCTTAGCTCAGAGAAATAACTTTGCATTCGTCGATGTGAGATCGACGGTAGTTGATCTGAGTTCGAAGAACATTGAACTTATCATTCTGTTCTATGAATCTTCTAAGTCTGAGTCTTCTAAGATCCTTTACTAGCTGGTCCTTGAAGGTTGAATCTAATGACTAGCCAAAACTCTAGGACTCAAAGAATTGACCCTGGCTATACAATGCGGGTCAGACTTAACCTAATTTAGTGAACCTCGCCAAAATCCAACTAAGGATCCAATAATCTCCCGCTATTTGGGCGAGGTCACTAATACAAGATAAAAGAAATAATCATAAAGCATAAAAACATATATATGATAGAAATAAAGCATTCAACAGATATTTACAGAAGGTGCTTCATGATTAAATATACAAAGTTCAAAAACAAGAATGAAACATAAACTAAATCACTTGTTCTCCTTTTGATTTGCTTTCTCTAGCTTCTCAGAAGGCTGTTTGAAAATGATTTCTCAATTTTGATTGGCAGCTTCTCTCTTTGAAATTGTCATGTCTGATGCACCAATGATGTTGAGAGATGTTGCTCTGGGAACTACAGCTTCTGGATGCAATTTCATATAATCATCAACATTAAAGAAATTATTTGCCTTAGCATACCTTTTTAAGTTCTTTCTTTTCTGTATGAAGACATGGTTGAGAATTATGAAGGATCCTTTCCTTCAGCTTTGGCTTTGTTAATTTGTGAGAGTTTTATCAGCTCATGAAATCTTGCCATTCTAGCTGAGGTCTCCTGCTCTGGATCTATAAAGGGAATTAGTGGAGATTCTTGCCTTATTGGACTTGAGTCCTTCTGTGATTCATCAATAAGGTCTCTAGGATTTCTCTTGATTGAAGCTGGAGGAGGATGACTTTGGGAAAACTACTGCTGATTGCCTTGCCTGGATTATCTCTGATAGGTCTTGGTGACTGGAGCAGTTCTTTGAGAAACATTTCCAGAGGCTCCGGAAGATGGAGGAGGAGGAGGAGGGTCTTTCCTAAATTGCTTAGGAAGAGACCTGTACCTCCTTCTCTTCTTCCTATCTTTCTGCTCATTTTTGGACAGCCACGTCCACTAAGGCATCCCTGGGTATGAATTAATCTTGTTCTGGATGTAATAAGGTGTGTCATGAGTGGGGTTAGGCTTTGGAGCATCCTTTGGAACCACTTTTCTCTTCTTTGCAGCTTTCTTCTTAGACTTAATATCATCAGATTCATCAGAATCATCATCATATATGTCATCATCAGAAGAGTCTTGAGGATTATCATACAATGTATCTATCTCTTTTAATGTTTCCTTTGAAATTTGTCCTTTAGCCTGAGGAAGTGCTTGAGGTTCAACAACTTCAGGTAGAGCAATACTCTCAGTGATCATCTGACAATCTTCTATATCTTTGTCAGTCAATAGAAATTCATTCAGTTCAGGATCATTCTGAATATGTGCAAGTTCTTGGGCTACATCTTTAGCAATTAAATCATCTAAATTTGGGATTGGGCTTTCATCCATCATGTAAGTTGGGCCTGATGGTTCCTCAATTATTTTAATAGCAAAACTTGCCTTCAGTTATTTAACAACTTCAGGACTTATAGGAGGAGTGTAACACACTATAACTAAGGATGGCTCTAGGCAAACTGCTGGAAGATAATTTATATATCCATAAACAAAAGTTTTCAATAAATTAAACAAATCTACTGTGGGATTGATAAAATAATCACCAACAGTCACAAACTCTGAGTGAATAGCTTGCTCATCTGCACTTAACATATTAGAATCAATTATTTCAGCCCGTGTTACTATTTGTACATCTGTTGCTGTTAACTCAACAAACTGCAAAACTGGAGCTGCTTCTACTGCTTCTACTACTGCTGCTGGAGGAGGAGAAACTAAAGCTTCTTTACTAGATATCTCCCCCTACCTGGCTGCAGAGGGTCCTATAGCAAGACCCCCAAAAGAAGGGATAGAAAGGGCAATAGGCAGAAGAACAGAGAGGGAGGAAATGGAGCCAGCAAGAGGTTTAATTGCCTGGATTTGTTACAGAAGTGATGTTATGGTTTGTAGAAAAGAGGAAATGGAAGGGGGATCCATTTTCATGAACTCAGAGGGTGTCTGAGTTGATATAGAAGGATTGAGGGATGAGGTTGAAGGGAAGGGAGTTGAATCTGACATGTGCTCATCTTGAGGTGATGGAGTATGGATGGGGCATGACAACAGATTAAATGATGGTATAGATGATATGTTGTGTAGGGGGATATCAGCAATATGTGAACGAATAGGGGACTGAGGAGGAGTGACATGCTCTGGGGTGTGAGGTGGAGTAGCATGCACTAGAGATTGAGGTTGAGATGGTTGATGTTAAGGAGTATGAAGTGGTGAAGTATATTGGAGTGGGGAAGCTGGAGGTGTTGGTGTATGGGCTGGAGATGTGGATGTTTGTTGGAGGGTTAAGGGTGGTAGAACTTGAGGAGTTGTTAGTTGTTGAGATGAAGATGGAGGGGATGGAATCCTGATGGAAGGGGCATCTTCTGGGGGTCGAGGAGCAGCTATTACTACTCTGGTATACTCAGAAGTCCTAGAGGTGGAAGAAGAATTGGATGTCTTGGAGATATTCCTCTCCCACCTTACAAATAAGGCACAAGTAAGCCTTTTTAAGGCATTGATGAAAATGGTCGTGGAGACCAGGGATTCAACAACCTTGGCTTGAAGGAAGATTCCAATAATCCTTCCATCGCACACCTCTTTATTTGTATTCTTCTTCTTTATCATCTCAAACATTATTTTTGCCCAGTTTACTGGCTTTCTGTTGACCACTACACACATCACTAGGAACTACTGCCTAGTGATATAATCATGGGCAGTGAGCTTTACAAGCAACAACTTACCCACAATATCTGCCAGAAACTTATAATCAGCAGATAGGTGTTTCTTTAGAAGTTTATTGCGATTTTCTCCAAAATAACCCATCTTGATCAACGCCTCATCAAATTCAGAACTGTCTATTTCTAACTCTTCTTCTCCATTCATTAATCAAAAAATTCAGAAAGAACTGCGGGGGTAAGAGAAACTATATTACCCAATATTATTCCTGTCAAAGTAATAGCATTAGGAGAGGAGGAAGTGAAAACCCATTCTCGAACTTATACCACAGCAATCTTCATTCTTGTGGTCATAAGATTCTTCAACTGCAGATCTTCAAACAATTTCAGAATGTCAAGGAAAATCTGATCGGAGTGTTGGAATGACTCGAAATCTATATCAAAACCCATATCAAACTTCATTGCCGCAAGAGTGCTCGCTGGAATCGCCATTATCACCTGTAAAAGGAAAATAGAGACCAAGTGCAAGGGAAACAGAAAGCGCAGGATGGAGCTCAAAGAAAACATAGATTTAAGGTTTTTTCATAATATGAAACGACAAACTCCATCCTGCGAAATAAAGAGAAATTCTTTGATCTGAGGTCGACGAAATATTTTATTAACAAATGAGTTCATCGATCTCAGTCTGAAGAAGGCAAAACTTTTTGTCATTCTCAGGTCGATGAAAATTTTTTGAAGCCAGATCGTCGAGCTCAGGTCGACGAAAGTGACTTACAAAGAAAGTTCGTCGATCTATGGTCGATGAATTTTCTCAAGAACTTATCTCAATTTGTCGATCTCCGGTCGATGAATTGTGGTAAATTCTTCGACCACAGAAAGAAAGTTAAATTAAAGCTTCTCCAATGATCATACAAAGCTGATTTAAAAAGAATATATGATTCCTTTCATTCAAGAGTTTGGTGCAGATATCTGCTCTTTGAAATCAGTGTAGATGTAAACAAGATTAATTTTCTTTTTATCCACACACTCTCTAATGAAATGATGCCTTATCTCAATATACTTTGTTCTACTATGATGAACTTGATTCTGGGCAATATAAATTACACTAGTGTTGTCACAAAGTAGAGTTGAATTATTTTAGTAGTATCCATAATCCAGGAGTTGGTTTTAAATCCACAGCATCTGTGAACAACAACTGCCAGCTGCTATGTACTCAGCTTCTGCTATTTATGTAGACGCAGATATTTGCTTATTGCAAAACTAGGAGACAAGTCTACCACCAAGGAACTAGCATGTTCCTGATGTGCTTTTACTGTCCACTCTACATCCAGCAAAGTAAGCATCAGAGTATCCAGTTAACTCAAATTCCGAGTCTGTTTGATACCAGAGTCCTAAATAAGGGCAACTCTTTATATATCTTTAAATCCTTTTATGCAAAATAAGGTGAGATTCTTTAGGGTTCACCTTGAACCCAGCACAAAGACAGGTAGCAAAAATAATATCTGGCCTACTTACTGTAAGATATAACAGGGACCCAACAATGGCCCTATATAATTTCTAATTAATAAGTTTTCCATGTTCATCAGAATCAACCACAACATTTGTAGTGTAATGCCCCTAAACTTAAAATTGAAACGGGCAGTGTTCGAACCAAGTTTGGGTCTTAGCAGGGTGAACACTGCCTGTGAAACGGGCGTGTTACATGGTCGTATCGTGCTCGGGTTGTCAAGTCGAGGTCGATGAGCGTTGAGTGCTCGAACACAGCCTATGACACGGGCGTGTCATAGGGCTTGTCAGGCACACGACATGTGACACGGGTGTGTCACATGACTGTGCACTCTTATGAAAGTATGGTCCTATGTCGATTGAGGGACACAGCCCGGAACACGGGAGTGTACTTGTTGATACGGGCATGTCGGATTCGTCACGGGCGTGTGGCCACTTGTGTCCACTAAGAGTCTTGACGGTTGGCATGGCGGTTATTCGTGACATGCCACTAGTCACGGGCGTGTCGATGACCCGACATGGGCGCGTCAGGTTGGGGAACGGGAGTGATGTAGGCCCGCTCTTTCGAGCGTTTTGGTGACCGACAAATTAACGCGACGCTCTCGAATAATTCTCACATTACACTCTACCATTTAACGTCGCAGCGGTTTAATTAATATAATTACTAAACAACAATTACGGAGGGTTCGCAAAGCCCTTCAAGATAGTACCAAGGCGATAGGCCAAGGTCCTCTCAAGCGAAAAGAACCCATACGGTTCGATCGAGCGTGTTGTACCAAAAGAGAAACCACCGAAAACAAAAGATTCGGGCAAGGGTGGTTCTCTCCCAACAAAATACAAACAAGGGCCGCCACGCCTCACGAACTTAAACGAAAATACGATAAACAAGACAATAACTAAAATAAAATAAACCACGAAAAAATCAAGCGTTACACAAAATGCGCAATTTGCCAAAGCCACAAGATTTATCTAAGGAAGAGAAACACGTTAAGTAGAGATTTTCGTTACCCAACCGGATTGGATGAATCCGGATACGCTCAACTAGAATCGTTCCTCAACGGCACCACCAGAGATATGCTGGAGGGAGAGAAATTCGTCGCCTTCTTCGTATCACGCTGTATTTGGAAAAGTCCCGGTGGAATCTTTTAAATATGGAAACAAATATCTCCAAATAAGGCAGGAGAGAGAAAAGGTAGTGGATTGAGAAATATTTAAGGAATGAAATATTTCTAGTATGGTAGGCTAAGAGCTTAATTTGGAAAGTGATATTTGGATTTTGGACGGGGATGAGGAAGGGGTCGGGCTTGTTAGTGTTGGTGGTTGGCGGCTAATATTTTGTGGTGGAGGGAGGGGCTCGGGTTGTTGGAGTTTGGTGGTGGCCGATTTTGTGAAGGAGGAGGTGGCGGCTTGGAGGTTGGAGGAGGGGTCGGGTTTGCAAGGGAGTAGAGGAAAGGAAGAAGGAGGGAGGCTGAGATTGAGAGAGGAGGAGAGGTGGCTGACGACCAAAGAGGAAGAAGAAGGAGGAGGGCCGAAACTTGCCTTGGAGAGGAGGGGGATTTCAATTCTTGAAATTGGTTTTCTTTTCATTCATTCACTAATTAAAACATGAAGGATACATGCCTATATATAGGCTACACCACTCAATCTCCCTCCAAACAAACTTCAAAATTCAAAATTCAAATTGAACATATGATGGTTATATGCACCCATCATAGTTCATGAAATGAAATAATTAAAATACTACATGATGGTTATACGCACCCATCATTACACATGAAATGGAAATTAAAAACATGAAATTAAATAACATTACAAAAATAAAACAAAGCATAAAAATTAATTAATAATTAATAATTATTTATTAATAATAATTATTAATTATTATTAATATGTTGGCTTGCGTTCAGGACGGGTATTATGACGATGCTCCACATGAACATCCGTAAGCACGTCATTGCCGTCTTTAAAATGTTACGGGCTGTCGTCTCCATCAATCGGGTCACCATCATCATCGGAGGGAGGACGCTCCTTGGCGACATATCGTGGGGAGTCAGCTCCATCAATCCTCCCCCTCTTAAAACGACTCATCACTGATGAGTATGCCTGCGAGTACTCGTCTGGGAGGTCATCGGCGGGGAAGAAGAACCTGTATGACACAAGGTGGTCTTGGAAGGACCTTAAATATGCATTAGCCAAAAAAGGAAAACGAATTTCAACAACATCCACCAACATACCTCCGATGGAGACCGAGAAGGAGAACGATCCTAGAAAACTATCACCACCCAACCCAATAGAAAACATAGTGGAAAATATATACGGAGAGGTAGACATTTCAAGTGGCATTAAAGCATAAAGCGTAAAATATGTAACGATGAAAATAGGAGTTATGCCCCAATTAGTGGAAAATTTTAATAGAAACGTCATGTCACCATATTTCCGTAAAATCCGTAAAAAGTACACTAGCCGATTCGTTAATATTTCTAAGGTGCCCGGGGGCATCCGTTTGGGGGTGAGACAAACCAAAACCAAATCTTTCATATAGCAGTGGAAGATTATTTGATACAACATAGCAAGTAATTTAATGGACACATTTAGAAGGATCAAGAAATGAAAAATGCGCCTAATTAAATTAAAACCATGAGGGGAGAACCCATATGCAACATGAATGGAATTAATAGTAGAAAATAACGGAATTAAGTCAGGTGGCACGGGCTCTTTCAGTTCAAAAATCAAATCAGTGGAGCCTAACGTTATCATTTTAAATTTGGTATTAAAATTAGATTTAAAAATATCATAATAATAGGCTTTCAGAAAACGCTCGTCACCAACTACGTTCACCCACATCTTTATAAGTAAGTCTAATGGGAAGGCGGGAATAATAAACTTCTCTAAATATAGAGGGCTAAAAATGACAAACTCATCTACTCGAGCTAAGGGTACCAGAGGGAGAGTCGACAAGGTTGACTCCGTAGGGGGAACCAAGTCATACTCAACGTCAAAACATGGATTAAGCGTCCAGGAGAACGCCTCCGGTTGAAAGCCATTAAAATCAAAAGTAAACTCGAATAGTGGATTCGTCCTCACTAAAAACTCATCCTCAGTTAACTTTTCACCACAGAATGAATCCACCAAATCAGCCGACATGTCTTCTAACGCATTAGATATTTTATTCAATTTAGCTTCAGTGGTCGTCCCTAAGGTAGGCAAATTTATATCCGATAAAACTTCTAAACTACCTTGGGCCTCAGGCAAAGGAGCTGTCATCAAAGAAAAATCTATCGGGCCCTCAGTGCTACCGTCATCCAAAGATAATATTTCCTCGCGGGGTAAATCTACTACAGCTTCACATTCTATGTCGACCAATTCTTCCCATAAGGTGGGGACATCGTCTAAGTCAGCAATAGGGGATGGGCATATCGAATCCAGGGGAGTATAAAAATTAGCTCGAATTCCAAGCAGCGATGATAACGTCAAAGGACTAACTCCCGGATGTATAACACTAAGCTTATCCCAAACTAAACATCCATCCCAAGGTGACTTTTCCAATACCATAGAAATATCTAATAAGCCTGGGTCAACCTTAATAATATTGGGTCCTAGCAAGTCATCACTTAATTTAGTAACAGGTACGCTCTCAGCTTCGGATGACTCTATCGACTCTGCTGGAACGTCTTCTGAATCAGGGTCATCAGAAGACTCCATAACTAAAATATCATCGAAGGGGATTGGAGATGATTCCTCAGGGGAGAAATCCTCATCCAAATCACTGGGATATCCAGTATCCTCCTCGTCACTAAAAGCGTCAGTGAAACTTGCCTCGTCCTCAGTGACAGGCTCAGTCCTAATCACATCCTCAGGTTCAATAGGAGAGTCAGACACTATCGTAAGTGAAGGAAGACTCTCACCTAGCTGATTAACTTTATTATCCAGAGATTCTATATCCACATGGGAATCCTCAGAGGTATCAGTCACTATATCAGAGGGCTTAGATGTCGAGGCTAACAAAGCAAACACCCTAATACCTCTTTCGAGTTCAAATTTTGGGGTCCAAATGGCTTATGTTCCCTATAGGTGGGACAAGACACACTTTGGGTATTACTAACACTCTGGGGATATAATCTATCCTGAGGCGTAGGGTCACTCCTATAAGCAGATACGGGTCTAGTGACGAAACTATTCGTACTAACGGGTGTGGTGCTAATTGTGCGCAGGTAGGCGGGATCAAATTGATCCGAGAGGAGGCTACGCATGTGTGGCCAAGCATAACGATAGCTACCAACACGACGCTCTTCGTTTAACCAAAATAATCGGGCTCGACCAACTAATCGCTCTCGGGCAAAGTTAATCTTCTCGTAGTCATCCCAAAAGTGACAATTAAAATAAAATTCTATACCCTTAAGCCAATCCCTAAAAATTTTAGGACACCCTAAATCGTCATACATGGGGGTCCTACTAAACGTGGGAGGATAAGTGTGGGAATGAGTAGCATGTACGTCATAAGCCATCTTAGCGCGAACCGGGGAGAAAATTCACCCGGACTTAGTGCATGTGCAAGGAAAACGGTACCCGAACAACTTAACTCTAACGAAGATGGAATTGTTCCCGCTTAACCACTAGGGTCTTAAATATGATAAAATAGGGTTTTTGCTGGAAATATATGAGGATCATTAAAAAATTTTGCTGGATTTTTTTTACTGAGAAAATAAAAATCTAGGCTGCTATTCGCACACCAAATACTAATTTTCAAATTTATTAATAAAAATAAATACTTAATGAAAAATAAATTTTTTTTTTGATTTCTTATTAAAAATAAGATAGAGAATTTCCAGAATTTTATTTTTTTTAGATTTTGAGAAAAATTTTAAATTTTGAATTTGGAATTGGAAATTGGAAATTTGAAATTTGAAATTTTGAATTTTTAAATTTGAAATTTGAAATTTTAAATTGGAAATTTTGAATTTGAATTTTAAATTTTGAATTTTGAAATTTTGAAATTTGAAATTTGAAATTTGAAATTTGGAATTTGAAATTTGAAATTTTGAAATTTGAAATTTGAAATTTGAAATTTGAAATTTGAAATTTGAAATTTGAATTTTGAGAAGGGTGGATTGCCAATTAGGAAATTGACGAGAACCTCCCTCTGATACCAAATTGATGTAGGCCCACTCTTTCGAGTGTTTTGGTGACCGACAAATTAACGCGATGCTCTCGAATAATTCTCACGTTACACTCTAGCATTTAATGTCGCAGCGGTTTAATTAATATAATTACTAAACAACAATTACGGAGGGTTCGCAAAGCCCTTCAAGATAGTACCAAGGCGATAGGCCAAGGTCCTCTCAAGCGAAAAGAACCCACACGGTTCGATCGAGCGTGTTGTACCAAAAGAGAAACCACCGAAAACAAAAGATTCGGGCAAGGGTGGTTCTCTCCCAACAAAATACAAAAGAGGGCCGCCATGCCTCACGAAATTAAACGAAAATACGATAAACAAGACAATAACTAAAATAAAATAAACCACGAAAAAATCAAGCGTTACACAAAATGCGCAATTTGCCAAAGCCACAAGATTTATCTAAGGAAGAGAAACACGTTAAGTAGAGATTTTCGTTACCCAACCGGATTGGATGAATCCGGTTACGCTCAACTAGAATCGTTCCTCAACGGCACCACCAAAGATACGCTGGAGGGAGAGAAATTCGTCGCCTTCTTCGTGTCACGCTGTATTTGGAAAAGTCCCGGCAAAATCTTCTAAACATGGAAACAAATATCTCCAAATAAGGCAGGAGAGAGAAAAGGTGGTGGATTGAGAAATATTTAAGGAATGAAATATTTCTAGTATTGTAGGCTAAGAGCTTAATTTGGAAAGTGATATTTGGATTTAGGAAGGGGATGAGGAAGGGGTCGGGCTTGTTGGTGTTGGTGGTTGGCGGCTAATATTTTGTGGTGGAGGGAGGGGCTCGGGTTATTGGAGTTTGGTGGTGGCCGATTTTGTGAGAGAGGAGGTGGAGGCTTGGAGGTTGGAGGAGGGGTCGGGTTTACAAGGGAGTAGAAGAAATGAAGAAGGAGGGAGGCCGAGATTGAGAGAGGAGGAGAGGTGGCCGGCGGCCAAAGAGGAAGAAGAAGGAGGAGGGCCGAAACTTGCCTTGGAGAGGAGGGGGATTTCAATTCTTGAAATTGGTTTTCTTTTCATTCATTCACTAATTAAAACATGAAGGATACATGCCTATATATAGGCTACACCACTCAATCTCCCTCCAAACAAACTTCAAAATTCAAAATTCAAATTGAACATATGATGGTTATATGCATCCATCATAGTTCATGAAATGAAAGAATTAAAATACTACATGATGGTTATACGCACCCATCATTGCACATGAAATGGAAATTAAAAACATGAAATTAAATAACATTGCAAAAATAAAAGAAAGCATAAAAATTAATTAATAATTAATAATTATTTATTAATAATAATAATTAATTATTATTAATATGTTGGCTTGCATTCAGGACGGGTATTATGACAATGCTCCACATGAACATCCGTAAGCACGCCATCGCCGTCTTTAAAATGTTGCGGGCCGTCGTCTCTATCAATCAGGTCACCATCATCATCAGAGGGAGGACGCTCCTTGGCGACATATCGTGGAGAGTCTGCTCCATCAGGGAGTGTCCTAACTCATGTGCTTTTCTGTACCCGACAATCGTACCTAGATTGAGGCACACGGCCTTGGACACGGCCGTGTGCAAAGCTGTGTTCGTCCCAAGATTAAGATATTTTAGTCAAATCTGAGCCGTTAATTTTCTTTAAGCAAGATCTGACGGCCCAGATTAGTTCCCGCTTTCTTAAGTCCGGTAATAGAAGATTAATTCCTCATTACCTATTTAGTTTTCTCTTTTTAAGGAGTTACAGAGAGGAGAGAGCAAAGAAGAAGGAAGGGGTGGAATCCGACCGCCGGCGGAGCGTCGGAGCACCAAATTAAGAACCAAGACCAGATCCGTAGAGAGAATTCCCTTACGAAGCCTTTCATCCGGCGAGTTTTTCGTGGCACCAAAGCAGAATTCAAGGGTAACGATTCTTAACTTGAGCATGTGAAGCTCTTCTTCCTTTGCATAGGAAAACCCTCTCCCGTGAGTGTGCGGTGAGTTTGCGGTGTTCCTCTGGGTAGATATGTGAAGTACCCCTTGTTTAGAGTCTGAAATCTAAGTACGGGTATATGCATTATGTGTGAAGCCTACCCGGACGTGTTTGTCTGGATCAGTGATGTTGCATTGCATGAATAGCCGGAGAAGACTCCGTGCATTGTGTTCGGGTTTCTACATGGTAGATTGCAGCAGGGATCCTTGGAGAATAACTCCAAGGCACAACTAGAAAACTAGGCGGAATTGTAGTTCTGCAAACTTGGCGACAGGGGAGCCAACCTTGAACATAACTGGGTTATGTGATGTTTTGAAATGAATTAGGATCCGGGTAATGCTTGGCCCGCGCGTACATGTTAAAGTGACTAGGCGGCGTGAGCAATGGGCGGGTGGAAACGGACTTGGGCTTTGCGGTTCGGTGCTAGAGGCCCTAAAGAGGAACTGGTCGTTGGCATAGTCAGGAGTCTTGGACTGCGGTAGGAAAGACTCAAAAATTCTCATAATGTTTGTCATCCCGAGGATGGTAGTGAAGCCACGGAATTGACCGGATTCACTGAGAATGTGCCCTGAGTGCACGGGGTGTTTAGCCGAGCGAGCCTACACCTGTGGCGAAATATACTTATGCACTTAAATGTTTAGCTGGGCTAATTAAATGCAGGGAAGGAGCACCGCCGTCCCGAGTAAGGGGAGGGGTCATTATAATTTGGTCATATTTAGCTGACCGTTACTTTGTTTGCCACCGTGCGATGGAATGTTGCTTGAAGGTGCTGCGAAACCAAGAGCCAAGTATCAAGTTGAAGCCAAAGTTGCTGAGCTGGCCCTCGATGGCCAAAGCAAACAATTGTCTTACTTTTGTCATGTGTGGCTAGCCTGTGAGCCGATGTATGTAAAACAGTATATTGTCAAGTGAACATTTGTAAGGCCTTAAGGCTAAGTACTCTTTTGTGTATTCGTTGTATTTCATTCCTTTGTTGTATAGTGGACATTCATGCCGTTGTTGTGCAAATTCTGGGTTCTCTTAAACTGTTTAAAAGCTTCCGCTATAATGCTCTGTGTTAGGATGAGTAGTTGAGTATTTTTGATATTCTTATGTAACCCATCCGACTATCCATAGTATATGGCATCGGGTTCCAGCTGGACCTTGTGTTATATGTCATACGACGGATGGGGGTGTTATAATTTAGTATCTAACTAGGGTGTCGGTCGTCTGTATTTGAATTCGTGGGCGAATTCTTTAAGGGGTGGTGAGCACATGTATGTGCGTCATCGTTATAACATAAAAGAACCCATGAATGTCCACTTAGGGATGAAAAAATACACTTGTTTGAGGAACCTGAGTGTTCCAGTGATTGCTTTTAGTAATTTGTTTGTCGCCTAATCAATGGTGTATGCTATTATAGGTTCCTAGGAGAGGTGCTGGGCAATCAGAACGTCTGAAATCAGTGGAATGTAATGCACCGAGTAACGTGCCTACAACACCTGCTTCAGCAGAAATAATCAGATTGGTGGCTGAAGTAGTCTTTGCTATGATCAATGCCCAATAAGTGCAGCCCACACCACTTGCTAATGAGCAAGAATCGATTAGAGTGGCAAAGTCGGGAGTGGTAGTGTGTGGGGCAGTTGATCCGATAATTCCAAGGAGAGCCATGGAGAAAAAGCTCAAGCATGTGATGAGCTTTAATCCTCCGGTATTCGATGGGATGGGAATGCCAACTCAAGCTGAGGATTGGCTCTCTACGATGAAGAGGGTCATGACCTCCACAGAAACTTTAGAGTGACAGAAGACCACAATAGCGACCTTCCTATTGGCTGGTGAGGCAAGGATGTTGTGCGACTAATTGGAGGTTCATCTCTTAGTGGGAAGGCAACTTGCTGATGTACCGATGGAGGAATTCTCAAGGTTGTTCTTGGCCAGATACCTACCTTCTGCCTAGAAGCTTGAGATGGAGAATAAGTACCTTGGTTTGACTCAGGGAGAGAGTAGCGTGGATGATTATCTCCATAATTTTACTCTGTTAGATTGTTATGTTGGTGCTATGTTTATTGAAGAGGAGCGGAAGACCAACCGATTTTATGAGGGCCTACGGGGCGACATACAGCTACTCCTCGCTGGGCCTAGGGCGCAGGGCTTCCTAGCCTTGGTAAATGCGTCTCAGTCACTGGAAAGGGTTGCGAAGAAAGTTGAAGGGAAGAAGGACCCAGGGGAAAATAGGTCAGAGTTCAAAGAGCCAGATTCAAATTCTTGTTTCCGCAGATAGAATAAGAAGAAGAAGACTTCGAGTTCAGGCCCTTCGTCTGGTACAACGGGGGAAAACACAAGTTGAGTCCTAGGAGCGTTCTACAATTGTGGAAAGGTGGGGTATTTTGCACGTGAGTGTTGGAGCGGACATCCAAAGTCTCAGAAGAGGATTGGAGCAACTTATGAGGAAAAGGGGAAGGCGGCGGAGTCGATCGCATCCCACCATGATCCATCCCAGCCTAGTGTATACAACTTTGGTCTTCAAGAGGCCATTAAGCAAGCTGACGTGGTGACAGGTATGAGTTAAATTATTACTATTTAGCTTTGTAGCCATTACCTTTTTACATGTTAGCTTATAAATCTTGGTGCTAGGCTTTGTGTTAGTTTTTGATAGTCCGGGGAGAGCCCTGTTTTATACGGGAGCTTCATATTCCTTCTTATCTGAAAGATTCGAATAGAGCATCAGAGTTCCTTCCTCGATGGCAAATGACAAGTATGATGTGTTGTTGCCCAATGAGTGCTCAATGCGCGCGGATAGTCTGTGTGGTAAAGATTCGGATCGGGTATCAGGAGTTCATTTCTTAAGTGTCGGTGCTGCCGTTAGTGGAGTTTAATGTAATCTCTGGAATATATTGGCTCTCAGAGCAGCAAGCATGCATTGATTGCAACCGAAAGGAGGTGAAGTTTGGACTGAATACTTATCAGGAGACTACGTTTGCGGGCATAAAAGGGTCGAGCAAGATTATGATGTCGGATTTTCAGGTGATTAAGGCAGTTCGGTCTGGGTCTGAGCTGTTTGTCATTTCAGTGCAGGCTTCAATGCCTAATCCTGGTCTGGATAGTATTTTAGTGGTGTCCGAGTATCCTAATGTATTCCCAGACAATCTCCCGGGAGCCCCTCCTCAACGGGAGATTGATTTTACAATTGAGCTAGTACTGGGTGCCAAACCGGTGTCACGCTCTCCGTATCGGATATTGCCTAAGGAGATGGCAGAGTTGAAAGTACAACTATAAGAATTTTTAGAGAAAGGGTATGTGCATCCATGATCGTTGCCTTCAAGCGCACCGGTCCTCTTCGTTAAGAAGAAAGATGGGAGCTTGCGACTCTGTATTTACTATCGGGAGTTCAACAAGCTTACGGAAAAGAAAAAGTATCCAATCCCAAGGATTGACGATCTATTTGATCAATTGGTTGGGTCAACGGTAGATTCGAAGCTAGATCTGAAATCCGGATACTACCAACTAAGGATAAGGGAAAGTGACATCCCAAAGACAGCGTTCAACACGCGGTTTGGGCATTATGAGTTTACGATCATGCCGTTTGGGCTGACCAATGCGCCATCCGTGTTTATGGATCTAATGAACAGGACGTTAAGAGAGTACCTGGACCATTTCGTGATAGTATTTATCGACGACATCTTGGTGAACTTGCGGTGTGAGGATGATCACTATAAGCATTTGCATATGGTATTGGAGATGTTGAGGAAGAATCAACTGTATGCTAAGTTCTCTAAGTGTGAGTTCTGGTTATCCTCAATCCCATTCCTTGGTCATATTATTAATGGTGAAGGCATAACGGTAGATCCGGCGAATATAGTGGTGATTCAGGAGTGTCCCGTGTTGACTATGGTGGCGGAAGTCCGGAGCTTTCTTGGGCTTGCTACCTACTATATGCGCTTTATAGATAAATTCTCGTGGATGGCGCTAACACTCACGACGCTGACAAGGAAGGATCAAAAGTTTGTGTGGACGCTGGAGTGCGTGCAGGCTTTTAAAGAATTGAAGAGGGGGTGGTCACGACGCCTATTTTGCGTTTGTCGAGTGGGTCCGAAGGGTTTGAAATTTATAGTGAAGCTTCAGGAAGTGGTTTGGGCTGTTTTCTGCTACAACATGGGACCGTGATAGCCTATGGATCACGACAGTTGAAGGTTTATTATAGAAATTATCCGATCCATTACTTGGAGTTAGCGGCCGTGATATTTGCCCTAAAACTGTGGAGGCACTATCTGTACGGTGTGAGGTCAATATCTACACCGATCATATGAGCCTGAAGTATTTGCTTGATAAGAAGGACCTGAACATGAGGAAGCGGAGTTCGATGGAGTTCCTGGGGGACTACACGTTTGAAATTCATTATGTGTCCGGGAATGGAAATGCAGTGGCGGATGCGTTGAGTCCGTGATTTGGAGGAATTAGGGATCTCCTACGTTGACAAGTAGTCTAGTGCTAAGGAAATATTATGTTGGACGGAGGTGCAGTATCACCTAGCTGATAGGATTCAGCGGGCTTTGGTTCAGGATAGCAGTATGAAGCAGATCTTGGATGAATCGTTAGATGGGTCAAATTCCCAATTTACAGTTGAGGATGGAAATGCTAAGGAAGGATGGTCGCCTATGCATCCCTAGTGCGGATAATCTTCGGGAGGAGTTGATGTAAGAGGCTCATCATTCCAAGTACTCAATCCACCCGGGGAGCACAAAGATGTATAGGGACATGAAGAAGTTTTTTTGGTTGTCAGGGCTGAAGATGGATGTTGCACTTTATGTGGAGAAGTGCCAAACTTGTGCCTTGGTGAAGGTAGAATGCTAGAAGCCCATAGGTTTCTTGAAGTCCTTGTCTATGCCAGAATGGATGTTCGACGACATTTCCATGGATTTTGTGCATGGTTTGCCAAGGTCGCAAAGAGGAAACGACACCATCTTGTTGGTCGTAGATAGATTGACCAAGGTTTCGCACTTCATCCCGAATAGAAAGGAAGAACCGGTGGAAAAGTTTGCAAAGCTGTATGTGGATAATATTGTATGGTTGCATGGTCTGCCACGCAGTACTGTTAGTGACCGAGAGGGATGCTCCACATAAAATGACTAGAGGCTGGTACATAAGTTATTGGGAACTAAGCTGAGTATCAGCACAGCCTTTCATCCGCAGACGAATGGTCAGACTGAAAGGGTCAACAGGATGATAGAGGACATGCTTCGCATGTGCGTCTTGGATTTCGCAAAATAGTGGGAAGATCACATGTACATGGTAGAGTTTGCATACAATAACAGTTCTCAAGTGAGTATTGGAATGACGCCTTTCGAGTCCCTGTATTGGAGAAGGTGTCTCACGCCGTTGTATTGGTTGGAGATAGGCGAGTCGAAGCTATACAAACGTCAGGCAGTGGAATACGTCACTTCAATGGTACGTACGATTCAGGAATGATTAAAGACCGCTCAGGACAGGCAGACAAAATACTATAATGCCAAGCATAGGAATGTGGAGTTCAGTGCTGGCGATTGGGTGTACTTGAAAATCAAACCATTTAAGGGTGTCTCGCGGATTTGACGCTTTAATAAGCTGAGTCCAAGATACCTTGGATCGTTTGAGATCCTTGAGCGGATTGGCGAAGCAACGTATTGATTGAAATTGTGAGTAGAGTTGGGTGGGCTACACGATGTATTCCACGTTTCGGTATTACTGAAGGTTGTACAAGAGCCTTCTCAGGTTGTTGCGGTCGATCAAGTACCGATTGATAATGCGTTGACGACAAAGGTCAAGCCAGTTCGCATTGAAGACTTTGAAGTCAAACAGCTCCGCAACAAGGAAATCCGAATGGTTAAAGTCCGTTAGGATAATTGCGGACGAGAGGAGCTTTCTTTGGAGCAAGAGCAGACTATGTTGGAAGCAAACCCCGAATTATTCCACGCAAGTAATCTTTAAGTTATTTTTTGTACCTTTACATAATTTCGTGGACGAAATTCTTTAAGGGGGGAGATTTGTAACGCCCCGAAACTTAAAAGTGAAACGGGCGGTGTTCGAACCAAGTTCGGGTCTTGGTAGGGTGAACACGGCCTGTGACATGGGCGTGTCACATGGCCGTGTCGTTCTCGGGTAGTCGAGTCGAGGTCGACAAGCATTGAGTGCTCGAACACGACCTGTAACACGATCGTGTCACAGGGCATGTCAGGCACATGGCATGTGACACGGGCGTGTCACATGGTCGTGTACTCCTATGGAAGTTTAGTCCTGTGTCAACTGAGGGACACGGCCTGGAACACAAGCGTGTACTTATTAATACAGGCATGTCAAATTCAGCACGGGCGTGTGGCCACTCGTGTCCACCAAGAGTCGTGACGGTTATTCATGACACGCCACTAGTCACGGGCGTGTCGATGACCCGACACGGGCGTGTCAGGTTGCTACACGGGCGTGTCCTAACATGTGTGCTTTTCTATACCCGACAATCGTATCTTGATCGAGGCATACGGCCATGGACACAGCCGTGTGCAGAGCCGTGTTCGGCCCAGGATTAAAAGATTTTAGTCTAATCCGAGCCATTCGTTTTCTTTAAGCAAGATCCGATGGCCCAGATGAGTTCCTGAATTCTTAAGTACGGGAATAGAGGATTAATTCCTCATTTACTCTTAAGTTTTCTCTTTCTAAGGAGTTACAGAGAGGAGAGAGCAAGGAAGAAGGAAGGGGAGGAATCAGGCAACCGGCGGAGCGTTGGAGAACCAAATTGAGAACCGAGACCAGATCCGCGGAGAAAATTCCCTTGCGAAGCCTTTCATCCGGCTAGTTTTTCATGGCGCCAAAGAAGACTTTAAGGGTAACAATTCTTAACTTTAACATGTTAAGCTCTTCTTCCTTTGCATAGGAAAACCCTCTCCCGTGAGTGTGCGGTGAGTTTTCGGTGTTCCTTGGGGTAGATATGTTAAGCCCCCCTTGTTTAGAGTACGGAATCGAAGTACAGGCATATACATTGTGTGTGAAGCCTACCCAGATGTGTTTGTCTGGATCAGTGATGTTATATTGCATGAATAGCCGGAGAAGACTCCGTGCGTTGTTTTCGGGTTTCTACACGGTAGATTGCAGCAGGGATCCTTTGGGATTAACTCGAAGCCTCACCCGAAAAACTAGGCGGAAACATAGTTCTGCTAACTTGGCGACCGGGGAGCCAGCTTTGAACATAACTTGGTTATGTGATGTTTTGAAATGAATTTGGATCCGGGTGAAGCTTGGCCCGCGCGTATGTCTTAAAGTGACTAGGCGGCATAAGCAACGGGCGGGTGGAAATAGACCTGGGCTTTGCGGTTCGGTACTAGAGGCCCTAAAGTGGAATTGGCCGTTGGCATAGTCGAGAGTCTTGGACTGCGATCAGAGAGACTCAAAAATGCTCACAATGTTTTCCATCCCGAGGATGGTAATGAAGCCATGGAATTGACCGGATTCACTGAGAATGTGCCCTGAGTGCACGGGGTGTTTTGTCGAGCGAGCCTACACTTATGGCGAAATATACTTATGCACTTAAATGTTTAGCTGGGCTAATGAAATACAGAGAAGGAGCACTGCCATCCCGAGTAAGGGGCGGGGTCGTTATAATTTGGTAAGCTTTTGCTGACCGTTTCTTTGTTTGGCACCGTGCGGTGGAATGTTGCTTGCAGGTGCTGCGGAACTAAGCGCCAAGTAGCAGGCTGAAGCCCAAGTTGCTTTTCTGGCCCTCGAAGGCCAAAGCGAACTATTGTTTTACTTTTGTCATGTGTGGCCGGCCTATGAGCCGATGTATGTAAAACATTATATTGTCAAGTGGATATTTATAAGGCCTTAAGGCCAAGTACTCTTTTGTGTATTTGTTGTATTTTATTCCTATGGTGTATAGTGGACATTCATGCCGTTGTTGTGCAAATTCTGGGTTCTCTTAAACTGTTTAAAAGCTTCCGCTAGAATGCACTATGTTAGGTCGAGTAGTTGAGTATTTTTGATATTCTTATGTAACCCTTCTGACTATCCATGGTATATGGCGTCGGGTTCAAGCTGGACCTTCTGCTATATGCCATACGACGGATGGGGGTGTTACATGTAGACATGGATGTTTTCTTAGCTACGGCATCAGCCATCCCAAACCTGTTTATCAGCACTTTTGCATACTTGGATTGAGATATGAAGATGCCATCAGGGTTCTGCTTCACTTGGAGACCAAGGAAGTAGGAGAGCTCACCCATGCTACTCATCTCAAACATTGAATGCATAAGGTCAGAAAACCTTTTGAATAGTTTGGGATCTATAGAGCCAAATATAATGTCATCTACATATATTTATACTAACAAGATTTTATCTTTATGATGTCTAATGAAAAGAGTCATATCTACAATGCCTCTAGAAAATTTATGCTCTAACAGGAAGCTAGCTAAGGTCTCATACCAAGCTCTTGGAGCTTGCTTTAAACCATTGAGAGCTTTATACAATCTAAAGACATAAGAGGGATAAGTTTGTTAGATAAAACATGTTGGTTGCTCCACATATACTTCCTTTTTGAGTTCACCATTGAGGAAAACACTCTTTACATCCATCTGGTAGACTTTGAACCTTATGTAGGCAGCATAAGCTAAGAAAATTCTTATGGTATCAAGACTTTCCACTAGAGCAAAGGTCTGGTCATAATAAATTCCTTCCTCCTGTCAGTAGCCTTAAGCCACTAGCCTTGCATTGTTCCTTATAATTTTACCATCAGAAACCAATTTATTTCTGAATACCCATTTGGTTCTAATGACATGGTAGTCTTTGGGTCTAGGAACCAGATCCCAAACTCTATATCTCTCAAATTAATTAAGCTCCTCTTGCATTACAATGATCCAGTGGGGATCTTGTTCTGCATCTTTGATGAAATGGGGATCAAGTTGAGAGAGGAAACAAGCAAAAATCAAGTCAGGGTTGAGTTGATGCTTTGTTTGCACACCAGTTGATATGTCTCCAAGCACTTGAGATATGGGATGATCTCTAAGTGTTACAAGATCAGTGGGAGGAGTTAGAGTAATAGCTTGAGGGATTAATTGCTCTTGTGGAATTGGGTTAGCTTTTGGGAGAGTGTTAGAAGCATCCAAGGTATCTTGTTTACTATCATCTTCAACAACTTATGGAGAGGGATTAGATAGAGCCTCTTGGGTGACGTTTATATCATCCAATCTCTCACACAAGTAAGGTACTTGCAATGAGCTTGATGAGTCCATATTTTATACCAGATTCCGGACTCATCTTGGCTCATTTCATGCCATTGCACTTCCTTTTAGCACCAATTCCACTCCTTTTGGATCACTACACTATTCCACGCCCAGTGCACTTTTACGCCCATGGTTGTGCAGCTTTATTTTTTTTTAGTAATTGTAACTATGATCGTCGAATGCCACCCTCGACAGCCCGTTATGTTTTCCTGTAGGTACGGAGATCGCGTGGGCGTCCGGGACCGAACTTGGCAATTTTCAGCCAAAGAGTCAATGGTCGTGCGTTTTAACCCATGAACGACAAGAGACCCCTTTGGCGCACGATCATTGATCGTGTGCATTCATGCCAGGTTTGCATTAGTACTGTCCCAGGATATCGTTTGAGTACCGACTATACCTTGCACGATCACTGATCGTGCACTGCCGATCGTGCGCGTTCACGACCCATTTTCTTTCATCCCTGTCTCCTCTATCGCACGAGTGCCAACCATACCTCGCACGATAACCGATCTTTCGCCCTTGCTCGTGCGCATAATTCTCTGATTTCTTTGGCAGGCTGCAGGTTTGAAGGAGTGCTGTGCACGATCATCGATCGAACAGCACGCACGACCAGCGGTCATGCTCCACTGATCGTGCGCGCTCAATTCTATTTCGCTCCTATAAATACCGCTCGCGATTTTAGGTCAAAAAGAACTATTTTTTGGAGGGTTATTTTCCGCGATTTTCAGCAGGGCTCGCCTCCTTCTCTTCTCCACCGCCCACTATAGGGAGGGTCTCCGGGCAAGCTTACAATGCCAAATAAATGCCGGAGCATCCTCTCGGCCTCCTCCTTCATCCACAAGCTTCAAGAAGATCTCAACCTAGCTTTCACCAAGCTTGGAGCAGTTTGTGCCATTCTCCACCAGGTTGTGAAACGAAGAATACGGGTCCATTGGAAGGTAGTGACAGCCTTATCTACCCCGGACGCAGTTTAGGACCGAGCTTGGATGCAGATTGATAACTCGGTGATTCCTTCCATGAATCCTCAATAATACTTCGGAGCCGGTCGATTTCTCACACTCATCTCCTCTTGTATTGATAGCATAGTAGATTTATTTGTGTTGATGAAGAGTATTTTGACTGTTAGCATGTTTAGTTAATCATGTCTATGTGATTTAGTATTCCTTCTTATCTATTTGAGGTGTGCTTTTGTGGTGTGGATATGTTTTGTGCTGCGCTAGCAATTGCTAGTGGCGTGCTTCGTGAAGAAGTGCATAGCGGACTGCATAGTAAAATTTCCACCGTTCTCCCCAACTCATCTGCTAGCCTACTCTTCAATCCGCCTAGCAATCCGGTGCATAGCGGCCTGTGTTGTCTTCCATCCCGCCTGACGAAGCAGTGCAAAGCGGCATTGCATATGAGTAGTTGTTAGTGTTTTACTTTATTTTTACGCAAACCAAATCCAAGCCCTCCTTTGTAACTCCGACCTTGAGGACTTCAATCTCAAGTCCTCCTCGATAGTTACTCCACCTTACTGTGTTCCTTTAGAGATCGATACTTGGGAAAACTCGCCAATTTTATATTACTTGTGTGACCGGTTCACTGTCGTGATCTTAAGCATCAAGTTTTTGGCACTATTGCTGGGGAACACAGTCGTATGAGTTGTTGGAGAGGGAGACGTGAGATTGCTTTCCATTTCCATTGTAAATTGCTTTTGTTTTGTTATTACTGTTTATCTTGCTTTTTTTTTGTTTGTTCAGGCAACTGTAGTAATGTATTGTTGGATTTAGTAATTTACGCAATTTATTTTGAATCTGCTTTTTCGTGGGGATATTTGTATGCCCAATGTCATTGGTTTGGAAAGTCCTCCCACGCTAGTCATGAATGCCCTACGAGAGATATTGAGCATAAGCCTAAGTGCAGAATGCATGAGATGCTGTTTTCGTATAGCCCTTCAAACACTGTGCCCCAAGCTTATGGTCATTCGTCCTCACCTCATACACCTTCTCTTATGCTTCTCCGGTCTTACAAAGACCGCAGAGTACTGGGAGAAAGTGTTCTTATTATCGTAGAACAGATCATGTCCTGAAGGATTGGGCCGAGTACCTCCATACTATGGAAGAGGATGATGAGCTGGACATCCGGATAATCTCTACTCCAACCCTTGGTGGCACACCTTCATCGTCTGGTTATGTGACCCTGTCACCTTCATTTTTTGAAGGGAATGATGCAGAAATAACCACCAAATGTGTGGCTGATCTAGGCTTCGACATGGCTGAGCCTATCTCTCCGGTGCATACATCTCCAAGTGTGGAGCCGATTCATTGTTAGAAACCTGCGCTTGACTTTTATCCAAGAAAAGTTCCTCCACCTTTTCTGCATTCTACTACAGTCGTCTCTGATGACATTTTCGACAATGCAACACAAGTTGAGGATTGTGATACATGGATTGATTCCACTCCCATGCCGTAGGACAACCTTCCTTGTGTCGAGAATTCTACCTCGATACCAAAGGAGGAAGTCAAAGTCTTGGTGGAGGGCTCTATAGATCCTGCCGAGCCTTGTTGCATTGTCGATAATGCCGATGATATTTTTCTACCTCAGCCTTTGGGGAGAGAAACTGGGATCACTCTCTCGATTATTTCTTTATGTTCTTAGTATCTTTTATTTCTTGACCCTCCTTCTTTATCCGAGCCTGTGCAGGTTGAATCTCCACGGTTAAGTTGGGTTGACGTTGAGACTTGCGCTTAGGCTGTCGACGAGTGCATCCTCTTGTGTGAGGAGGTTACTACCTCCTTCACAGTTGAAGCCCCTGTCGTCACCTTCGCCCCAAGCAAACTTGTGGTGGACAAAACCTTGCTAGGCAATGATTTATTTTATGGATAGATGAGTGAGTACCAGGCCTCCTCCTCATCTTACTTCCTATTTCCTCTGCCTGCGAGGAGCAGGTATGATTATTTAGGCAGAGGGATAACTGTTTTATCTGCATATCAGTACCCGTTACCGCAACGGATAATGGAATAGTTTACCAGTGCATTTCTTATTTCATAGGCCCATTAGCTAGAACTGTATGTTAGTCGAATAAGTCGTGATGGGATGATAATAACCCCAGTAATTATCTTTTATTTTCTGCATTTTATTTTTCATGACTATTTTTAGTTTTAGCATTTATTTTTGTATATTTTTCTTTCGTTTTTGCGGAGCTCACCCCTGCAGGTATTCATGACAACTACGTGTTGGCGGGGTTATGATTCTTCATATGGCGGGCCTGCTTCTACTTTTCCTGCGTCTTCTGGTATGCTCACTAGCTGAGCATTGGGTAACCTCTTCTCTTAGCTCATTCTGATTTTAATTTCTTTATCAAATGATGTGTTATTTAGTTTAAGTCTGGGGGAGAGCAATTGCTTTTTACCTTTTGCACGTGCACATTTCATGTGCATACTAGAAGCTTTTATTGTTTTATTTTGATTAGTTCATTGCATTGCACACCACTACACCCATATGAGTGCGTGCTTAGCTGTCAGCGTTCCGCGAGTTAGACTCATTTCTTTGTTAGATTTGTGAAAATTATGGTGCTTGCTTAGGATTGTGAGACGGAGTAAAATGTTGACCTTACTGTTCTTCTAGTCAACTGCTCTCGTCTCATGTAGAAATTTGAGTAGATTAACTTTTTCTTTATGCTTATAGGTTTATATTTTTTCTATTTGCGTAGAAACTTTTTATTCTACCCAAAAGTTTGTGAATCCGGTGTGAATCAAACGGTAGTGTAGAAATGTGTGTAGCCATCACTAGACTCATTTTGCTCGATTCTGGTGGAAGGATTATCTTTTTCGGTGGCTAAGAACTTTCCCCAAGCTACTCTCGACGCATTGGTACTTTGTTAGTCAAGTGTGAGTGTGATGTAGGCCATATATTTGGTCCGGTTGAGCTTTGTACCGTTCCTAACGTCATATCCTCGCTAGCCCCGTTGTGCCTACCCTTTCTTTTTATTCAGCTCCACCATGATTTCACCAAAGACTCATAACCTATCCTAGTCGCAGACCCAAGTCGAGCTTTAATATTTTACATTTTCATGTTGGAATGTGATGTGGTGATATTCATTGTGAATATGTGGATGTGCTCCAAGGTATATTTGCTGAGATGGAAAAGAAAAAAAAAGATGAAAAATAAATGTTTGTAAAAAGAAAAAGTGAAAAGAAAAAGTTTAAATTGAAAATCTTTTTGGAGATGTGATTATATTTGGAGTAGGCGGTGCACACACCCATATGTTAAAAGTTAAGTGTTGGGGTTTGGTGCACACGTTTGTATTTTGGATTAGTGGTTGGATTTCTGTATATGATAGCTCATTTGGGTTAGGTGTATAGCCTTCATGTTTATCATTGTCTACCTCACCGTAACCCAAGCCCCATCTCTAATCCTAAAGTCCTCCGGATTCGCGCTTGAGTCTAACTAGTGTCGTGGAGAGAGTGTGGATGGGCAAGTGTATGGTCCCCGACATTGGTGGATTCCCTTGAAGGTGATCCTAAGCCCCGATCTTTGGCAAAGCTCACATTAGTCTCCTGCCTACTTTCTTCCTATGCGTGACCGGTTGATTCACCGTGATTCTATTTTTGAGTAAAAATAAAATTTTTATACGCATTGTGAAAAATATAAACTTTCTTGCATACTTAGAAATTTTCTCTATTGTATTTTTATGCACGCGAGCATGCGACTTCGCATGGTACTTTTTTTCAATTTCTTTGATAGTTAGCAATTTTCCCTATCTGCTTAGATTTTGTTTGCTCGGGACGCGCTAACAGTTAAGTCTGGAGGTGTGATGAGTCCATATTATATACCGGATTCCAGACTCAACTGGGCTCATTTTCATGCCATTGCACTTCCTTTTAGCACCAATTTGACTCCTTTTGGATCACTACATTATTCCACGCCCAGTGCACTTTTACGCTCATGGTTGTACAACTTTATTTCTTTTAGTAATTGTATCTATTATCGTTGAACGCCACCCTAGACAACCCGATATGTTTTCCTGCTGGTACGGAGATCGTGTGGGCGTCTGCGCTTGAACTTGGCCATTTTCAGCCAAAGCGTCAATGGTCGTGCGTTTTAACCCACGCACGACTAGAGACCCCTTTGGCACACGATCATTAATCGTGTGCATTCATGCCAGGTTTGCATCAGTACTGTCCCAGGCTATCACATGATCACCGGCTATACCTCGCACGATCACCGGCTATACCTCACACGATCACTGAACGTGCGCTGCCAATCGTACGCATTCACGACCCATTTTCTTTCATCCCTCTCTCCGTTATCGCACGAGCGCCGACCATACCTCGTACAATCACCGATCGTGCGCCCTCTCTCGTGCACATAATTCTCTAACTTCTTTGGCAGGTTGCAGGTTTCTAGGAGTGCTGCGCACGATCATTGACCGAACAGCGCGCACGACTAGTGGTCGTGCGCCACTGATCGTGCACGCTCAATTCTGTTTCATACCTATAAATACTGCTCGCAATTTTAGGTCAAAAATAACTATTTTTTAGAGCGTCGTTTTCTGCGATTTTAAGCAAGGCTCGCCTCCTTCTCCACCGCCCACTATAGGGAGGGTCTTCGGGTAAGCTTACAACGCCAAATCAACGCCGGAGCATCCTCTTGGCCTCCTACTTCATCCACGAGCTTCAAGAAGATCTCGACCAAGCTTTCACCAAGCTTGTAGTAGTTTGAGCCATTCTCCACCAGGTTGTGACACGAAGAAGACGGGTCCATTAGAAGGTAGTGACAAGCTTCTCTACCCCAGATATAGTTGAGTACCGAGCTTGGACGCGGATTGACAACCCGGTTATTCCTTTCGTGAATCCTCAATAAGACTTCGGAGCCGGTCGATTTCGCACACTCATCTCCTCTTGTATTGATAGCATAGTAGATTTCTTTATATTGATGAAGAGTATTTTGACTATTAACATGTTTAGTTAATCATGTCGATGTGATTTAGTATTCCTTCTTACATATTTGAGGTGTTCTTTTGTTGGGTGGATGTGTTTTGTACCGCACTAGCAATTGCTAGTGGCGTGCTTCATGAAGCAGTGCATTGCGGCCTACATAGTAAGATTTCCACCGTTCTCTGCATCTCATCCGCTAGCCTACTCTTCAATCTGTATAGCGATCCGGTGCATAGCGGCCTGTGTAGTCTTCTATCCCTCCTGTCGAAGCAGTGCATAGCGGCATTGCATAGGACTAGTTGTAAGTGTTTTACTTTCTTTTTACGCAAACCAAATCCAAGCCCTCCTTCGTAAATCTGACCTTGAGGACTTCAATCTAAAGTCCTCCTCGATAGTTACTCCACCTTACTATGTTCCTTGAGAGATCGATACTTGGGAAAACTCGCCCATTTTATATTACTTGTGCGACTGGTTCACTGCTGTGATCTTAAGCATCAGAGCTACTGGTAGAAATTTCTTTCTCCTTGTAATACATGTTAGCTTCATCAAAAGTCACATGGACTGATTCCTCAATTTTTAAGGTAGATTTATTAAAAACCCTATAAGCCTTGCTGACTTGGGAATATCCTAGAAAGATTCCCACTGCAGCTTTGGCTTCAAACTTTCTAATATATTTCTTGTTGTTATTGTGAATATAGCACATACAACCAAATGCTTTAAAATAAGTGATTTTAGGTTTCTTCCCTTTAAGCAATTCATAGAGAGTATTATTCTTAAGTTTGTGTATTAAACTTCTGTTCAGTACATAGTTTGTTGTGCTCATAGCCTCTGCCCAAAAGGAGAGGGGCATGTAAGCATCTACAAGTAATGTGTTTGCAGCTTCAATTAGGGTTCTATTCTTCCTTTCAGCTACCCCATTTTGTTGAGGAGTTCTATAAGCTGAGAAGCAGTACCTAATACCTTCCCTCTCACAGAACTCTTGCATAAGAAGACACTCAAACTCAGTACCATGATCACTTCTGATCAATGCAACTGAAGTAGAGTACTCAATCTGTATGATCTTAAGAAAATCTGTAAGAACCTTGAAGTTATCTGACTTAGATCTCAGAAAGAACACCCAAATAAAACTTAAGAAGTCATCTACAATAACTAAAGTATAGGATTTCCCTCCTAGGCTTTGTACATCAATAGGGTAAAAGAGGTCCATATGTAGCAAGTACAAGATCCGAGGTGAATAACTTTTATTTACAGATTTAAACCTAAATTTAGTGTGCTTGCCTAATTAACAAGCCCTGTAGAGGCCTTCCTTCTTGTAGGGACCAGAAGGCGGTCCTATAAAAAGGTTGTCCTTAGATAACTTAGCAATGTTTTTCAGATTTACATGTCCTAGTCTTTTATGCCACTAATCATTTTGATTGCTAACCTGATTAAAAAGATAAATATCTAAAACAGCTGATTGAAAATCTACTATGTATATGTTGCCTTGTCTATTTCATATTAAAACCGTTTTGTTTTCTTTAGAACAAATAATGCAAGAGCTTGAGTTAAAAGATACTTGATAACCTTCATCACAGAATTGACTTATGGAGATGAGGTTATGCTTTAGTACACTTATATATGCAACCTTTTTGAAGGTTACAGCCCCAACCATGACTTATCCAAAGCCTTTAGTCTAGCCATAATTGGAGTCAACAAAGATCAACTTTGGTCCCAGCTTGGACTTGTAATTTATTAAGTTGTTCTTGCTCCCAATCATATGTTTGGAGCATCCACTATCCAGATACCATAGTTATTTAAAAGCTGGACAGCTCTTCACCTATAATAAAAGGAATTAGTTGTTCTTGACCCAGGTTGCCATGGATCCTTGTTGATTTACATAACAAAAGCTGGAAATATATGAATATTCAGGTTGATTTTTGTAACCTAAGGGATGATATCTTCTAGGTGGAATTATACATTGGTTAAAGGGATTAATGTTTTGTCTTGGTTGATTAAAAGTTATGTTGGAATTAAAGTTTCTATTATTATAAACTAGGGTCGACAAATTCTATTACGTTCGTCGATCTAAGGTCGATGAATGGAGATGAGTTCGTCGAACTCCACTCAGAGAATGAAAGTATTCATTTTCTGGGCCCCAATTTCGTCGATCTCTGGTCGACGAACCATACTGATTTTGTCGATCGCAGTTCAAAGAATAGTTATAATAGAAGTTTGTATTATGAGTTTGTCGACTTGAGAGCGATGAACTGTACACATTTCGTCAATCTGAGTTCGACGAAATCTGCTGAGCATAGTTCTGGTTTAGATTTTTCTTACTCTTTTTTCTTTTATTATTCTTGTGTTTAAGTTCTGTTTTATTAACATTATTATCTTCTATTTTCTCTTTACCCTTTTTAGAAATAAATTTTATAGGGGTTATTTATATGTTCTTCTGAATCAGTGGGGGTTGGCTTGATGAAGCACCTAAGCCCATCTTGCCATTGAGTCTGCATTCACTGTGCTTGTGATGTTCATCAGCTTGATACTTCTCCCATTTAGGGATTCTTCAAGTTGCCTAGCCTCAGATGATTCAGTCTTCAATTTAATGATTTGTTCATTAGCTAGAGTGATTTCATCCTTTAACTTATTATTTTTTGAAAGAAGGTTTTCTTGTTCATTTAATTTCTCTCTAAGTTGCTTAATTACTTTTTTAGAGTTAATTAAATCAAGACATAAAGATTTAAATTCAGCTTTAAATTCATCTGAATCAAAGTCAAATGAAGACAATAACTGATCTTCTTCAAATTCAGAGTCTTCATTGTCTTATTATTCAGCATCTACTTCTGAACAACTTCCTGATGCTATGATAGCCATCAGACAAATCTCCTTTTCCTTAGCTTCCTCTTCATCTTTATTGGAGCTGGAAGATGAAGATTCATCTTTAGTCTCACTCCATGTCTCAGCAACAAAACCTTTCTCCTTCATTTTGTGCTTGCTGGAGGAGGGCTTGTTGTAGTATTGTTTCCTTGTTTCTTTCTATCTTCTTCTCTCCTTCTTTTGGTTCTCTGGACACTCTGAGATGATATGTCCAGGTTTCTTGCAGGCAAAACAAACAACTTCTTTAGTGTGAGTCTTGTCATACCTGGGCTTATCATCTTGCCTTGATGACTTCCTCCTGAAGTCTTTCTTGACCATCATGTAGAATCTCTTGGCTAAGAGACTCAGAAATTCTTCATTGATTGTTGGGGCTTCTCATTATTCTTTTGCTTTGAATGCAATACTTTGCTTTTTTCTGTCTGATGAAGGAGTCTTCTGTTCTGCAGCCTCTCTGGACCTTATCACTTGCTCATAAGACTTGTGCTTTCCAAGTAGAGATTCTATGGAAATCTCATTTAGACTTCTGGATTCCTTGATAGGCCAGATTCTTGAATCCCATGAGCTAGGGAAGCACATGTGGATTTTGTCATTTACTTCAGTAAGTGTGATGTCTTTGTCTAGAGTTTTCAGCTCATTGATTATTGAGCTCAGTCTGTTGTACATATCACCAATAGACTCTGATGCATCCTTGTTAAAGTTCTCATATTGTGAGATTAGGTTGGATCTCCTATCCTTTCTCTCATCAACTGAACCAACAACTATCTTGTTAAGTGAGTCCCATATTTCCTTAGCTGATGTGCATTCATCCACCTTCTGGAAAATATCATCAGACATTGTCTGATCCAGAATGTTTATGGTTATTTCATCAGCTATCTTGGCCTTTTTCTGTACATCTGTCCACTCAGGTGATGGAATAACATGTGTGCTGGAACTAGCAGTAGTTGTTGTCACTGGAGCTAGTGGTCCTATCAAAATAGAATTAAAGATGTCCTCGTCAATAGAGTTCATATATAATTTGATTCTGTCCTTCCAGATAGCAAACTTATTTAAGTTACGAACTGGAGGTTTGGTGCTTGTATATTCTTTGTTCTGTGCCATTATATGATAATAGAAAAACTAATAAAGGAGGAAATATGATCTAACAAGGATCTTGGTTCAAGTTTTAGCTTGTACAACCAAAGGAACACCTCTTTGATACCAATTGAAAGATGGGGGTTAGATCTGATTTATTCTAGAGGGGGGGGGGTGTGAATAGAGTATTTAAAAATTTGGCTATTTTTAAGTTTTATATTCGACTTTAAAATAGGTGATACCAATATTAATATAGAAAGAAATAAAAGCAGGTTAAGCAACTCTATCTATCTATCACAGAACAGTAAGAAAAGAAAGAGAATGAACACAACCAGACAACACAAGAAATTTTATAGTGGTTCCCCAACCTGGGTACATCCACTCTTCTACCACCCTAGTAGGAATCCACTAACAGGTTTTTGATCAGGTGACTGCCACCACAATATCTATTTGCAGGAATATATAACAACCCTTTAGGCTTTTGAACAGGTGCCCAAAAACTAACCCAAGTCTTTTGATCAGGAGACTTGACAACCAAGTGGTTAGCTTTTGAAGGGAGTTAAAACCCTTTTACAGGAGGTGAGTGGAGGTGATGGTGTCTTCTCTTTCTCTAATTTATAGGGAAGACTAGTGGAACATGATGTTTTCAAAGATCCCCGTGAGATGTTGAATGGTTCAGGAAGACTGGAAGCTTTGCGGTGTAGGTCTTCAGCATTGTCTGAAAACAATCTTGGAACTTTCTGACTGAATCAAGATGAGTTATCCTTGAATGTTCCTGGAGGAGAAGGTTGAAGAAGACTTTTGATAGTGATGAATGTTCTTCTTGAGTCTTCAGAAAACAAGGTAGAAAATAGATTGTTTTTTTGTACTGTGACAGAGTTCTGAATGTTAAGTCTGTGTCTCTCAGTATTCTTGTGTGCTGTATATTTTCTGAGAATCTCCGACTTAGTATATTTTGATTTTTGGCTAAGTGTGTGTCGACTGAAAAGAGAAAAACTCTTTTATATTCTGTAGTTAATTTTTTCTTTTGAAATTTGAATTGTTGGCATTAATTGCTGAAAGATCTGGAGAATACAAACTGCTGGAATATGACTTAAATGAGTTTCCCCAACTATCCCTAATAAAATAAGCAAGTAATTATCCTGATGAAGAGCATAATTAATGTTGCTAGTAACGGCTATATTCAGAAGAATATGAGCATTAATTACTCAGGAATATTACTACTAAATAATATAGACAGTAAGGGATAGAAGAAAGAAACTTATCATTTTGGAGCGGGATAGAAATCGTCGACCTCTGAATGGAATTCGTTGACCTGAGTTCCAAGTTCGTCGACCTGAGAATTACTGATCGTCAACCTGAGCTCTGCGAACTACATACTGAGAATGACTTTCCAATTATGCACTCTGAGTTCGTCGAGCTGAGAATCTGTCTGAAAGAATCGATCGTCGACCTGAGCTCGAATATCGTCGAGCTCAGCTCAGAGAAATAACTCTGAGTTTGTTGATCTGAGATTGACGATCATCGAGCTGAGTTCGAATAACTTCGAACTGACCATTCTGTTCTCTGAATCTTCTATGTCTTAGTTTTCTGAGGTCCTCTGCTGGCTGGTCCATGAAGGTTGACCAAAATGACTAGCCTAAACTCTAGGACTCAAAGAATTGACCCCGGCTATACAATGTGGGTCAGACTTAACCTAATTTAGTGAACCTAGCCCAAATCCAACTAGGGATCCAACACCTACGTATTGGATGCACCATTTGGTGTGTTGTGGTCAGACCACTGCCCCAAATTGGTTAAAACAAATTTTAAAATAAACTAGACATCAAGGGCTGCAACGTTTATGCAGACCACTTTCACTGTAGCAGACACTAAGTATTTGTAATATTTAATTCTATCTACTGCTAAAAATGTGACATAATCAATGAATTAAATGAAATATATAAAATAAGACTGCACGATTCTTGAAGCCTAACCGACCGAATCAGTTCGTCTTCCCCAACACGGCAACCGCCCAGATTATCCTGTCCTGGGCTGTATTTGCAAGCAATTTTTCGGCCACCCGCACCTTTTCCCGGCCGGCCACCACCACCACCACCTTTGTTGAGGTGGTGGGTGGCGAATCATGGTGTTGGCCAGTCGGTGGTGTCCGGAACAGTGTTTTGTGTATGGAATTTATAAGCTTGAAAACAAGCTCTCAGCCATGCCGATCTTTGGCCAATTGGCCCCAATTTCGACAGCCGTCAAGAGTAGATCTACCCACTAGAAGAGAGGAGAGGGAAAGGACCTTTCGGAAGTCGTGAAGCCTTGCCGATCGAAGAGACGCCATTGTCGGATTCTGGAGCTTCGGGTTCTCTGCTTAGAGTTCTTCAAGGGAAGGGTGGAAACGATTTCTCTTGGCCTAGGGAAGTTTTTAAGATTGCTAAATGGGGAAGAGGGGGGGGGGAATGCATCACCAATGGCCATTAATGGTCATTAAGGTGAATTTTTGGCCATTGTAATTCTCCTCCCCTAGTCACTGCTATGGCTGGGAAAACCCTTGGCCTTCTCCTAACTTACTAAGGGAGATGAGTCCAGCAAGAAGAGAGGGGACCTTGGCCTTCCAAGCCTTGAATTACCTTTACTCCCCACTTTCTCTCTCCTCCATTAAAGGGAAAATGGATATTTTCTCTCTCTTAGTCATCAAGGCCAAATTTGATGACTAATTCAGCCTAAAGGCACCCAACTAACCCATATTATTAATGGAAATAAGGTTAGCCTAAGTGGATTGGGATGTATTAGACCATTTGAGCTAGTTTGACTTAATACTAGGGTGGAGTTTACCTTGGTCAAATTGACCCTTTGGGTTGCCCTAATGGGTCCTTGATGACTCATTGGCCTCCCCTAAGGTCTAGGTAGGTTTGGAGGTCACTTAACCCTTAATTAGGGCACTATGACAACTTTGGGGCTAGGATTGACTTAGGTCAAATCGACCTTTTGGGTTGACCTAAATGGGTCCTTGGTGACCCATTGACCTCCCTTAAGGGTTAGGAAGGTGTAGATCGGGTCCATTAAGCAAAGAGAGGTCAATTGGCCCTATGTAGTTCAATTTGACAATTAGGGTGAACTTCTGTCAACTTCACCACTTAATTACCCCCAATGGGTCCTTAGTGACTCTATGGACCACCCAAGGGGTTAAAGGTGTTATGGTGGAGTCATGGAGTCAAGTTGAAGTTCTAAGGTCAAACTCTAGGTCTGGTGGTGAGGTTGTGCTATAAGAAAACCAAGGTGATTTTCACCTTGTATCTTTGCCCACTTGGTATTTTGAGCTTCTTAGGGTTTTGTCATGATCTAGTCATGACAAAACCACTCCTAGGGGTCTAGTTGTTTGATGGATGTTACAGCTACCCCTTTTGTGTTGAGACCAAGACCTACATCAGATCAAATCATACCTAGAAATGGTCTTGAAGCCTGCTCCACACAAAAAATAGATTTCTATAGAACACTTTGCACTCATTATAAAGGAGGACGAACAACATTGGTTCATCTTCTTCCTCCAACCTCCACATAAAATATAACCAACATCTCTCTACCCTTTTCTCCTTGATTTGACCACGATTCTTCATGAGATCAAGTCCACCATCCTTATAATGAAGAGAGGAGATGATTGAAGATTATCATATCGTGATCAGTGCCCTAGAAATAATTTCTAGCATTGTCCCTTCCTAGGAAATCTCCATTAACTCCCAAATTGAGCTCTCTTTAGCCAATGTCTCTCCTACATTTTAGATCTAAAGATCTAGCACCAATTGAGAGGGTAGGAAGCTCACCTCATTTCCAGCCATAGATCGGGTTCTTTGTTTTGGCGGCATGGCGGCGTCTGACTCCTCTTTAGAGAGTTCTTCATAGAAATCCACCACTGGCAACCCCTCCGTTCTCGTCGAGCGTTGCAAAAATGGCTCGACAAGGAAGAATGAAGATGGTTAAGGTTTTTGAGTATTCCTTTTTATAATGAAATATTGGAGTTAGGGTAACTCTGCCACATATCACTTCCACATTGGATCGTCCAATATTTTTGATAACATATACTTACTGAAAAGACAAGTCATAAGAGTCATTTATCACATATCATGAACCCGGTTCAGCCCATGAGTACTAATCAACAAATAGAGACTAGGTCGAAAATCTTCTAAGTCAAATTCGTTGTCTATATACCTGACGAATCGTAAGAATCTGCCATATAATCTGAACAAATCGGCTAAACACTTTAAAGCAAAATCTGACAAATTCGTCGAGTCCAACTTGACGACTTCGTAGAGTATCTCTGACAAGATTCGACGAACAGTACTTCATTTCGACAAGTTTCTCTGAAATGGCCGAACTAGCTTGAAAACACTCAAGTCCTATTAAATGTATATGTTGAGTATCACTGGACGAATTCAGCGGATATCCTCGACGATATCCAACGAGTTACACTTGTTCCACCGAATTACCCAAGCCTTTTTCGATGAATTCCTACGAACTTGACTTTACCCGATGGGAAAACACCTCAAGTCTGATCTCACATCCTACCCTGGCCTGTGTCCTTGATGAGTTGTAAATATACGTATTTTAAACTACTGAATAAGTTCGTTTTAGGGTTTTTTTCATTTTTTATCTTTTCTTCTTCAATAAAATGTTTCTTTTTGAATATTCCCTTCTAACTTGGATCTATCCTCTTCTCCTTAAAACTCTACAAAAAAAATGTTAAAATTTCATGGTATACACTCGTGACCTTCAGTGAGGCCCGTGTTTGGGGCGTGTCACTTTGATGCTAGTGAAAACTTTTGCCTGTTGTGAATCCATGAAACAGCGAGTGGAACACGCTCGTATCATCCCAACACGCCCGTGTTGGTCAATGATTTTTCAATCCGGTTCAGAATTGGTTGCTGCCGACATCAAGCTATCAGGTGTCAAGTCACGCCACCCTATAAGGTCGTGACCGTCGGTCACACCCGTGACAGCCATGTGAAATTTCTAGAAGATTCCAGAACTCCACCAATCACAAAGTTTTCGGCTTCTCCAGCATGCCAACATTACATGCCCCCCGGTCACACCCATAATCGGGGCGTGTAATCGTGATTTTTTGTCTATAAATAGAAATTTTCAGTAAGACCCAAGGGTTCACCTTTTTTGGACCAAATTACTATTTATGGGCCGCTTGGGTGCTCTTTCTTGCTATGTAACCGGGGCGTGTAATCGTGATTTTTTGTCTATAAATCGAAATTTTCAGTAAGACCCAAGGGATCACCTTTTTTGTACAAAATTACTATTTATGGGCCGCTTGGGTGCTCTTTCTTGCTATGTAAGGATATATCTCCCCCTCTCTGTAAGGATATATCTCCCCCTCTCTTATAACTTTTGTAATCCTATGTTTTCCTTAATAAAATAGGTTTTATTTTTCATACTTATGTTGTGATGGTTTGTATGTGACTGCCCCACTTTTCTTCTCTTTTTTTTACCTTGTTCTCTATGAGTGTGTGAGTGTACGAGAGTAAGTTTGTTCTTTATGTTTTCAAGGTTCTTTCTACTTTGTTTTGCTTTATGTTTTCTCTTATGGTTATATGTTTTTATGATAGCCTTTCTTATCATTTTCCCTTAGCCTTGTTTTGCTTTTATGTTTTTTATTTGCTTTTTATCCATTTTTATGGGTTTATACAGGTGGATTTAAAGTGTTTTTAATTTTTTCTTTTTAACTTAGTTTTTCTTTTTATTTTGTAAACTTTTTGTTCCTTTAATTTTTATTTCCACTTTTTAATGACTTTTATGAAGTTATAAGAATGGATATGTTATTGTTTTAATTTTGTGATGACTTTAATTCTGCCTTAACTTTGTAAAACTTTTGTTCTTTTAATTTTTACTTTCAATTTTTCTTGATTTCTATGAGATTCTAAGAGTAGAAAAGTTGTTATTTTAATTTTTTTGATCACTTTGTTTTTCGCTTTAATTTGTGTGTGTGAGTGTACGAGGTTAAGCTTAATTTTGTTTTGTCTTTTTTTGTTCCTTCAAATTTATGTAGTGTGTGTGTGTCTGAGGTTATTTTTATTGCTTTATTTATTGCTTTCTTAAATTTATGTAGAGAGTGTGTATGAGATTACCCCTTTCTATTTCTTGTAATTTAGTTTATTTTTTTTTGTTAACTTAGTTTACTATATGCAATTGCATTTATTTCCCGGCTACTCATTCTAGTACGACTTGCTTTATTTCAATTTATGTAATTTCAATTATGTAATTTTTCTTTTTTGTAACTTATTTTACTTTTTGTAATTTTTCTTTCTTGTAATTTAGTTTCTTTTTTGTAACTTAGCTTTTATTTCTTATTTAAGATTTTGTTGAGAGTATGAGTTCTCCTTTTAATGAATTTTACATTTTTTCTATTGTTTTGTTATTTTATGTTTTTATTTACAATCCTTTAGCACTTTGATACAAACTTACGCCTCATCAAATTCATAAGAAGTCCCCATTCAAATTAGTGGATAATCGCTCTTAGCCCTCGGTATCAAAGAGCATTGAGAGATAAAAATTACTTTTAATAATTAAAGGTCTTTTTCTGACTCTAATTAAAGAACTTAAGGTTTACTCCGGGTATACGACACATAGAACCACATGTCGCTGTGTGGGATCTATTTCCGATATCCATATGCTAGCTAGCCAAGATGCTATGCGTATGGACCGATCACCCTTGGGTAGAGAGAGTTTGATGCAGGCCAAAGGTTCTGACGGGATAATTACTTCGCGCTCATTGGTTCAAACAATTAAACTAGATAAGTAGGGTGCAATAACTCTCTACTTATGCTACCGTTGAACTCAACCAATTAGGGCACAAACTTTTAAAATGCACAATGCAAAGGGTCGCTACCCCTTTTAATAGATTAAACAAGGGCTATATGCCAATGTTCGCTCAAGTGAATAAGACCTACACGATCCAGACAATTAGCTATTTACTTATTATTTTCCGCAAGCATACACAAACCCAATAAGATAGTATCCAGACTAAATTTAGCGATTTCAGCAAAGAACAAACCAATCCCCAAATTAATTAATATGGGGGTATGCCAAATCACTTGAACTTAAGGAGAAATCAAAGTTAATGAACCTGATTTCTTCTAGCATTCACGAGATCTACCCGGTCCAATTTATATGAAAATATTCTGAGAATTAAACGCTTGAAATTCAGATTTTATAAACGCGCTAATTTAAATATAAATCCGGACTAAATACTAGCCTTCTAATCCACCAAATCTCATAATAATATAGAAGAATCACATAAGAGGAGGTTTAGAATTCGTTACCCAATCCTAAGTAATTCGTCCACAAGGATGCGTGGAGGAAGCACACGATGACGGTGGTTGGATCTATTATAACATCCCTCAGACTTATAAACCCCTAAGATGGTTTTTTCATGATTGGGTCATGACAAAACCATGTGAAGCACTAAAGGGTTTGGGTGAACCTGGGAATTAGTGTGTGAACCACCTTGGGATGCAAATAGTAGAATTCCAATTACTAGCTTAGTGATGATCATAGGGCTTCACCATGACTCCATCACCCCACCTCAACATCACTAACCTATTAGAGGGTCCATTAGATCCATAAGGACCCATTGGGGGTCAACCAAAGAGGCTAAGTTAACCTAATTCAACCCAAATCATAATTAGGTCAAACAATGCTCACATATGACAAATTGACCTCCCCTTAGCCAAAGGGACCCACCTAAACCTTCTCAAGCCCTATGGGAAGCCAATGGATCACCAAGGATCCATTGGGGTCAACCAAAGAGGCTAAGTTGACCCAAGTCAACCCTAGCCCTAAAAAGGTTTTAGTGCCCTAACTAAGGGTCAAGTGGACTTCAAGGTGCCAAACAACCCTACTTAACCATTCCTGGACCTTAGGGGAGGCCAATGGGTCGTGAAGAACCCATTGGGATCAACCCAAAAGGTCAAGTTTACCAAGGTCAACTCCACCCTAGAATTAGGTCAAACTAGCCTAAATGGCTAGCTCAAGCCTAATCCACTTAGGCTAAGCCCAACTTGGGTGGCCCACTAGACACATGAGATGCATTATCACTTAAAAATACATTCATTTTCTGGAAATGGTGACTAGGATATATAAAGCAATCATCTCCTTTAATGGAGGAGAGAGAAAGAGAGAGAAGGAGGGCCATTCATGGCATGGAAGGCCAAAGGCTTCCCTCTTTACCTCCCAAGGCTTGATACTGTAACATCCCTCAAACAAATAGACCCCCTAGGATTGGTTTTGTCATTACTAGGTCATGAAAAAACCCTAGAAAGCCCAAGAATACCAAGTGAACAAGGCTCAAGGTGAAAATCACCTTGGTCTGCAAGTAGTAGAATCCTAATTACAATCCTAGGCATGACCTTAGGATTTTAACTTGGTTCCATGATTCCATCGTGGCACCTCTAACCCTAAGGGAGGCAAATATGTCACTATGGACCCATTAGGGTCATCCAAAAAGAGGCCAAGATGACTCAAGTCTGGGAAGCGTCGAGTGAGTCGACAAGACTCGACGAGTAGATTAGGTATCTACTTAGATAGGTTTTTGGGCTCGGGCGTTAAGTGCGTGGAGTGCACTCAACTCCATGGACTGAATGGTGTTGAGTGCATTGAGTGCACTCAATGACATCTTAATTTGAAAGAATCTTGGGCACATGCATTGAGTGCGTCGAGTGCATTCAATGCCATAGGTTGAATGGCATTGAGTGCGTTGAGTGCACTCAACACAATCTTACTTAGGAAGAATATTGGGCTCAGGCGTTGAGTGTGTCAAGTGCACTCAATTCCATAGGCTAAATGGCATTGAGTGTGTTGAGTTCACTCAACACCATCTTACTTAGAAAGAATTTGGAGTTCGGGCATTTAGTGCGTTGAGTCCACTCAACACCAAAGGCTGAATGGTGTTGAGTGCGTTGAGTGCACTCAATGCCATCTTACTTAGAAAGAATTTGGAGTTCAGGCATTGAGTGTGTTGAGTCCACTCAATGTCATAGGCTGAATGGCGTTGAGTGCGTTGAGTGCACTAAACGCCATCTTACTTATAAAGAATTTGGAGTTCGGGCATTGAGTGTGTTGAGTCCACTCAACTCCATGGGCTGAATGGCGGTGAGTGCCTTGAGTGCACTCAACGCCATCTTACTGAGAAACAATTTTCTGGAATTATGGTGTTGTTGGGGTTTGTCTCCACAATACCTCAGATTTGTAGGAAGTCAGACCTTGAACTAAGATGAATTAAGATGTATTTGATGTGGTGTTTGAGTTGTATGTGTGCAGGTTCTAATTGCCAAGTGTAGACCAATGTCAGTCTATAATGGGTCACCAAACACTGGACCATGCAATGTAATCCCTCATTGTGTGATCCAAAGTGTTGGCCCATGTATAGCCTCTCTATTGGGATACACTTCTCATTCATGCACTTGGATTGATGGACAGAAGCATTGGAGCTAATTTCCTCAGAAAAATATTTCTAAGTCCAAATACTCGAGTAACCCCTTTTTATACTCGAGTATCAGACTTAATACTCAAGTAGCTAGTTAGACATACTCGAGTAGTTAGTGAGACTTACTCGAGTAATCAGTTAGACTTACTCGAGTAGGCTCTGAATACTCGTGTAGATAAATCTATACTCGAGTAGTTAAGTAGTCATACTCGAGTAGTTTCTTTTCATACTCGAGTAAGTGTTTCTATACTCGAGTAATTGATTTTTCATACTCGAGTAAATTATTCGATACTCGAGTAGTTGATTTTAATACTCGAGTAAGTATTTCCATACTCGAGTAATTGACTTTGATACTCGAGTAAGTGAATGTTTCCCTGATACATATTCTGATACTCGAGTAATTCTCCTCTCACTCGAGTATATCTTGCTGATACTCGAGTATATCTTTGCTGATACTCGAGTATATCTTTTCTGATACTCGAGTATATCTCTTCTGATACTTGAGTAGTTCATTTTTCACTCAAGTAAATTTCTCTTCTCATACTCGAGTATACTCCTCTTTGTCACTCGAGTATCTATATTCCCATACTCGAGTATATCTTCTCTTACTAGAGTATAGCAGTTCTCTATTCCAGAATTTTTCTAAGTTCGAATTCGCCTTAAGTATTTTGAATCCGTCATTTCTGATTGGTCCACGTGTCATCCTTAATTAAGATTATGACCGTTGGAGTCCACCTATAAATAGGTCATTTCAGAATTGACTAATTAACAAGATTACAGAGATATTCTTTTTTAAGAAAGAGAAAATTCCGTGAACCCTAATTCTCACGCCGCCGCCGCCATCGTTGTTCACGGAAGAAACTCTGGATCGCCGATCTCCGTCTTCAACGACTATTTCTCCAGCGATCCAGACAAAAGTGAATCACTCGATCTCGCCGAGCCTCAAAGATTTCAGATCTATCTTCTCGATCGAGGTGGTTCTAGTTTTCAGATTCGTGGATCTCTCTCAAGTCATCTTCAACCTTTTTCTGATCAAGCCGAAGTTCCTAAAGAAGAAGACTGTCAAAGATCCAGATCTGAGATTGTTGTTTTGATTTTTTATTCTCAAACCAAAATTTCTTTGTAGGAGTTTTTCTCCGAGATTTGTAGGAAGACCTTTCTTCCGAGTTTTGTAGATCCAGTTGGATCGAGTTTTGTAGGAATGTGGTTCTGAGGTGTAGGATTGTTTTCAATCCGAGATAGTGGAGTAGCCGAGTCTAGTGATTTGCTAGATCGATGAGGAAAGTGGACGTACCCAAGGTTGGGGAACCACTATAAATCTCTTGTCGTCTGTGATTGCTTGATGTGTGCTGTGTTAGTTTTTAATTCCGCATTTGACACGCATTTCACCTATTCACCCCCCTCTAGGTGATTTAGGCTAACAACTTAGACCTCTCAATTGGTATCAGAGGGAGGTTGATCGTTATAAGGTTAACACCTTGATCGTATCCTTCTAAGTTGAGTATCAAGCATGAGTAAGACTAAGGATTTTGCCAAGCTCCCTATCTGCACCAAGAACAACTTTCCTATGTGGAAGGAAAGGGTCAAATTCTTCATGGAAGCTGTAGACCCTCGGATCTTCATGATTGTTGAAGAAGGTCCTCATGTTCCTATGACCGCATCAACAATAGATCCAACCAAAAAGGTACCAAAGAAATTGATGGATCTAGACAAGGATGAGATTGCACTTGTCTCTCTGGACAAGAAAGCAAAGAATATCATAGCAAGTGCAGTCGATGACTCAATGCTGCAAAATCTGATTCATTGCCAATCTGCCAAGGAGATGTGGCAATCCCTAGTGACTCTAATGGAAGGTACAGAGGAAGTGAGGGATGATCGTAGATCCCTACTGAACCAGAAATATGAAGCTTTCAGGCAGGGTCATAAGGAAGCCATAGCTGACACTTTTGAGAACTTCTTCAAGATAGTAAATGGCCTAAGAGTTTATGGACGTGTCTTTACCAACGGGGAACTCAATGACAAATTCTTAAGATCCCTAACCAAGGAATGGGACAATAAGGTATGTGCCATTCGGGAGTTTGGAAGGTTAGCTGAGACGGACCCGCAGAATCTGTTCGGAAAGCTTATGTCTTACGAGCTGCAAATCAACTCAAGAAAAGCTGAAGAAGAGACAAGCAGGTCTGCATCCAAGGAGAAATCTGTCGCTCTAAAGGCAGACAGCTCAAGGAAGATAAAGGCTAGCTCTCCTGCCCCAGTTCCTGAGGCTGATGAAGAAGAATCATCTGAGCCCAGCTCATCTGGCTCAGAACTATCTGATGGAGAGTTCTCCCTACTCTCAAGGCAGTTCAAGAAGTTCTTGAACAAGAAGAAGCAATGGAGAGGCAAGGATGCCTCATATAGAAGATCACGACATGACGGTGATCATCGGAAGAAAGGCTCAAGCAGCCATGACAGGTATAGTTCTAAACAGAACAAACAGATCTCAACTGACATCATTTGTTATTGTTGCAATAAGCCAGGTCACGTCATCGCCGATTGCCCTCACAAAAAGAAAGAGGGTGGAAGAAGAGAGGAAAAGAAATCCTCACACCATAAGAACAGGAAAGAGAAAAGCTTAGTAGCCAAGAAGAGCAAAACTCTCAGCGACTCTGACTCATCTGAGTCGAGTGAAGAAGAGGAAGCTTACTTTGGGCTCATGGCTCATTCAGATGATGAACAAGTCCCCCAGTTTACTGGGGAGGTAAAATCTCACACTCCTCTCTCTGATTCTGATGATGACAATGAGCAAGGGGGATATTCCTCTGAAGATGAATCTGAGCTCATGGGTCAGTATAAGGAGTTACTCACCGCTTACGAAAAATGTCGTAGATTAATGAAAACTCAAGCCAAAGAGATAAATACTCTACGATCTAGTGAGAGCAGCTTGAGAGAAGAAGTCGATAAGACTAACTCTCTTCAAGAGAACCTCAATGTAGCTATGGAGGAATACAATAAAGCTCTCAAGCACATCGACCTTAAAGAGGAAATCATCAAAGAATTGGAACGACAACTCGAGGCTGAAAAGAAGCTTGTTGAGAGTTTTTCTAAGCCTAAGACAGTTCTTCCAATCGTTGCTGAATTCTCTGCTAAGGCCAAGGGTGCTGGTTTAGGCCACATTGTCTCTTCTAGTAAATCCTCTAGGAGAAACAAGGCCAAGAGAAAGAATAAGGCTGCCCGGAAGGCTCTAGCTGAAGAAAAAGGGAAAGCTCCCTTGGAACCTGTTGTGTTCAAGAAAGTTATCTTTCCCACGAACGAACTCGATTATGAGTCCACCTACGGACACTTTTCTAGGCCGATCCCTGAGAAGCCTAAGTCAAGATACCAAGGTTGGACTCGTCCTCATAACTTTGGCGAGAGTGTCTTCAAGGCACCTTATGAGGAGATTCAGCTTCAAAGCTATGGACCTTATGCTCATGGTCATAATTTCAAAAAGACACCAAAAGTAAAACCCATTGTAGAAAAGCCTATGAAGGAGAAGACCTCATGTAACTGCCATCATCATGAAGCCTCTTCCTCCAAGAGTAAAGCTCCTGTTGGACCTTCATTCCAGAAAGTTAAGCAGGACTACACAAGGTAAAGATACAACAGGTTCAACTGTTGGTACTGTGGCAGAATTGGTCATTTTGCCAGTGATTGTTGGTTCAATCCTGAAAATGCTGCAACCCCTAAAGTTAGCAACGTGAGAGTGACCACTCATGAGGCTAATACTCGTAGGGGGAGTATTCTAACTCGAGACCAAGGATACAAACTTGTTTGGGTTCCTAAGGCTAAATGATTGTAATTGCAGGTATGTCCAAAGGCCACCAAAACGCCAATCTTGTACTTGGACAGTGGATGCTCTCGGCATATGACCGGGACAAGGAGCCTATTACAAAATTACACCTCAGTCTGCAACGGACCAAAGGTCATCTTTGGAGGTTCAGATCGAGGAATCACTAAAGGCTATGGTATGATTTCTAACGGTAGCGTATCCTTTTCGGATGTAGCCTATGTTGAAGGATTGGAACACAATCTCATTAGCATAAGCCAACTATGCGACAAAGGATACGTAGTTGAATTTCATGCTGACAAGTGTTTGATAAAATCGGTTAACAATATGGAAACTATTTTATTAGGCACTCGAAGCAGAAATATTTTCTGTTTAAATTTTATTTGTATAGACTCCTCGACACCAGTGTGTCTTTTGGCAAAAAGTAGTGCATCTCTTGCTGACCAATGGCACAAGAGACTAGCACATATTAATTTCAAAACTATTAATAAATTATTCTCTCAAAACTTAGTGCGTGATGCACCTAATGTCAAGTGCGTTACGGACAGTCCTTGTCACGCTTGTATCAAAGGCAAGCAAACAAGAAGTTCGTTTAAAAGCATAATAGGCAAGGATTCCAATAGAAGTTTGCAGCTTCTCCATATGGACTTGTTTGGTCCACTGCAGGTTAGAAGTTTGGGAGGTAAGGAATATACGTTGGTTATTGTGGATGATTACTCGCGCTTTGCGTGGGTGTTCTTTCTGAAACACAAGTCAGATACCTTCGGTATTTTCACTAATTTTGTGAGGCAGATCCAGAATGAATACAACTGTTCCGTAGTCAAAATCAGAAGTGACAATGGAACAGAATTCAAATCTGGAGCCATGACAGAATTTTGTGAAAGTCAAGGTATCTTTCATGAGTTTTCCTCTCCTCACACTCCACAGCAAAATGGAGTAGCTGAGAGAAGGAACAGAACACTCATAGAGGCTTGTCGGACCATGTTGAGTGATGCCTCACTTCCGGAGTATTTCTGGGCTGAAGCCGTCAACACCGCTTGTCACGTGCAAAATCGAGCACTCATCAACAAGAACCATGATAAGACCCCTTACGAACTTCTAAAAGGCAGGAAACCAAACATTTCATACTTTAGAATCTTTGGCTGTAAGTGCTTCGTACTTAACAATGGCAAGTATCACTCTACCAAGTTTAGCGAGAAAAGCTTTGAAGGTATTTTTGTAGGATATAGTAGCCATAGTAAGGCTTATAGAGTATTTAATAGAAAAACTCTGGTGGTGGAAGAGTCGATACATCTTGTATTTGATGAGACGAGTCTGTTGCAAAGCAACTCGTCTAGTGTGCCTATTGTAGATGCAGGTACAAAGTTGAAAGAACTTAGCTTGGATGAACCTAGTGAAGATAAAGATGAGACATTCATCAAGGTCCCCTCTACAACCACCATTGGAGAGGAGGATGATCAAGATGAAGAAGACATCCCAGCTGAAGATGCAACTCCAGTGGCTGAAGAGATCCCAGATGCAAGGACTTTAGAGTTCAGACACTTGAAGGATCATCCTGTTGACCAAATAATAGGAGATCCTCGGGATGGCGTCAGAACTCGTCGAGTTACAACTAACGAGAATTTACACTTAAGTTTTCTCTCACAGGTTGAACCAAAGAAATTTGAGGAAGCCAACTCCGACGCATCCTGGATTCTAGCCATGGAAGAAGAATTGAATCAGTTCAAACGATGCATGGTTTGGACACTTGTTCCTAGACCCAAAGGTAAGAACGTCATTGGGACAAAATGGGTCTACCGGAACAAGATGGATGAAGATGGGATAATCGTAAAGAATAAGGCCAGACTTGTCGCCAAGGGATATCGTCAAGAAGAAGGAATCGACTTCGACCAGACTTATGCTCCAGTAGCAAGACTGGAGGCGATCAGGTTATTTCTTGCCTACGCTGCACTTAAGGGCTTTACCGTCTATCAGATGGACGTAAAGTCCGCCTTCCTGAATGGTGACATAAAGGAAGAAGTGTACGTAGAGCAACCGCCAGGGTTTGTTGATTCAACCCATCCTAATTATGTATACTTATTGCAAAAAGCACTATATGGTCTTAAACAAGTTCCTCGAGCTTGGTATGAGACTCTGTCTAGCTTCCTTCTTGAGAACAAGTTCACAAGAGGAAAGATAGACAAAACATTATTTCTTAGGGAAATAAAAGGCAAGATTTTGCTAGTGCAGATCTATGTCGATGATATTATTTTCGGCTCTACGGATAACAACCTCTGCAAGAAGTTTTCTAAACTTATGCAAGGGAAGTTTGAAATGAGCAGTATGGGAGAGCTAAAGTATTTCTTAGGGCTTCAGGTGAAACAATCTGAAGATGGGATTTTCATCTCACAGACCAAGTTCACCAAAGAGCTACTTAAGAAATTCGGAATGGAGAATGCAACCTCTATGAGGACTCCAATGGCCTCAGCTATGTCTCTGGACAAGGATGAGAAAGGGAAACCTTTTGATGAAACCAAGTACAGAAGCATAATTGGGTCCTTGCTCTACCTTACTGCGAGTAGACCGGATATAATGTTCTCAACATGTGTATGTGCTAGATTTCAGGTGAACTCTAAGGAATCTCACTACATCGTTGCAAAGCGAATCCTGAGATACCTCAAAGGCACACCAAATCTTGGCTTATGGTACCCAAGAAGTAATGATAGTGAAATAATTGGTTTTTCAGATGCAGATTTTGCAAGTAGCAAAGACGACAGGAAAAGCACTTCTGGGACTTGCCAATTTCTCGAAAGGAGACTTATTTCCTGGAGCAGTAAGAAGCAGAACTGTGTAGCCATCTCAACGGCTGAATCAGAGTACATCTCTGCAGGCAGCTGTTGTGCACAGCTCTTATGGATCAAGAATCAGTTTGAAGACTACAACATGCAGTTCCAGAACATTCCCCTGTTCTGTGACTCTTCCAGCGCCATAGCAATAGCCAACAACCCAGTCTCCCACAGTCGGACCAAGCACATAGAGCTTCGCTATCATTTCATCCGGGAGCATGTGGAGAATGGAGACATAGATCTACAATATGTCTCCACAGACAGGCAAGTGGTAGATATTTTCACCAAGCCGCTGGACGAGTCCAAGTTCTCGTTCTTCAAAACTGAGCTTGGACTGCTCAACAAAGAAGACCAGTGATGGACTCTCAAGATTAAGAAGATATCAGTAGTGTTGGCTGCTCAGAGGTACAGTTTTTCAGTGGAAATAGACATCTACCATGGAAATTCCTTCAAGTATAAGAGACTCGAGCGTCGTCACACTTACACGAGTAAACGCCTAAATACTCGAGTAAAAAGTTTCATATACTCGAGTAATCCAACAGATACTCGTGTATGAACGTCTTATACTCGAGTATGAAAATTCGTCAAGGACTTAATACTCATGTATGCTAATTACATACTCGAGTATGAATTATTGATTACTCGTGTATGTTGTGCCTACTCGAGTATACTAAACTTCATACTCGTGTATGCTGTCATCTTCTACTCGAGTACTCGGAATTTTTTTTTCTGGATTTTCATATTCTCTATCCGCACCAAGCAATTGCCGCCTCGTTCAGGTATGTCATTATACTTAATCCTTTTTAAACCTAATTAGGATTATTTATATATATATTCAAAACGAAAAAGTCCTTTCCACTCCACATTCACTCGAGTAGCCGCCGACTTCTCGTATTCCCGAACCCTGTTCTTCCTCTTCCATCGCCGCAAGATTCCTGTCTCTTCGTCTCCCAGAACAGTTGCAGAGCTTTGTCTTCCTCGTTCTTGTTTCCTTCGCATTGCAGAATCGCTGATGGCTCCTCCCTCCTCCAAGATTGGAATCGGCTCTGAACTAGTGACAGATGGTATTGAAGATATTTCTGATGACTTCAAGAACTTACTGATTCTCCTGGACACGGCCGGATTGTCCTTCGTTCTTCAAGAACCCTGCCATCTCCTGCTTCCTGATGTTGAAGAATTCTACAAAAATCTGAAGGTTAGACACAACGGCACAATTCTGAAATCCAAGGTAAAGGGAGTTGAAATTCGGTTGGATAAAACTTCAGTCGCCACTCTGCTTCGGATGCCAGTGGTCGACGAAGAAGATGACCTAGAAAAGGAAGATGCCAACCGCACCTCTCTATTCTGTGGTCGAGATCCTGAAGGTGGAGGGTAAACCTTGAATAGATCTTTGTTCAATTCAGAAGGGAAGTTTCTCGTTGACATCATCGCCAAAATCCTATGGTGCAAGACATACTCCATAAGAGACATCTCCCAAAATCTATTCGACATTATGCAAGCTATTGTCTGCAGGAAGAAATTCCAGTTCGGAATGATGATACTGGATAAGATCCGAGAAAGCGTCAAACATCCCAGTTTTGCTAGGATTATCTCCCTCCTCCTCCATGAGATCAATCCTACAGTGTTTGACTTATCTAAAGGGACTCCTCTTCACCACATGAAGAAAGTTTCTATCTCTTCCATTCAGAGGTATGACCTCAAGCTCCTGAACTCTGCCCAAGCTTCAAAGGCTGATGCAATCTCAGAACTACAACAAGAAAACAGTTCACCTGAAGACAGGATTCCATCTCCTCCTCTACATCAAACTATTGCTACCTCTGGTGCTTTAGTTGAGGGGGAGCCTGCCTCTTCTCTTTCTCAGCATCAAGTTTCTTCTGAATCAGTGATTCCAGCACAAGAAGATGTCAGAGTTGCTACTCCTCCAGTTTCTCCTACTCCAGCTCATCTTCAATCAGCAATTCCTGAATCTGAAATTCCAGATACATCTCACATACTGTCTACAGCTGAAGATAATAACAACCTTATTGATGAGCTTATCTCAGATGCTCCTCTTTTTCAGAATGATTCAGCTGCCAAGTCTCCTGATAGTGAGCCCAACCAATCTGATCATGTTATCTTATCTGATGATGAGGAAATGTCTCCAGATCCTGTGGAGGCACCTCTGAAGACTTTGGATTTCTCCATGCCATCTTTCCTCAATACAGAAGAAACTGTTGAAATAGAACCCTTCAAAAGAGCTGTTAGCTCAGTGGTCATTACAGAAATCCCTACTTGGACTACTACTACTCCTGCTCCCTCAGTCCCTGCATCAACCTCAGCCCCTTCTTCTTCTTCCTCTTCAGATCTTGTAAGCAAGATTGAGCTTATGCTCAAAGAACAGAGAGATTACTTTGATGCCTCTCTGCAGTCAGTCACCTCCAAGGTCTCTGCTCTTGAAAAGGAGATGAGCAGAGGCTTTGCTAAAATTCAAGCAAACACTGACACACTCAAGCAGCTGTTCAATATTGGAGGCAAAGCCATAGATCACACCATCACAAGCATAGGTGAGCTAAGAAACCAGGCAGAGACAGTAGCTCACAATCAGCTCAAGCTAGATGAGAGAGCTGAAACTAATGTTGTGAAAGTATGTAATGAAGTGGGCACCTTCAGAGATGAAGCAATTGCCCAGCTATCCATAAATATCAGCAAGGGGGAGAAGACCGTAAAAGAACAAGTTGAAAAGCTATCTGAACAACTATCTACCCAATCTCTAGAGGCTATAAGTGATCTAGTAAAAGGATTGAGAGAATCCATTCTTTCCCAGCTCCAGTCTGTCAAATTCTATACCTATGACACTGCTGTCTGGCTGCATAATCAAAACTTTCCTGAGTTTCAACTGGACCCTACCATTATACCTCAGCATCTAGATCCTCTTGCAGAACAGCCTTCAGCAGATGTCTCAGCTCAAGCAACCTTTCAAGGAGGTGTGCCAGTCTTCTCACCCAGACCTGAGGGTGATGTGACTGAGCCTCCCCTATCCTATACTGAAGCATGGCAAGATGATTTTCCTTCCAGTTCTCAAGGTCCTTTTATAAAGAAAAGAAAATATGGTGACGACACTTCTGCCAGCCGTTCTGCACCCAGGAAAGAGCCAGCTTCTGAAGGTAGACCACCTGTTGTTCATGCTGAAGTGTGGAGTCCTACCTCTAAGTCTCTGATTCTTGATACCTTGAGGTTAGTGACAGATCTTGGTGAGAACAGAGATAATTACTACAGTTATTCAGAGTGGAAAGCCTATGAAGCATCTCAGATAAATATCAGTCTACATGACAGAAATTGGGGGCACAACAACCCAGCTGCACCTCCTAGGCCCAGGACTTACTTTCCAAAACCTTTCAGCTACCTAGAGAGGCAAGAGCTGAAAAGAGAAAGGATGCACAAGGATGCCCCATTTTGAGTTGAACTGAGAATGTGGAATTGGACTTTTGTTTCTGTGCTTAAAACATTTCTATATATATATATATTTAATTCTGATTATGACAATGTTTTATTTACCCTGCTTTAGTTTAGTTTATTCTCCTGTTATATGCATGTTGTTCTTTTACTCTTAAGTAATTCACCTTAGTATAGAGAGTGCTGACATCTACAAATAGGGGGAGATTGTTGGGGTTTGTCTCCACAATACCTCAGATTTGTAGGAAGTCAGACCTTGAACTAAGATGAATTAAGATGTATTTGATGTGGTGTTTGAGTTGTATGTGTGCAGGTTCTAATTGCCAAGTGTAGACCAATGTCAGTCTATAATGGGTCACCAAACACTGGACCATGCAATGTAATCCCTCATTGTGTGATCCAAAGTGTTGGCCCATGTATAGCCTCTCTATTGGGATACACTTCTCATTCATGCACTTGGATTGATGGACAGAAGCATTGGAGCTAATTTCCTCAGAAAAATATTTCTATGTCCAAATACTCGAGTAACCCCTTTTTATACTCGAGTATCAGACTTAATACTCAGTAGCTAGTTAGACATACTCGAGTAGTTAGTGAGACTTACTCGAGTAAGTCCTCGAGTAATCAGTTAGACTTACTCGAGTAGGCTCTGAATACTCGTGTAGATAAATCTATACTCGAGTAGTTAAGTAGTCATACTCGAGTAGTTTCTTTTCATACTCGAGTAAGTGTTTCTATACTCGAGTAATTGATTTTTCATACTCGAGTAAATTATTCGATACTCGAGTAGTTGATTTTAATACTCGAGTAAGTATTTCCATACTCGAGTAATTGACTTTGATACTCGAGTAAGTGAATGTTTCCCTGATACATATTCTGATACTCGAGTAATTCTCCTCTCACTCGAGTATATCTTGCTGATACTCGAGTATATCTTTGCTGATACTCGAGTATATCTTTTCTGATACTCGAGTATATCTCTTCTGATACTCGAGTAGTTCATTTTTCACTCAAGTAAATTTCTCTTCTCATACTCGAGTATACTCCTCTTTATCACTCGAGTATCTATATTCCCATACTCGAGTATATCTTCTCTTACTCAAGTATAGCAGTTCTCTATTCCAGAATTTTTCTAAGTTCGAATTCGCCTTAAGTATTTTGAATCCGTCATTTCTGATTGGTCCACGTGTCATCCTTAATTAAGATTATGACCGTTGGAGTCCACCTATAAATAGGTCATTTCAGAATTGACTAATTAACAAGATTACAGAGATATTCTTTTTTAAGAAAGAGAAAATTCCGTGAACCCTAATTCTCACGCCGCCGCCGCCGCCATTGTTGTTCACGGAAGAAACTCTGGATCGCCGATCTCCGTCTTCAACGACTATTTCTCCAGCGATCCAGACAAAAGTGAATCACTCGATCTCGCCGAGCCTCAAAGATTTCAGATCTATCTTCTCGATCGAGGTGGTTCTAGTTTTCAGATTCGTGGATCTCTCTCAAGTCATCTTCAACCTTTTTCTGATCAAGCCGAAGTTCCTAAAGAAGAAGACTGTCAAAGATCCAGATCTGAGATTGTTGTTTTGATTTTTTATTCTCAAACCAAAATTTCTTTGTAGGAGTTTTTCTCCGAGATTTGTAGGAAGACCTTTCTTCCGAGTTTTGTAGATCCAGTTGGATCGAGTTTTGTAGGAACGTGGTTCCGAGGTGTAGGATTGTTTTTAATCCGAGATAGTGGAGTAGCCGAGTCTAGTGATTTGCTAGATCGGTGAGGAAAGTGGACGTACCCAAGGTTGGGGAACCACTATAAATCTCTTGTCGTCTGTGATTGCTTGATGTGTGCTGTGTTAGTTTTTAATTCCGCATTTGACACATATTTCACCTATTCACCCCCCTCTAGGTGATTTAGGCTAACAACTTAGACCTCTCAGGTGTTGAGTGAGTTGAGCTCACTCAACGCCATAGACTGAATGGCGTTGAGTGAGCTGAGCTCACTCAACGCCATTGTACTTGGAAAAATTTCTGGAATTTTGGCGTTGAGTGAGTTGAGCTCACTAAACGCCATAGACTGAATGGCATCGAGTGAGCTCATTGAGTTAGCTCAGCTCACTCAATGCCATTGAAATTAGAAAATTCCTTGTGATTTTGGCATTACGTGTGGAGGCTTGTCTCAGCGCTTTTGCCTTTGAGAAATTTTCGGCGCTGTTTGCTGGTTCGGGATCTTTTCGGGAACTACGCAAAGATGGATTAATTGGCATGTTTCTTTCATTAAGACATAATTAAACAATAATAAGCGGTCCAGTAGTAGGGTGCCACGTGGCAGACGGTTTAACCCAAATTCCTCTTTAATGGAGGAGAGAGAAAAAGCCCCAAAGCCATGGCCGAAATTTAGCTTTCATGTCCATTAATGGCACTTGATGCCTTGGCCTCATTCCCCTCCTCCTTTTATGGCCGGATTCAACTCCTCTATGGAAGAGGAGGAGTTTCCAGCCATTTTCTGATTTGATTGAGCCCACATTCATCCTCCTTTTCCATGGACGAAAAGCTCTTAAAGGGGCATTAATGGCCACCGCCAACTAGACCCCTCCCCTCCCCCATTTTATCATTTTTAAAGACTCACTGGACTTAGAGGAGAGGTTTCCACACAAACTTGAAGGAGCTGAGGAGGCCCACCGTGCAGTTACAGAAATCGAGCGGCGCCACCACCGACCATGGCATCCCGGCGATCGACACGTCTCTAAGCCGCGAGCAAGGTCGTCCCCTTCCTCTTTACTTACGGGTAGATCATAGGAATTGTTTGGGCTATGGAATGGGCTCAATTGTGCCCGATCGGGTGATGAAAAATCACTGGTTTTCTGTGAAAAACAAAGAGTGGTCAGGTTCGCCGGAATCCGCCCCTCCGGCGGCCGTGCCGCGGCCCAGCGATGGCCACCACCTCGATGGAGGTGTTTGTGGCGGTGGCCGGCCAGGGATGTGGCCGGGTGGTCGAGAAAATTTCTTAGAATAAGTTCCAAGTTCGGGCAATCTCGGCCCTTGGCTGGAGGAAGAAGAGGATCCAGCAACCGTCGGATCATTTAAATCCTTTTCTTTTTAAATGAATTTTTTATATTAAGATAACAGTCACGTTAGAAAATTAATGAAAAATACTTAGAGGCTTTATATGAGGAAATTGTCAACATATAATTTGTAGCCCTATGGGTCTACGTTATTTTAAAATTTATTTGGGAAAATTTGGTCAACTGGTTTCACCAAGGCACCCATTTTTGTGGGGTCTATACCTAGGGCTAGACAGAGATTAAAATGTGTGCCCCCACTTCATCTCTTGTCCAAATGACTTGAAATTTGGATAGTGAGTCACACTAGTCTATATCTAGGTCCTGCCAAAAAATGAAATTTTTTGGGGATAATCTTCCTATAGCTTTTGTAATTATTTAATAAACCATGATTAAATTAATTAAGGGACCAAATGACCTCCAAACCCTCCCAAATTTTTGTGAGTAGTTCTTGGGGTATCATAAGGCTCGGGAAAAATTTTCATCTCATGTGGAGATTATTTGGATTGAATTTTTGCAAACCCTAGCCTTGCCATAATAAGGGTATTTAGGTTACAAGTGCACTTGAGCTGTGAGTGATCAAATCACCTAAACAGAGGGTTGGATTTGGGCCAGTTGTTTGGCATGAAATATAACACCCTCATATGGGATATGGGGTGGTTTGGGATTGAATTGCCTTAGGACCCAAGTTCAAACCTATGTTTTGGCTTTGGGGGTTTTAGAAGGGCATGTGGTTAAAAGACCTTGAAATGATTTGAAATTTGGTGGAGAGGACTCTAGGATAATAAGAGTTCTCTGGTAGAAATATTATTGGATTTAGTGAGGGTTAAAATCCTCAAATCCCTAATCCTAGTTTAGGTTACAAACCTTTAAATGGTAAGTTGGATAGTAAAGGTGTTGTGAAAAGTTGTAAAACTTTGGTGGTTCAGTCATAAAGTCAGTAAGAGCTTTTGGTAATATTATTGGGAAATTTGGAAGCATATTTTTAGTATCTCCTTTGCAATACATGAATAAGTCTCTATTACTCATTTTGTTATTATAACCACACTTTTCACTTGAATGTTATGAAATTGAGGCAGAGGAAGTTTTAGACTATTATACTCATACATGAATTTTTCTATAATTTTTAGATGTATATTACCAGTATATACTTCACAAGCTCATCAAAATGGACACTTGTTCAATAATTTATTAAAAGCTCATTATTTATTGTAAAATTATGAAACTTGATCAGTAGTGTTAGTAGATCAATATACTCATTTGGCGATTTTATTAAAATTTTTAGATGAATAATTGATGTACTTAGTTCATTAACCCGTTAACTTGGATTACTATGTGAAAATCAAGTTTAGAGTTTCTTATTCACTGATAAATTATGAAACTTTATCTAAAGTGTTTTTATGTCTTTATGATCCTCCTTGAATTTTCTCAGAATTTTTGGAAGTATATTGTCAGTACTTGTCTCTTTAAAATGATTAATGTAGTTTGTATTTAAAATTTGATTTAGAGGCCTAAGCCTTTTTGTAAAATTGGGAGACTCTGATTTTACTTTTCAATAGTCATCATGTAATTATCATAAATTTTATAGAGCATTTGCATTTCTGAAAGGGGCACTTCATGTTCAAAATTTTGTCTCGGATTACTTAGGAAAATTAAATAAATTATCAAGCAAATTAGGAAAATTATAAAATCATGGATTTAGGCTAATCATAGCATGATAGACCCCCAATAATTATTATAGGGATATTGGATGATAATTTTGAGTACCTCCCATTGTATGCATCATATAGCTTAGGATGGTTTGTGTTTAGTAAAAACTACAGATCTTAATAAGGTGCAGAATAAACTAGAGAATTTGGGATATTAGAATACTGATTTGTAAATGTGAATGAATGTATCTTTAGTAGTCAAGATGAGGAGAGGTTAGTTTGACTAATGTTAAGAGGTGCTCGGGGTCGACGAAAGATCGTCTTTCCCGAGGAGAGGAAGGGTCTTAAAACACTAGGTTAGATCCAAGGTAATATGATGTTGGAACCACTGTTTTGATTTGGGCTAGGTTCACTTCTTAGGCTTATTAACCCATGTTGTATAGTCAGGGTCAGTGTTTTACTTTCTAGGTCTTAGGCTAGTCCTCCAAAGTTTATCTCCATGGACCTGCCTGAAGAGTGCCTCAGATTGAAGCCTTAGAAGATTCTATGCAGTCTTAGAAATTAGTTCGACGTTCATCGAACGCAGATCGAAGAACCTGGAGATCATTTTCTAAGTTGAGCAAGACGATCGTAGAACTCAGGTGGATGATATCCTTCAGAAGAAGTTATTCTGTGGTCGATGTTTTCTCTCAGTCCATTTCTCAGCTTGACTAATTCTGTTAATTCTTATTCTATTGTCGACGATCTTTCAGTACAGAGCAGATTCTTCAGTCGACAAACATGGAGCACAATTTTAGTTTAGTTTATTCAGTATTCAGTTCGCAGAGATCAGGTCGAAGAACAAGATTTTTCAGTTCGACGATCTTCGATTGCAGCACGATGAAATCTGTTCCTTGGTCGACGAAAACTATAAGATGTTTTGTTCCTTATTCTTTCCATATTTGTTCCTTTACTATATTAAGTCGTAATTTCGCTGAGTAATCAATGCTTATATTCCCTTTGAATATAGTCGTGTATGGTAACATTGATTATGGTATTCATCATAGAATTTAGTTGACATATTTCTCGGGACAGATGAGTGAATGATTATTTAAAAGGCATGCTTGCCGTTTTCCTTCCAAGTTTTCTAGCAGCGTATTCATTGCATGATTTGAATTCGCAAATGAGTTTTTGTTGTTCATTTTTGATATACTCTGTTAGAGAGAATCATTCAGTAAAAAAACAAAGAAAGAGATATACGAGACACAAGAGTTTTTACAGAGAAAAAGCACAACATAGTTTTCTAATAGTTTAGTGCAGGAAGAAGAAAAGTGTTCTCGGGTTCATTATTTCAAAGTTGTTCTCAATCTCTATTCTTACAGTGCTCTGAAGAACAAGAACAACAATATTATATCCAGAGTCTTCTTATTCTTCTTTTCCAGGATCTTACAAAAATAACAAATCTCCATTTTTCTAGAGTTCCTGGATCTAGTTTTACAAACCTGAAGGACTACCTCACCCTTAGCAAAGCTTCTCATCCTGAACAATCAACATATCAGGAGGAGCTTTGACAACATTCCGAATCCACAAAGTCTTCTCAGTTTGCTAATTGAAAAAAGAGAAGACTCTCATCAACTTTTCCCTCCACCTCTGTACAGGGTTTTAACTCCCTTCAAAAGTCAAACTAGTTAACAAGTCTCTTTCCAAAAGACTTGAGGTTAGTTTTTGGGCACCTGGTAAAAAGCTCAAAGGGTTGCTATATATCACTAAAAATAGATATATTGGTGGCACTCACCTGATCAAAACCTATAATGGATTCCTACCAAGGGTGGTAGAAGAATGGATGTACCCAGTTGGGGAACCACTATAAAGTTCTTGTGTTGTCTGGGTGGTGCTTGCTGTTTCCTTTTTGCTTGTGCTGTGGTTAGCTTAGTATAGTTTTTTCTTTATCTCTGATATTATTTCTTAGCTATATATTTATATAATAACCTACTTTGTCACTTAACATAATATTTGTAAAAAGATAAAATGTTTTTTTATAAACTCAATTCACCCCCCCCCCTCTAGAGTTATTCAGATATTATCCCCCCCCCCCTTTCTTTCAAATTGTATCAGAGGAAGGTTAGTCAATTTTATACAGGCTTACACCCGGAATAACCAAGACCCTCAGATAATCTCTGAATAAATCTTTTTCATTTTTATTTTCTGATACCATGGCACAAAACAAGGACTATGCCAGAACAAGACCTCTAGTGTGAAATCTTTCTAAGTTTGCCATCTAGAAGGCAAGAATCAAACTTTATATGAACTCTATTGATGAAGATATTTTCAACTCTATCTTGACAGGACAACCAGCTCTAGTGGCCTCTACTCCTTCTACTTCAACAAACTTGAGTGCAGTTCCACCTCCTGACTGGACTGATGCACAAAGAAAAGCCAAGATTGCAGATGCAAGAGCCTTGAACATTTAATCTCAGACTATGTCTGATGACATTTTTCAGAAAGTGGCTGAGTGCACTTCAGCTAAAGCCATCTGGGATTCCCTAAACCAGATGGTGGCTGGATCTGCTGATGAGAGAAAGGATAGAAGATCTAATCTCATCTCTCAGTATGAGAACTTCAAGAAGGAAGAAATTGAGTAAGTCAGTGATATGTACAATAGGATAAGCTCAATCATAAATGAGCTAAGGACCTTAGACAAGGAAATTACTCTGACTGAAGTAAATGACAAGATCCTAATGTGCTTCCCCAACATATGGGATTCAAGGATCTGGCCTATAAAAGAAGCCAGAAGCATGACTGAAATCTCAACTGAGTCAGTCCTTCGAAAGCTCAAATCATATGAGAAACTAATGAAGACCAGAGAAGAAGCAGCTGAAGTAAAGACTCTAACAGCTACCAGGAAGGAGCACAACATTGCTTTAAAGGCTACTGAGGATTCTGAAGGGACTCCAGTTAATGAAGAACTGATGAGTCTATTTGCCAAGAGATTTTTCAAAATGGAAAAGAAGGACTTCAGAAGGAAGTCATCTAGACAAGATGACACACCAAGGTATGACAAAACACCTTCTAAAGAAATTGTCTATTTTGGTTGTAGGAAGCCAGGACACTACATCTCTCAGTGTCCAGAAGCTCAGAAGAAAGACAGGAGAAGAGAAAAAGAGTCAAGAAGAACTCATCACAGCAAACCCTCCTAAAGCAAGTATAAGAGGAAGGAAAAGGGTTTTGTTGCTGAGACCTGGAGTGATACAGAAGAAGAGTCATCCTCTTCCAGCTCCAGTGATGATGAAGAAGAGGAAAAGGAAAATGAAGTTTGCCTAATGGCAATTGATGCCTGCAGCAGTAAATCTGATGCTGAAGTTGTAGATAATGAAGAATCAATGTTTGCTGAAGACCAGGTAATTTCTTCTTATGATTTTGAATCAGAAGAATTTAAATCTGAATTTAAAAATCTTTGCTTAGACTTAATAGCCTCTGAGAAGAAAATCAAACTTATTAGAGAGAAATTAACTGCTCAAGATAAATATCTTGCGAAAATGCTAAATTGTCAATTGAACTCAATTCAGCTAATGAACAAATAGTTTATCTAAAAATTGAACTAAGCAATACCAAGAAACTAGAGGAATCTCTAAATGGCAGGAGCATGAAATTGATAGATATAACTAGTACCTTAAATGTTAGGACTAATAACAGTAAACTAGGATTAGGTACCTCATCTAGTGAACCACCTCTATTCCAGAAGAACAATCTATCAAAAGCTATAAATTTCACTTTTAATAAAGGAAAGAAGAATACTGAATAGGTTAGTAAAGTTAATGAAGTTTTAAAGCAAATGGAAATAAAACAAAAATCTAAGAACAAGAAAAATAATAGATATAACAATGTTCAACAGTTTTCGTCGAACTTAGATCGATTAAACGTGAACAGTTCGTCGACCTCAGAATGACGAACTCTGAACACAAACCATAATAATAAGTATTATTCAATCTACGATCTATGAAACCAGTACGATTCATCGACCAGAGATCGACGACATTGGTGCACTGAGAATGAATACTTTCATCCTTCAAGCAGAGATCATAGATCTCATTCCAATTCTTCGAGCTCAGGTCGACGAACTCACAAAATTCGTCGATCCAAGATAAAATTTACAGAAACTTAAACTCCAGCAGAAACTGTAATAATAAACCTAATCCACATAGGGAGAACATTAACCCATTCACCTAATGTATAATTCCTCCTAGAAGGTTTCACCCCTTAGGTTATAAGAGCCAACCTGAATGTTCATTTATATCCAGTTTTTCATTTGAGAAGAAACAAACACCCAAGGTTACCTGGGTCAAGAACTTTTAATTTGTTTCATTGCAGGTAAAGACCTATCCTATCACTCAAAATAAGTGGTATCTGGATAGTGGGTGCTCTAAGCACATGACTGGATGCAAGGATAGCCTCATCAACTTTAAGGCCAAGCTTGGTCCAAGGGTATTCTTTGGTGATTCAAGCTTTGGACAGACTGAAGACAATGGAGACTTCAATATTAGAGATGTCACTTTCAAAAAGGTCGTATATGTTAATTGTCTCAAGCATAACCTCATATCCATAAATCAGTTATGTGATTCAGGTTATCAAGTTTGCTTTTCTGAATCTCAATGTATTATTTCTACAAATAATCAAACTATTTTAATTAGAATTAAACAAGGTAACATATACTTAGTAAACTTTAAATCTGCCAGTTCAGAAATTTGTTTATTTAATTTTGTTAGCAATCAAAATGATTTATGGAATAAAAGATTAAGTCATGTAAATTTGGGAAACATTGTTAGGCTTTCTAAAGACAACCATGTTAGAGGATTGCCTTCTTACTATAAGAAGGAAAGCCTCTGTAGGGCTTGTCAATTAGGCAAGCAAACTAAATCTAGTTTTAAATCATTAAACGAAAGTGACTCACCAAGGATATTGTACTTACTACATATGGACCTTTCGGTCCCTATAGCAGTACAAAGCCTAGGAGGGAAATCTTATACTTTAGTGATTGTAGATGACTTCTCTAGATTCACTCTGGTATTCTTTCTGAGATCTAAGTCATATACTTTCAAGATTCTTATGGATTTTCTCAATAACATACAGATTGAGTACTCTACTCCAGTTGCATTGATCAGAAGTTATCATGGTACTAAGTTTGAGTCTTTTCTTATGCAAGAGTTTTGTAGGAAGGAAGGTATCAAACATTGCTTCTCAGCTCCTAGAACACCTCAACAGAATGGGGTTGCTGAAAGGAAGAATAGAACACTAATTGAATCTGCAGGCACATTACTTGCAAATGCTTATTTGCTCCTATCTTTTTGGGCAGAGGTTGTTAGCACTGCAAATTATGTTATGAATAGAAGTCTTATACACAAACTTAAAAATAAGACTCCCTATGAGCTACTGAAAGGGAAGAAACCTAAAGTCACATATTTTAAAGTATTTGGTTGTATATTCTATATTCATAATAATGACAAGAAATATATTAGAAAATTTGAAGTGAAGGCTGTAATGAGAATTTTTCTAGGATATTCCCAAGTCAGCAATGCTTATAGGGTGTTTAATAAATCATCTTTAAAAATTGAGGAATCTGTGCATGTAACTTTCGATGAAGCTAATATGTTTTGCAAGGAGAAAGAAATTTATACCAATGAGCTATTGCGGGTACCTCACTTGTGTGAGAAAATGGATGAACTAAACCTTACACCAAAGGTTATATTACATCCTCCTCCACAATGTGATGAAGAAAGTGAAGAAGAAACTGTGGAAGTAGTTGAACCTCCTTCAACAGCAGATGTAATTTCACAAGAGGAATTCATTCCAAATGATGTTGTTGAACCAACTCAACAATCTGATCTTGTCATACTAAGGGATCACCCTAGATCTCAAGTGATTGGAGACATGTTAGTAGGTGTACAGACAAGGAATCAACTCAACCATGATGTGATGCATGCCTGTTTTCTCTCTCAAATTGAGCCTCAATCCATAACTTATGCAGAGCAAGATCCCCACTGGATTATTGCAATACAAGAGGAGCTCAATCAGTTTGAGAGATGTAGAGTTTGGGACGTGGTTTCAAGGGCTAAAGGCTATCCAGTTATTGGGACCAAGTGGGTTTTCAGAAACAAGCTTGATGCTCAAGGTGTGATTGTGAGGAACAAGGCTAGGCTTATTGTTCAAGGCTATAAGCAAGAGGAAGGGATTGATTATGATCAAACCTTTGTATCTATTTCCAGGCTAGAGGCAATAAGGATTTTCCTTGCTTATGCTGCATTCAAGAAATTCAAAGTCTACCAGATGGATGTAAAGAGTGCATTTTTGAATGAAGAACTTAAAGAAGAGGTTTATGTTGAACAACCTCCAGGTTTTATCTCTTCATCTCATCCCTCCAATGTTTTTAAATTGCATAAAGATCTCTATGGTATAAAGCAAGCTCCAAGAGCTTGGTATGAAACCTTAGCTAGCTTTCTTTTAGAGGATAAGTTTTCTAGAGGCATGGTAGATAGGACTTTGTTTTTCAAGCATCATAATGATAAAATTCTATTAGTACAAATATATGTAGATGGCATAATATTTTTCTCTATAGATCCCAAACTATGCAAAAGGTTTGCTAACCTAATGCATTCCAAGTTTGAGATGAGTATCATTGGTGAGCTCTCTTACTTCCTTGGCCTCCAAGTGAAGCAGACTCTTGATGGCATTTTCTTATCTCAATCAAAATATGCTAAAGAGCTGATTAAAATGTTTGGGATGGATGATGCCTCATTTAAGAAAACACCTATGACTATAAATGCTGTGGCTGATTCTGATGAATAAGGGAAACCTGTTGATCAGAAATTATATAGGGCCATTGTTGGGTCCCTTCTATATATCACAGTAAGTAGGCCTGATATAATGTTTGCTACATGTCTTTGTGCTAGGTTCCAGGTGAACCCTAAAGAATCTCACCTAGTTTTATTAAAAAGGATTTTAAGATATATCAAGAGTTTCCCAAATCTAGGACTCTAGTAGATGATATAATATTTGGTTCTATTGATCCCAAACTGTGCAAAAGATTTACTGATCTAATGCATTCACAGTTTGAGATTAGCAGCATGGGAGAGCTATCTTATTTCGTAGGTCTTCAAGTGAAGCAATCTCTTGATGGAATTTTCATTTCCCAGTCAAAATATGCAAATGAGCTTATTAAGAAATTTAGGATGGCTGATGCCTCTTCTATGACGACTCTCATGGCTGCCAATACTGTAATTGATTCTGATGAACATGGAAAACCTATTGATCAGACTAGGTATAGGGCCATTGTTGGATCCCTACTATATTACAGAGCAAGCAGACCAAATATCATGTTTGCTACATGTCTATGTGATAGGTTCCATGTGAACCCTAAAGATTCTAATCTTATTTTTATTAAAAGAATTTGAAGATATATAAAGGGTTATCCTAATCTAGGACTCTGGTATCCAACAGAGTCAACATTTGAGCTTACTGGATTTTCTGATTGTGACTATGCTGGATGTAGAGTGGACAGAAAGAGCACTTCAGGAACATGCTAGTTCCTGGGTGATAGACTTGTGTCCTGATTTTGCAAAAAGCAAACTTCTGTATCTATATCAACTGTTGAGGCTGAGTATATGACAACTGGTAGTTGCTGTTCACAAATTTTGTGGATACAAAACCAACTCCTTGATTATGGTTTCAATCTAAATAATTCAACCATATTCTGTGGTAGTACCAGTGCTATATCTATAACACATAATCCAGTGCATCATTATATGACAAAGCATATAGATATAAGACATCATTTCATAAGAGACTGTGTGGACAAGCAGAAAATTAAACTTGAGTTTATCTCCACTGATTTGCAAAGGGCAGATATCTTCACAAAACTCTTGGATGAAACCAAACATCTATTCTTTATGAATCAGCTTGGAATAATAAATTACAAGGCTTAATTTTGAATCTGTCCTTATGGGAATCGATTTGATAATAATTCGTCGACCAGAGATCGACGATTTGAAATCATTTCGTTGGGAGTTCGTTGACCGGAGAACGATGAAATCTCTGTGTGAAGTCAGGTTCGTCGAATAGAGATCGACGATTCGGTTTAAGGAAACATTTCTTAGGATGACGAAATTGTTCCATATCTTCATTTCTGAGATTGACGAATTTACCTCTTCAAGAAATTTTCATCGACCGGAGATCGAAGAATTTTTCTTCTTCGCCGGGCTGAGCTTGTCGATTCATATTTTGAAAAACCTTTATTAGGATTTCTTCTTCGAGCTTTATCCCACTCTTTCAGTTCCCTTTGCTCTTGATTGCTTTTGCTTGTGTAGGTGACTCTCTTAGAATGATGGTTCATCAGGATTTACTCTCGCTGGAATGAAGTTCGACACCGATTTTGATATAGACATTGATTCATTCAGGAATTCAGACATAATCTTCCTCGACATCCTCCAGTTGTTTGAGGACCAGAACCTGAAGCGTTTGATGTTTGAATGGTTAAGTTGTCGGCTGTATAAATTCGAGAGTGGGTCTACTCGTCCTCGTCCTCTGATGAAGAAATGTTTGGTTCTATCGCTGGAATTCAGGTTACTCTAACCCCTGCTGTTCTTTCTGAAGTTTTTGGATTTTTTAATAGCTCGGAAGGTATCGAGTTAGAACATGGTGAATTTGAGAACATGATGGTTTTGATGGGTGATGGCCGCAGAACAGAGACTGACAGTGGGTGGTTCGAAATGGTCCTATTTCGCGGGCCGAGTTAGAAGATCGAGTTTTCTAACGAGAGGAGGCAAGTTCACCTATCGCAAGTAGTACTCGGTATTCAGGAGAATACCGAGGTCGTATTGTTCTCAGGGGCGCATTGATTATATCTACGCTTCAGGGAGGACTATTATCTTACTATCGATAAGGTGAGATTTTTAGTTAATTAAGGCAGAAAGAAAAGAGAGAAGAATTTTTACATAGATGATAGGTTAACGCTCGGCATCGAATCGGATTAAGACTAAAATAATTCTTAACAATTATTGAACTTAGTTTTTAAATTAATAAAAGTCACTTGGCCGTGGAGGTTCCATAGACATGAGCTCACCTGGGTCTAAGGATATCGCTCACCTGGATGCTAAGGCTATTTGACCGAACGTTAGTCCGACGAAGGATTCCCCTTAATGTCTGCATTACGCTAAGAATCCCGTTATTGGGTGGGGAACCCTATCCGGCAGAACTATGCTTCTCCTCTTTCGAGGGGGCGTACGCAGTTCTCTTTACCCAAGGGGGATCGGTCCATATGTGCAGCTTCTCGGCATTGTATATGGAAAATGGAAATAGAGTCCACACATCAATTATGTGGTCCTATGCATCGTTAACCCGGGGCAAACCTTAAGCCCTTAAATTAAAATAAAGATAAAGTTCTTTAATTATTTCAAATCATTTTATATGTCCCAATGCTCTTCGATGCCAAAGGCTAAAAGAGATTAGCCACTCATCGGTATGGGGACGACTTTATGGTTTTTAGTGAAACGTGAGTTTTATATTAAGTACTAAACAATTATAAGAGAAAACATAGAAAAACAAGGCATTTAGATAAAATTGAAAAAAGAAAAGGTAATTGATGCAGACACTCATGCACACCTCAAAATCATAAAGAAATTTAATAAAACAAGTCCTACTCGAATGAGTAGGCGAGAAATAAATGCAAGTACAAGTCCTACTCAAAAATGAGTAGGCGGTAAATTAAAGCAATGCGCCATTTAACTCTTAACGAGTATGCGTAAATAAATGCATAAATAAAAAGAAACTAAGTTACAAAAAATGAAAATTACAAGTCCAACTCAAATGAGTGAGCGGAAAATTTAAGCAGAGCGCCGTTTAACTCTTAACGAGTAGGCGGAAATAAATGCACACACGCACACACTCTATATAATTGAGAAAGCAATAAACAAAGCATGAAAAGTTATCACCTACACTCACAAACTCTACATAAATGAATAATGCAATAAAATTGCGAGTCCCAGCTCAAATAAGTGGGCGGGAGAATGAAAGCAATAAAACTATCCTCATACACTCACACACACATAGAAATAACACAAGATGAAAGTTACCTAAAAATTAAAACTACAACTTTTCTACCATTACAACTTGCTAAAAACAAATAAAAAGATGAAATAAAAAATAAAGAAGAAAAAGTTTTTGAAATCAAAGTTGAAATCAAAGTTGTTGAAAAATTAAAATGTTTACATTTTCATTCATAGGATTTCATAAAAGTAATTAAAAAGTGAAAATAAAAATTAAAGGAACAAAAAGATTTTACAATCCTAAAAAAAGCTAAGTAAAAAAACACAAAACACTTTAAAACCTCTTTTACAATTTCATAGGAATGAAAATATAAACTTTTAAAAGGTTTTCAATACAACTTTGATTTTTTTAAAAAGAAGACTTAAACTAAATTTTGCCATTATAACGGCTCATTTTTTGATAAAACCCTAGAATAAAACCTATCATGACAACTAACTAAGAGCATAAAAACCAATTACTCTCATACACACACACACACACTTTACATAAAGATGAATAATGATGAACATAAGGATAAAAAGAAGAAGAAAAATGAGCCACCCAAATCAATTTTCATTCCAAGTAGTGAGAAAAAAAGAAAGAACATCATTTTTATTTCAATAATTAAAGCTATTACAAACTATTACAAAGCTAAAGAGAAAGCTAAAACAAACATAAGAAGGGAGGGGGGAGAAAGTTCTCCTTACATTGGATTGCAAACACCAAGGGCAGCCCACAAGAAGACACACTAAAATTTGCTCAAAAAAGTGAACCCTTGGGCATTACAGAAAATTTTTATTTATAGGCAAAATTTCGGGTGTGACACTCTTGGGTCATGGGCGTGACAGGGGGCGTGTCACAGCTATTGTGTTTGACTTGGTGACTTCGGCGAGCTGGCGCCATTCTGGAAGGTTCGGGAAGGGCCACGTGTCCGTCACGGGTGTGACAGGTGTTAGTCACGGGCGTGACAAGCAGTGGTCGACGATCTTGGAGTGCCTATCGACGATCTCGAAGCTTCTACAAGGAACACGTGGCGGTCACAGGTGTGACAGGCTTGGTCACGGGCGTGTCGGGGGGCGTGACTTGGACAGCTGGCAGTTCTGATCTAGGCAGCGTTGAGTGTGAAAAAGCGTTGAGTGTCGACATCGACACGGGCGTGACGATCTTGGACACGGGCGTGACATGATGGCATTGAGTGTTGAACAGTAAAATCGTTGAGTGCCGACTGGCCGAAGGAGTTGAGTGCCTGACACGGGCGTGTCAAGTCAATGACACGGGCTTGTCAAGTCAAATTTTGACATTTTTTCTGAATTTTTTTGGAAAACAAAAATAACTAAGTTAGAAATAAAATTTACAAAATATGAACAATTTATTGAACAAAACCAATAAAATAGGGCAAAAATAAAGTAAAATATCATAATAACAATACTATAAAAGTAGGTATAATTACAACTTATCAAATACCCCCATACTTAAACTTTTACTATTCCAGAGCAAAAGTTTGAGGTGAACTTATAAGGAATAATAAAAAACTCTAAGTTTTGCTACCGCTTGAATTAATTATCAGAGAGATCTAAGTAAATATACGGGGTATAAGAGTTAAGTCCTAAAATTATGTAGATGATTTAAACAAGGAAAAAGTTTTGGCCAAAAGGCTTCTTGATGTAATCAAATAGAAAGCAATAATTGTATTGGTTATATTAACAAAAATAGTTTTGAATTATATGAACTTTAGCTTATAGGAGTTTTACCGAAAATAATGCAATTTACGAATTATGCTCTCAAAAAGATTTTTTGAATTAATTCTAGTCATGAAATTGGCTAAGGGGGGTTGATGTTGGTTTATGAAGATGCTTGGATTTTGAGGCGAGGTAATTTTTTCACGAACCTCCAATTTTTTTGATTTGGATGTTATAGGAAAACGAAATCTTATTTTCCTTAACATGAAATTTTTTTCTTCATAATAAGAATTAACCCAATGTATAGTGTAGGAGTAATGAATTTTATCCTCTTACTCCGTAACATATAATCTTTTAATTTATTGGGTGTCAATGTTTACGGAACGAAATCTTATTCCCATTGACATATGATCTTTTTGGGGGAAAATTTTTTATCATACCAAGTAGGTTATGATAAGTAAGGGGAGAAAAGAGAACTAGATTTTTAATTAACAATTTTTTGAGAGCAACCTTTATAAATTGTACGTTCTAATTTTTCAGAAAGCTAAAAGTAAACATAATTGAATTCTATAGTCGTTATTTTCTAACATAGTACACGTGCTCCTATATATGAAAAATTAGAAGTAGTGCCTAAAGCGAGTCCCCTATTTTTAACAAAGTATAATAAATTCTTTAAAACATAACCCCGGCTATTTAGATTTTTCAATCTATAATTAGCAAATGAATAGTGAACAAAGAATTGATCAAATTCGCATATAAATAAACTCAAAACAAAAGTTTTGGATAGCAAGAAACTTAATAATGATATATTTGATTTATTTGTTTCATAAATTGTATATTTTTTGAATTTTTGAAGTTATTATCTTTTTTATATATATTTTTGTATTTATTTCTTTAATATATACATACTAAAAAAAGAAAAATGTGAAAATAAAATTTTTTGGATTTTTGAGTTTTGCGGATTTTTTTTGTATTTTTAAGTTATGTGAAAATTTGTTTTTGTATTTTAAAGTTTTGTGAAATTTTTTTTTTTGTATTTTTAAGTTTTGTGAATTTTTTTTTTGTTTTTTTATGAAAATTTTCATTCTATTTACAAAAATTTTGGAGAAAAAGAGAAGTTATTTACAAGGATGAGAGGGAAGAAGGGAGAGGGGAAAGAGAAAGAATATATACAAAAAAATACTTACAAAAATTATTTACAAAAATATTAATAAAAAATATTTACAAAAATTATTCACAAAAATATAAACTAGGTTGCCGCGAGATGACTCGTTATGTGGATGGCTCGATGAGCCGGATCTCGCGGACCGAGTAAAAAAAGTCAAAGTTTCAAAAATGGAACTACAAAAATGTTTTTTTTTTTATTTTTGTGTTTTATACATATTTTTTTTTTGAAGTTTTGAAATTTTGTTTTTCTAAATTTTTTTTTGTTTATTTTTAATATATATATTTTTATTTTTGTTTTTGTTTTTTTTTGAAATGAAATGCGAAAAATAAAGGTGCAGAAAAAGAAAGTACGAAAATACAAAAACACCCACATACTTTGTTCCAACATTGTCCCCAATGTTGTATGCTAAGCATGAGGAACAAAATAGCAGTTATATGTACAAAAAAAGAAAAGAGAAAGAGGGGGGCAGAAAATGTCCCTGATCCACGCTCGGGGAAGCGCATTAGAAACCCTGCAGTTATTAGAAAAATAGAAAGGATAGTAAATAAAGACGTAAATAAAAAAAAGATAAGCGTGGGGTGCCTGCCAGGAGCGCTTTGTTTATAGTCGCGTAGCTTGACTATATTGGCGGGTTTTATATATGGAGAAGGGTTATGGTTTCGCTCCTACCGATCACAGGGTCGCCCGCTATATAAGACATTAACCGATGACCGTTCACATTAAAAGTGCCTTTTTTGGGGTGGGAGACGAGTACGGTCCCATATGGAAAAACTTCTTCAACCTTGAAGGGGCCGAACCATCGCGATTTTAGTTTACCCGGGAAAAGCCTAAGACGTGAAATGTACAGAAGGACAAGATCGCCTGGAGAAAAAATTCTAGGGGCTTTGATTTTTCGATCGAGATATTACTTAGAACCCTCCTTATAGAACTTATTGCTCTCGTAAGCGTTCGCACACCATTCATCGAGCTCGTTTAGTTGTATTTTTCTATTCTGAGCGGCTAAGTTAGCGTCGAGGTTTAAAAGTTTTAATGCCCAAAGTGCGCGGTGCTCCAGTTCTACGGGTAAATGACACGCTTTGCCATAGACTAATCGAAATGGAGTACAACCGGTAGTAGTTTTGTATGCCATACGATACGCCCATAACGCGTCATCAGGTTTTACGGACCAATCTTTCCTATTAAGTGAAACGGTTTTTTCTAAAATTTGCTTTATCTCTCGATTTACTACCTCAACTTGGCCACTTGTTTGCGGGTGGTAGGGGGTGGCAAGTTTGTGCGTGACTCCGTATTTAGCTAACGCCTTAGCCATTAGAGCGTTACAGAAATGAATTCCCCTATCACTAACAATAGCGCGAGGCATGCCGAAGCGAGAAAATAATTTTTTTAGAAATGTAATGACGACTCGCGTATCGTTGGTGGGGAGAGCTTGCTCTTCCGCCCACCATGATACGTAGTCGACCGCCACTAAAATATACGTATTTTAATAAGAAGGAGGTAGGGGGCCTACAAAATCTATGCCCCATAAATCGAAGACATTCCATTCTAAAAACATGTTTTGGGGCATCTCGTCTCGATGTGAGATGTTACCCGACCACTGACAGCTATCGCATGTGCGCACAAAATTGTGCGCGTCTTTGAAGAGAGTGGGCCAAAAGTAACCCGCCTCTAGTTCCTTCCTAGCGGTCCGGTTCGCTTGATTGTGCACCCCGGTTGGACCCTCGTGGTAGTGCCTCAATATTTGCAAGCACTCCACACCCGCAATGCACCTTCAGACCTCTTGGTCCGCGCAGATACGAAAAAGAAATGGGTCCTCCCAAAAGAAATTTTTCAAGTCGGAAAAGAATTTCTTCTTTTGCTGACTTGAGAATTCTTTTGGAAGCACCCGCACGACTAAATAGTTCGTAAAATCTACGAACCAAGGCGAAGATGACGAAGACGAATGAATTGCAAGAAGACATTCCTCGGGGAATCTGTCATTTATTTAAGATTCGACGAGAGCTTTCGCACCCGGATTTTCTACACGGGAGAGATGTTCTGCCGCTAGATTTTCCGCACCCTTCTTGTCCTGGATCTCCATGTCAAGCTCTTGAAGGAGGAGGATCCATCAAAGAAGGTGGGGCTTCACGTCGGTTTTGGCTAGAAAATACTTAAGGGCGGAGTGATCGTTAAAAATGATAACTTTAGATAGCATTAAATACGAGCGAAACATATCGAAAGCGAAAATGACGGCTAAGAGTTCCTTTTCCGTCGTTGTGTAATTCACTTGTGTGGAAGTGAGTGTCTTGCTAGCGTAATAAATAGGATGAAAATGTTTTTCTAAGCGTTGGCCAAGAACGGCGCCTAAGGCAATATCACTAGCGTCACAAATGATTTCGAACAGAAGGGACCAATTAGGGGCCATTAGAATTGGAGAATTGATAACTTTTTGTTTTATAAAATTAAAGGCAGACTTGCAGACGCTACTAAAGACAAAAGGTGATTCCTTTTCCAAGAGGTGAGTAAGCGGCTTTGTTATTTTTGAAAAATCTTGAATGAATCGCTTGTAAAAGCCCGCGTGGCCTAAGAATCTCCTAATATATTTTATGTTAGTCGGTTGAGGAAGCTTTTCTAAGATTTCTACTTTTGCCTTATAGACCTTTATCACCTTAATCAAAATCTTATGGCCGAGGACCAAACCTCCTCGAACCATAAAGTTACACTTTTCCCAATTTAAAACAAGATGCGTGTCCTCGCATTGCTGGAGGACATGCTCGAGATTACGATGATAATCTGGGAATGTGCATCCGAATAGAGAAAAGTCATCCATAAATACTTCCATAATATCTTCTACTAGCTCGCCAAAGATTACTAGCATACATCTTTGGAATATAGTCGGCGCATTACAGAGGCCAAATGGCATTCTTTGGTAGGCGAAGGTGCCAAAGGGGCAAGTAAAAGTTATTTTCTCTTGGTCTTCGGGGGAAATGGGGATTTGGAAAAACCGCGATAAACCGTCGAGAAAACAATAAAATGGATGACCGGAAAGACGCTCGAGAATCTGGTCAAGGAACAGTAGTAGGAAATGGTCCTTGCGGGTGGCATCATTAAGTTTGCGATAATCGATGCACACACGCCAACCCGTAACAGTACGAGTTGGGACAAGCTCGTTGTGCTCATTCGCCACTACAGTCAGACCACCCTTCTTGGGCACGACATGAATGGGACTAACCCATGCACTATCATAAATGATTTAAATAATCCCCGCATCTAATAATTTAATTATCTCAGTTTTCACGACGTATTTCATGTTTGGGTTAAGACATCATTGCGGTTGAATGGTTTTGCCGCAATTATCGTTTAAGAAAATTTTATGAGTGCAGAAAGAATGGTTAATCCCCTTAAGGTCAGAAATTTGCCACGCAATTGCGTGGCGATGTTTAAGCGAAACCTCCAATAAATCGGATGTCTCCGAATCGCTTAAATGCGAAGAAATGATTACCGGGAGTGTATCATTTTTTCCCAAAAAGGCGCATTTGAGGGATTCAGGTAATGGTTTGAGATCTAGGGTGGGCAGTTCTTCTAGCGAGGTTTTAGTTCTAATGTAACGACCCCATCCGTTAAATGACATATAGTAGAAGGTCCGGCCGGGGCCCCACACTATATGTCACAAACAGACGGTGAGGTCACAGGATAATACCAAACCAAACACGAATCCTAACTCAGAGCATTCTAGCGAAAGCTTTAAGTTGTAATTTGAATTCTAACCAGGAATGTCCAATATATAAACCACCTTTATATATATAGCCACGGAATGTACAACGAATACATAGAGTTTGGCCTTAAGGCCTTACAGTTCTTCTTTCCACACCGTATGGTTTACAAACCTCGGCGCGCAGGCCGGCCATACATGAGTAAAAGAAAACAAGCAAAAACATTCGCTTAGCCTTCAAAGGCTAGCCTCAGCAGCAGCTGCAACAGCAGTAGGGCTCCAGCCCTTCACTTACCACTTGGCTCTCCAGCACCTGCATAGGGACAATCCACCCAACCGGTGGCAAACAATGCAACGGTCAGCTTTCAGCTGACCTAATTATAACAATCCTACCCCTTTCTCGGGGCATTAGCATTCTTTCCCTGCAAAGCATGGCATCATCATATAGCAACTATGTGTGCGCAGGCACATTCAAGCCATCACAACTATCGGCCACACGGCCCGACAGTCCGTGCACTCAGGGCACATTCTTGGTGTACCGGAATACCAGTGTCAACATCACCGTCTACACGGTATTTGAGCATTCTAGTCTGTCCAGCGCGCGGGCCTAATACTCTCATTAGGCACTCCAACAAAACCTATAACCAGGCTTCCAAGTCGGACGGACCTAACGCAGGTACGGATCAGCCACCCCCCGTTGCTCAAGTCGCCGTGCCACCTCGAATACGGAAGTATCCATGGCTATTTATAGGCGCGGGTCGGTTTCACCTTTCCTGTTCGGCACTCTGCCTTTTCATCTAGTTGCAGCCCAACGGCTCAACCGCTCATAAAGTGGCAACGCACGGCCACAAGAGTTGCATCCAACCCACTTCATTTCCTGGACATCATCCAGTACTTCCTGCTGCACCAAGCAACAGGTAGGCACAAGGCAACACAAGCCATAATCACTGAGCCTTCTCCGATATGCAAACAAGCATCACCAATCCAGAGCATGTCCAGATGGGCTTCACACAGCATGCCTAGAGCCGTACTCCAATTCCGGCCTCTAACAAGGAGGACTTCACATATCTACCCCAAGGGACACCACAACCCACCGCACACTCGCGGGGAAGGGTTTTCCCTATGCAATGCAGAAAAGAAGTACTTCACATGTCCAAGAAGGGAGATTGTTACCCTTGTCGATCTCTTGGGAGCCATCACAAACTAGCCGGTGAGAAAGAACCGCAGCAGCTTTGCCTTCACAACGCCGGCTTCGGATCACGAATCGAACCACGGGAACTCCGCCGGTGGCTTGATCTCCTCCTCCTTCTTCTTCCTCCTCTCTCTTTCTATCTTCCTTAACCAAATGAAGAATGAAGTCTTCATCAGCCTCCACGGATTAAATCCAGCCAGGAATCACCTGAGCCCTTGGATCCAAAGAGAGAAATCTGAACGGCCACGATTTGCCCAAAAACTTACTTTTTTTGGCTGACACGGCCTGTGACACGCCCGTGTCACAGGCCGTGTACCCTTAAGCGGCACACGCGGTATTCGTACCGACTGAGATTTACCAGAACACGGGCATCGACACGCCCGTGTCGAACCTGACACGCCCATGTCATTCCTGAGACACACCCGTGTCACCCCTGCCTCATCGAGCTGCAAGCAGTACACAGGTAGGCACACGGCATCGGACACGCCCGTGTCCAACCTGACACGCCCGTGTTCAAGGCTTGGTTCTAGGCCGTGTAACTTTCTGACTCAGAACGCATTTTATTTGCATGACCCGCCCTGGGACACGCCCTTGTCCCAGGCCGTATACCCCCGACATGCCCTGGGACACGCCCGTGTCCCAGGCCGTGTTAAATAACCTGCACTTCAAAACCATTTTTGAGTCTTTTTGGGGTGTTACAATCCTCCCCCCTAACAAAATTTCGTCCCGAAATTTGCACGGTAAGGAAACAAGAACCAACAATGCTATAACTTGATAACTATCCTCCCCCCCCTTAACAAAATTTCGTCCCGAAATTTGCACGGTAAGGAAACAAGAACCAACAATGCTATAACTTGATAACTCATATAGTAAAAAGTACACGGTCTACAGTTTATACAAACAGTTCGGGAAAATCAGCTCGCATGGTCTGCTCTCGCTCCCATGTTAGCTCTTCCCGGCCACAATTGTCCCATCGAACCTTGACCATCCCGATCACTTTGTTCCGCAACTGTTTCTCGGCTCGATCCTCGATCCGAATGGGTCTAACCCTCGTCGTTAGCCCATAGTCGACCGATACCCGATCATTCTCCACTACTTGAGCTGGATCCTTCACTGCCTTACGAAGGACTGATATGTGAAATACATCATGTAATCCAACCAAGTCTTCTGAAAGTGCTAGTCGATAAGCAGCTTCCCCAACTCGCTCCACCACCTCAAATGGACCAAGATACCTCAGACTTAGCTTTTTCAAATGCCGAATCCTAGACACGCCTTTGAAGGGTTTGATCTTCAAATATACCCAATCACCCACCGCGAACTCCACGTTCCGGTGTTTGGCATTGTAGTACTTTGCTTGACGACCTTGGGCTATCAATAGCCTCTCCCGAATAGAGCGTATGATCAAGGTAGATTCTTCGACTTCCTTTTTCCCACTCAGCTTAGATTCGCCTGTTTCTGCCCAAGCTAACGGTGTACGGCATTTCCGACCAAATAAAGCCTCAAATGGTGCCATACCAATACTCGCTTGGTAGCTATTATTATAGGCAAATTCGACAAGAAATATATAATCTTCCCATGTCTTACCAAATTCTAGGGCGCACATGCGGAGCATGTCCTCCATCGTCCTGTTGGTTCGTTCAGTCTGGCCATCCGTTTGGGGATGAAAGGACGTACTAAACGCTAACTTTGTACCCAACATTTGATGAACGAGCCGCCAATCATTCGATGTGAACCGCCCATCACGGTCACTAACGATGCTCCGAGGAACACCGTGCAGTCGAACAACCTGCTCCACATAAATCTTGGCCAAGGTTTCCACTGAATCGTCTCTTCTGTTTGGAAGGAAGTGCGTTACTTTTGTCAACCGGTCCACAATCACCCAGATTGAATCATGACCGCGTTGAGATCTCGGCAATCCGTGCACGAAATCCATCGAAATGTCATCGAACTTCCACTCCGGAATAGGTAACGACTTCAGGAAACCGCCAGGCTTCTGGCATTCTGCTTTCACCAACGCACAGGTATTGCATTCAGCCATATAACGTGCTACATCTTTCTTTAGTCCGGGCCACCAGAACAGCTTTTTCAGATCTCTGTACATCTTTGTGCTCCCTGGGTGAACTGAGTACTTTGCAAAGTGAGCTTCATACATAACCTCTTCCCTCAATTTACCCACACTCGGGACGCACACTCGACCATTTCTTCGTAACAAATCGTTATCCCAAGAGAATTGGTCATCCGGCCCATCTTTTGCATAATGCTGGAGACTTTCATCAAGCTCCGTTGCTCGCCGAACTCTGTCCGTAAGGTCATATTGCACCTCCGTCCAGTTCAAGCATGCATCGGTCGAAGAACCCTTGTCAACACAAGATATCTCCAACGCTTCCATAGTTAAGCGTGCTTGGGCGAGAGTAGTACTGGGATGGGTGACCTCCTGGGAAGTCCCCGTAGTGCGCGCTTGACTATCGAGTTTACCTCATCAAAGGGAGGCTGTGGCCACCAACAACCCGCCAGTGGGCTGGAGAGGGGTTGGGGTGCTTGGGTTGCAGCCCGGTAGCGATGCCTGGATAGCGGAGCCGTAACGCTGTTATGTACGCGCCAGGGTCGTTACATCTAATGTCTTTTGAACCAATTGGTTCAAAAGGCATATCCGTAGACGCGTCCTCATCGCAATAAAAATTTTCGAGTGAAAAAATATCTTTGTTTAAAAACTCGGACTCGAAAACCGGAGAAGAACAATCTCCATAAAAAGAATCTAAAGAGTAAAAGAAATCGTTTCTCGGCAACGAGTCTTCTATTGAGGGGTTAATAGAAAAAGTAACTTGGTCGTCTCCTACTCGAATGAGGAGATGACCGCTACTTATATCGATTAGCGCACGTGAGGTTGCGAGGAAAGGGCGACCGAGTATTATTGGTACCTCAACGTCTTCCTCGATGTCTAAAATTACGAAGTCCACCGGTAAGGTGAACTTGTCTACTCGGACATGGACATCCTCAACTACCCCGATGGGGAACCTAACCGAGCGATCCGCTAGTTAGATGCGAATATTGGTAGGAGCAAGAGTACCCAAACCTAATTGCAGGAAGAGCGAGAAAGACATCAAATTAATGCTCGCGCCTAAGTCTGCCAAAGCGTATTTTACTAATACATTGCCAAAAAGGCACGGGATGGAAAACCGTCCCGGGTAATTTTGTATCGAGGGCAACTTATTAGTAAGAGACGCTGAGCAGACAGCATTAAGATAAATATACGAAATATCTTCAAGTTTTCGTTTGTTAGAAAGAAGCTCTTTTAAAAATTTTGCATACTTAGGCATTTGCGAGATGGCCTTGCAAAAAGAAACATTAATATGAATTTTTTTAAGTAATAAAATAAATTTTTCATATTGCGCGTTCACTTGCTCGTTATCTAACTTATGCGGGTAGGGCAACGCCTTGTTTAAAATAGTTTTGTCGTTTTAAATCGGTAAGGGATGCGTAATCGAAGAAGAGGGAAGAGGGGTCGGAAGTGAAATATGTACCTGAGGATCGATCCATTTTGGATCGACCACCTCCTTACCGCTACGGAGGGTTATAGCGTTGGCATTTTCCGTTGGATTTGGCTCCGTATTCCCCTGCAGTGCCCCTAGAGAGCGTTCCGACATAAGTCGCGCCAGCTGTCCAACCTATATTTCTAAAATTTTAAGCGATCCAGTGATGTTCCGGATATTAGACTCGTTGGACGCGACATATCGATTATAATTTTCCACCACCAGAAGAGGCTTCAGAGGAGGGGCCGGAAAAGAGAGCGCAAAAGGAGGGGGAGGAGGGCGCTGCGCATTATTCGGGTTACTCCATGAGAAATTCTGGTGGTTCCTCCAACCCTGATTATAGTGGCTACTATAAGGGTTGTTATGAATGGAGGGATGCAGCAGATTCCCCATGTAGTCCACGAACTCGTCGACCACACAGGCATTAGGGGGGAGAAAACAAGGCGGAGTGGAGGAGGCAACAGACATCTCCTCCACCTGCTTAGTTAGCCTTTCGACTTGAAGTGCTAGCTGAGCAGTGACATCCACTTCATAAAGTCCCTCCTGCTTATGGCGTGCTCGCGGGACATTCCACTGGTAGGCGTTCATAGCCATTTCTTTGAAATGAGCCTGGGCGGCCTCGGGGGTCTTATTATTCAGGGTGCCCCCGACAGCCGCGTCAATCATTTGACGCGTCTGACTGTTCAGTCCATTATAAACAATCTATACATGCAACCACATTGGCAGCGCGTGGTGCGGGCACCGACGGAGAAATTCCTTAAAATGCTCCCAAGTCTCATAAAGAGACTCGGAGTCATTTTGCACAAAGGAGGATATGTCCGCCCGCAATTTAGCAGTTTTTGCGGGCGAAAAATATTTAGTAAGGAATTTCTCTGCCAACTCCGCCCAGGTCGTGATGGATCCCCGCGGGAGGGAGACCAACCAATCCTTGGCCTTGGACTTAAGGGAGAAGGGAAAGAGGCGCAAACGAATGGCTTCATCAGTGATGCCATTTTTCTTAAAAGTATCGCAAATTTCTAAAAAATTAGACAAGTGGTTATTAAGGTCCTCATCCGGCTGTCCGTCGAATTGCACGGCATTATGGATCATTTGTATAACACTTGACTTAATTTCAAAATTATTGTTCGCCACAGCAGGCCGAACAATACTCGAACCCGTATCATCAAAGTTGGGTCGAGCGTAGTAAGACATCGTACGCTCCACCTCTTGTGCATTATTTGGGTCGGCCATAGAAGAGAAAGAGGGTTCTGCGGTGGATTCTTCCGGGTCTAAAAGGGGAATTCAACGTAGAGATCGGATACGCGCAAGAGAGCGGTCGATCTCAGGGTCGAATTAATGATTTTCAGAACTCGAAGGTTGTCCACGGGTCATACACCCAAAAAAACAACGAAGGGGAAGGATTTTTTTTGTTATAAATTTTTTATTTGAAAATAAAGTAAAATTAATAGAGTCCCGGATTCGATATAACAACCGTGCTCCCCGGCAACGGTGCCAAAAACTTGATGGCCGTAGAACAGAGACCGACTGTGGGTGGTTTGAAATGGTCTGATTCCACGGGCCAAGTTAGAAGATCGAGTTTTCTAACGAGAGGAGGCAAGTGCACCTATCGCAAGTAGTACTCAGTATTCGGGAGAATACAGAGGTCGTATTGTTCTCGGGGGAACGTAGATTATATCTACTCTTCCAGGAAGACTATTATCTTACTATCAGTAAGGTGAGATTTTTAGTTAATTAAGGCAGAAAGAAAAGAGAGCATATTTTTACTTATATTAATTTGATGACGGGTTAATGCTCGGCATCGAATCGGATTTAGACTAAAATAATTCTTAACAATTATTGAACTTAGTTTTTAAATTAATAAAAGGCACCTTGCCGTGGAGGTTCCATAGACATGAGCTCACCTGGGTCTAGGGATATCGCTCACCTTGACACTAAGGCTATTCGACCAAACGTTTGTCCGACGAAGGATTCCCCTTAACGCCCGCATTACGCAAAGAACCCCGCTATTGGGTAGGGAACCCAATCCGGCAGAACTACGCTTCTCCTATTTCGAGGGGGCGTACGCAGTTCTCTTTACCCAAGGGAGATCGGTCCATACGTGCAGCCTCTCAGCATTGCGTGTGTATAACGGAAATAGAGCCCACACATCGATTATGTGGTTGTATGCGTCGTTAACCCGGGGCAAACCTTAAGTCCTTAAATTAAAATAAAGATAAAGTTCTTTAATTATTTCAAATCATTTTATATGTCCTAATGCTCTTCTATGCCGAAGGCTAAAAGAGATTAGCCACTCATCGGTATGGGGATGGCTTTATGGTTTTTAGTGAAACGTGAGTTTGAAATTAAGTACTAAATAGTTATAAGAGAAAACATGGAAAAAAGGCGTTTAGATAAAATTGAAAACAGAAAAGCTAATTGATGCAGGCACTCACGCACACTTCAAAACCATAAATAAATTAAATAAAACAAGTCCTACTCGAATGAGTAGGCGGGAAATAAATGCAGGTACAAGTCCTACTCAAAACTTAATAGGAGGTAAATTAAAGCAATGCGCCATTTAACTCTTAACGAGTAGGCGGAAATAAATGCATTAATAAAAAGAAACTAAGTTACAAAAAATGAAAATTACAAGTCCCACTCAAATGAGTGGGCGGAAAATTTAAGAAGAGCGTCGTTTAACTCTTAACGAGTAGGCGGAAATAAATGCACGCACACACACACTCTACATAATTGAGAAAGCGATAAAAAAAGCACGAAAAGTTATCCCCTACACTCACACACTCTACATAAATGAATAAAGCAATAAAATTGCTAATCCCAGCTCAAATGAGTGGGCGGGAGAATGAAAGTAATAAAAGTATCCTCATACACTAACACACACATAGAAATAACACAAGATGAAAGTTACCTAAAAATTAAAACTACAACTTTTCTACCATTACAACTTGCTAAAAACAAATAAAAAGATTAAATAAAAATTAAAGAAGTAAAAGTTTTTGAAAACAAAGTTGAAATCAAAGTTTTTGAAAAATTAAAACGTTTACATTTTCATTCATAGGATTTCATAAAAGTGATGAAAAAGTGAAAAAAAAAATTAAAGGAACAAAAAGGTTTTATAATCCTAAAACAAAGCTAAGTAAAAAAACACAAAACACTTTAAAACCTCTTTTACAATTTCATAGGAATGAAAATATAAGCTTTTAAAAGGTTTTCAATACAACTTTGTTTTTTAAAAAAAGAAGACTTAAACTAAATTTTGCCATTATAACGACTCATTTTTTGATAAAACCCTAGCATAAAACCTATCATGACAACTAACTAAGAGCATAAAAAACCAATTACTCTCATACACACACACACACATTTTCATAAAGATGAATAATGATGAACATAAGGATAAGAAGAAGAAGAAAAATGAGCCACTCAAATCCATTTTAATTCCAAGTAGTGAGAAAAAAGAAAGAACATAATATTTATTTCAATAATTAAAGCTATTACAAACTATTACAAAGCTAAAGAGAAAGCTAAAACAAACATAAGAAGGGAGGGGGAGAAAGTTCTCCTTACATTGGATTGGAAACACCAAGGGCAGCCCACAAGAAGACACACAAAATTGGCTCAAAAAAGTGAACCCTTGGGCATTACAGAAAATTATTATTTATAGGCAAAATTTAGAGTGTGACACGCCCTGGTCACGTGCGTGACAGGGGGCATGTCACAGCTGCTGTGTTTGACTTGGTGACTTTGGCGAGCTGGCACCGTTCCTGAAGTATCAAGAAGGGCCACGTATTCGTCACGGGCGTGATAGGTGTAAGTCACGGGCGTGACAAGCAGTGGTCGACAATCTTCGAGCGCCAATCGACAATCAGGAAGCTTATGGAAGGAAAACGTGGCGGTCACGGGCATGACATGCTTGGTCACGGCATGTCGGGAGGCGTGAATTGGACAGCTAGCAGTTCTGATCTCGACAGCGTTGAGTGTGATAAAGCATTGAGTGTCGACATCGACACGGGCGTGACGGGCTTGGACACGGGCATGACATGATGACTTTGAGTTTTTAACAGTAAAATCGTTGAGTGTCGACTGGCCGAAGGCGTTGAGTGCCTGACATGGGCGTGTCAAGTCAAATTTTGACTTTTTTCTGAATTTTTCTGGAAAACAAAAATAACTAAGTTAGAAATAAAATTTATAAAATATGAATAATTTATTGAACAAAACAAACAAAAAAGGGCAAAAATAAAGTAAAATATCATAATAACAATACTATAAAGGTATAATTACAACTTATCAATGGGACACTCAGAAGGAAACCCTAACAAATTGCTGAAGAAGAACTTGTCGGCTGCGTACAAGTTTCTGGTCGATGATATGGGTAAAGTATTGTTTGGAAAACACACTGTCCACGAATACATTACAAGCCACCAATTCCTTGTAATGTGCGTATTGGTTAACAAAAAGGAAGTTAACTGGGGGCAAGTGTTGTTCGATTTGATCAGGAGAAAGAATTCAAAGATAGAAGTCTGTATTGTCAGGATACTAGGCCTGTTTCTGAAGGCCACGGCTGATGATTTACTTGTCACCCTGACTGTATTCATCAATGTAACGCCCCCGATTTTCCTGCGTTTATTTGTATTCTCGTTGGCGTTACGATGATGCGTTTCCGTGGCTTGTGCCATGTGTGGAGTGTGGTTTAGCTCCTTTGAACTGAGTGCCCTGTTTTGAAGCCTGTTGGCAAGATCTCCCTAGCAAGCCGAGTCGTTTTGGGTGACCCGGTATGGCCTCTCGGGGGGATGTTTGTGTTTGGATTTGTTTGGGTATAACTCGAGTTCTGTTCGTCGAAAGTTAATTTCGACTTCGCCATTGTGTTCGTAGCGTGGGTGTTTAGCTACGGTGCGAATTTCGTCGAAATCCGAGGTGATTCGGTTTTCGTGTCGTTTGGTGTGTTATTAGTATTTGTGATCAATTAATTAAATTGATTTGTCTTGTTCTGTAGCCCTTCGGTTTTGACCGATTAATAAACTCTGCGGGAGAATTTATTTGGGCAGTTATTGCCTTGCCTTGGTGGCAGCCATATTTTGGCTATTCCTTTATGGAATTTTCTTAATTGTAATTAAGGGTTTAGGCGTTTTAGGGTTCGGTTATTGCTGAAGCGGTGTTTAGCTTTTCGTATAAAAGCTCTGTTTAAGAAGTGACGGCCCACTTCTTCTTCTTCTTTTCCTGAGAGAGAAGCCGTCGCTGCCTTTTTCGCGGAAATCAGAGGAGAAAACCGCCCGTCCTGTACCTCCTTCGGTCGGCGATTCCGGGCCTGTTCATGGACGGAATTTGATTCCGAAAATGGCACTGTCTTGCTCTCTCCGAGATCTTCATTTCGACGGTAAGATATTTGATTTTCGTGGAGTTTTGATGAGATTTGGGTTTCGGTTTTGGAGTTTTCAGCCATTAATGGCCGTGAGATTTATTCTAGGTGTTGCGGCTGTTTGTTCCGTGTGAAGAGGAGGAGAGCCATCCAGGCTTCGCTGAAAGTTGAGGCAAGTGGTATTCTTGCCCTTGCCAAGTTTCTTTTTGATTATTTTTGCTGAAATTGAAATCCCTGTTAGCCCAGGTTAGAGGCCTTGTTGTTCTCATATTTATTGCTATCTATAGGAATTAGTTCTTCCTATTGACCCCCACCCCTTCTTGTGCTGATGGAACCCAACTTTGCCGGCGTAATGCCGTTTATCTTTGTTCAGATTTGCTCTGGTTTGGGTGTAGCCGAGAGGGAGTGTTAGGAGGGGAGGGGAGTGATTTTATTTCCGGAAGTTAGTAAGTGTATTACTCGAGTATAGGAGTATGTTACTCGTGAGGTAGAAGTGGATTACTCGGGTATTAGTTCTGGAGTACTCGAGTAGGTGGTAGATACTCGAGTGGTGGCTTTGAGATACTCGAGTAGTGGGTTAAGATACTCGAGTATTAGCCTTGGAGTTACTCGAGTAGTAGGTAACTACTCGAAAGAAGATCTGAGTTACTCGAGTAGTGGTTTCGAGATACTCGAGTAGGTGCTTTGGCTTACTCGAGTAGAAGGTAACTACTCGAGTAGGGGGTTTGGTTTACTAGAATAGAAGGTAACTACTCGAGTAGGGGGTTTGGAGTTACTCGAGTAGGGGTTTGGAGTTACTCGAGTAGTAGGTAACTACTCGAGTAGAAGATCTGAGTTACTCGAGTAGTGGTTTCGAGATACTCGAGTAGGTGCTTTGGATTACTCGAGTAGAAGGTAACTACTCAAGTAGGGGGTTCGGTTTACTCGAGTAGTAGGCATCTACTCGAGTGCAGGTTTGTAGATACGCGAGTAGTGGTTTTAGCGTACTCGAGTAGTAGGCAACTACTTGAGTAGCGGGTTTGGGGTACTCGAGTAGTTGGTAACTACTCGAGTGCTGGTTATGTTCGTATACTCGAGTACTGGGCGACTACTCGAGTAGAGGGTTGAGGTACTTGAGTAGTAGGCGACTACTCGAGTAGAGGGATGAGGTACACGAGTAGTTGGTAACTACTCGAGTACTGGAAATTCCCTGCCTTTTCTTCTGTCTTAGAATCGTTTGACTATCGTCGATCTCTGAATGGAGATCGTCGATCTCGGTTTCTGCCTTAGGCCGTTCGACTATCGTCGACCTCCGGTCGACAATGGTCGAGCTCTGTTTTACCTTAGTGGGATTGTGGTTAGAGTTTGGGTTTTGCCTTAAGTGAGGCTAGATCACTCAATGCCAAGGTTTAGGTAGGCATTGAGTGGGTCTCACTCAGCGCCTTGTCGTGTTGATTCTTTTCAACACTCTTCCTTTACCTTGTTTTTCATTCCCGAGTGGTTTTCTTGTTTTATTTCTGGTATTTCCTTGTCGGCAGTTTTCTTTACCTTCTTAAAGGCCGAATCGTGGATCGTGGTTAGTAGTGGTGGTTTGTAGCTCTTCAGGAGGGTGGAGTTGTGTGATATAGCCAAGGCCACTCTTGTTTTTCTTGCTCCAGGTACGGGCTGGGCATGTGTGGGTGGAAGGTCCCTTGTGCTTTCACGTGTAGACCCTCGAGCTTGCTGACTTGGACATGGTGGATTGGGGGACTGCGTTTGCCTTCGATCCGGTTCCTCATTATTTGTTTTTGCTACTACCACCTCCCACAGTTTAGGGTGTTAGAAGTTTCTTCCTTGGTAGTTGCAGCACTTTTGGCTGTTGGTAGCCTAGTTGGCCCGGCAGGATATTGTTCCTAAGTGGGGTTGTTGCTGTTTTCTTTGCTCATTGTGCTTTTCTTGTTATCCTGTTTTGGACAGTTGTGGCTCTTTCTACTGCATGTTTTTCAGTTACTTCTTCCTTTTGGTAGACTCTTGCATGCAGTTGTTTTTACCTTGTTGCTTGCTGAGGTATTCTGTTTTCTTTTGGAATGCCTCAGGTTCTGAGTTGTAGCCGGTCTGGTGGCTAGCTGAGGCAGTGGTGTTGCTGGTGGACTCCCGGACTTTGGAGTTCCGTTTATCTTGTTAGTGAGATAGTTTTCTGTACCTTCTTGCAGACATACATATGTGCCAGTGGGTTCGTGTCAGGTTGTTGGCGCCCACTGGTAGTTTTTCTTACCTTTGTACTGGATATATTTACTTATGCTGCTACCGTTTTCTGGAGATAGTCTACTTGCTCTGAGAAGGTTTTATGCTAGGTTGCTAGTTATTTCCAACCCTAATTAGTATTATAAATAAAGCTCATGTTCAGCATGTTTTATAAGCTTAATCACTAATTTCCAAATCACGTATGAAAACAGTTTTCTTATATATTATATAAATTAAATGTAGTGTCTTGCATAGCATGAGTGGTTCTCTTGGGACCCTTATGCGCTCTCTAGGGTGTAAAACCTAATTAAAGTATTTTTCTTTCCGTAGCGTATAAATATAGTTTTCTTTTGTGGACTAGGTGATCCACTGAGCCGAGGGATACGGTCTCTAAAATATAACTGATTTCCAATTCATAAAACACAGGATTTTTTTGCATAAAGTTTGTAGTTGGTTTTGCCTGAGCGTCAGCGGTTATCCCCTGCTTGACGTGGCATCATGACGCGTGTTTTCTCATACTCTGATAATTCTTATAATTGGAGAAAATACGGGTTGTGACAGTTGGTATCAGAGGGAGGTTGCTTGACAAGTTAGTTGAGCAACCTTCCTTTGTTTGCTTTAGTAGTTCAGCATCATGTCATTCACACATCGATATGTCATCAGCGCGTCTTGGCAAAAGCACGAACACTACACTCATGGCATAACATGAAGTATACGAGGCATATTATGTAGTATGGGATGCATAATATGTGTTCGTATATGGATCCACCATAGGGGCTACATGTGAGGGTTATGTAGTATGGGATGCATAACCTCACCACATGACTGCGACTAGCACGTTTCTTTTTCGTTGCATGGGAATGTTATGTAGTATGGGATGCATAACATTTTCATGTGTACGCCGCTCATAACATGCATTAGGGCCTTTTTAGAATGCATATCACAAACATGCATAGCATATCATTACATAAGCACAACGTGCTAAGCTAAAGATTTGCAGGATGACATATGTACACACATAAGTTTTCAAAACAAAATAAAGTCATGCATTACCGATCTAGGCACGAGAGTTAGCAAGGTGATGGTTAACCATCCTAGGTTAGGGCATGTCATCAAATTTTTGGTTGAAAAGATAAACTCTCAGAGCAAGTTGAGCAGCTTTAAGTCTATATATATATATATGTATGGTCTGTACTTGTGTTTAAGTTCTAGTCGTTGATTGGGGATCTGATTTGGGGTGGTATGATTATAGGATGGCTAGGCGACCTGCGACGCGTTCGACTCCCCTGTTTGAAGGTGAGTCGTCTGGGGCTGAGCGTGATGCGGTAATCGAGAGTCTGCGTCAGAGTAGCGAAGCTATGGGCAGACAGTTGGGGGAGGTGCAAGCCCAGATTCAGTCATTGGTGGCAGTTATGGCAGGACAGGCTCAGGGTGCGCAAGTTCCTGCTGGGGGGTTAGCTGTCCCTCCTCCCCCTGCACTCGTGAGACCTCCAGTGGTGGTGCCAGCAGAGATGGCCTTCATCTCGCAATTTCAGAGACTGAGCCCTCCCACTTATGACGGGAAGGCGGATTTCATGGTTATTGAGGATTGGCTGATCTCCATGGAGGAGATGTTTTCGTATTCAGGGATCACAGGTGACCAGGGGGTGATGCTAGCCACCTATCAGCTTAAAGGATTGGCTAAGAGTTGGTGGCTGAGAGAGAAGGAGAGCTTAGTAGCTGGATACTCTTGGGAAATGTTTAAGGAGATGTGTTGTTGAGGAAGTTCTTGCCTTCGGTCGAGCGTGACCGCCTCATGAATGACTTTCTCTACCTAAAGCAAAGGCAACTCATGGTGGGTGAGTATGAAATAGAATTTAGTAAGTTGAGCCGTTTTGCCCCTGCCTTGGTCAGCGTTGAGGCTGATCGAGTTAAGAGATTTCTTGGTGGTTTGAGGAGCGAAGTGCAGCAGTTGACCAGTGCTTATGGGTCAGTGACTTATGCTGGAGTCGTAGAGGCTGCTCTTAAGGTTGAGGCTATTGAAACGGCAAAGAGCAGAGGCCAGCAGATGAGAAAGGACAAGAGAAAGTCTGTGGAGGGGAAGAAGCCCCTGGTACCTGATGCTGTCCCGGGAAAGAGGAGCCGAGTAGTGTGCAGTTTCTGTGGCCGGGCATACCATCCTGTCGAGAAATGTTTTAAGAGGTCAGCAACTCAGAAGAAGGAGCAGGTTCATGCGATCCAGGGTGCTCCTAGGAGAGATGTCTCCTGTTCAATTTGCAAGCGATCCGGGCATGATGCGGCCCAGTGTTGGACTAAGGACAGAATCTGCTTTTAGTGTGGGCAGAAGGGTCACATCAAGTCGCGGTATCCTCAGGTTCAGTCAGTTCTTCCTGCAGTTCCGTTACAGGCTTTACCTCCACCTCCGCGTGTGGACAAGGGAAAAGCGAAGCTGAATGTGATTTCTTCTGAGGAGGCTCAGACTTCGACCCAGGTTATTTCAGGTTAGTTGATTGTTGTTTTTCTAGCCTGGTAGTTTTATTTGCTAGAGTGTTGCGGTATTACTATGGTAGTTCCTTAGTTTGTGTGTTCCTATAGGGAAGTTTAAGGTGAAGAACCGCTGGGCGCGTGTTCTGTTTGACTCCGGCGCTACCCACTTGTTCGTGGCTAGAGCCTTTGTAGAGCGTCATCGATTGACTCTAGATCGTGTTTGGGATTCCTTCTGTGTCAAGTTTCCTTCTGGTGAATCTGTGTTGTCAGATTTGGGCATTTTGGATTGCCCGGTTTTGTTGGGGGACTTTCTTGCGAAGGCGGACCTGAAAATGATTGATCTGGAGGACTTCGATGTCATTTTGGGCATGGACTGGCTCTCTCGGTATGATGCGGTCATTCAGTGCAAAGGAAAGCGCTTGGACTTCATCAGGGACGACGGTCAGCCCGGCAGCGTGTATGCTGCTCTGTGTCAGGATTTTCCTGTTATCTCTACGGTATGTGCTCAGAGATTGTTTCTTTCTGATTGTTGTGTTTGTTTAGTCTCGGCGATTGGAGCCGCTGTTAGCGTGCCACGCTTGGAAGAGATTCCTATTTTTCGTGGTTTCGCTGATGTTTTTCCTGATGATCTTCCTGGTCTTCTTCCTGATTGGGATGTTGAGTTTGTGATCGATTTAGAGCCGCGTACGCTTCCTATTGCTAAGGCGCCGTACCGGATGGCCCCTCGTGAGTTAGAGGAGTTGCGAGTTCAGTTGGATGAGCTGTTAGCTAAGGGGTTTATTAGGCAGAGTTCGTCGCCTTGGGGTGCTCCTGTTTTGTTTGTAAAGAAGAAAGATGGGTCGATGCGGCTCTGCATCGACTATAGAGAGTTGAATAAGGTCACTATCAAGAACAGGTACCCTCTGCCGAGGATCGATGATTTGTTTGACCAGTTGCGTGGTAGCACGGTGTTCTCTAAGATCGATCTTCGTTCTGGTTATCATCAGCTTATGATCCGTGAGGCGTATATTCCACGGACTGCATTTAGGTCGAGACATGGACACTTTGAGTTTCTGGTAATGTCGTTTGGTCTGACCAACGCACCTTCAGCCTTCATGGATATGATGAACCGGGTGTTCAAGGATTTTCTCGATAAGTTCGTTGTGGTCTTCATTGATGACGTGTTAGTTTATTCACGCAGTGCTGAGGAGCATGAGCAGCATTTGCGTTTTGTCCTATCAGAGTTGAGGAGCCACAAGTTATTCGCCAAATTGAGCAAGTGCGAGTTTTGGTTGCCTCAAGTTTCTTTTCTAGGCCACGTGGTGAATAAGGATGGGATCTCGGTCGATCCAGAAAAGATTACTGCAGTGATGGATTGGAGTAGATCGAGTTTGCCTAAAGAGATCAGGAGTTTCTTAGGGTTGGCTGGTTATTACAGGAGATTTGTGGAGGGTTTCTCTTCCCTAGCCGCACCTTTGACCAAGTTGACTCAGAAGAATGTGGCGTTTGTTTGGAGCGAAAAGTGCGAGGAAGCTTTTCTTGAGCTAAAGGAGAGATTGTGCACTGCTCCCGTTCTGACCCTGCCTACCGAGGGAGTAGATTATGATGTTTATGTGGATGCTTCGATTGTAGGTCTGGGATGCGTATTAATGCAAGATGGAAAGGTAATTGCCTATGGGTCAAGGCAACTGAAGACTCATGATAAGAATTATCCCACGCATGACCTCGAGTTTGCAGCGGTTATTTATGCTTTGAAGTTGTGGAGGCACCTACTTTATGGAGCTCAATGCAAGATCTTCACTGACCATAAGAGCCTAAAGTACGTGTTCACACAGAACGAGTTGAATCTGCGTCAGCGGCGGTGGCTGGAGTATGTGGCTGATTATGATGTAGAAATCCAGTATCATCCGGGCAAGGCCAACGTGGTAGCTGACGCCCTGAGCCGAAAGACGGGAAAGATCTTTAACCTCACCGCCGATCGTTTAGTGGAGGAGTTCCTCCTTATGGATATTGCAGTGGGATGCTGTAGTTTGCAGAGTGCCTTATCAGTGGCAGAGCCGTCCTGGATTTCTTTGACTAGGCTGCACCAGAAGGACGATCCTGATCTTATGCACCTTTTCACCAGGACTGAGAAGGGTGAGTTGCCCGACTTTACTATCGATGATGCGGGTACTTTGAAGTACCGCGGCAGGTTTTGCGTTCCCGCGGTCGAGGATATTAGGAGGATGATTTGCAGTGAGGCTCATGGTTCCAGCATTTACTACCATCCAGGATCTACGAAGATGTACCGTGACTTAAGGCAAATTGCCTGGTGGTATGGCATGAAAGGAGATATAGCCCGATTTGTTGTCGAGTGTCACACTTGCAAACGTGTGTAGGCCGATCATGGAAGGCCTGGTGGTAAGTTGACTCCGCTAGAGATCCCGACTTGGAAGTGGGAGAGTATATCTATGGATTTCATTACGGGTTTACCAAAATCCCCGAGAGGATTTGATTCTGTTTGGGTTATTGTGGATAGATTGACGAAGTGCGCTCACTTCGTACCTTATAAGATTGATTACCCGATGAAGAAGATTTCGGAGTTATACATGAATGAAGTCATCCGACTCCACGGTGTGCCGGTTAGCATCATTTCCGATCGAGACTCCCGGTTCACTTCTCGTTTTTGGCAGAGTCTGCAGGAGGGTTTGGGTACGGATCTGAGGTATTCTACTGCCTACCACCCGCAGACCAATGGGCAGACGGAGAGGGTGAACCAAATTGTTGAGGATATGATCCGTTGCTATATTTTAGACCACGGTGGAGCGTGGGATTAGCGGTTGCGACTCATGGAATTTGCCTACAACAACAGTTATCAGGAAAGTTTGTAGATGGCTCCGTTCGAAGCCTTGTATGGGAGGCGCTGTAGGACTCCGTTGTTTTGGTCTAAGGCTGGTGAGAGGCCTTTGTTGGGTCCCGATGCGCTTGAGGAAATGGAAGTCGCAGTGAAGCTTATTCGGGAGAAGCTTCGTATAGCCCAGGAAAGATATAAAAAGAACGCCAATCGGCGTAGGTCTGCTTTGGAGTTTTCCGTCGGGGACCTTATATTCCTCAAAGTTTCCCCGATGGTAGGTGTTATGAGATTTGGTAAGAATCGGAAGTTAGACCCAAGGTATGTGGGCCCGTTTGATATTTTGGAACGGGTTGGCGTGTCAGCATATAGATTGAATTTACCAGCGAACTTCCCAGGTGTGCATAATGTTTTTCATGTTAGCCAATTGCGGAAGTGTGTTCGCAGCAGTGGGCAGCTCTTAGATGTTGTGCCCCAATTGGAGCCCAACCTCTCTTTTGTTGAGGTGCCGGTTCGTATCTTGGATACTCAGGAGCGTGCGCTGCGAAAGAAGTCCATACTGATGGTTAAGGTTCTATGGAAGAATCAGGATTTGGAAAGCGCGACTTGGGAGTTAGAGTCGGCTATGATGAGGGCTTACCCTCACCTGTTTCGTTGATTTAATCGGTATGTTTTCCTTCTTGTAACTCCTATTAGTTGTTTCTCCTTCTTTAGTAGGAGTGTTGTGCGTAAAGTTTCGGGACGAAACTTTCTTTTAGGGGGAGTGACTGTAACGCCCCCGATTTTCCTGCGTTTATTTGTATTCTCGTTGGCGTTACGATGACGCATTTCCGTGGCTTGTGCCATGTGTGGAGTGTGGTTTAGCTCCTTTGATTTGAGTGCCCTGTTTTGAAGCCTGTTGTCAAGATCTCCCTAGCAAGCCGAGTCGTTTTGGGTGACCCGGTGTGGCCTCTCGGGGGGATGTTTGTGTTTGGCTTTGTTTGGGTATAACTCGAGTTCTGTTCGTCGAAAGTTAATTTCGACTTCGCCGTTGTGTTCGTAGCGTGGGTGTTTAGCTACGGTGCAAATTTCGTCGAAATCCGAGGTGATTCGGTTTTCGTGTCGTTTGGTGTGTTATTAGTATTTGTGATCAATTAATTAAATTGATTTGTCTTGTTCTGTAGCCCTTCGGTTTTGACCGATTAATAAACTCTACGGGAGAATTTATTTGGGCAGTTATTGCCTTGCCTTGGTGGAAGCCATATTTTGGCTATTCCTTTATGGAATTTTCTTAATTGTAATTAAGGGTTTAGGCGTTTTAGGGTTCGGTTATTGCTGAACCGGTGTTTAGCTTTTCGTATAAAAGCTCTGTTTAAGAAGTGACGACCCACTTCTTCTTCTTCTTTTCCTGAGAGAGAAGCCGTCCTTGCCTTTTTTGTGGAAATCAGAGGAGAAAACCGCCCGTCCTGTACCTCCTTCGGTCGGCGATTCCGAACCTGTTCGTGGACGGAATTCGATTCCGAAAACGGCGTTATCTTGCTCTCTCCGAGATCTTCGTTTCGATGATATGATATTCGATTTTCATGGAGTTTTGATGAGATTTGGGTTTCGGTTTTGGAGTTTTCAGTCATTAATGGCCGTGAGATTTATTCTAGGTGCTGCGACTGTTTGTTCCGTGTGAAGAGGAGGAGAGCCATCCAGGCTTCGCTGAAAGTTGAGGCAAGTGGTATTCTTGCCCTTGCCAAGTTTCTTTTTGATTATTTTTGCTGAAATTGAAATCCCTGTTAGCCCAGGTTAGAGGCCTTGTTGTTCTCATATTTATTGCTATCTATAGGAATTAGTTCTTCCTATTGACCCCCCCTTCTTGTGCTGATGGAACACAACTTTGCCGGCGTAATGCCGTTTATCTTTGTTCAGATTTGCTCTGGTTTGGGTGTAGCCGAGAGGGAGTGTTAGGAGGGGAGGGGAGTGATTTTCTTTCCGGAAGTTAGTAAGTGTATTACTCGAGTATAGGAGTATGTTACTCGTGAGGTAGAAGTGGATTACTCGGGTATTAGTTCTGGAGTACTCGAGTATGTGGTAGATACTCGAGTGGTGGCTTTGAGATACTCGAGTAGTGGGTTAAGATACTCGAGTATTAGCCTTGAAGTTACTCGAGTAGTAGGTAACTACTCGAGTAGAAGATCTGAGTTACTCGAGTAGTGGTTTCGAGAAACTCGAGTAGGTGTTTTGGCTTACTCGAGTAGAAGGTAACTACTCGATTAGGGGGTTTGGTTTACTCGAGTAGAAGGTAACTACTCGAGTAGGGGGTTTGGAGTTACTCGAGTAGGGGTTTGGAGTTACTCGAGTAGTAGGTAACTACTCGAGTAGAAGATCTGAGTTACTCGAGTAGTGGTTTCGAGATACTCGAGTAGGTCCTTTGGCTTACTCGAGTAGAAGGTAACTACTCGAGTAGGGGGTTCGGTTTACTCGAGTAGTAGGCATCTACTCGAGTGCAGGTTTGTAGATACGCGAGTAGTGGTTTTAGCATACTCGAGTAGTTGGCAATTACTCGAGTAGCGGGTTGGGGTACTCGAGTAGTTGGTAACTACTCGAGTGCTGGTTATGTTCGTATACTCGAGTAGTGGGCGACTACTCGAGTAGAGGGTTGAGGTACTCAAGTAGTAGGCGACTACTCGAGTAGAGGGATGAGGTATACGAGTAGTTGGTAACTACTCGAGTACTGGAAATTCCCTGCCTTTTCTTCTGTCTTAGAATCGTTCGACTATCGTCGATCTCTGAATGGAGATCGTCGATCTCGGTTTCTGCCTTAGGCCGTTCGACTATTGTCGACCTCCGGTCGACAATCGTCGAGCTCCGTTTTACCTTAGTGGGATTGTGGTTAGAGTTTGGTTTTAGCCTTAAGTGAGGCTAGCTCACTCAACGCCAAGGTTTAGGTAGGCATTGAGTGGGTCTCACTCAGCGCCTTGTCGTGTTGATTCTTTTCAACACTCTTCCTTTACCTTGTTTTTCATTCCCGAGTGGTTTTCTTGTTTTATTTCTGGTATTTCCTTGTCGGCCCTTTTCTTTACCTTCTTAAAGGCCGAATCGTGGATCGTGGTTAGTAGTGGTGGTTTGTAGCTCTTCAGCAGGGTGGAGTTGTGTGATATAGCCAAGGCCACTCTTGTTTTTCTTGCTCCAGGTACGGGCTGGGCATGTGTGGGTGGAAGGTCCCTTGTGCTTTCACGTGTGGACCCTCGAGCTTGCTGACTTGGACATGGTGGATTGGGGGACTGCATTTGCCTTCGATCCGGTTCCTCGTTGTTTCTTTTTGCTACTACCACCTCCCACAGTTTAGGGTGTTAGAAGTTTCTTCCTTGGTAGTTGCAGTACTTTTGGCTCTTGGTAGCCTAGTAGGCCCCGGCAGGATGTTGTTCCTAAGTGGGGTTGTTGCTGTTTTCTTTGCTCGTCGTGCTTTTCTTGTTGTCCTGTTTTGGACAGTTGTGGCTCTTTCTACTGCATGTTTTTCAGTTACTTCTTCCTTTTGGTTGACCCTTGCATGCAGTTGTTTTTACCTTGTTGCTTGCTGAGGTATTCTGTTTTCTTTTGGAATGCCTCAGGTTCATAGTTGTAGCCGGTCTGGTGGCTAGCTGAGGCAGTGGTGTTGTTGGTGGACTCCCGGACTTTGGAGTTCTGTTTACCTTGTTAGTGAGATAGTTTTCTGTACCTTCTTGCAGACATAAATATGTGCCAGTGGGTTCGTGTCAGGTTGTTGGCGCCCACTGGTAGTTTTTCTTACCTTTGTACTTGATATATTTACTTATGCTGCTACCGTTTTCTGGAGATAGTCTACTTGCTCTGAGAAGGTTTTATGCTAGGTTGCTAGTAATTTCCAACCCTAATTAGTATTATAAATAATGCTCATGATCAGCATGTTTTATAAGTTTAATCACTATTTTCCAAATCACGTATGAAAACCGTTTTCTTATATATTATATAAATTAAATGTAGTGTCTTGCATAGCATGAGTGGTTCTCTTGGGACCCTTATACGCTCTCTAGGGTGTAAAACCTAATTAAAGTATTTTTCTTTCCGCAGCGTATAAATATAGTTTTCTTTTGTGGACTAGGTGATCCACTGAGCCGAGGGATACAGTCTCTAAAATATAACTGATTTCCTATTCATAAAACACAGGATTTTCTTGCATAAAGTTTGTAGTTGGTTTTTCCTGAGCGTCAGCGGTTATCCACTGCTTGACGTGGCATCATGACGCGTGTTTTCTCATACTCTGATAATTCTTATAATTGGAGAAAATGCGGGTTGTGACAATCAATGCCTCCAAGAGGCTATCCTGTGCCCTTTTTGGCAGGTGGGAGAGGAACATCCCAAAGCCTTCACGGGCTTCCTCCTCAAAGTCTTCTGAGAGTACTAGGGCAGTTATAGCCACTCCCCACCCTGTAGATGACAATTCTATTCCTCCTCCTCCTCTTGTCAAAACTCCTTCAACATCCCTCCAACAAATCTCCTCAGTTCCAGCTCATTAACCTACACTTTAACCGCCCGGTTCCCCCATCCACCCTTCTTCACAAGTTCATCAATCTACACCTCCATAAACTCCAATTTCTTCTCCAGCTCAACATCTACAACAAGATTTCTCTCTAGAATCTGCTACACCTCCTTTGTCCCCCATTCCTTCTCATTTTGCAGATATAACTCCACTTCATAATCTATCATCTCTACCCTCTTTCAACCTTCTTTCATCTCCAAGTCATTCTCCATCCCCTCCAGATGAGCAAATGCTCGATTATCAACCCTCAACTTCAATCATCAATCCATCTGTCTCTACTAAAACCCCACCAAAATTCTTAGAATTCCCTTCACACTCCATCTCTTCCATATTAGAATCCATCACACCCCTTTTAAAATAACTGATAGCAGAGGCCATTTCACCTCTTGCTTCCTCCATCTCTACTCTTGCTGCTCAGCTTTTTTCCCTCCCTGTCCCTCCTTCTTCTGTCAGGGGCCTAGCTCCAGTGCCTACTAAAACCAGGAAGGAGGAGATACTTAATGAAGAAGCAGCTCCAGTAGCTCCAACAACAGAAATAACAGCAGCAGGTGAAGATATTGTTGATATAGAATTACCTGATGCAGAACTCTATGCAAAACTTCCAGAATTTTTGGATACAGACTCTGATACATCTGATATATCTGGACATTTACTCTGGAGACTGTTTCATCTCTCTAGATGTTTACCTACTTTCAGTTTTAAGAACTTTTGACCTCCTGTACATAAATGTTATTTCATTTGTTTCCAATCATTATTGTACAAATATTGTTTATTATACAGCTCCTATTAGCTCAGAGATGATAACTACTATTAAGGCCAGTTTTGATGTAATCCTTAAGCCAGATATAATTGTACTTGAGAAAATATCTGAGGCTGAGCCCAAGGTTATGTCTCCTCCCACTTATGTGATGGATGACTCTCCTTTGCCTGATCTAGACTCCTTTCTGTAAGAGGATTCAGAAGATGTATTTATGACTGATCTAGTGCCAACTCTTCCTCCTCCAGCAGAAATTGTTTCTCTAATCCCAGTTCAAGCTCCTTCTCCTCAGGCTCCTCCTTCCCAGATTACAGTAGAATAGGTGAAGGCAATAGATGATTTATATGATTTTCAAGATTCTTCTTCTTCTTCTGATGATGATGATTCAGAAGAAGATTCAAGTTCAAAGAAAAGGAATCTTAAGAAAAAATTTTCAGTACCAATTCCCAAGCCTAATCCCAAAAATGATATCCCCTTATTTATTCTCAATAGGATCAAGCCTTATCAAGGTATGCCTCACTGGATAAAACTTTCAAAGAGTGAGCAGAAAGCTAGGAAGAAATCAAAGAGATACTCTACCCCTCCTCCTCCAAAATGGGATGAGAGAGGTCCTCCTCCTCCTCCAACTGCAGGTACAACTGGACTTGCTAGCCAGAGATCTTCTAATATCACTCAGACTTATTCCAGGCAAGGAAGAGCTTCTCAGTATACTGGAAGCAGGTATCCTCCTTAGAAACTCTCTTCCTCTTCCAGAAGTTCTGCTCCTCCTCCAGCTATACAGTTTAGCCTTCCTAGAGCCTCTTTTTCTCCCAAAAAAAGCAAAAGCCCAGAGAGTCCTCCCATTATTGCATATAATCAAGAATTGGACCAAAGTACTAGAATGGCAAGATTCAATGAGCTGGTAGCTCTCTCTCAGATAAGGAATGCCACAGAAGAAGGCAAGGATGCTTCTCAGTTCTCAACAATGTCTTCCTATAGGAAGAAGGAATTAGAAAGATACTAGGTTGGAAAGTTATTCAATTCTTATGAATACATTAATCTCCATCGAAAAGCTATAGTTCCAAGGGCTGTTACCTAGAAGACCCTTGATGATGCTGATATAAAGATGACTCTCAAAGAAGCAATAGATCCCAACAGAACAATATTTTTTTGCAAAACCTTCTACACCTCCAAAGGACCCTTGATTTATTTTTTTTGCTATATGTTTTTATTATGTTTTGAACAATATCTATTCATAGCTTTTATTATTGCTGATAGCTTATTTATTCTATCAGCTCTATATCTTTTGGTATGATTTTCCGTTGTTATTTGTTTTTTGAAGTAACCTTACCTAAATAGGGGGAGATTGTTGGAACCCCTGTTTTGATTTGGTCTAGGTTCACTTCTTAAGCTTATTGACCCATGTTGTATTGTCAAGGTCAGTGTTTTGCTTTCTAGGTCTTAGGCCAGTCCTCCAAAGTTTATCTCCATCGACCTTCCTGAAGAGTGCCTCAGATTGAAGCCTTTGAAGTTTTTATACAGTCTAAAAAATTAGTTCAATGTTCGTCGAACACAGCTCGAAGAACTTGGAGATCCTTTTCTAAGTTTAGCAAGATGATCGTAGAACTCAGGTCGATGATATCCTTCAGAAGAAGTTATTCTGTGGTAGATGTTTTCTCTCAGTTCATTTCTCAGTTCGACTAATTCTGTTGATTCATGTTCTATTGTCGATGATCTTTCAGTACAGAGCAGATTCTTCGGTCGACAAACTTGGAGCACAGTTTTAGTTTAGTTTATTCAGTATTCAGTTCACAGAGCTCAGGTCGAAGAATAAGACTTCTCAGTTCGACGATCTTAGATTGCAGTACGATGAAATCTGTTCCGTGGTCGACGAAAACTATAAGATGTTTTTTTGTTCCTTATTCTTTCCATATTTGTTCCTTTACTATATTAAGTTGTAATTTCACCGAGTAATCAATGCTTATATTCCCTATGAATATAGCCGTTTATGGTAACATTGATTATGGTATTCATCAGAGAATTTAGTTAACATATTTCTCAGGATAGATGAGGAAATGAATATTGAAAAGGCATGCTTGTCGTTTTCCTTCCATGTTTTCTTACAGTGCATTCATTGCATGATTTGAATTCGCAAAAGAGTTTTGGTTGTTAATTTTTGATATACTCTGTTAGAGAGAATCATTCAGTAACAAAAAAACACAGAAAGAGATATACGAGATACAAGAGTTTTTAGAGAGAAAAAGCACAACATAGTTTTCTAATAGTTCAGTACAGGAAGAAGAAAAGTGTTCTCTGGTTCATTATTTCAGAGTTATTCTCAATCAATATTCTTACAGTGCTCTGAAGAAGAAGAAGGAATAAGAACAACAATAATATATCCAGAGACTTGTTATTCTTGTTTTTCAGGATCTTGTAGAGGCAACAAATCTCCTTCTGTCTAGAGTTCCTGGATCTAGTTTTACAAAGCTGAAGACATACCTCACCCTTAGCAAAGCTTCTCATCCTGAACCATCAACATCTCAGGGGGAGCTTTCACAGCATTTTAAATCCACAAAGTCTTCTCAGTTTGCTAATTGAAAAAAGAGAAGACTCTCATCAACTTTTCCCTCCACCTCTCTATAGGGTTTTAACTCCCTTAAAAAGTTAGACTGGTTTACAAGTCTCTTGCCAAAAGACTTGAGGTTGGTTTTAGGGCACCTGGTCAAAAGCTCAAAGGGTTGTTATATCTCCCTAAAAATAGATATATTGGTGGCAGTCACCTGATCAAAACCTATGGTGGATTCCTACCAAGGGTGGTAGAAGAGTGGATGTACCTAGTTGGGGAACCACTATAAAGTTCTTGTGTTGTCTGGATTGTGCTTGCTGTTTCCTTTGTGCTTGTGTTGTGGTTAGCTTAGTATAGTAATTACTTTATCTCTGATATTATTGCTTAGCTATATATTTATATAATCACCTACTTTGTCACTTAACATAATATTTGTAAAAAGATAAAAGGTTTTTTTATAAACATTATTCTCCCCCCTCTAGAGTTATTCAGATATTATCTCCCCACTTTTCTTTCATATGAGAAGGGAACGGGTAATGGGTAACAATCAATAACAATAAGTACCTTACGAAAGGGAGCTTTGGGCTTCAACCCATCGTAGTTCCTTGTGCCCTTTAAGAACCCTTCACGGGGTATGTCGGGTGTATTCCTAGGCTAACCTAAACTGTAGGTAAAACAGAATTGCAATAGTAACAAGCATAATTAGGGATTCACTTTCACTCACCTCGATGTCTCGGGATGTTAGGTTGGTTCACACATGCTGTAGGCCCGGGGGATTTTGCTGATGGGCAGGTTGGCCCGACGAGCTTTGGCTCGGTTGTTGGTTGTGAAGGACAGGATAGTCCGGGAAGCTTTAGCTCGGTTATTGGTTGTGACGGACGTGATGGTCTGGGGAGCTTTGGCTTGGTTGTTGGTTGTGACAGACGGGATGGTCCGGGAAGCTTTGGCTCGGTGGATAATACATTATTATTGCATGTGCATAAGATATAAGGTGGTGGGTCTTTGGTATTTGAGATGATGCACCGACGCCAATACATTGACTCAACAAGTGTGGTTTAGCACTTCGCCATAAAAGTCTGGTGCACCAGTTGGCAAGAGTACTTATTCTCTCCGCTTAGACCACTAGCATTGAGGCATACGATAGGCCTGAATGGTAGTGCAATTACCGGTTTAGAGGTGTGCGAGGCCCAACCCACCGCTTCCGTTTGCCACTATGGAGGTATACTAGGAGGTTCGGCTCCAGAAAGGGGGAACTAAAGGTCTGTGTACACAGAGTTGAATTGGTGTATTGCACTTGCATCTTCACATCATGACATAATTGCATGTCATAGCAAAACCATTGCATATAACCCTGACACCTATTGTATAATGTGGTATGGGAAGCTTTATACAATAGGCTCTGCAAAACAACCCCTTGGTTTATAAGTTCGCGCGAGCGTGCTTATAAGTTAAGGTTTTATTCAGTAAATATATATGTATGCTTCCTAGAAAACTGACACCCTATCGTATAAATTGGTATGAGACTTTTTATACGATAGGAGCCTTGTAGAAGATCCCTTGGCTTATGTTCTTTCATATTAGCTAAAGTTACTTATTTCTTGAGGGGATTTTCTTACCTTTGTTATTTCTATATTTATACAAGCTCATCAAACTGCTAGTCTAGTTCCACCGTCACTTGCATTTTCTATTCTCCACTATCATGTCCTCTCCTTTCTTCCTCCCGCTCGGTGCCTAGGAGCCAGGGAGGAAGGGGTGAGGGATGATAGGACTTAGTCTTTTAGTCTAACGGTTTTCGAACCACATCATTTTAGGGGACCGTGGAGCCCAGCATGGAGGTGCAGCCCCAAAGGTCGGCACGCTTGGAGATTGGGCAGTCTTGTACCGGAGTTCAGATTACTGGGATTGTTAGTCCAGATCGCTAGTAGTTATTTAGTTTTGCTTATGCTATGAGAGATATGTAGTGAGGATTTTTATGTACCGGGCATGAGCTCTACTTTCTCTACTTTTATTATATCTGTGGACACTCCCTTCATGGAGATTAATTACTATATATGTGATGCTTATGGACTTGCCTTTATTATATTGCTACTGTTGTGATCGAATCGGCCGACAGTATCGGCATTTTGTGATGGCGACATTCCCGGGTATGAAGGTGTCGCCGCAAAGCGGCGGTTCTGGGCCTCAGACCCCTGTGGTTTAAAAAGAACAAAAAATGGGGTCTTACAAGTTGTATCAGAGGAGACCTTGATCGAAAAGTAGCAGTCCATAACCCCTAGGTCACCCTTGCACGAGTTTAGTTTGGGAACAAACTAAGCAGCGGAAGCAGTGGTGTGCCCATATGGGGGACTATATGTAAAAGTCCACGTCTTCATTAATTGGAATTCTTCTTTGTAGCCTATGACAACCCTGCCCAAGCAGGGAGCACCTCCGGGATCAAAGATCTCATCTTATAGTTCTCTAGCCAATAAGTTAGACTCAACCAACTAGGACTCATGACTAACCATGACAACTTATTGTATGCCCTAGTCAGAAATAGACCTTCGGTATGAAATTGGTTAAGGTAAGGAGATACCCAAAGACAATAAAGGAGGAGTTTAATACGAGAATGACAACCTAAGAAATAAACTCAGGCGACCCTATGGTCCATATCAAGGATTACTCAAACTGGTAGGATTGCCTTAAGAAGAATAAAGGCAAATAATCTAATAGCAGAATGGTAGAAGACACTTAGTCTCAACCCTCGTACCAGTAACAAGATTACCTGGAGACAACTATCAGGACAAACACCGAGGGTTGGATAGGAATTTAAGTTCGGAAGAGACCCAGTTTGGATTGGGAACATTTTGACCCGGATAAAGTTATCATAAATGTGACTCGGAGGGTTTAAAGCACGAAGTATATCAACAAGTTTCGTGTTGGAACCCCAAGTCGAAGATTGATGCCCTAGGGATTATGCACCCAACTAGGACAGATATAACATGGTAATATCGAAGATACTTAGCCCAAAGGGAGGAAGGGGATTATCTTTTGTTTATTGGGGGCTTATCTTTTGTTTATTGGGGGCTTACCTTTTGTTTATTGGGGACTTATCCATTGTTTATTGGGCAAATTAGTATTGACTTGGGTTTCCTTAGACATAATTTAGAGTATGAGGCATAACAAACATAGTGAGATTAAAGTCGATATAATTCGACGTTATTCGGGCGAAGATAATAATTTGTAAAAACATGTTCGGAATGATGACCTGTAGCATTACCAAGACAATGACTTGGTGATAGGACGTAATAATTACGAGGATTAACTATGATCATGAAAAATTAGATGAGTAACAAGATTCAGGATATCTGAGAAGGTAAAAATTAATCGCTATGATATATCACCGGTAGTATGGTGTATCTCAGAACATGTATCTCCCCAGAGTGAAGAAAGAGGCACAATTATCATACACTGCCCGAGTTAGAGTGGAAATTCGAGGGTATAATTAGGGATTTTCATACACAGGATTCCTCATCCCCACTCCGGGCACAATTATAAAGGGAACATCGAGGATAGACTAGTCGAGGTATCTGGGGTCACCGCGACCCGGAAGAAAACTCCCGTGGGTGTTTTTTGAAGTTTGGGTGTAGAAGTCCGTTATCATGGTATGCTTAAGGTGATCCTGTCGAATCTGGATGGATGGTGTATGTCCAAGGAGAGATGATCAGTCGAGGCTTATCTGGACTGTCAGTCGACATTCAACACAACTCTCCACCCTCATACGGAGGTGTAGGACTCTGCTATCATGTGTACAGGACGAGGATCCGAAGGATTTGTACTCGGAGTTTGTTGGGGACACCGAGGCTCGGGTGAGGCTGATACGGGACAAGATGTTAGAGGCACAGAGCAGAAAGGCTAAGTATTATGATGCTCGACATCGTCAGGTGGAGTTTCAGGTGGGGGACTGGGTATTCTTGAAGATCCGACGAATGCATGGACTTTCACGGGTGCGTGGTCCGAAGAAGAAGCTCAGCCCAAGATATATGAGGCCTTACATGATCTTGGAGCGGATCGGTCCCTTAGCATACAGGCTAGAGCTGCCACCGGAGCTGGCGGGTCTGCACGACGTGTTCCACGTATCCTCACTTAGGAGGGATCTACTATGCTTGGAGCAGTAGATTACGGCCACGGATGGGCCGGTAACATCTGATCGGTCAGTTCACCTACAACCGGTCTGGTTTGACGACAAGGGTATACGAACGAGTCTTGCGTTGCAAGAAGGTTCCATTTGTCAAGGTCCTATGGAGGAATCATGGGCGAGAGGAGCACACGTGGGAGCCACAGGACTTTATGTGACAAAGGTACCCGTATCTTTTCAGTCAGGTTTTACTCATAACCTCTCGAGATGTTACAATTTACCTTCATACTTGAAACCCCGTAGGCCTAACTAGAATTTCGGGGATGGATTTTTTTGTTTATATATTGGGATTTATAACATCCCTCAAACAACTAGACCCCCTAAGAGTGGTTTTGTAATGACTAGGTCATGATAAAACCCTAGTAAGCCCAAGAAGACCAAGTGAACAAGGCTCAAGGTAAAAATCACCTTGGTCTGCAGGTAGTAGAAACCCAATTACAATCCTAGGCATAACCTTAGGATTTTAACTTGGTTCAATGATTCCATCATGACACCTCTAACACTAAGGGAGGCCAATATGTCGCTACGGACCCATTGGGGTCAGCCAAAAAGAGGCCATGATGACTCAAGTCCGGGAAGCATCTTGTGAGTCAACAAGACTCGACGAGTAGATCAGGTATCTGTTGGAACCCTTGTTTGGATTTGTGCTAGGTCTACTCTTAGGATGTTTTCACCCACTTGTATTGCCAGGGTCTCTGTCTAGTCTAAGTTAGGTCCTTTTTTGGTCAGGTTTGTGCAGACCAGCATTGCAGTGGACTCAGAATTAGACTTAGAAGAATTCAGTGGAATATCTATATTCAGTTCGACTATAGTCAAACTCAGCTCGACGATCGTCGATCTCCCATCGACAATCTCAGAGTCTGAATTGAGCTCGAAGATCTACGAGCTCAGGTCGACGATCTCTTGTTTCTCAGCAGTAATCTCAGTTCTATGATAGTTGTTCTCAGGTCGACGATCTCTTAACCCAGTTCGACGATCTCTGAACTAAGTTCTACGATTTTATGCTGCTTGCTGTTATATGTTTATAGAAATTGTTTAAAGTGTTTATTTGGCCTATGATAAATTATTTAATGGATATTATATTCTGATAAATAATGCTGATATTCTCAAGGCTAATAGCCATATTTCATGAAGCATTAATTATGGTATTCACAGAATATTTTATTGGCTTATCTTTTGAAGACAGTTATGGAAGTGCATTAATGTTGCCAGCCATTCTGGCCGTTTGAGCTCCTAAATTCTTACAAAAAATTAAGTATTGTCTTGGGATTTCAAATATATGTCATTTTTCTTTCTGATTTAATATTACAAGAAAAAAAAGAGAGAAAGATAACAAGTTAGTAATTTAGTGAAAAAGAGAAAACATTCTTCATCTGTACTCACTCTTTCTCAAGGACTGTTGCATTGCTTTCAAAGGAAGAAGAAGAACAATTTCAAACCAACTCTCTCAAGTCTTCTTCACTCCTCAGCCTTCAGAGATCTTCAATCAAAATCAGTCTACAGATCTAGAAGGCTCTATAACAATACTCTGAAGACCGACACCCATGACAAAGTTTCCTCTTCCTAAATCAACACATCATCTCAGGGGGAGCTTGGGATTTCTACAACAATCCACATAGTCTTCTCATTTGCTTGAGAAAGAGAAGACTTCCATAAACTTTTTCTTTTACCTCCATTTGTGCAGGGTTATTTCTCCCTTCAAAAGTGAACACTTGGTGATAGGGCACCTGATAAAAAACATATTGGATTTTGAGCTCCTGATCAAAAGCTCAAAGGTCTCTAGATATAACTGAAAGAGATCCTGTAGTGGCAGGGCACTTGAACAAAAACCTATAGTGGATTCCTACCTTCGTGGTAGAAGAGTGGATGTACCCAGATTTGGGGAACCACTATAAATTTTCTTGTGTCGTTTAGTTTGCCTTGTGTTTCCTTTGTGTGTTGTGCTGTGCTGTGTTAGTTTAGTTTGTTTTATTCCCTTATTTATAATGATGTAGGCGTACACATTTGGACTGAAATATAATTACGGACGCGCATGACTAGCACTCTACAAACAAAATTCAACACTCACAAAATCAATCTATGCGGCACCACGTAATTAATGTTATCAATTTTATACTAGTGTACGGGTAGCCGAACCGATAGGGATCGAACAAGGGCTATAGGCCAATGTTCTTTCCGGCTAAAGGGACCTAGACGATCCGATCGAGCAGTGTTGTACCAAAAGAGATCTACCGAATAAAACACGATCCGGAAAAGGTAGATCTCTCCCAACAAAAAAAAATGAGGGCTCGCCAAACCCCTTTACGAAAATTTGATCAATCAAGAAAAGACAAAAAACAATGAAAGTTTTCCATGATATTTTCAATGCTATCAAAATTAACGCCAAGAAAAATCCACCACAAGATTATCTAAGAAAAGAAACGCACGAGAGTGGAAATTATCGTTACCCAACTGGAATGGATGATTCCGGATATCTCGGCGAGGATCTTTCTTCAACGGCTCCACCGGAGTAACGCCGGTAGGAGAGAAACTCGCCCGCCTTCGTCGCGTCACACTGGAGTTTCAAATCCACCACGAGGAGGTCTTCTAGATCTGGCAACAAATATATATAAATATGGTAGGAGAGGGAAAATATGGTAGGTTTTAGGGCTTAATATGGAAGGTGGTAGTCGAATTAGGAAGGGGATGAGGAGGGGGGTCGGACTTGTCGGTGTTGGTGCTTTGTGGTTAGGATTTTGTGGAAGATGGAGGGGCTCGGGTTGTGATGAAGGGGGGTGGTCAGTTTTGGAGAGGGTTGTCCGGGTTGGTGAGAGGAGGAGGAGGCTGGTGGCTTGTTGTATGGATGTGGTCAGTTTTCTTTGTAGAGGAGGAGGAGGGCTCGTGTAGAAAGAGGAAGAAGGAGATATGAAGGAGGTAGGAGGAGGAGGGGAAGATGGTGTCTGGCGGCCAAGAAGGAGGAGAAGAGAGGGGGGGGGGGGATCGGCCCAGGAGAAGAAGGAGAGAGATTCTCAAGTTAGGTTTTCAAATTTTCTTTCATTCAATAATAAAATATGAAACATACATGCCTATATATAGGCTACACAACTCAATCTCCACCTTATAAAATTAAACCACTCATGATGGCTATTTGCACCCATCATGACATAACAATTACAATAATTAAGAACATGAAATAAAAATAACAAATGATGGTTATAAGTACCAATCATACATGAAATGAAAATAACATTGCAAGATAAAAATACCAAACATAGAAATGTCTTAGTAATTAATAATAATTTATTAATAATAATTTTTATTAATTAATAATATATGGGTTTGCGTTCTGGACGACTATTATGCCGACTCTCCACATGGTCGTCCGCAAGCTTGCCGTCGCCGTCCTCATAATGGTCTGGGCCGTCATCTCCATCAATCCTCCCCCGCTCAAAAGTACTCATCACCGATGAGTTGGTCTGAGAGTACCTGTACAGGAGAGCATCATCCACAAGAGACACGAAGCAGTGAACAACACCACTTGGAGAATAGAGCACTTTAACCTGGAGTATCCTGTCATGCAAAATGTTGGTCCTGGGGACCCTTGGGAAAGCATTAGGCAATAAAGGAAGAAAAGTTTCAACATCAACTACCAACGTACCTCCAGTAAAGACAGAAGAAGAGAGAGATCCAAGCACAAAATCACTACCCAAACCATAAGAGAATGAAGTGGAACCAAATAGACAGGCAGATAATTCAAGTGGTGGAGAAACATGCAGCGTTAAATCAGAAACATTAAAAATAGGGGTATTACCCCAGTCAGTGGAAAACCTCAAAAGAAATGTGTGTTCTCCTAATTCCATTAATGTCCGCAAAAGGGGAAGCTCGCCAACTCGCCAACTTTCTATAGTGCCCGAAGGCAATCGTTCTGGGACGAGACGCACCAAAACAAAATCGGCAATTATACCGTAAGACGACCTTTTATGTAAACTAGCAAAAAATTGATAAGGTTTTTGTGACGTGGACAGCGTTTCACTAAAGTGCTTACGTAAATAAAATTCATTGCGAGCATCATCATGCGCAAACGTACTTAGTGCATTCGGTTGTAACAGAATGACATAAGGCAGCACCAACGGAACTAAATCTGGTGGCACCGAGGGAATCTCATCAGGAGACACTATAAGCGGCCCTATCCTAAACGTATAATTCGATAAATGATTTTCTTTAAAATTCATGGAGGATAAAATTAGGATAAAGAAAATAGTCGCCACAGAAATAAAATCTAAAACATCCGAGGGTGTGACCAACGATGGACTCGTAGGGTAATAGGCCGTACAAGGGGACATGTCCAAAGGAGGAGCAAAGTCATTCTCAACGTCGAAACACGGGTTTAACGTCCAAGAAAGATCACCCGATTGCAAGCCATTAAAGTCATATGAAAATTCAAACAATGGATTCGCCCTTACAGAAAATTCGTCCGACATGTCTACCAAATCTTTAGATATATCATGTAAATCAGAATCAGTGGTTGGGTCATAGGTTAGTAACAATAATACATTATCTGGAGGCACTAACGGGACCTCATCAGGGGGCACCGTAGAACTCCTAAAATCAATCGTACCACACTCATGTCCTAAATGATCAGTACGTCGAGTCAACGGGTCAGGGGGACGAGTCAGTAAAATCAAACCCGGGGTACAATCCAAAAATTCGTCCAATAATGCAACTTCCTTGCTTACAATTTCTTCTGACACACTATCCAAGTTTTTTAATTTAGAATCAATTATGGTCTCAGACAAGGGTAAAATTGAGCCTGACGGAAGCTTTTAATCAGGAACGTCAGGTAAAGGTGTTTGCATCAAAGAAATATCGTTCGGGCTCATGGCACTAAAATCATGCAAGCATAACTCATTCACCAACAGTAAGTCTTCCCAATCAGTCAGAACGCCCAATATATCAAGATCATCAAAACTGTCCTCAAAATATCTCGGTCTAAGAGGAACCAGCTCGAGTCCGAACAGATCATCTCCTAAGTCACTATTAAGTAAACTCTCATCATCAGGTAAAATGCCTACCGACTCAGGTTTAATCTCAGCAGGAGTAACCGTAGGCTCCAAAATGTCATCGACGGGGAGTGGAGATGATTCCTCAGTGGTGGAATCCTCATCCAGGTCACTAGGGTAACCAATATCCTCATCGTCGCTATAATCGTCAGGGATAATAGCCTCATCCTCAATGACGGGCACCATCCTAAACCTTTCCTTTGACTCATTAAGGGAGTCAATAACTAGAGCAGGCAACACACGGGAAGACTCAAAAGGTTCTATGGGCATAATCATGGGAGGACACTCAATAGAACCAAGATCGGATACGCCACTAGACTCATCAGAGGAGTGAACCTTTCTCTTAGGAGGTCGGTGCTTCTCAATCTCCAAAGCCGTACTAAAGGTGATGTCTAGGTCGGTGTGACAATAATGTAGTAATTTACCCTGAATGTAGGGGTCTAACCCCCTACGAAACCTAGAAAGTGTGACCTCACGCAACTCTTTCACACCGCTCCTAACAGTCACGTCCTGAAAGAATTTCATATAATCTGAGACCGACTTATTCCCTTGTTGAAGGGGAGCCAAATCTTCAGTTATGTGCCGTTTGATCTGGGCATTTGGTTTATAGTCAGTCCTACAGGTTGGTATGGAACTAGTGCCATAATGATACTCACTCAGAGACTTGGGATTGGTAGTACGGATATAGGCAGGATCAAATTGATCCGATAGGAGGCTACGCATCGCCTGCCAATTATGTTGACAACCATCAACACGACGATCTTCGTTCATCCAAAATAACTGGGCCTAACCTATTAACCTCTCTCGGTCAAAGTGAATATTTTGGGGGTAATCCCATCCTTAACACTTAAAATGAAGTGCTATACCCTTAAGCCAATCCCTAATAATTTTAGGACACCCTAAACCGTCATATGTGGGGGTACTACTAAACATGGGAGGATAAGTGTGGGAATGAGTAGCATGCCCGTCATAAGCCATCTTAGCGCGAACCGGGGAGAAAAATTCACCCGGACTTAGTGCATGTGCAAGGAAAAGGGTACCAGGACAACTTAACTCTAACGAAAATGGAATTGTTCCTGCTTAACCACTAGGGTCTTAAATATGATAAAATAGGGTTTTTGCTGGAAAAATATGAGGATCATTAAAAAAATTTTCTAGATTTTTTTTACAGTGAAAATAAAAATCTTGGTCGCTATTGACACACCAAATGCTAAATTTTCAAATTAATTAATAAAAATAATTACTGATGAAACTTTTTTTTCTTACTAATAATTAAAAGGAGAAATTCCAGAAATTTTAAATTTTATATTTTGAGAAAAATTAAAAATTTTAGGCCGCTATTTGCAGACCACTAAATATTTTTTTTTGGTAATTTGGAGAAAAATTTGAATTTTGAATTTTATTATTTGAAATTTGAAAGTTGAAATTTGAAATTTGAAAATTTGAAATTTGAAATTTGAAATTTGAAATTGGAAATTTTAATTTTGAATTTTGAATTTTGAGTATTAAATTTTGAATTTTGAAATTTGAAAATTTGAAATTTGAAATTTGAAATTTTAATTTTGAAATTTGAAATTTGAAATTTGAAATTTATTTGTTTTTAATTTAAAATTTGAAATTTTTGAATTTCAATGCATTTCATGAAAACTAATCTTCTAAATATTGATCTGCAACGAAACGGGTGAGTACGTACGTACGTGCCACCAAAGAGGGGGAGCAGTGTCAATTAGGAAATTGACGAGAACCTCTCTCTGATACCAAATTGATGTAGGCGTACACGTTTGGACCGAAATATAATTACAGACGCGCACGACTAGCTCTCTACGAACAAAATTCTACACTCGCACAATCGATCTATGCAGCACACGGTAATTAATGTTATCAATTTAATACTAGCGTACGGGTAGCCGAGCCGATAGGGATCGAACAAGGGCTATAAGCCAATGTTCTTTCCGGCTAAAGGGACCTACACGATCCGATCGAGCAGTGTTGTACCAAAAGAGATCTACCGAATAAAACATGATCCGAAAAAGGTTGATCTCTCCCAACAAAAGAAAAGCGAGGGCTTGCCAAACCCCTTTATGAAAATTAGATCAATCAAGAAAAGACACAAAACGATGAAAGTTATCCATGATATTTTCAATGCTATCAAAATTAACGCCAAGAAAATCCACCACAAGATTATCTAAGAAAAGAAACGCACGAGAGTGGAAATTATCGTTACCCAACCAGAATGGATGATTCCGAATTTCTCGGCGAGGATCTTTCTTCAACGGCTCCACCGAAGTCACGCCGGTAGGAGAGAAACTCGCCCGCCTTCATCGCGTCATGCTAGAGTTGGAAATCCACTACGAGGAGGTCTTCTAGATCTGGCAACAAATATATATAAATATGGTAAGAGAGGGAAAATATGGTAGGTTTTAGGACTTAATATGGAAGGTGGTGGTCAAATTAGGAAAGGGATGCGGAGGGGGGTCGGACTTGTCGGTGTTGGTGGTTGGCAGCTATGATTTTGTTGAAAATGGATGGGCTCTGGTTGTGATGAAGGGGGTTGTTTTTTGGAGAGGGGTGGTCGGGTTGGTGAGAGGAGGAGTCCGGTTGCTTTTTGTATAGAAGTGGTCGGTTTTATTTGTAGAGGAGGAGGAGGGCTCGGGTAGCAAGAGGAAGAGGGAGATATGAAGGAGGGAGGAGGAGGAGGGGAAGATGGTGGCCGACGGCCAAGAAGGAGGAGAAGAGAGGGGGGGGGGGGGTCGGCCCAGGAGAAGAAGGAAAGAGATTCTCAAGTTAGGTTTTCAAATTTTCTTTCATTCAATAATAAAATATGAAACATACATGCCTATATATAGGCTACACCACTCAATCTCCACCTTAGAAAATTAAACCACTCATGATGGCTATTTACACCCATCATGACATAACAATTACAATAATTAAGAACATGAAATAAAAATAACAAATGATGGTTATAAGCACCCATCATACATGAAATGAAAATAACATTGCGAGATAAAAATACCAAACATAGAAATGTCTTAGTAATTAATAATAATTTATTAATAATAATAATTGTTAATTAATAATATATGGGTTTGTGTTCTGGACAACTATTATGCCAACGCTCCGCATGGTCATCCGCAAGCATGCCATCGTCGTCCTCGAAATGTTGTGAGCCGTCGTCTCCATCATATAAGTATCAGTATATTTATTCCGGAATAAATCTAAATAAATTTTTGATACTCTATTCACCCCTCCCTCTAGAGTAAATTCTATCTATCCCTCACTTTTAATTGGCATTAGAGGGTGTGTTTTTTTAAGGTTGTACAGGCTAACACCTGAACCTAAGATCTTTGATAGATATCATTTTACTCTATTCTTTTTAAAAAAAAATTCATGGCATAGTACAAGGACTTTGCAAGCACCAGACCTCCAGTTTGCAACTTGCAAAAGTTTGGAATCTGGGAGGCAAAAATTAAGCTTTATATGAATTCTATTGATGAAGACATGTATGCTTCTATCTTAACAGGAGTATCTCCACCAGCTGCCCCTCCAAGTACTTCAATAAATATGACTGCAGTACCTCCTCCAGACTACAATAATGCTTATAAGAAAGCAATTGTTGCTGATGCAAAAGCCATGAACATATTGACACAAACAATGTCTGATGATATATTCCAAAAAGTGGCTGAATGTGAATCAGCTAAGGGAATCTGGGATTCCTTAAACAAGGTTGTTGTAGGATCAGCAGATGATAGGAAGGATAGGAGAGCTCTTCTCATTTCCTAGTATGAGAACTTTAAAAAGGAAGAAACTGAGCATGTTTCTGAGATGTATAATAGACTCAGCATCATTGTTAATGAGCTGAAAACTCTTGTCAAAGACATCTCAGTAACTGAAATAAATGACTAGATTCTCATGTGCTTCCCAAGCTCATGCGATTCTAGAATCTGGCCTATCAGAGAGACCAGGAGCACACATGAGATGACAACATAATCAATCTTAGGAAAGCTGAAATCCTATGAACAGCTCCTGAAGACAAGAGAAGCTGAACAACAAAAGACTACTACACCAACTAGGAAGGAGCAGAATATAGACTTCAAAGCTTATGAAGAATCAGAAGCTTCTCAATCAAATGAAGAGTTGATGAGTCTCTTTGTAAAGAGATTCTTCAAAATGGGGAGAAAAGAATTCAGAAGGAATTCATCAAGAAGTGGTGACAAACAAAGGTATGACAAGACCCCTTCTAAAGAGATTATCTGCTTTGGTTGCTGGAAACCTGGACACATTCTTCCAGAATGTCCAGAGAACAGTCATAAGGAACGAAGAAAGGAGAAAGACTCCAAGAAGCACTCCAATAAACCATCCTCACAGAAGCACAAGATGAAGGAGAGAGGGTTTGTTGCAGAACCATGGAGTGATACTGAAGAATCATCTTCTTCCAGTTCTAGTGAAGATGAATAAGAAGCAAAGGCCAAAGAAATCTGCTTAATGGCCATAAATGCTTCAGGGCATGTTTCAGAAGAAGGAGAATCTGAAGAATGTTCAGATTGTGATCAGGTATTGGAAGACTTTGACTTTACTTCTGAAGATTTTAAAAATGATTTTAAATCTATGTGTAATGATCTGATAAGATCTGAGAAGGAAATCAAACTTCTCAAAGATAGACAACATAATTATGATAGCTTAGTGTCAGAAAACATTAAGTTGAAAAATGAAATAGACATGTATAGTGAACAAATCACTTTCCTGAAAGTTGAATTAAGTAAAGCAAAACAGCTAGAAGAATCACTGAATGGAAGAAGCAAACAACTATTAGAAATTACCAACACTCTTAATGCTAGGCTTAATAAAAGTAAATTAGGATTAGGTACATCATCTAGTGAACCACCAATCATTCAGAAAAACCATCTCTCTCAACCTGTAAAGTTCATATAAGATAAGGGTAAGAAGAACACAAAAAAAATCAGAACAGTTAACAAAGTTTTAAAACAAGTTGAAAAAAATAAAGAAAAACAAAACTATGTCTGAAAAAAAATTGTCGAACCAAGATCGACGATCTCAGCATTATTCATCGAACGACGATCGACGATCTCAGAACCCAAAGCTTGAGCTTAAACACTCTACAAACGGGGATCGACGATATCACTATGTATCGTCGAACAGAGATCGACGATCGTGGAACCCATATAATAATCACTATTATTCTGAGAACCAAGATCGACGATATCAATGTCGGTCGTCGAACACAGATCGACAAACTCAACATAAATCATCGAACCCAAATCAGTTTCATCAAAACTATAATTTCAACAGAAATTTCAATAAGAACTCTAATCCTAAACCTTTTTATCCCTTAACTAACTGGACAATCCCACCTAAGAGATTTCATCCCTTAGGTTATAAAAGTCAACCTGAATACTCTTATATTTCATATTTTAAATTTGAAAAGAAGTCAGGACCCAAGGTTACCTAGGCCCAAAATATATAAGCTATTATTTTGCAGGTGAAGACCTATCCTACCATACAGGATAAGTTGTATTTTGATAGTGGATGCTCCAAGCACGTGACATATTTTAAGGCTCAATCCACTCAGTTCAAACTAGTTACCATGTTTCCTCATCAAGATGATCAGTCACCTATTGAACAGGAAGTTGATCCAAACTTAATATTGGCCAGGCTTCTAGAACAGATTGGTCTTTCTTAGATAAGGAAAGTTGTAGAAGAACGATAAGATCCATCAAAGTTAACCACTATGTCATCTTACAGAGAAAAGGAACTGGACAAGCAACAAGTTAGCAAGAAAATATTCAATCCAGCTGAGTATATGACACTGCACCCTGAAGTAGTTGTGCCCATAACAGGTACTCAGACAACTCTTGGTGGACAGGACCTGAAGATATCTAAGAAGGAAGTACCAGATCCAAAGAGAAAGATAATTTTCTCTAAACCCTCCTCTGGTCCTTCTTCTAATAATTTATAGTTTTGTGATATGTAATGTTTTAATATTTAACTTAATTATGTACAATGCATTGCTATAATATATCTTCTAATGTTATTTCATCCTTACAGATATTTATGGTCTTTGTATTTTTTTTTCTTTTCAGTTCTATTTTGAGTGACCTCACACAAATAGGGGGAGATTGTTGGAACCCCTGTATGGATTTATTCTAGGTCTACTCTTAGGATGTTTTTTACCCACCTGTATAGCCAGGGTCTTTGTTTAGTCTAAGTTAGGTCCTTTTTAGGTCAGGTTTGGGCATACCAGCATTATAGTGGACTCATAATTAGACTAAGAAGAATTCGGTGGAATATCTATATTCAGTTTGACTATAGTCGAACTTAGCTCAATGATCGTCAATCTCCCATCGACGATCTCAGAGTCTTCTACACTGAACTGAGCTCGACGATCTCCTATTTCTCATCAGTAATCTCAGTTGTACGATAGTTGTTCTCAGGTCGTCGATCTCTTAACCCAGTTTGACGATCTTTTAACTAAGTTCTACGATTTTATGTTGCTTGCAGTTATCAGTTTATAGAAATGGGTTAAAGTGTTTATTTTGCTTATGATCAATTATTTAATGGAAATTATATTCTGATAAATAATGCTGATATTCTCAAGGCTAATAGCCGTATTTCATGAAGCATTAATTATGGTATTCACAGAATATTTTTTTTGCTTATATTATGAAGACAGTTATGGAAGTGCATTTATGTTGCCAGCCATTCTAGCCGTTTGGACTCCTAAATTCTTGCAGAAAATTAAGTATTGTCTTGTGATTTCAAATATATGTTGTTTTACTTTCTGATTGAATATAACAAGAAACAAAGAGAGAAAGATAGCAAGTTAGTCAGTCAGTGAAATAGAGAAAAACATTATTCAGCAGTACTCACTCTTTCTTAAGGACTGTTGCATTGCTTTCAAAGGAAGAAGTAGAACATTATCAAATCATCTCTCTTTAGCCTTCTTCATTCCTCAGCCTTCAGATATCTACATAGATCTTCAATCAAAATAAGTCTACTGATCAAGAAGGCTCTACATCAATACTTTAAAGACCAATACCCAGGATCAAGTTTCCTCTTCCTAAATCAACACATCATCTCAGGGGGAGCTTGGGATTTCTACAGCAATTCACATAGTCTTCTCTTTTGCTTGAGAAAGAGAAGACTTCCATAAACTTTTTCTTTTACCCCCATCTTTACAAGGTTATCTCTCCCTTTAAAATTGAACACTTGATGATAGGGCACCTAATCAAAAACCTATTGTATTTTGAGCTCCTGATCAAAAGCTCAAAGGGTCTCTAGATCTACCTGAAAGAGATCTTGTGGTGGCATGGCACTTGAACAAAAACCTATAGTTGATTCCTACCTGGGTGGAAGAAGAGTGGATGTACCCAGATTTGGGGAACAACTTTCTTGTGTCGTCTGGTTTGCCTTGAGTTTCCTTTGTGTGTTGTGATGTGATGTGTTAGTTTAGTTTATTTTATTCCATTATTTATAAGTATCAGTATTTTAATTCCGCAATAAATCTAAACAAAATTTTAATACTTTATTCACCCCCCTCTCAAGAGTAAATTCTATCTATCCCCTACTTTCAGTATCTAGTTAAACAAGTTTTTGGTCTCGGGCATTGAGTGTGTGGAGTGCACTCAATGCCATAGACTTAATAGCGTTGAGTGCGTTGAGGGCACTCAACACCATCTTACTTAGAAAGAATCTTTGGCTCGGGCGTTGAGTGCGTCGAGTGCACTCAACGCCATAGTCTGAATGGCGTTGAGTGCGTTGAGTGCACTCAACGCTATCTTACTTAGGAAGAATCTTGGGCTCGAGCATTGAGTGCCTCGAGTGCACTCAATGCCATAGGATGAATGGAGTTGAGTGTGTTGAGTGCACTCAACACCATCTTACTTAGAAAGAATTTGGAGTTCAGGTGTTGAGTGTAGAGTCAACTCAATGCCATAGGTTGAATGACATTTAGAACGTTGAGTGCACTCAATGCCATCTTACATAGAAATAATTTGGAGTTCGGGAAATGAGTGCGTTGAGTCCACTCAATGCCATGGGCTGAATGGCATTGAGTGCGTTGAGTGCACTCAATGCCATATTTCTTAGAATGAATTTGAGTTCGGGCATTGAGTGCGTTAAGTCCACTCAACGCCATGGGCTGAATGGCATTGAGTGCACTCAACGCCATCTTACTGAGGATGGATTTTATGGAATTATGGCATTGAGTGAGTTGAGCTCACTCAACGCCATAGACTGAATGGCGTCGAGTGAGCTCAGCCCACTCAATGCCATAGACTGAATGGCGTCGAGTGAGCTCAGCCCACTCAACGCCATTATACTTGGGAAATTTTCTAGAATTATAGCATTGAGTGAGTTGAGCTCACTCAACACCATAGACATAATGAAGTCGAGTGATCTATGAGTGAGATGAGCTCACTCAACATCATTATACTTAGAAAATTCCTGGCGATTTTGGCGTTGAGTGTGGAGTCTTGTATGTTGGCTTTTGCCTTTGAGAAATTATCAGCCATGTTTGTTGGTTCGGGATCTTTTTGGGAACTGAGCCAAGATGGATTAATTGGCCCGTTTCTTTCATTTAGACTTATTTAAACAATAATAAACGGTCCAGTAGTAGGGTGCCACGTGGCAGACGGTTTAACCCAAATTCCTCTTTATTGGAGGAGAGAGAAAAATCCCCAAAGACATGGCCGGAATTTGGCTTTCATGGTCATTAATGGACCTTGATGCCTTGGCTTCATTCCCCTCCCCCTTTTATGGCTGGTTTCAACTCCTCTGGGGAATAGGAGGAGTTTACAACCGTTTCCTGGTTGGTTTGAGCCCACATTCATCCTCCTCCATGGCCAAAAAGCTCTTAAAAGGGTATTAATGGCCACCGCTAGCTAAACCCCTCTCCACCCCCATTTTATCATTTTAAAAGACTCACTGGACTTAGAGGAGCGGTTTCTAAACAAACCTAAAGGAGCCGAGGAGGCCCACCATGCAGTTGCAGAAATCGAGTAGCGCCAACACCGACCATGGCATCCCGGCGATCGATATATCTCCAGGCCGCGAGCAAGGTCCTCCCATTCCTCTTTCCTTATGGGTATATCGTAGGAATTATTAGGTCTATGGAACAGGCTCAATTGAGCCTGATCGGGTGATGAAAAATTACTAGTTTTTCGTGAAAAAAAAAGAGTGGTCGGGTTCACCGGAATCCGCCCCTCCGGCAGTCGTGCCGCCGCTCAGCGATGGCCACCACCTCGATGGAGGTGGTGGTGGCGGTGGCCAGCTAGGGAAGTGACCGGGTGGCCAGGAAAATGTCTTGGAAAAAGCTCCAGGTTCGGCCAATCATGGCCCTCGGTTGGAGGAAGAAGATGATCCAGCAACCGTCGGATCATTTAAATCCATTTCTTTTTAAATGAATTTTTTGTATTATGATAATAGTCACTTTAGAAAATTAATGAAAAATATTAAAAACTCTATATGAGGAAATGGTTAACAAATATTTTGTATCCCTATGGGTCTACTTTATTTTAAAATTAATTTGGGACAATTCGGTCAACTGATTTGACCAGGGTACCCATTTTGGTGGGGTCTATACCTAGGGCTAGACAGGAATTAAAATGAGTGCGCCAACTTCATTCCTTGTCCAAATGACTTGAAATTAGGACAGAGAGTCACCCTTATCTATATCTAGGTCCTGTCCAAAAATAAGAATTTTTGGGGATAATCTTCCCATAGTTTTTGTAATTATTTAAGAAATCATTATTAAATTAATTAAGGGAACAAATGACCTCTAAACCTCCCCAAATTTGGTGAGTGGTCCTTGGGGTCATTATAAGGCTCTGGATAAAATTTCTTCTCATTTGAAGATGATTTGGATTGAATTTTTGCAAACCCTAGCCTTGTCATAATAAGGGTATTTAAGTCAAAAGTTCACTTGAGGTATGAGTGGTCAAACACCTCAATAGAGGCTGGGATTTGGGCCACTGGTTTGGAATGACATATAACACCCTCATATGGGATATGGGGTGGTTTGGGATTGAATTGCCTTAGTCCCCAAGTTCAAACCTATGTTTGGGCTTTGGGGGTTTGAGAAGGGCACGTGGTCAAAAGACCTTGAAATGATTTGAAATTTGGTGGAGAGGAATCTAGGGTAGTTAGAGTCCTCTAGTCGAAATCTGATATGATTTAGTGAGGGTTAAACCCCTCAAAGCCCTAATCCTAATTTAGGTAAAAAAATGTTAAATGGTAAGTTAGATAGTCAAGGTGTTGTGAAAAGTTATAAAACTTGGGTGGTGTAGTCATAAGGTCAGTAAAAGCTTTTGGTAATTTTATTGGGAAATTTGGAAGCATATTTTTAGTATCTTTTTTGCAATACTTGAATTAGCCCTTATTACTTATTTGGTTATTATAAGCTCAATGTTCTCTGGAATGTTATGAAATTGAGTAAAAGGAAGTTTTAGACTATTATACTCATACATGAATTTTACTATAATTTTTAGATGTTTATTACTAGTACATACTTCACAAGCTCAACAAAATAGAAACTTGTTCAATAATTTATTCAGAGCTCATTATTTGTTGTAAAATTGTGAAACATAATCAGTTGTGTTCCTAGATCAATATGCTCATTTAGTGATTTTATTAAGATTTTTAGATGAATAAGTGTTGTACTTAGTTCATTAACCTCATAACTTGGATTACTATATGAAAATCATGTTGAGAGTTTATTATTCACTGATAAATTATGAAACATGTCTCGGAGTGTTTATATGTGTTTATGATCATCCTTGAATATTTTCAGAATTTATGGAAGTATATTGACAGTACTTATCTCTTTAAAATAATTAATGTAGGTTGTATTTAAAATTAGATTTAGAGGCCTAAACCTTACTGGAAAATTGGGAGACTCCGATTTTACAATTCAATACTCATCATGTAATTATCATAAATTTTGTTGAGCATTTTCCTGTCTGAAAGGGGTACTTCATGTTCAAACTTGTGTCTTGGATTTCTTTGAAAAATTAAATAAATTATCAAGTAAATTAGAAAAATTATCAAATCATGGATTTACGCTAATCATGGCATGATAGACCCCAAATAATTATTATAGGGATATTGGATGATAATTTTGAGTACCTCCCATTATATACATCATATAGCATAGGATGGTCTGCGTTTAGTAAAAACTGCAGAAATATTAATAAGGTGCAAGATGAACTAGAGAATTTGGGATATTAGAATACTGATTTGGAAATGTGAATGAATATACCTTTAGTAGTCAAGATGAGAAGAGGTTAGTTTGACTAATGTTAAGAGGTGCTAGGGGTCGACGAAAAATCGTCTTTCACGAGGAGAGGAAGGGTCTTAATATGCTAGGTTTGATCCAAGGAAATATAAGAAGGGAACGGGTAATGGGTAAAAATCAATAATAATAAGTGCCTTGTAAAAGGGAGATTTGGGCTTCATCCCATCGTATTTCCTAGTGCCCTTTGAGAACCTTTCACGGGGTATGCCGGGGGCAGTCCTGGGCTAACCTACACTATAGGTAAAACTGAATTGCAAGAGTAACTAGCATAATTAGGGATTGACTTTCACTCACCTCGATGACACGGGATGTTAGGTTGGTTCACACTGGTTGTAGGCCCGGGGGATTTTGGGGATGGGCTGGTTGGCCCGACGAGCTTTAGCTCGGTTGTTGGTTGTGACGGACAGGATAGTCCGGGGAGCTTTGGCTCGGTTGTTGGTTGTGACAGACGGGATGTTCCGGGGAGATTTGGCTCGGTTGTTGGTTGTGACAGCCGGGATGGTCCGGGGGGCTTTGGATCGGTGGATAATACATTAACATTGTATGTGCATAATATATACGGTGGTGGGTCTTCGATATTGGAGGGTCGATGCACCGACGCCAATACGTTGACTCGACAAGTGTGGTTTAGCACTTCGCAATAAAAGTCCGGTGCTCCAGCCGGCAAGAGTACGCAGGCGCTCCTCTTAGTGCACTAGCGTTGAGGCGTACGATAGGTCGGACTGGTGGTGCAATTTCCAGTTTAGAGGTGTACGAGGCCAAACTCATCGCTTCTGTTTGCCACTACGGAGGTATCATGGGAGGTTCGGCTCCAAAAAGGGGGAACTAAAGGTCTGTGTACACAGAGTCGAGTGGGTGTGTTGCACTTGTATGTTCACATAATGACATAATTGCATGTCATAACATAACAATTGCATATAACCCTGACACCTATTGTATAAAGTGGTATTGGATTCTTTATACAATAAGCTCTGCAAAACAGCCAGTCGGTTTATAAGTTCGTGCGAGCGTGCTTATAAGTTAAGGTTTTTATTTAGTAAATTTATATGTATGCTTGCTACAAAACCGACACCCTATCGTATAAATTGGTATAGGACTTTTTATACGATAGGAAACTTGTAGAAGATCCCTTGGTTTATGTGCTTTAATATAAGCTAAGGTTACTTATTTATTGAGTAGCTTTTATTACCTTCGTTATTGCTATATTTGTACATGCTTATCAAACTGCTAGTCTAGTTTCGCCGGCACCTGCATTTTCTATTCTCCACTATCATGTCCTCTCATTTCTTCCTTCCCGCTCGGTGCCTAGGAGCCATAGGGGAAGGGACGGGGTATGATAGGACTTAGTCTTTTAGACTAACAGTTTTTGAACCACATCATTTTAGGGGACTGTGGAGCCCAACATGGAGGAGCAGCCCCGAAGGTCGGCACACTTGGATATGTGGCAGTCTAGTTCCAGAATTAAGATTTCTGGGACTGTGAGTCTAGATCGCTAGTAGTTATTTAGTTTTGCTTCCGCTATGAGAGATATGTAGTGAGGATTTTGATGTACAGGGCATGGGCCCTACTTTCTATACTTTTATTATATCTGTGGACACTCTCTTCGTGGAAAAAATTTACTATATATGAGATGCTTATGGACTTGCCTTTATTATATGGCTACTATTGTATCGAATCGGCCGGCAAGATCATCCTTTTGTAGTGGCGACCTTCTCGGGTATGAAGATGTCACCACAAAGCGGCGGTTCTGGGCCTAAGACCCCGGTGGTTTAAAAAGAAAAAAAGGGTCTTATAGATACATTCCCCCTCATTAGTTTAGAGGAGTTTAACAGCCATGGACGACCCCCTGGGTGGCTGGATGTAGGGAATTTCAAGTGTTCGAAATGCTCCTTCAATGGTCATTATTAGCATTGATGACATGACCACTCCTCTTCCCCCTTTAGCAATCTTAAAAGCATCCCTGGATCTATAGGAAGTGTTTCCACTGTTCCATAGAAGGAGCTGAGCAAGTTAGTTGTGTTGTTGCTGAACACCGAGCGGTGCCACCACCGTCCATGGAAACCCGACGATCGACCCGACTCCAGCTCTCCCAACAGGTCCTCGTCTACTCCTTCTTTGTGGGCTAGATCTTAGGGTTCATTAGAGATGAGAATTGAGTTCAATTGAGTACGATCCAGTAGATTTTTTCAACTGGTTTTTCTGCAAAAACAAAGTGTCGGGTTCGCCGGAATCCGACGCCTCCGGTAGCCATACCACCTCCGACCGATAGCCCTCACCTCAATAGAGGTGGTGGTGGTGGTTGTTTGCCGGAGTGCCAACAATTACGCTTGGACTTTTCTCCAGGTCGGGCAGATCAAGGTCATTGGCTTGAAGAAGAAGAAAGCCAGGGCCCGTATGATTATGCTTTAAGATTCGTGCAAATGATTATATATTAATTCATTTTATTTCAATTTCTGTCACAGTTATTGGGATATTTAAAATTAATTATTATAAATACTTAGGGTCGCCGAGAGTAAAAGTTGTCTACATGAAAGTTCTATCCCTATGAGTCTATTTTATTCTAAAATTTCTTTGAACCAATTTGGAGTTCAGGTCAGACCACAACACTCATTTTGGTAAGGTTTATACTTAGGATTGATTAGAGATTGTTTTGGGTGCCCCCATCAATCCTGACATCCAAAAGACTTGAAATTTGGAGCATGAGTCATTCATGCCTAGATATAAAACATATCTAAAAAAGGGGATTTTTGGAAAACCTTTTTCCTAAGGTTTGGAAATCATTTCATTTTTCATGTATGGTTTAATTAAAGGGTCTAATGACCTCCAAATCCTCCCAAATTTTGGTGAGTTGTCCTTTGGGTCAATATAAAACTCTGTATAAAATTTAATCCCATTTGGAGATGATTTGGTTTGGAATTTGGTAAAACCTAGCCTACGCCAAAAGGGTTAATTAGGTAAAAATGTCTCTTGTGGTATTGAGTGACCAAATCACCTCAATACAGGTTGAAACTTCGGCGACTGATTTGTTATGACATTAAACACCCTCACATGGAGTTTGGGGTGGACTATGATGGATTTGCCCAAGGACCCTAGTTAAAACCCTAAGGTTGAACTTTGGGGGTTTGTGAAGGACATGGGGTGATATGTCCTTGTATGGAATTGATGTTTAGCCCATGTGATATTAGGGTGGTGAAATGCCCTAGGAAGGAATTTGGTAGTATTTGGACACATGCACCCCACTTTAATCACTTCGAAATTCTTTAGTCCTATTCATTTTATGAAAATATTAAAGGGTCATATGATCTTGGATCTTCATGAGATTTTGGTAGGAGAAAGTTTATAGTAATTTTAAGCTCGAAAATTTATTGTAGGATGTTTAGAAAACAGTAGCCCGTACTTGTATTTATAACCTTCATTTTGCCCCCATGTGATGATTTTGAAGTAACCATGGTTAGATTAACTTCTATTGATATGAAACTCTGGCAAGGTTAATTATATATCATTTAAAGGTACTAGTAAATTATTTGGATCATTTGGGCATTTTCTCTTAGTACTTCAAGTGTTAAGTGAACTAGTGCACCTTATTTTGATAAATAGATAATAAATACTATATCTAGCTTTAAAATTATGTTACTTGGCCAGAGAATCTTTTAGGGCCCAATAGAGCCTATAAAGTTATTACATGTTATTTGGATGAGTTTATAAGAATGTTCCTTCACAAGTGTACTTTAATTGAATTATTTGAAGTATTTTTATACATGGCTCACTGACCTTGGAATTGCATGAAACTTATTCAGTAGTATTTTATGATCATTATAAGTCTCTGGTAATATTTAAATAATTTTTGGACTATAATTTATGGTACTCCCTTCATCAACTCTAATTATTTGAATTACCTTGAATTAATTATTTAGAGGTTATTACATTTATAAAAATCTATGAAATTTGGTATTCACTGATATTTTGCTATCATATATTGTTAAAAATCTTTGGGCGTCCATAACTTAAGAAAATCTAGTACTTCATGTTCAAAATTACCCATGGCCTAACTTTTGGGAAAATCTAATAAATGCCAAATTAATTAGGAAAATTACAAGTTTCTGGATTTAGGCTAAATGTGCCATTTTAGAACCACAATAATTATCTTAGGGCCTTTGGATGAAAATTTGGAGTGCCTCCTGTAATGTACATCATCTAGCTCAGGTTGGTCTGTATTTAGTAAAACTGTAGAAATTGTGATAACATGTGGAATGGACATAGGGAGATTGGGTTTATAGTTTACTGATCTACTTAAAGTGAAAAAGAAAAAGAGAGCTTCATTAGGAGTCATGATGAGGAGAGTGTTGAGTTGATTAGTGTTAAGAGGTGCTCGGGATCGACGAAAGATCGTCTTTCCTATGGAGAGAGAAAGCATCAAAATACACTAGGGTTAGATCCAATATAATATTAAAAGGGATCTGGAATTGGGTAATAACCAATAATAGTAAGTTCCTCGCAAAAGGGAATGATGGGCTTCAGCTACCATCATTGTTCCTAGTGCCCTGTGAGAGCCCTTCACCGGGAATGCCTTGGGCAGTCCGAGGTTTACATAAGCCGTAAGTCTAATGGATTACAAGAGTAATTAGAAATACTCTAGGATTACACTTACACTCACACTCCCCAGTGCTGTGGGAGTTAGTTTGTGTCTCACGAGCGGTAGGCTCAATGGTTTTTGTGATGGGCAGGTTAGCCCGGCGAGCCGATGGCTCGGTAGATATTTGTAATGGACGGAATGGTCCGGGGAGCTTAGGCTCAGTGGGAAATATGTTAATGTTGAATTTGCATAAGATATAAGGTTGTGTGTCTTCGGTATTGGAGAGTCATCGCACCAACACCGATACGCTGACTCGACAAGTATGGTTTGACACTTAGCCAAATAAAGTCTGGTGCGCAAGACGGCAAAAGTATGTCGGAGCTCCGCTTAGTGCACCAGCATATAGGCATATGATAGGTCTGACTGGTAGTGCTGATATCGGTTTAGAGGTGGGTGAGGCCCACCCATTGCTTCTGTTTGCCACTACGGAGGTATCGTGGGAGGTTAGGATCCATAAAGGGGGAACTAAAGGTCTGTGTGCACATAGTCGGGTGTGTTAGTTGCACTTGCAAGTTCTCATCATATCATACCTACAAGACATAGCATAGTCATTTCATATAACCCTTGACACCTATTGTATAAATTTGTATGAGACTTTTTATACAATAGTTCTTGCAAAATGACCCCTTGGTCTATAGGTTTGTAAGGGCAATCCTATATGTCATTGTTACTTGCTTAATTTGTCTTCTCATACTCTACTTGCTTAACTTGATCATTTGTATACTCATACTGCTTACCTACTATTACTTGCTTATAATTGCTCTATTTATGAACTCATGATAGACTAGTTCTGCATCCACCTGTTTACTTTCGTTGCTCTCCACCTTCATTAGATTCCCTTTCCTTCTCCCCGCTCGGTGCCTATGATCCATGGGGAGGGGTGGGGGATGATATAACTTAGTCTTTTAGATTAACGTTCATTGACCAAATCATTTTAGGGGATCGTGGAGACGAACAAGGAGAGGCATCCCCAAAGGTCGGTGCGCTTGGAGACGGGGCAGTCTAGCACGAGAGTTCAGGCAGTAGAGACAGTGAGTCTCGATCATTAGTAGTTACTATAGATTTGCTTCCGCATTGAGTGACTTGTAGTGAGGATTATGATGTATAAGACAGGAGCCCTTTTTATTAGTACTTGATTTATTATTACTGTGGATTCTTCCTTCGTGGAGATTTATTTTATATATATGTGATCTTGGGACTTGGACTTATACTGTTCATTTGTATTTCTCTTCTCTTCTGCAATCAGTATGGCCGGCAGGATCAACATTTTATAGTGATGACCTTTCCGGGCATGTGGGTGTCACCGCAAAGAGGCAGTTCTGGGCATAAGAACATGTTGGTTTTAAAGAAAAAATGGGGTCCTACAAAGTGGTATCCGAGGGAAACCTCGATCGGAAGAGTAGAAGTCCACTAAACTTGGGTTACCCCAACTCAAGTTTAGTTTGAGGACAAACTAAGCAGTCGAAGCTATGGTGTGCCCATATGGGGGATCACATGTAATTGTTCAATTTTAACTAGGTTTGACTCAAATTTCTTACAATTGGCCTTTTTTATGTAGCCCTAGGCACATCTTACACCGCAGGGCAGAGCTCAGCAAACTCTGAATTTTACACCACCACCCCCGGCTCCCACTCAATTTTTACAGTCAGAGATGGGGCAGAATCTGATGGCCATTCTAGAAGTCTTCAGGGCCTAGCAGGCTCCGACTCTCCACCAAAACCAGGGGGCCAATTGGTTGAGCATCTTCCGAGGACTTTCTCCCCCATCTAACATTAGGACAAAGTCGGTCGTACTGACGGAAGAGTGGCATGATATCATGTTTGAGATGCTTACTGGGATACAGTTCCCGTGGGAGGAGAGGGTAACTCTGGTTGTCTCATGTTTGGAGTTTCATGCCAAGAGATGGTGGACGACACTTCTGGATACGACATTTACAGATCGGGAGGTTGCTGACGTCACTTGGGAGGAGTTCAGTGTCGCACTATTGGATCACTTCTTCCTATAGTCGACAAGAGACGGGCTTGAAGACATGTTACTACAGTTGAGGCAGGGAAACAGGTTGTTTTAGGAGTACTACCGGGAGTTCAATCACTTAGCCTCGTTTGTGGACTCCTATCAGCTTGATGATGCGGGGTATACCAAAAGGTTCTATAAGGGAATTCGAGAAGATCTGAGACAGGCTCTTCTATTTGTATTCGACGGGCCTATACCTCAGATTCTGGAGATGGAAAAGAGGATGGCTAACTAGCACTTGACTCATGCCAAAAGAGGCCAACTTAGGATAAGAGCCAAGGAGGCAGGAATGATCAGCGGAGGGGACGCTTTGCTGATGAGAGAAGGGTAGAGGATAAACCCCACCAAGATGTGAGACAAAAGACAAGGAAGTCGGTGGTATTGGCCCCTCAACCTCTTAAGATACGGGAGATACAGAGCCCCTAGGGTTTAGAACTTCCCCTGTCCGAGTGCTATAACTGTCATCAGCTAGTGCACATTCCAGAAATTGCCCCATAAGAGGGGAGCCACTAAAGGCACCACAGGCTACCCCACCCGCTAAACAGTTTTCAAGTTGAGGCCGTAGAAGAGGACGTGGTTTCCAGGGATACGATTAGAGGCAAGAGAGGGAGCAGGTGTATGCTCTGGACTTGGCTCCACCTCGGGACCTGGGTAGGGTGATTGCAGGTATGCTAGTAATTTTATGTTGATATCCTCTTTTGGAATTTTTATAAAAACAAACAACAATAGCGTATTGATGGTTAAAACACGCGACACATTTATTTTTTTAGGTGGTTTTTTTACTTTGAATGGCGGGGTGCGTGAATTTTATTTGAGAAATAAAAAAGGGTTGAAGCCGAGTTTTAACTAAAGGAGGCAAATGCACCTATCGCGTGTAGTACAGGATATTTTGGTGGGGAATATCCAGTACTTATTATTCTCTAGGACGGGTTGCCAAATTCTACTCTTTCCCTGGAGGGACTATTATTTTACCGATAATATTTTGTCGTGTGATTATTTATGTAAGGCGGATATATATAAAAAATGCAGAAAATAAAAGCAGAAAAATAAATTGATAAAGCCGATGAAGAAATAGTGCATCGGAACCGAATCGATTTAAACTAAAATAACTTTTAATAATTAAAGATCCTAAATTTCAAATTAATTAAAGGGCGACTTGCCCGTGGAGGATCCAAAAGAATGAGCTCACCTATCTCTAGGACTATCGCTCACCTGAACATTAAGACTATTCGACTGAATGCTAGTATGACAAAGGATTCCTCTTAATGCCCACATTACGCTAAAAACCCCGTTATTGGGTGGGGAACCCAATCCGAGAGAATTACGCTTCTCCTCTCTCGAGGTTATGCACGTAATTCTCTTTACCCAAGGGTGATCAATCCATACGCACGGCCTCTCGGCTAGCTAGCGTATGGACAACAGAAATAGAGCACATACATCGATATGTGGTTCTACGCGTCGGATATCCGGGGCAAATCTTAAGTGATTTAATTAACGAGAAAAAGAAGGCCTTTAATTATTTAAAACGATTTTATCTATCCCAATGCTCTTCGATACTGAGGGATAAAAGCTATTTGCCACTCATCGGAATGGTGACGAGTTATGAAAAGAAAATGCATAATTGAAATGCAAGTCCTACTAAAATGAGTAGGTGAGAAATGAAAGCACTAAAGAAAGAAGTAAAGTGCGAGTCCTACTCAAACGAGTAGGCGGGAAATGAAAGCAATAACGAAAGTGATAACGTGCGAGTCCTACTCAAACGAGTAGGCGGGAAATGAAAGCAATAAAATGACAAGTCCTACTAAAATGAGTAGGTGGTAAATTGTGAGTCCTACTCAAACGTGTAGGAGGGAAATTGAAAGCAGTAAATACTCTCTCATAAACGCATGCACTCTACTTGAAAGAATGAAATGATAAAAATCTAACTCATACACTCACGCACACAAACAAAAATAAGAAAAACAATGTGACTGAAAAATAAAAACGACTACAAATCCAATCTTATAACTTCATAAGAGTGTGTAAAAAGTAAAAAAAAATTTAAAAAGGAGCAAAAAGTTTTACAACAAAATAAAAACCACTTTGAATGCACTTTTATAAATTTATAAGGATGAAATAAAAAGAACAAAATCCTAAATCTAAATAAAACTAAGTAACAAAATAACAAAAACTCAAAACATAAATCTATACTCATGCACATACACACACATAGAAAAATAAAGAAAAAAAAGACAAATAAGATTGCTGAAGGAGGGCACTCAAATAAAATTCCAATCTAAACAAAGTGAGAAAATCTACAGATTTTATTAAGATGAAAATGAGTTACAAAAAAGCTTAAACAAACTAAGAGAGGGAGGGAGAAAGTTTTCCTTACATAGCTTGGAAATCATCTAAGCAATACCTACCTAAGCAAAATGGTTCAAATAAGGGAACATTTGATCTTACAGAGAAGATCTATTTATAAGCCAAAAATTACAGGAGGTGGCACTCTCGTGTGCACGGGAAGTCAAAATTTGGTCAGCTGGGATTGTTCTTGAAGCAGCTAGAGTGGGACAATACATTTTATTTCTTCACAGGAATCGTCGAACGAAGCTAGCAAAAATTCATCGAGTGGAGAAGTCTTGGCAAAATTCGTCGAGCTGGCAAAATTTCATCAAGCGCATATCTGTATTAATTCATCGAGCGCTGAAGTCTTGCTGAAATCGTCGAGCGCAGCATTGATTTCATCGACTGATGGGACTGGGGAAATTTATCGAGTGCAGCTTTGGTTTCATTGATTGCTGGGAAGATTTGATCGAGTGGAGCTCGACGAACGTCGAGCTTGAGTTCGACGAAAAATTTTATGTTGAATGCTAGCATAAATACGTCGAACGCTGAGAAGCTGGCATATTTCATCGAGCGGAGCTTGATAAACGTCGAGCTCTATTCAACGAATTTCAATATGTTGAATGTTGAGCGCCGTCTGGAGTCAAATCATCGAGCTCAGCTCGACAAAAAATTTGACAAGGTAAATTTTTTGAATTGTAGACATCAGATTTTGCTGGAATTAAAGTAATGCGCCCTGGTCACGGTCGTGACCGTGTTGATACGAGCGTGTACTATGAGAAATTTGGCTTTCTCTGAAAATTTTCTGAAAAATAAATAAAATAAGTTAGAAGGCTATTTACAAAAAGAAACATATTATTGATTACAAAAACAAAAAGACTACAAAATAACCTAAAACGACTAATATAAAGTATTGAAAATATGAATATTTATAACCCATCAAATACCCCCATACCTAAGCTTTTGATATTCCAGATCAAATGTTTGAGATGAACTTATAAGGAATTGAAAAAAAGGTAAATTTAGCTATCGCTTAAATTAAATAAAAGAAAGATCTAAATAAACATCCGGGATATAAGAGTTAAGTCCTAAATTATGATAAAATTTTAAATAGAGGAAGAGTTTCGGCTGAAAACTTCTTGATATAATCAAATAGAAAGCTAAAATTATATTTGTTAGGTTAACAAAAATAGACTGAAATCATACAAACTTAAGCTTGTAAGAATAAAAGAAAATAATGCAATTAAAAAATTATGCTCTCAAAAAGATTTTTTAATTAAGTCTATTATCATTGAAATTGGCTAATGGGGATGAAGTGGTTTTATGAAGAGGGCTTTGGTTTAGAGGTGAGGTTTTTTTTTTCAAACCTCTACTAATATTTTTGATTGTTAAGGAAAATGAAATCTTATTTTCTTAACATAATTTTTTTTGAATCAACTTCTTATTAACCCAATATTATAGGAGTGATGAATTTTATGCTCTTACTTCGTAACATATAATCTTTTAAAATATTGGATGCCTATATTTATGGAACAAAATCTTATTCCCATTTACATGGGTTCTTTTAAGGATAAAAGGGGATTAAATCATGCCAAGTAAGACATGAAAAAAATGGGAGATGGGTTTATTATTTCTTTTCTTTCAAGAAGAAAAATAGATTTTAATAAAAAAAAAATTGAGAGCAACTTTGATAAATTGAATGTTCCTATATTTCCAAAAAAAGCTTGGAGTAAACATTATTGAAGTGTAAGGTTATTATATTTTAACAAAATACACTTGCAATTATTTTGATAAAGTAGAAGTAGTGCGGAAAACAAGTCCCTTATCTAAATAAAAATAATAAAGCAAAAGAAATTCTTTAAAACTTAACCCCAAATATTCAAATCAATTAATCTCTAATTAATAAACGAATAGTAAACAATGAATTAATAAAATTCGCTTATAAATAAACTCAAAACCAGATTTTTGGAGAGTGAAAAGGGTTGATAATAAGATATTCGATTTATTTGTTACATAATAAATAATTTCTTTTTGTTTTTAGGGTTATTATCTTTTTTGTATTTTTATTTATTATCTTTTTTTGGATTTTCTATATTTTTTGATGTTTTAACATTTTTATCAATTTATTTACAAGAAAGGGAAGAGAAAGAAATGTTATTTACAAAGAAGAGAGGAAAAAAAAGGAAGAGGGAAAGAGAATATTTACAATAATTATTTACAAAGAATATTTACAAAGTAAAAAATTGTTTTTGGTATTTTTGTTTTATAAATTTTTTTTATTAATATTTTTTTGATGGTAAAATAAAATTTGTTTTTGGAGTTCTAATTTTTGTATATTTTTATTGTATTTTTTAATGATTGTAGAATATAAAAGTGCGTAAAAAGTGCAGAAAATTGGAAAACACCCCCATAATTAATTCCAACATTGTCCCTAATATTGCAATATAAGTATGCGGAACGATATGAAATAAAATTTAGCTATGTACAAAAAAGGAACACAGGAGGGAGGAAACTTCCCTGAAACGCGTTCGGGGATGCCCGTTTAGAAACTCTACAAAAGTTAAAGTAAAAGGATAAACATGGGGTGCCTCTTCGGAGCGCTTTGGTTATTGTCGTGTAGCTTGACTATTTAGGTGGGGGTTATAATTATAGGCGGGGTTATGGGAGTGAGAAAATTATTTTAAGGGCGATTATACAATTAGTTTTTTTTAGTTTTTTGAGAATTGTTTTTTTATTTTTTTGGATTTTTGTTTTTCTAAAATAAAAGCTGAAAGAAAACAAATAGGAGGCCGACCTTTATTTTTAAAATTATATTACATATTAAAATTTTTTGATTTTTTATTTTCGAAATAAAAAAATATTAAGACAAAGGGGGGATTTTTTTTTTATTTTAAAGTAGAGTTTTTAAGTTTTTTTTATATATTTTTTAGTTTTTTTTAGTTTTTTTTATTTATTTTTTATTTTTTGTTTTTAATAAATTTTTAAATTTTTAGTTTTGTAGTTTTTTTTAAAAAAAAATTTAGGAAATGACGCCATTTCATTTTTTATAGATAAATATATGAAATAATAAAAAAGAGAAATGTAAAAGTAATAGGCTCTAGAAATTCAAAATAACAACATGGAAGTTCCCCGATAACGGAGCCAGAAACTTGATGCTTAAAACTCGCGACGCATTTATTTGTTTAGGTGGTTTATTTAGTTTGAATGGCGGGGCGCGCAGATTTTATTTGAGATATAAAAAGGGTTGAAACCGAGTTTTAATGAAAGGAGGCAAGTGCACCTATCGCGTGTAGTATAGGATATTCTGGTGTGGAATATCGGACGGCTTGACTATTTCATCTCTTTTCATGGTAGGACTATTATTTTACCGATAATATTTTATCGTGTGATTATTTATCTAAGGCGGATATATATAAAAAAATGCAGAAAATAAAAGCAGAAAATGAACTGAAAAAGACAATAAAGAAATAGTGCATAAGAACCGAATCAATTTGAACTAAAATTTATTTTAATAATTGGAGATCCTAAATTTAAAATTAATTAAAGGGCAACTTGGTCATAGATGCTCCAAAAGAATGAGCTCACTTATCTATAGGACTATCGCTCACCTGAACATTAAGACTATTCGACCGAACGCTAGTCCGACGAATGATTCCTCTTAATGCCCGCATTACGCTAAGAACCCCGCTATTGGGTGGGGTACCCAATCCGGGAGAATTACGTTTCTCCTCTCCCGAGGTTATGCACCTAATTCTCTTTAACCAAGGGTTATCGGTCCATACGCACGGCCTCTCGGCTAGCTAGCGTATGGATAATAGAAATAGAGCCGACACATTGATATGTGGTCCTACGCGTCATATACCCGTGGCAAACCTTAAGTGCTTTAATTAACAAGAAAAAGAAGTCTTTTAATTATTTAAAATGATTTTATCTATCCCAATACTCTTTGATACTGAGGTCTAAGAGCCATTTTCCACTCATCGGAATGGGGATGGCTTATGAAAATAAAATGCATAATTGAAATGCAAGTCCTACTCAAATAAGTATGCGGGAAATGAAAGCAGTAAAGAAAGCAGTACAGTGTGTGTCCTACTTAAATGAGTAGGCGAGAAATGAAAGCAGTAAAGAAAGTGATAAAGTGCGAGTCCAACTCAAACGAGTAGGCGGGAAATGAAAGTGATAAAAAGACAAGTCCTACTCAAACGTGTAGGTGGGAAATTGCTAGTCCTACTCAATCCAGTAGTTGGGAAATTGAAAGCAATAAATACTATCTCAAACACACACGCACTCTACTTGAAAGAATGAAAATGATAAAAATCTAACTCATACACTCACGCACACAAACAAAAATATGAAAAATAAAGTGACTGAAAAATTAAAATGACTACAAATCCATTCTTATAACTTCATAAAAGTGTGTAAAAAGTGGAAATAAAGTTAAAAAGGAACAAAAAGTTTTACAACCTAAAAGAGAAAATCTAAGTTAAAGAAAAATAAAAACCACTTTGAATACACGTTTATAAATTTATAAGGATGAAATAAAAAGAACAAAATCCTAAATCTAAACAAAACTAAGTAACAAAATAACAAAAACTCAAAAGCATAAATTTATACTCATACACCCACACATAGAAAAATAAGGAAAAACAAAAGACAAATAAGATTGCTTAACGATGGCACTCAAATGAAATTCCAATCTAAACAAAAAGATAAAATCTACAGATTTTTTAAAGTTGAAAATGAGTTACAAAAAAGCTAAAACAAACAAAGAGAGGGAGGGAGGAAGTTCTCCCTACATAGCTTAGAAATCATCTAAGCAGCACCTAGCCTAAGAAAAATGGTTCACAAAAGGGAACATTTGATATTACAGAGAAGATCTATTTATAAGCAAAATATTACAGGAGGTGGCACTCTAGTGTGCAAGGAAAGTCAAAATTTGGTTAGCTGGCATTGTTCTGGAAGCAGCGGGAGCGGGACAACACATTTTATTTATTCACATGAATCGTTCAATGCAACTGGCAAAAATTCGTCGAGTGGAGAAGTCTTAGCAAAATTCGTCGAGCTGGCAAAATTTCGTCGAGCTCATATCTGCATTAATTTGTCGAGCAATGAAGTCTGGTGGAAATCGTCGAGCGCAACATTGGTTTCGTTGACCATTGGGAATATCGAGTGGAGCTCGAAGAACGTCGAGCTTTAGTTCGACAAAAAATTTGATGTTGAATGCTTACATTAATTCGTCGAACACTGAGAAGCTGGCATATTTCGTCGAGCAGAGCTCAATGAACGTCGAGCTCCGTTTGACAAATTTCAATATGTTGAATGTTGAGCACCATCTGGAGTCAAATTGTTGAGCTCAGCTCGATCAATGTCGAGCTGAGCTCGACGGAAAATTTGACAAGGTCAATTTTTTGATTTGCAGACAGCTGATTTTGCTGGAATTAAAGTAACACACTCCGGTCACGGGCGTGACCATATTGACACGGGCGTGACCATGTTGATAGAGGAGTGTACTTTGAGAAGTTTGGCTTTCTCTGAAAATTTTCTGAAAAATAAAATAAAATAATATAGTAGGCTATTTACAAAAAGAGAAATATTATTGAATAAAAATAACAAAAAGACCACAAAATAACGTAAAACTACTAATATAAAGTACTAAAAAATATGAATATTTACAACTCATCACATACTAGAAAAAGGAAACCATAGGTCCAGTCACCTGACCATACTTAAATAAACATGAATAGTTATGGTGTGTGACAAACCTGCCCACACCTTGGTGGATACGGGGCCGTCACACAACTTCTTATCCGAGGAGTTCGTAAAGGGACTGGAGGGAGTCAGACATTAATCAGGAGTCGCCAGGAGGGTGTGTCTCCGCAACGAGACGGAGGTCTTAGCAAGTGCTAAGTGCCTCCTGAAGGTGACTATTGATGGTCTTACACTCGAGGCCCCGGCTACGGCCTTGAGGATGTCGGACTTCGACCTGGTTTTAGGCATGGCATGGCTTACTTGGAACCATGCCCAGATAGATTGCCCAGCATGGAAGGTTTTACTGAGTTATGACGACACCTTTGAGACCTTTGAAGGTATTACTCCCGTCTCCCGTAGGATGTTATCTTCTACTCAGGCTGTCAAAACCTACATGTAGGGAGATGAGGTCTATCGGGTTTTCTTTGAGATGGTCGAGGCTAAGACAATGGTCGTCGATATATTGGTGGTGTGGGACTTTGCGGATGTGTTTCTAGAGAAGCTACCAGGATTGCTACCGCATCGGGAGAAGGATTTTAAGATCTAGTTGGTGTCGGGAGCTAAGCCGTTGTATAGGTCTCTCTATCGAATTGCTCCAAAGGATATGGTTGAGTTCAGGAGTCAACTGAATGAGTTGGTGGAGGCTGGATTCATTATGCCATGTTCCTCGCCTTAGGAAGCTCCGGTCTTGTTTGTGAAAAAGAAGGATGGGACCCTCAGTTTATGCATCGATTATCGTGCACTAAACCGATTGAAAATCCAGAACACATATCCAATGCTAAGGATAGATGAGTTATTTGATTAACTAGAGGGAGCACATTGGTTATAAAACCTTGATCTGAGGTTGGGATACTATCAGTTACAGATTCAGGAAGAAGTTATCCTGAAGACGGCATTTAGCAGCAGATATGGCTTGTACGAGTTTATCGTGATGCCCTTTGGGCTCACGAATTTTCCATAGGCCTTCATGAGCTTGATGAACCGGGTGTTCAAGCCATACCTCGATAGGTTTGTCATTGTATTCATAGATGACATCCTCATTTATTCGAGGACGAAGGAAGAGCAAGCACAATATCTGGCCTTGACTCTGGAGAAACTCAGGGAGCATCAATTGTATGCCAAGTTTAGCAAATACCAGTTTTGGCTGACAAAAGTTGCCTTTTTAGGCCACATTATCAGTGGAGCAGGATTGGCGGTGGATCCCGCGAAGATTAAGGCAGTGCGAGACTTGCCTCAGTTGAAGACGGCCATGGATGTCCGATGTTTTCTGGGATTGGTCGGGTACTACCGGAAGTTTGTGTAGGAATTCTCTCAGATATCCCTCCCCCTCACTTCTTTGACAAAGAAGGAAACTCCATTCATTTGGTCACCGTGGTGTGAGGCGGCCTTCTAGGAGTTGAAGGGTTGGCTTATATCGGACCTTATCCTTACTCTTCCATATGGGAAGGAGGGCTTCAAGGTGTACACTGATGCGTCGTTTCAAGGGATGGGAGCTGTACTAATGCAGCATGGGCATGTGATAGCATATGCCTCCCGCCAGCTAAAGAAGCACGAGCAGAACTACCCTGTGCATGACTTGGAGATGGGAGCAATGGTGTTCACTCTAAAGATTTGAAGGTATTATCTTTATGGTGTGCACTGCGAAATATTTTCGGATCACAAGAATCTGAAATATGTCGGCACGCAGAAGGAATTGAATTTCCTCTAGAGAAGATAGGTGGAGTTTCTATCTGACTCTGAATATACGATACACTATCACCCAGGGAAGGCAAATGTCGTGGCAGACGCACTGAGTCGGAGGACTACCACATTAGGAGCAGAGCCCAAGTTGATGACTATGGAGCTGATACGTATGATGAAGGATTTGCAGATTACTTTGGTGTCCTTGGATGACTCAGAACTTTATGAGGAGTGAAAGGCTTTAAAATCAAGGATAGCTAAATCACCTAGAGCTGGGGGGTGAATAGTTTATTGGTCTCTTTATTAATTCTTTTCTTTTCTTTTAGTTTGTTGCTTGAGTGGTTGATTAATTTCTGCTTTCAAGATGATTTACCCTTTACAAAGAAAACAACATAACAAAGAACACACATATTTTTAGAGGTTCCCCAACTGGGTACATAAACTTTCCCTCCCACCTATCCAACTATCTTGTTAGACTAGGCACTTCTCTAAAATGCTCCAAGGAGCTTACACCTCAGGCCCTAAGCCTTACACAAAGATTCTTCACAGAATCCAAACTCAGAACCACAAGGGTTCCTACTTCAAAGCCCTGCAGAGCTGCTATAGCTCAGTGATCCACTGATCACCTACCTCAGCCTTATTTCTATGGCCTACAACTCAGGCTCTACAGCCCTACAGCTTCAGACACACAACCCTACTCTCAGAGTATTGCAGCACTCCTACAACTCAGTACACTTTCAAGTACCAACAACGTAGATCCAAGTAAACTAAATCCTACAAAATGAATGTATGTTGATGGATATTCTTTGCACAAGAGATATTTCTCTGTGTCAAGGTTCTTGACTGAGATAGACTCAGCCCAACAATGACTACGGGAGATTATTTAATGAGTCTATCTTTACTGAACTAAGATATACTTAGTCCTAACTACTTTCACAGCAACAAGTAATTACTTGTGCGGGAAGTTACTTGCAGAGCAATGTTCTGCCTCTCCCAGAACTGAGACAGAAGCTCATCCCTCTCTTCTTCACAGCAAAAATGATCCTTGTGCTGGAAGAAAATTGCAGAACCCTGTTCTTCCCTTCTCTTTTTCCTGGGCTGAGGTGATTCAGCCCTAACTTTGACTCCTAAGGATTAGTCCCCTGAGCCATCTTTCAGATCTCAGCTTCTTCAAGTTTGCTTCTCTTCACAGCTTCCAGACAATGATCTTCAGGTGCTTGAGTTATTGGAACTTTGAAGAACCTGCAGCAATGGTTGGCCCTTGGCTGTTACCTTATGCTCAGAGAAGATACTCATAACTAGCTTGCTGGTGCAGGTGAGAATGGCTCCAGCTCTCTTGCTGTTGAAGATGTTGATTTCTACAGCTGACTTGCCCTTTTTCTTTCTCAGCTTGAGATTCCTGTTTTATAGCTCCACAACAATGGCAGATAAGTAGAACAACCGTTACTTCTTTTATTTATAGAGACCCAATGACTCTTTTAGCAATGGGTCCCACACTTTTAATGCATGCTATAAATTTGCTTTAACACCAACTATCGTACAGTAGGTCTGCGACAACCTTTGTCGCATACTGTAATCATCCCGCCACTTATTTGAAATATGTTGACTTGTTGACTTGCTGATGTCACCAACTATGGACTTAGCCCAAAATCAAGCAACATTAGCATAGGAATTGATTGAGTAAGCTTCACTTAACGCCAAAACACTTAGATAGATCTACTATCTCTTGGCATTGAGTGAGTAACCTTCACTCAACGCCAGACTACTAAGAATATCAATCTGTTCTTAGGCATTGAGTGATTCAGCTTCACTAAATGCCAAACTTGCTTTATCAGCTTTCTGTTGCTTGGCAATGAGTGAGTAAGCATCACTCAATGCCAAACCCCTTAGACAAAATTCTATCTTCACTATGCATTGACAGTGTTGAGTCAGTAACCTCCACTCAACGCATTTTGCCTTAACAAAATTTCTATTCCTTCATTCCAACTTCAGGCTTTTACTACTTTTGCCTATCTCACAGCCTTTTGTTGTATGACGTTGAGTGAGTTGACTTCACTCAATTCCTGTGGGCTTGGCCACTTTATCAGCTTGCCACTTCCTTGGCTTTGACTGTATAGGCTTCACTAGGTGCTATAAGCCATATGGCGTTCAGTGACTGATCTTCACTCAATTCCTGTGGACTTAGATAGTTATCTGTCTTTCCACCACTTAGGTAAGAACTTACCTGACTTAGCCACTTAGGCTACCTGTCCCATCATAGCTTATCATGACAAACTACAATCATTCACCTTAAACACATGTTAGATCACAATATGTGTATATATTTTTTTGCTAGTCCTTCTTCAAATTAAGGACATTGGGATCAATGGACACACCAATCTCCCCCTATTTGAAGAAGTCAAAACCAAAGCCAATGTATATACTAAACATACCTATGTTATAAATATTTAAAACATATCATCACAATATAATTCAGATAAATCATAGACATAATCATCACAGCATAATTCAGATATATCATAGACATATCAAATGATGTAGCAGATAAGTCAAAGACATAGCAAATGATGAGTTAGATAGATCATGATTATAACAAAAGGTTGTTCTATTAAATCATATAGGGAATAAGTGTTCGAGCAATATAAACCCAGTGTTTCATCCCAAGCCCTGAAAGTAGAACCTGAAACATTTTAAGTTTTAGTTTCCCTTATCAAAATTACACTGCCTCTGGATTTCTTTGCCGTCTTGTATTCATCTCCAGCTATCTTCTTTCCTTTCTTATCAGCTCCATCAGTAACCTTAGCCATAGTAGCTCCAGCTTCAGCTTTATCCTTTTGTCTCTCAAAATAGGTTAAAGGCTTGGGAAAGTATTTTGATGGTTCCATAACATCAGGAGTGAGAAGAAGTGCCTTTTTGTTCCTCTAGAAAGTCCTTTTTTCTGCGTCTCTCTTTTCCATCTTATCCCGTTCTGTCTTGCTGTACCATTTACCTCTATCTGATCTCTTATTCTTGACCTAGTATCAAGCAAGCAGAATAATTGATCTGGACTATGGGCTCCACTTCTCGAAATCAGGTCTCTATTCCATTTCTTCTCTATATCTCTTTTTCCTTAGCTTGGCCTCCTATTCAACATCATTAGTGATTCTTTCTTTGACATGTAGTCACCGCTCTACTATGGGGCTGAAGGAAGGATTCTGAGCACCAGTAGTCTTCTCTCCCCACTGAGCATTAACACTGTTACCTTCTTCAATGTACTGAACATATTCTTGATTGTCTCGAAATTGGTCTTCACTGCTATACATCTTGTTCAAAGCATCTTGTATATTATCAGACATCATTGGGTTGTTATTATATTGTAGTGGCTCCATTCCCAATGATCCTCTCACAACATTTGTGGCCCAGACCATATTCTGAGTATTTATTCTGATGACATTTCTCTCCCCCTTTTTGACTTCTTCAATTACTTGAGTAGTCTAGGAGCTGGTAGCTTTGTTTCTTTCCCCTTCAAGGTATTTAACTCCAACAGTTATTTGATTTTTAACTTCTAACATGTGGTCATCGAGCATCTTGGTGCAGGCATCCATCTTAGTGAAGATTTCAGTGTTCTGTTTATTTCTCAGAACTTTATCATTCTCATGAAAGGTCATAGAGTTCTTAGCCTTAATATTTTAATTTTCAATGATAATAGTAATATTCTGATTTGACACATCCAGTTTCTCCATGGTGTAATCTATAGTATGAGCAGCTCTTATAAAAAATTTTACTGTTTCTCCTTTCAGCAGATTAAGTTCAAACCTTATAGATTTGATCTCAGCTGCAAGATCATTTCTAACATCTTTGAGGGCTTCATCCACATAGTATTCCAGTGCCCTTCTTTGCACATCTAGCAAACCATTTAGCTGGGCCATGAAGATAGATGGTAGCTGATCAAATCTGGCAGATGTGACCTCATCCAAGGCTTCAGTTTCTCCATGCACAGGTTTGATTCCTATTCCTTGAGCTGTGCCACTCTTATGCTGTCTTGTTTCTAGATGTGGTGGAGACTGTGCTTTCTCATCACTGTCTTCATCTTCCTCATATTCTTATCACACTAGATTATGTACCTCATGACCAGGGAGATAAGAAGGTTTCTCCACCTCAACCACTACCATGCTTTTGTTTGCATGCAGATCAGCAACAATAACATCCTTTATTGGAGGAACCTCTAGTTGCTCCCCTACAAATAATACATCATGCATTATTTCTTGCATCAGTTGCTCCCCCTCAATTTGAGAAATCCTTGCCTTAACACTAGGAGTTTCCAAGACTTTATCTTGTAGTTCCTCATCTTTAGACATAGGTATATGCATATCTTTATCTTCCAATCTGGAGGCATCATCCTCCATTTCTGCAGATATTATTATAATAATTTCCTCTGCTATTTAGCCAGCATCCTTGGCTGGAGACAAATCATTTCCTTCCTCTTGCCCAGATCTAGCTAACCCAACAGCAATCTCATCCACTTCAAAAATTGAATCTGACTCTTGTCTGCTCACAAGACGAAGAGGGGTAAGCTCAGACGAGGTCGATACCTAGATATTCATGTCCCTCCTGGACACTTCAGTTGAGAGAACTAAGTTGTCAATCTAAATCACCTAGAGGGGGGTGAATAGGTGAAATGCGTGCCAAATGCGGAATAAAAAAAATAACACAGCACAGATAAGTAATCAAGCAATCACACAGGCGACAAGAGATTTATAGTGCTTCCCCAATCTTGGGTACGCCCACTTTCCTCACCGATCTAGCAAATCACTAGACTCGGCTACTCCACAATCTCGGATTGCAAACCAATCCTACACCTCGGAACTATGCTCCTACAAAACTCGATCCCAAACGGATCTACACTCGGAATATAAAACTTCCTACCACTCGGAGATAGATCTACTACAATGAAATTTGTTTGAAAAGAAAAACACAAACAACAATTAGCACAGATCTGGATCTTTGACTTTATCTTCTTCTTGAGAGCTTTTCGGTTTGAACAGAAACCGTTGAAGAAGACTTGAGAGAGATCCGTGATTCTGAGATCTGGAATCACCACGATCAAGAAAATAAATCAGAGACGATGAAGCACGGAGAGATCGAATGATTCTTCTTGAGTCTGGATCACTTGAGAATTAGAGATCGATAGCTGCAGCAGAGAGAAGACGATCCAGAGCTTCTTCCAAAAACTTTAATGGCGGCGGATGGAAAGAATAGGGTTTTCGGGATTTTCTCTTTCTTAAAAAATAATCTCTGTAAACGCGTGTATTTGGTCAAGTCTGAAAAGACCTATTTATAGGCGGTCTCCAGCGGTCATAAGCATAATTAAGGATGACACGTGGACCAATCAGAAAGGACTTTTTGAAAATACACAAAGAAACTTGACTTAGAGAAATTCAGGAAATTCGAACATACACACTCGAGAGACAGATACATACTCAAGTAAGAGGTTAAATACTCGAGTAGGTATGAGGGATATACTCGAGTATCAAGATAGAAACTACTCGAGTGCTTCAGGGATCAATACTCGAGTGACTTAGAGAACCTACTCGAGTATGAGCAAATATACTCGAGTATAAACATTTGGAAAAATTTCTCAGATAAGACTTGAAGAGCTACTCGAGTATAAGAGTTTGAGATACTCGAGTATGGGGAAGATAGACTACTCGAGTATCTTAGGAAATCTACTCGAGTGATCACTAACCTACTCGAGTATGAAAATCAATCTACTCGAGTACAGAGTTACTTACTCGAGTATTTCAGAGAACTACTCGAGTATATGGACTTGGAAACTTTCTAGGATAAGAAGTCCAGATCTACTCGAGTACAAACAGAACGCTTACTCGAGTAACTAACCATCTACTCGAGTATAAGGTATCACTTACTCGAGTGAAAGAAAATCTACTCGAGTATAAGCTTTCATACTTGAGTATTAGAGAATCCACTCGAGTAAGTAGCCCAACCTACTCGAGTACAGACTCACTTACTCGAGTATACTAAAGAAGTACTCGAGTATGTGGACTTAGAAAATTTCTTCTGAGATAGACTTCAATACTCCATAGGTCTAGGTGCATGTTGATGAAGTGTGTCCCAATAGAGAGGCTATACATGAGCCAACACCTTGGATCACACAATGGGGAATTACATTGTATGGTCCTGTGTTTGGTGGCCCATTATAGACTGACATTGTTCTACACTTTGCAATAAGAACTTGAACACATACAACTCAAACAAAATATCAAATACACCTTAATTCATCTTAGTTCAAGGTCTGACTTCCTACAAATCTGAGGTATTGTGGGGACAAATCCCTACAATCTCCCCCTATTTGTAGATGTGAGCACCCTCTACACTAAGGTGAATTACTTAGAGTAAAAAGAACAACAAAATATATACTGAAAAGAAAATAAAACAGGAATAATAAAGATGGACATAATTAGAATCAAATATATATATATAGAAATGATTTAAAAAGATTAAATGTCCATATCCATATCCTCATTCACTCAAGAAGGGGCTCCTATATGCAGCCTTTCTCTTTTAAGCTCTTGCCTCTCCAGGTAGCTGAAAGGTTTTGGAAAATAGATCTTGGGCCTTGGAGGAGCAGCTGGATTGTTATATCCCCAATTTCTATCATGCAATCTGATTTTGATTTGAGATACATCATACGCTTTCCATTATGCGTTGCTATAGTAGTGATCTCTATTTTCACCAAAATCTGTTACTAGCTTCAAGGTATCAAGGATAAGAGACTTGGAGGTAGGACTCCAAACTTCTGCATGAACAACTTCTGGTCTACCTTCTGTATCTGGGGCAGGCTCTCTCCTTGGTGCAGAACGGCTAGCAGAAGTGTCGTCACCATATTTCCTTTTCTTCTAGGGGCACCCTGAGAACTTGGAGGAAACTCATCTTGCCACATATCAGCATAAGAAAGAGGAGGCTCATTCATGTCACCAGTAGGTCTAGGTGAGAAGACTGGCACATACTCTGGAATGTTGGCCTGAGCTGGAAAGTTAGCCTGATCTGGAGCACCTGAGGGAGGATGTTCTTCATGAGGATCTAGGACCTTTGGAATAATGGCAGGGTTATGTTGGGAGTTGGGAAAGTTCTGATTATGCACCCATACAGCAGTGTCATAGATATAGAATTTTATAGATTGAATTTGAGCAAGGATGTCTGCTTTCATTTCTTTGACTAGACTATCCACAGATGCTTTAGATTGTTCAGATATTTTTTCAACTTGTTCTTTGACTATCTTCTCCCCCTTGGTGATATCTACTGATAGTTGGGCAATTGCTTCATCTCTAAATGTTCCAACTTCCTCACAAACTTTCATAACATTCGTGGTAGCATCCTTGTCCAATTGAATCTGATTATTTGCAACTGTTTCAGCTTGATCTTTGAGTACACCTATACTGGTGATAGTATGATCTAGGGCTTTGCCACCCAACTGAAATAGTCTCTTGAGCTCATTAGTGTTTGCTTGAATTTTAGCAAAGCCTCTACTCATCTCAGTTTCAAGATTAGAGATCTTGTTGTTCACTGATGCCAGAGAATCATCAAAGTATTTTCTCTGTTCACGGAACATTTGCCCAATCTGACTGACTAAATCTGAGGAGCTAGAGGTATCTGAGGCTGGGGCAGAGGCTGAGGGAATAGGAGCAACCAAGGGGGGAATTTCAGTAATCACAACTGAGCTTTCAGCTCTATTGAAGGGTGGTATCACAACTGAATCTTCTGTATTGATGAAAGAGGGAAGAGAGAAGTCTAGTGTCCTCAGAGGAGCATCCACTGGTTCTGGAGACATATCCTCATCATCAGACAATAGATTAATCTCTGGCTTACCTTGCTGTTTATTAGGGGACTAAGCAGGAGATGTAGGGGGTACCTTTGTAGGGGAGGGAGAAGGATCCCTAGTAGGGGAGGGAGAAGGATCCTTAGCAGGGGAAGGATCTGCTTGAGAGTGATCCTCAGGAGATAGCATAACTGAATCATCTTGAAACACTGGAGCATCGAACCTAAGTTCATCAATCAGTCTGTTAATATCTTCAGCAGTAGAGAGAAAGTTTTCTTGAGCTTGAACTTCTGAGGTGAGATCTTCTGGAGGTAGAGAAGGAGAAGGAGTAGGATCTTGGATCAGATCTTGCTGAGAAGAGTCTTCTGGAGCTTTGTGTTGAGGATTAGATGAGGCAGGCTCCCCCTCAACTATTGCACCCGAGGTGGTTATAGTGTGATGTAAAGGAGGAGATGGAATCCTGTCATCTGAGACAAGGTGCTCTCTGGGCTCATCTTCTGAGGTAACAGCTGCTTTTGAGGCTTGAGCAGTGTTGAGGAGTTTGATTTCATATCTTTGGGTTGAGAGGATGGATACTTTCTTCATATGATGGAGGGGAGTGCCTTTAGATAAATCAAACACTGTAGGATTAATCTCATGGAGGAGGAGTGAGATAATTCTGACATAGCTTGGTTTTTTCACACTTTCTCTGATTTTGTCCAGTATCATACTCCAAACTGGAATTTCTTCCGGCAGACTATGGCTTGCATATCGTCAAAAAGATTTTGGGAAATTTCTCTGAGGGAATAGGTTTTGTATAGAAGAACTTTGGCAATCACATCCACAAGAAATCTGCCCTCTGAATTGTAATCTGTACGGCGGAACGAATATGCTTCATACAGGTTTGTTCCACAGAAGAGGCTGGTTCTGTCGGAATCTTCAGGAGTCAGATCATCTTCTTCATCCACCACTGGCAATTTTAATAGAGTAGCTAAGGAAGTTTTGTCCAGACGGATTTTGATCCCACTGACCTTGGATTTTAGAACTGTACCATTGCGCTTGACCTTCAGATTTTTGTAGAATTCCACGACTACAGGGAAAATGACTTTGCACGGTGTCTGGAGGATGAACGAGATTCCGGCGGTGTCGAACAGAATTAGCAGGTTTCGGAAATCATCGGAAAGGTCGGTTATACCTTAAGGGTCGAGCTCTGAGCCGATTCCGATCTTGGAGGAGGGAGCCATCGGTGATTCTGGAGTACGGAAGAGATGAAAACGAAAGAGCTCTGCGGGTTCCGGAATATGAAGCGATGACAGCTACTCGGGAGAATGAGGAGTGGAAAGGATTTCCGATTTTTCTAAATATATATATGACCCTAATTAGGTTTAAGTAGGAGCGATAAGGATAAAATCATACCTATTACGGAGCGGCAAACACTTTGGTGCGAATAAGAAAAAGAAAGGAGATTTTAAAAGTACTGATTATCGTATACTCGAGTATATATCGCCATACATGAGTATGAGATGGAGTATACACGAGTATGAGATGGAGTATACACGAGTAGATCGATTACATATACGAGTAGATTACCAACTACTCGAGTATGGAAATTTTGTTACTCGAGTATTTTCCGTTTACTCGTGTATAAGTCTCTGTATACTCCAGTGTATCACTTTGAAGGACGATTTGCTTGGGAGAATTTTACTCCCACTGATATCTTCAACTCTGAGCCTGTCTTTGAATCCACACTCACTATTCCTCTTTGTTGAGCAACCCGAGTTCCGTTTTGAAGAATGAAAACTTGGATTCCTCTAGCGGTTTGGTGAATATATCGGCAACTTGCCTGTCTGTGGAGACATATTGTAGATCTATGTCTCCGTTTTCCACATGCTCCCGGATGAAGTGATATCGAAGCTCTATGTGCTTTGTCCGGCTGTGGGAGACTGGGTTGTTGGCGATTGCTATTGCGCTGGATGAGTCGCAAAATAGAGGAACGTTCTGGAACTTCATGTTATAGTCTTGAAATTGATTCTTGATCCATAGAAGATGTGCACAACAGTTGCCTGCAGAGATATACTCTGATTCAGCCGTTGAGATGGCTACACAGTTCTGCTTCTTACTGCTCCTGGAAATAAGTCTCCTTCCGAGAAATTGGCAAGTCCCGGAAGTACTTTTCCTATCGTCTTTGCTTCCTGCAAAATCTGCATCTGAAAATCCAATTAGTTCACTATCATTACTTCTTGGGTACCATAAGCCAAGATTTGGTGTTCCTTTGAGGTATCTCAAGATTCGCTTTGCAGCAATGTAGTGAGATTCCTTAGAGTTCACCTGAAATCTAGCACATACACATGTGGAAAACATTATGTCTGGTCTACTTGCGGTAAGGTAGAGCAGGGACCCAATTATGCTTCTGTACTTGGTTTCATCAAAAGGTTTCCCTTTCTCATCCTTGTCCAGAGACATAGCTGAGGCCATTGGAGTCCTCATAGAGGTTACATTCTCCATTCCGAATTTCTTAAGTAGCTCTTTGGTGAACTTGGTCTGTGAGATGAAGATTCCATCCTCAGATTGTTTCACTTGAAGCCCTAAGAAATACTTCAGCTCTCCCATACTGCTCATTTCAAACTTCCCTTGCATAAGTTTAGAAAACTTCTTGCAGAGGTTGTTGTCTGTAGAGCCAAAAATAATGTCATCGACATAGATTTGCACTAGCAAAATCTTGCCTTTTATTTCCCTAAGAAATAATGTCTTGTCTATCTTTCCTCTTGTGAACTTGTTTTCAAGAAGAAAGGTAGACAGCATTTCATACTAAGATCGAGGAGCTTGTTTAAGACCATATAAGGCTTTTTGCAGTAAATAAACATGATTAGGAAAAGTTTTGTCAACGAAACCTGGCGGTTGCTCTACATACACTTCTTCCTTTATGTTGCCATTCAGGAAGGCGGACTTGACATCCATCTGATAGACGGTAAAGCCCTTAAGTGCAGCGTAGGAATGGAATAACCTGATCGCCTCCAGTCTTGCCACTGGAGCATATGTTTGGTCAAAGTCGATTCCTTCTTCTTGACGATAGCACTTGGCGACAAGTCTGGCTTTATTCTTTATAATTGTTTCATCTTCGTCCATCTTGTTCTGGTAGACCCACTTTGTCCCAATGACGTTCTTCCTCTTGGGTCTAGGGACAAGTGTCCAAACTTTGCATCGTTTGAACTGATTCAGCTCATCTTCCATGGGTAGAATCCAGGATGCGTCAGAGTTGGCTTCCTCAAATTTCTTTGGTTCAACCTGTGAAAGAAAACTTAAGTGTAAATTTTCGTTAGTTGTACCTCGACGAGTTCTGACGCCATCCCAAGGATCTCCTATGATTTGGTCTAAGGGATGATCCTTCAGGTGTCTGAACTCTAGAGTCCTTGCATCTGGGATCTCTTCAGCCACAAGAGTTGCATCTTCAGCTGGGATGTGTTCTTCATCTTGATCATCTACCTCTCCACTAGGGGTTGTAGAAGTGATCTTGATGAACGTCTCATCTTTATCTTGAGTAGGTTCATCAAAGCAGAGTTCCTTCATCTTTGTACCTGCATCTTCAATAGGCATACTAGAAGAGTTGCTTTACATTAGACTCGTCTCATCAAATACAATGTGTACTGACTCTTCTACCACCAGAGTTTTTCTATTAAATACTCTATAGGCCTTACTATGGCTACTATAACCTACAAAAATACCTTCAAAGCTTTTCTCGCTAAACTTGGTAGTGTGATACTTGCCGTTGTTAAGTACGAAGCACTTACAGCCAAAGATTCTAAAATATGAAATGGTAGGTTTCCTGCCTTTTAGAAGTTCGTAAGGAGTCTTATCATGGTTCTTGTTGATGAGAGCTCGATTTTGCACGTGACAAGCGGTGTTGACGGCTTCAGCCCAGAAATACTCTGGAAGTGAGGAATCACTCAACATGGTCCGGCAAGCCTCTATGAGTGTTCTGTTCCTTCTCTCAGCTACTCCATTTTGCTGTGGAGTGTGAGGAGAGGAAAACTCATGAAAGATACCTTGACTTTCGATGAATTCTGCCATGGCTCCAGACTTGAATTCCATTCCATTGTCACTTCTGATTTTGACTACGGAACAGTTGTATTCATTATGGATTTGCCTAACAAAACTACTGACAGTACTGAAGGGATTTGACTTGTATTTCAGAAAGAACACCCACGCAAAGCGCGAGTAATCATTCACAATAACTAACGTATATTCCTTACCTCCCAAACTTCTAACTTGTAGTGGACCAAACAAGTCCATATGTAGAAGCTGTAAGCTTCTATTGGAATCCTTGCCTATTATGCTTTTAAATGAACTCCTTATTTGCTTGCCTTTGATACAAGCGTGACAAAGACTGTCCGTAACACACTTGACATTTGGTGCATCACGTACTAAGTTTTGAGAGAATAGTTTATTAATAGTTTTGAGATTAATATGTTCTAGTCTCTTGTGCCATTGGTCAGCAAGAGATGCACTACTTTTTGCTAAAAGACACATTGGTGTGGAAGAGTCTATAGAAATGAAATTTAAACAGAAAATATTTCGGCTTCGAGTGTCGGATAAAACAGTTTCCATGTTGTCAATCGATTTTATCAAACACTTGACAGCATGAAATTCAACCACGTATCCTCTGTCGTATAGTTGGCTTATGCTGATGAGATTGTGTTCCAATCCTTCAACATAGGCTACATCCGAAAAGGATACGCTACCGTTAGTATTCATACCGTAGCATTAGTTATTCCTCGATCTGAAACTCCAAAGATGACCTTTGGTCCATTGCACACTGAGGTGAAGTTCTGGAGTAGGCTTCTTGTCCCGGTCATGTGCCGAGAACATCCACTGTCCAAGTACCAGATTGGCATTTTGGTGGTCTTTGGACATACCTTCAATTACAATCACTTAGCCTTAGGAACCCAAACAAATTTGGGTCCTTGGTCTCGAGTTAGAATACTCCCCTACGAGCATTAGCCTCATGAGTGGTCATTCTCACGTTGCTAACTTGAGGGGTTGTAGCATTTCTAGGATTGAACCAACAATCGATGGAAAAGTGACCAATTCTGCCACAGCACCAACAGTCGAACCTGTTGTATCTTTGCCTAGTGTATTCCTGCTTGATATTCTGAAGTGATGGTCTAGCAGGAACTTAACTCTTGGAGGAGGAAGCTTCATGATGGTGGCAGCTACATGAAGTCTTCTCCTTCATAGGCTTTTCCACAATAGGTTTTACCTTTGGTGTCTTCTTGATGTTATGACCATGAGCATATGGTCCATAGTTCCGAAGTTGAATCTCTTCATAAGGTGCCTTGAAGACACTCTCGCCAAAGTTACGAGGATGAGTCCAACCTTGGTATCTTGACTTAGGCTTCTCGGGGATCGGCCTAGAGAAGTGTCAATAGGTGGACTCATAGTCGAATTCGTTCGTAGGAAAGATAACTTTCTTGAACAATACTGGTTCCAAGGGAGCTCTCCCTTTTTCTTCAGCTAGAGCCTTCTGGGCAGCCTTATTCATTCTCTTGGCCTTGTTTCTCCTAGAAGATCTACTAGAAGTACCAATGTGGCCTATACCAGCACCCTTGGCCTTAGCTGAGAACTCAGCAACGAGTGGAAGAACTGTCTTAGGCTTGGAGAAACTCTCAACAAGTTTCTTCTCAGCCTTGAGTTGTTGTTCCAATTCTTTGATGATTTCCTCTTTAAGGTCGAGGTGCTTGAGAGCTCGATTGTATTCTTCCATAGCAGCATTGAAGTTCTCTTGAAGAGAGTTAGTCTTGGTGACTTCTTCTCTCAAGCTGCTCTCACTAGCCCGTAGAGATTTTATCTCTTTGGCTTGAGTTTTCACGACTCTGCGACATTTTTCGTAAGCCGTGAGTAACTCCTTATATTGTCCCATGAGTTCAGATTCATCCTCAGAGGAATAGCCCTCTAGCTCATTATCATCATCAGATTCAGAGAGAGGAGTGTGAGTTTTTACCTCACCAGTGAACTGGGGGACTTGTTCATCATCAAAGTGAGTCATCAGACCGAAGTAGGCTTCCTCTTCTTCACTCGACTTAGATGAGTCGGAGTCACTGAGAGTTTTGCTCTTCTTGACTAATAAGCTCTTCTCTGTCCTCTTCTTGTGGTATGAGGATTTATTTTCCTCTCTTCTGCCACCCTCTTTCTTCTTGTAGGGGCAATCCGCGATGACGTGACCTGGCTTATTACAACAATAGCAAACGATGTCAGTTGAAATCTGTTTGTTCTGTTTGGAGTTATACCTGTCATGGCTACTTGAGCCATTCTTTCGCTGATCACCTTCATGTCGTAATCTTCTGTATGAGGCATCCTTGCCTCTCCATTGCTTCTTTTTATTCAAGAATTTCTTGAACTGCCACGAAAGCAATGAGAACTCTCCTTCAGATAGTTCTGAGCCTGAGGTGCTTTTCTCGGAGCCTTCTTCTTCACTTACTTCTTGAGGAGATGCTGGCAAGGCCGCTTTGCCCATCCTTGAACTGTCAGCCTTTAAAGCAACCGACTTCTCTTTTGAGGAGAAGCGACTTTTCTCTTCTTCGGCTTTTCTGGAGTTGATCTGCAGTTCATAGGACATCAACTTGCCAAATAGATTCTGTGGATCTGTCTCTGCTAGTCTGCCAAACTCTCGGATGGCACAGACTTTGTTATCCCATTCTTTGGTGAGAGATCTCAGAAACTTATCATTCAGCTCCCCATTAGTAAAGACTCGGCCATACACTCTCAGTCCATTGACTATCTTAAAGAAGTTTTGAAATGTCTTAGCTATGGGTTCCTTGTGACCTTGTCGGAAGGCTTCATACTTCTGATTTAAGAGGGATCTCCGATCATCCCTAACTTCCTCAGTCCCTTCCATCAGAGTCACCAGGGATTTCCACATCTCCTTGGCAAATTGACAATGTATAAGATTTTACAGCATTGAGTCATCGACTGCACTTACGATAATATTTTTAGCTTTCTTATCTAAGGAGACAAGTGCAATCTCGTCCTTATCCAAGTCCATCAACTTCTTTGGGACCTTTTTGGTTGGATCTATTGTTGATGCTGTCATAGGAACATGCGGACCTTCTTCCACAATCATGAAGATCCAGGGATCTACTGCTTCCATGAAGAACTTAAATCTTTCCTTCCACATAGGAAAATTGTTCTTGGTGCAGATAGGGAGCTTAGCAAAATCCTTGGTCTTACTCATGCTTGATACTTCTCTGGAGACAACTTGGTGAGGATTAGATCAAGGTGTTAACCTTTTAACGATCAACCTCCCTCTGACACCAATTGAGAGAACTAATTTGTCAACCTAAATCACCTAGAGGGGGGTAACTAGGTGAAATGCGTGCCAAATGCGGAATAAAAAAAATAACACAGCACAGATAAGTAATCAAGCAATCACACAGACGACAAGAGATTTATAGTGGTTCCCCAATCATGGGTACGTCCACTTTCCTCACTGATCTAGCAAATCACTAGACTCGGCTACTCCACTATCTCGGATTGCAAACCAATCCTACACCTCGGAACTATGTTCCTACAAAACTCGATCCCAAACGGATCTACACTCGGAAGATAAAACTTCCTACAACTCGGAGATAGATCTCCTACAATGAAATTTGTTTGAAAAGAAAAAAACAAACAACAATTAGCACAGATCTGGATCTTTGACTTTATCTTCTTCTTGAGAGCTTTTCGGTTTGAACAGAAACAGTTGAAGAAGACTTGAGAGAGATCCACAATTCTGAGATCTAGAATCACCACGATCAAGAAAATAAATCAAAGACGATGAAGCACAGAGAGATCGGATGATTCTTCTTGAGTCTGGATCGCTTGAGAATTAGAGATCGATAGCTACGGCAGAGAGAAGACGATCCAGTGCTTCTTCCGAAAACTTTAATGGCGGCGGATGGAAAGATTAGGGTTTTCGGGATTTTCTCTTTTTAAAAAATAATCTCTGTAAACGCGTGTATTTAGTCAAGTCTGAAAAGACATATTTATAGGCGGTCTCAAACGGTCATAAGCATAATTAAGGATGACACGTGGACCAATAAGAAAGGACTTTTTGAAAATACACAAAGAAATTAGACTTAGAGAACTTCAGGAAATTCGAACAGACACACTCGAGAGACAGAGACATACTCGAGTAAGAGGTTACATACTCGAGTAGATATGAGGGATATACTCGAGTATCAAGATAGAAACTACTCGAGTGCTTCAGGTATCAATACTCGAGTGACTTAGAGAACCTACTCGAGTATGAGCAAATATACTCGAGTATAAACACTTGGAAAAATTTCTCAGATAAGACTTGAAGAACTACTCAAGTATAAGAGTTTGAGATACTCGAGTATGGGGAAGATAGACTACTCAAGTATCTTAGGAAAACTACTCGAGTGATCACTAATCTACTCGAGTATGAAAATCAATCTACTCGAGTACAGAGTTACTTACTCGAGTATTTCAGAGAACTACTCGAGTATGTGGACTTGGAAACTTTCTAGGATAAGAAGTCCAGATCTACTCGAGTTCAAACAGAACGCTTACTCAACTAACTAACCATCTACTCGAGTATAAGGTATCACTTACTCGAGTGAAAGAAAATCTACTCGAGTATAAGCTTTTACACTTGAGTATATAGAGAATCCACTCGAGTAAGTAGCCCAACCTACTCGAGTACAGACTCACTTACTCGAGTATACTAAAGAAGTACTCGAGTATGTGGACTTAGAAAATTTCTTCTGAGATAGACTTCAATACTCCATAGGTCCAGGTGCATGTTGATGAAGTGTGTCCCAATAGAGAGGCTATACATGAGCCAACACCTTGGATCACACAATGAGGAATTACATTATATGGTCCTGTGTTTGGTGGCCCATTATAGACTGACATTGGTCTACACTTGGCAATAAGAACCTCCACACATACAACTCAAACACATTATCAAATACACCTTAATTCATCTTAGTTTAAGGTCTGACTTCCTACAAATCTGAGGTATTGTGGAGACAAATCCCAACATCAGTAGATGAAGATAGATAAGGATCGTGAGGCTCTTCATCCTCAGATGAGCTGCTAGAGGAGCTGGGATCAGTAGCAACAATTCTCTTTCCTTTTCTCTCCACAGCTTCTAGACCACAAGACTAAAGGATCCTGTCCCATCTCTCAAGCATCCTGATTTCAATCCTTCTCATGTGGTTTATTCTTGCACCAAGTTTTAGATTCAAAATTTCTGGTGCAGTTTCTCACAGAAATAATGAAAGGATTCTCCCCAAATTGGGTTCATCCATACAGGCCACTACTCTTTCAAACACCACTATTCCCCAATCAGTTCTCTTGGTCAGTATGACTCTGGCCATGAGTTCAAACATCCGTTTTGAGATTTTGTCATGGGAGCCTCTTTTGCATATCAGAGCTTTTCCAATGACATTGTCTAGAAACTTACCTCTTAGGATAAGTTCTTTTCTTTGAATTGGTCTGGTTGTGTGCTTGGAAATTCCACATCATTTCATTATCTATTTTGCATTGTCCAGTAATAACTCTTCTTTATTCTCAATTGCAGAGAGCTTTGGCAGCTGTAGAGCCTTGCTTATCCTTCTGGGAGTTATCTTTATCTTCTTTTCGCTTACTATGGTCTTAAATTTACCAGCCGAAGCATCTGCTTTGACGTTGACAAATAACTCCAGTACTTCCCTCTTCCATAGAAGACAAGGTTCCATCAGGACGAAGGCTAGGTCAGATTTCTATAGAAGATTAATCACCTGCTGAACTTCTTTTAGAGCATCAATGAATCCATTTCATACCAGTTCTGCTCCTTAAAAGAGGAAATCTGCTCCCTTTGGCTCCATCTCTCTAGATAATTTGAGAATGCTGGCGAAAGAAGCTTCCCGTCGATTTATAGAATGCGGGCGGGAGAGGGTAAGGAATAGTGACTTGGCGTATTGCACAAGTCCTTCTTATTATAGGTATTGCTAAAAGGAAGGCAAAAAATCACTAATCCATCTTTGTTGTTTAATCTTGATCAATGGATAGTATTGAATCCCGACACATATCCGCAGTCTGTCTTTTTCTCCAGTATTTTTAAGTAGTCTTAATTAGCTTAACAACTGTTTTCTTTAGTAATTAAATTTTTGATTAGGCCCTAACTGTGTTGTCCTAACTTGAAGGGGTTATATAAACCTGCAGTTCACATTCTAAACCGTGTTGTAATGGGATGAAATTAGACAAAATTTTAATAACCATATATTTATTTCAACTGAGAGAGTATTAGCCCCAAACCTGAATTGACTCAACCAAATTTTGATACTAACCTAGCTTAGTAATCCATATGCAATATGTCTTTGGGTATGTTGAGGCAAGTTACATTTTGTGGCATGGTGAACATGTAAGTCACTAACACACATATTAAGAAGAGTTGTTATTTTTACATCTTCCTAGTCATTTGTTTCAATTACCCTTCTTATGCATGAGTAATTATTTTTGAAATTAAGTGGTAGAATAAAAGAAAGGTGAATTCTACTTATCTCTACTCTGTTGACTTGAAGACCATGCTAGATTCACAGTTTCTGAGCATACCGACAACCTTGCTTCTGAGCTTTAGCTTTTGATGTTCAACTGGCTTTCCTTTATAAGCTCCCCCTTAATAATTTCACTTGTCATTGACATTTAGTGCTTGTTGATAAGTTGAATCATTTCTTGTATCTAGACGTGGGTCTGGTGCAACATTGTCAAAGGACCATAAATGGTTATAGCCACTTGGACTATCCTGCAAGACAGAATTACCTTCCTTTAGGAACCCAAGTTGACTTGGGTCCTAAGTTCTTATTAGCTTGAAAAAGCAAATGTCTACCTACAGGAGCCCTATCTGGAACACTTTCTCTTGCCCTTGGCAGACTAGGGTTGTGCCAATAATCTATGGCAAAGTGGCGCACTTTGCCACAGCACCAACACTCATGAATGTTGTATCTTCTTTTATGAGAAGGTCTAACAGCATGGCTGACAGTAGATTGAACATAAGAAGAAGCAGCTTCCTTGTTCTTAATTCTCTTAGCCACAGTCTGACTAAGAGTAGGACTGACATGATAAGAGCTTGGATTTTCACATGGTCTATCAGCAGCAGTTCTCCTTGCAGAGGACATGCTGTTGGTGTCCTTGGCATATTCCAAGTCTTGCATCCTGATAGATTTACCCTTGGTCAGAGTGTGAGCAGGGGGATTGTTAGAAAAGGCCACTACCTTGCTCAAGAGAGATGGAGTTTGTGCATTAAATATAAAAGGTCCAGGATGGGCCTTTTGCACTTCTTCATGGGGAGCCTTCTGAGCACTCAGACCCATGTCCTTTCTTCATCTATTGTAATAGACATTTGTAGTCTTATAAGGATGATTCACATTCCTCCAATGACCATCCCTAGGGTCTTGGTCATACCTATTGGAAGGGAGAATTACCTTGTGAAAGGTAGGCTGAGGCCTAACAGGAACTTTGCCTCTTTTTTGAGATTGGATTACTTTTTAAATCCACTCAGATTCAGATCTTCACATGATAGAATCTATCTTAGAGAAGTTAGCAATAATTCTCTTCTCCATATCAAGTTTCTCCTCAAGATTCTTGATAATAGAGTCCCTGTATTTTAAGGACTTAACATGGATATCTACCATGATATTCAGATGAGCTGCTTCCCTCTCTTTTTAACATAGGTAGGTTGAAGCATCATCTAGCTTGGAAGCAGTCTTCTGTAGGGAGGCTATTCCCTCTGCTTATTTATTAACAAGCAGCTTGCTTCCCTTGAATGATTTCAGAAGGGAAGCATGATTGTCAATCAATTGAATGTTATCAACATATGTCAAAGGACCCTCATCATCACTAGATGAGGAGAAATCAGAGTCTGTATAGGATTCATTTCCAGACTCTGAGGATTTGCTAGATGGGGAATGTACCTTATTTTTACAAGGCTGATCCTGGAAAGATTGTACTTATGGGGTAGTTATTTGTCCATGGCATCTTCATCCCCTTCTTCAGCTTAATTCTCCTCTGCGTCAATCTCTAAATGTGACAGAGGGGCCCTAATTCTTGCTCTTGCATCTGGAAGGACTTTGTCATCACCAAGAGCAGCCAAAAGCCCAACGTTGATCTTGTCCTCTCTGCAGATTTGCTGCTCCATATAGTTCCTCATCTTATTGTTCATCCATGAACATATAAGTTTAACCTTTTAGCAATCCATGGAGGTCAACTCAGACTGTAGGTCCTTTTTGAGTAACCTCCCTCTGATACCACTTTAAAGTCGTTAATTTCAAGGATAGATAAATCACTTAGACGGGGGGGGGGGGGGGGGGGGTTAATAGGTTATTAGTCTCTTTATTAATTTTTTTTTCTTTTAGTTTGCTGCTTAAGTGGCTGATTAATTTCTGCTTTCAAGATGATTTACCCAGCACAATGAAAACAACACAACAAAGCACATAGATATATATAGTGGTTCCCCAACTGGGTACATCCACTTTCCCTCCCACCTATCCAACTATCTTGTTAGACTAGACACTTCTCCAAAATGCTCCAAGGAGCTTATACCTCAGGCCCTAAGCCTTACACAAAGATTCTTCACAGAATCCAAACTCAGAACCACAAGGGTTCCTCCCTTAGATCCCTGCAGAGCTCCTACAGCTCAGTGATCCACTTATCAACTACTTTGGCCTTATTTCTAAGGCCTATAACTCAGGCTCTATAGCCCTAAATATTCATGCACACATCCCTACTCACAAAGTGTTGCAACACTCCAACAACTCAGTACCCTTTCAGGTACCTACAGCTCAGATCTAGGTAAACTTAATCCTACATGATGAAAGTGTGTTGATGGATATTTTTGACACAAGAGATATTTCTCTTTGTCAGCTTCTTGACTGAGATAGACTTAGCCCAAAAATGACTACAGGAGATTATTTCCTGAGTCAACCTTTACTGAACTAATATATACTTAGTCCTAACTATTTTCACTGCAACAAGTAATTGCTTGTGCTGAAAGTTACTTGCAAAGCAATCTTCTGCCACTCCCTGAGCTGAGACAGAAGCTCAGCCCTCTATTCTTCATATTAATAATGATCCTTGTGCTGGAAGCAACTTGCAGAACCCTGTTCTGCCCTTCTCTCTTTCCTGGGCTGAGGCGATTCAGCCCTAACTTTGACTCATGAGGAATAGTCCCCTGAGCCTTCTTTCAGATCTCTGCTTCTTCAAGATTTCTTCTCTTCACAGCTTCCAGATAAAGTTCTTCAGGTTCTTGAGTTGCTGGAACTATGAAGAACCTACAGTAAGGGTCGGCCCTTGGTTGCTGCCTTATGCTCAGAGATAATAATTTGAACTAGCTTGCTGGTGCAGGTGAGAATGGAACCAGCTATCTTGATGTTTAAGATGTTGATTCTAACAGCTGACTTGCTCTTTTTATTTCTCGGCTTGAGCTTCTTGTTCTATAACTCCACTATAATGGCAGAGAAGAAGAACAACTGTTGCTTCTTTTATTTATTGAGACCCAATGACTTTTTTAGCAATGGGTCCCACACTTTTAATGTTGGCTGCAAATTTGCTTTAATGCCAACTGTCGTACAGTAGGCCAGCGGCAACCTTTGTCGCATACTATAGTCATCCCGCAAATTATTTGAAATATATTGACTTGTTGATTTTCTAACGTCACCAGCTGTGGACTTAGCCAAATATCAAGCAACATTAGCATAGACATTGAGGGAGTAAGCTTCACTCAATGCTAAAACACTTAGGCAGATCTACTATCTCTTATCATTGAGTGAGTAACCTTCACTCAACAACAAACTACTTAGAATATCAATCTATTACTAGGCGTTGAGTGATTCAGCTTCAATTAATGCAAAACTTGCTTTATCAGCTTTCTGCTTCTTGGCGTTGAGTGAGTAAGCATCACTCAATGCCAAACCCCTTAAACAAAAATTCTGTCTTCACTAGGCGTTGATAGCGTTGAGTTAGTAACCTCCACTCAACGCTTTTTGCCTTAACCAAATTTCTTCTCCTTCAGCAAATTAAGCGTTGAGAGCATTGAGTGAATACGCCTCACTCAACGCTTCCTGTATTGGACAAATTTCTGTTTAGTTGCATGTCGTTGAGTGAGTTGACTTCACTCAATGCCTGTGGACTTGGCCACATTTCAGCTCATTCCAACTTCAGGCTTTTACTGCTTTAGCCTATCTCACAACTTTTTGATGTATGGCGTTGAGTGAGTTGACTTCACTCAACTCTTGTGGACTTGGCAATTTTCTCAGCTTGCCGCTGCCTAGGCTTTGACTATATAGGCTTCACTTAGCATTATAATCCATCTGGTGTTGAGTGACTGATCTTCACTCAACTCCTATGGACTTAGACAGTTATCTATCTTTCCAGCACTTAGGTAAGATCTTACCTGACTTAGCCACTTAGTCTACCTATCCCATCATAGCTTATTAAGAAAAACTGCAATCATTCACCTTTAATACAGGTTAGATAACAACATATGTATATATTGTTTTGTTAGTCCTTCTTCAAATTCTGAATATTGTGATCAATGCACCTAACAAGGAGTATCTGGCCACGATGAGCACTACCGATTATATTCGAGATCGTATCAGGGATGAGCAGAGAAGGGATGATAAGCTGGAGCCGGTAATCAGGATCTTGGAGGCAGGAATGGACGGGGAGTATACTGAGAGGGATAAGTTGTTATGCTTTAGAGGACGGGTGTACATACCATCTGGGGGTATGATTCGGGAGGACATTATGACCGAGGCTCAATATAGTAGGTACTCGGTGAACCCAGGCTTCACTAATATGAAGGCCGACTTGAAGAGGATGATGTACTAGCCGAGTAAGATGAGGGATATCACATACTTCATGACCCATTGCGAGGCTTGTCAGTTAGTGAAGGCAGAGTGTAAGAGTCCGGCTGGATTGTTGCAGCCACTTCTGGTTCTAGAGTGGAAGTTCGACGATATTGCCATGGATTTCATACATGGTCTTCCTCTGTCGCATGTGGGGAACGGCTCAATATGGGTGATCGTCAATCAATTGACGAATGTGGCTTGATTTCTATCGATCCGGAAGGACGCTACTGTGGGTGACTTGGTGCGGAGATTTGTGGAGCAGTTCGATCGATACTGTGGAGTACCGAGGAAGATAGTGCCCGATCGTGATGGACGGTTTATGTCTAAGGAATGGAGGTCGGTCCATGCTTATTTGGGGACCCTGTTGACATTTAGTACCGCCTTCCACCCTCAGACGGATAGACAGACAGAGCGCACCAATCAGACACTGGAGGATTTGTTGCGTCTTTACATACTGGACTGCGGAGAGCCATGAGAGAGGCAGCTACCGTTTATCGAATTCTCGTACAACAACAAACACTAGTCCACCATCGACATGGCCCCTTATAAGGCTTTATACGAACAGAGATGCTTGACTCCTTTGTCTTGGATCCAGGATGAGGATCTGAAGGCACTTGGCTCGGAGTTTATTAAGTATACTGATGATCAGGTGTAGTTGATTCCAGACAAGATGTTGGAGTCCACGAGAAGACAGGCCAAGTATTACGATTCCCGACATCATCTGGTAGAGTTTCAGGTAAGAGACCGGGTGTTTCTGATGATACTACTGATGCTTGGAGTCTCGCGGGTGCGTGGTCGGAAGAAGCTCATTCTGAGATACATGGGGCCTCATAGGATCCTGGAACGGATCGGTCCCTTGGCTTACAGACTGGACTTGGTGGCAGAGCTAGCAGTTTTGTACGACGTTTTTCATGTCTCCTCCCTCAGGAGAACTCTACTTAGGACGGAGTAGCAGATCACAACTATAGATGGGCCTATAACTTCTGATCGATCGGTGCGCCTGGAGTTAATCTGGATAGACGATACTGGGATGCGGGTCTTACGATGCAAGAAGGTCCCGCTGGTCAAAGTCTTGTGGAAGAATCATAGACAAGAGGAACACACGTGGGAGCCGCAGGACTTGATGTAGCAAAGGTACCCAAAACTTTTCACGTCAGGTATTCCCTTTAACCTCTCGGGATGTTACATTTTACTTCTCACACTTGAAACCTTGTAGGCCTAACTTGAATTTCGAGTACGAATTTTTATTTTTATGTATTGGGATTTGTAACATCCGTCAGACTTCTATACCCCTAGGATGGTTTTGTCATGACTGGGTCATGACAAAACCCTATGAAGAACTAAAGGTTTTGGGTGAACCTGGGAATTAGTGTGTGAACCACCTTGGTCTGCAAATAGTAGAATTCTAATTACTAGCTTAGGGATGATCATAGAGCTTCACCATGACTCCATGATCCCACCTCAACATCACTAACCTATTAGAGGGTCCATTAGAGCCATAAGGACCAATTGTGGTCAACCAAAGAGGCTATGTTGACCCAAGTAACCCAAACCCTAATTAGGTCAAAGTAGGCTCATACATGGCCAATTGACCTCCCCTTAGCCAAAGTGACCCACCTAGACCATCCCAAGGCCTAAGGGAGGCCAATTGGTCACCAATGACTCATTGGGGGTCAACCAAAGAGGCTAAGTTGACCCAAGTCAACCTTAGCCCTAAAAAGGTCAAAGTGCCTTGACTAAGGGTCAAGTAGCCTTCAAGGTGCCAACCAACCCTACCCAACTGTTCATGTACCTTAGGGGAGGCAAATGGGTTACCAAGAACACATTGGGGTCAACCCAAAAGGTCAAGTTGACCAAGGTCAACTCCACCCAAGAATTAGGTCAAACTAGTCTAAATGGCTAGCTCAAGCCTAATCCACATGGGCTAAGCCCAACTTGGGTGGCCCACTAGACTCATGAGATTTATAATCACTTAAAATACATTCATTTTATTGAAATGGTGGCTAGGAGAGAGAAATCAATCTTCTCCTTTAATGGAGGAGAGAGAAAGAGAGAGAAGGAGGGTAATTCATGGCTTAGAAGGCCAAGGGGCTTCCCTCTTCATCTCCCAAGGCTTGATACATTCCCCCTCATTAGTTTGGAGGAGTTTAACAGCCATGGATGACCCCATAGGTGGCTGGATGCAAGGAATTTTAGTTGGCTGAAATCCTCCTTCAATGGCCATTAATGGCATTGAAGTCATGACCACTTCTCTTCCCCCTTTAGCAATCTTAAAAGCATCCCTGGATCCATAACAATCATTTCCACTATTCCATTAAAGGAGATTGGAAAGTTTGTTGTGTTGTTGTAGAACACTGAGCGGTGCCACCACCGTCCATGGCAACCCGGCGATCGGCCCGACTCCAGCTCTCCCAACAGGTCCTCCTCTACTCCTTCTTCATGGGCTAGTTCTTAGGGTTCATTAGAGATGAGAATCGTGCTTGAGCACGATCCAGTGGAATTTTTTCCACTGGTTTTTCTGCAAAAATGAAGTGTGGGGTTCGCCGAAATCCGCCGCCTCCTGCGGCAAAACCACCTCCAGCTGATAGCCCTCACCTCAACGGAGATGGTGGTGGCTTTGGTTTGCTGGGTAAGTGGTCGGTGGGCCGGCAATTGCGCTTGGACTTTGCTCCAGGTCCGGTAGATCAAGGCCGTTGGCTGGAGTAAGAAGAAAGCAAGGGACCGTCCGATTATGCTTTAAGAATCGTGCAATGATTATATATTAATTCATTTTATTTCAATTTCTGTCACAGTTATTGGGACATTTTAAATTTATTATTAAAAATACTTAGGTTCCCTACAGTAAAAGTGGTCTAAATGAAAGTTGTATACCTATGAGTCTATTTTATTCTAAAATTGGTTTGAACCAATTTGGAGTTTAGGTCAGACCACAACACTCATTTTGGTGAGGTCTATACTTAGGATTAATTATAGATTGTTTGGGGTGCCACCATCAATCCTGAACTCCAAATGAATATAAATTTGGAGCATGAGTCATTCATGTCTAGATATATAATATATCCAAAAAAGGGAATTTTTGGAAAACCTTTTTCCTAAGGTTTGGAAATCATTTTATTTTTTATGTATTGTTTAATTAAAGGGTCTAATGACCTCCAAATCCTCCCAAATTTGGTGAGTGGTCTTTTGGGTCAATATATGACTCTGTATAAAATGAAATCTCATTTGGAGATGATTTAGTTTGGAATTTGGTAAACCCTAGCCTAGGACAAAAGGGTTAATTAGGTTACAATGTCCCTTGTGGTATTGAGTGACCAAATCACCTCAACAGAGGTTGAAACTTGGGAGACTGATTTGTTATGACATTAAACACCCTCACATGGAGTTTGGGGTGGACTAGGGTGGATTTGCCCAAGGACCCTAGTTAAAACCCTAAGGTTAAACTTTGAGTGTTTGTGAAGGACATGGGGTGATATGTCCTTGTATGGACTTGATGTTTAGCCCATGTGATAATATGGTGTTGAGATGCCCTAGTAAGGAATTTGGTAGTATTTGGACACATGCACCCCACTTTAATCACTTGGAAATTGTTTAGGCCTATACCTTTTATGAAAATATTGAAGGGTCATATGATCTTGGATCTTCATGAGATTTTAGTAGGAGTAAGTTTATAATAATCTTAATCTCAGAAATTTATTGTAGGATGTTTAGAAAACAGTTGCCCACACTTGTAGTTATAACCTTCATCTTGACCCATGTGATGATTTTGAAGTAACCATGGTTAGATTAACTTATATTAATATGAAACTCTGACAAGGTTAATTAGATATCATTTAGAGGTACTAGTAAATTATTTGGATCATTTGGGCATTTCCTCTTATTACTTCATGTGTTAAGTGAACTAGTGCACATTATTTTGATAAATAGATAATAAATACTATATCTTGCTGTAAAATTGTGTTATTGGCCAGAGAACCTTTAAGGGCCCAATAGAGCTTAGAAAGTTATTACATGTTATTTGGATGAGTTTATAAGAATGTTCCTTCATAAGTGCACTTTAATGGAATTATTTGAAGTATTTTTATACATGGCTCACTGACCTTGGAATTGCTTGAAACTTAGTCAATAGTGTTTTATGATCATTATAAGGCTCTGGTAATATTTAAATTATTTATGGACTATGATTTATGGTACTCCCTTCATTAACTCTAATTATTTGAATTACCTTGGATTAATTATATAGAGATTATTACATTTATAAAAATCTATGAAATTTTGTATTTACTGATATTTTGATATCATATTGTCTTAATAATTTTTGGGTGGCCATAACTTAAGAAAATCTAGTACTTCATGTCCAAAATTACGCATGGCCTAACTTTTGGGAAAATCTAATAAATGCCAAATTAATTAGGAAAATTACAAGTTTCTGGATTTAGGCTAAATGTGTCATCATAGACCCACAATAATTATCCTAGGGCCTTTGGATGAAAATTTGGAGTACCTCCTGTCATGTACATCATCTAGCTCAGGTTGGCTTGCATTTAGTAAAATTACGGAAATTGTGATAACATGTGGAATGAACATAGGGAGATGGATTTTATAGTTTACTGATCTTGGTAAAGTGAAAAATTAAAAGAGATCTTTATTGGGTGTCATGATGAGGAGTGTGTTGAGTTGACTAGTATTAAGAGGTGCTCGGGATCGACGAAAGATCGTCATTCTTATGGAGAGAGAAAGAGTCAAACTACACTAGGGTTAGATCCAGTATAATATTAAAAGGGATCGGGAATTGGGTAATAACCAATAATAGTAAGTACCTTGCGAAAGGAAACGATGGGCTTATGCTACCATCATAGTTCCTAGTTCCTGGTGAAAACCCTTCACTGGGAATGCCTTGGGCAGTCTGAGGTTAACGTAAGCCGTAAGTCTAATGGATTACAAGAGTAATTCAAAATACTCTTTGATTACACTTACACTCACACTCCCTGGTGTTGTGGGAGTTTGGTTGGGTCTCACAAGCGGTAGGCTCAGAGATTTTGGTGATGGGCAGTTTAGCCCGGCGAGCCGATGGCTCGATAGATATTTGTGACCGACGGAATAGTCTGAGGAGCTTTGGCTCGGTGGAAAATATATAAATGTTGCATGTAAATAAGATATAAGGTGGTGGGTCTTCGGTATTGGAGAGTCATTGCACCGACACAAATACGTTGACTCGGCAAGTGTGGTTTAGCACTTAGCCAAATAAAGTATGGTGCACCAGCCGACAAGAGTACATAGGAGCTCCGCTTAGTGCACCGGCATTGAGGCATGTGATAGGTCTTACTGGTGGTTGTGATAGCGATTTAGAGGTGGGTGAGGCCCAACCCACCGCTTCTATTTTCCACTATGGAGGTATCCTAGGAGGTTTGTCTCCCGAAAGGGGTAACTAAAGGTCTGTGTGCACAGAGTCGGGTGTGTGAGTTACACTTGAATGTTCTCATCATAGCATACCTGCATGACATAGCATAGTCATTTCATATAACCCTTGACACTTATTTTATAAATTTGTATGGGACTTTTTATACAATAGGCCTTGCAAAATGTCCCCTTGGTCTATAGGTTTATATGGACATTCCTATAGTTCCTGGTTACTTACTTAGTTTGTCTTCTCATACTTTACTTGCTCACCTTAATCATGTGTATACTCATATTGCTTACCTACTATTACTTACTTATACTTGCTCTGTTTATGAACTCATGATAGACTAGTTCCGCCGCAACCTTTTTTACTTTTGTTACTCTCCACCTTCATTAACTTCCCTTTTCTTCTCCTTGCTCGGTGCCTAGGAGCCATGGGGGAGGGGTGGGGGATGCTAGGACTTAGTCTTGTAGACTAACGATCATTGACCAAATCATTTTAGTGGATTGTGGAGCCGAATAAGGAGAAACATCCCTAGAGGTTAGTGTGCTTAGAGATGGGACTGTCTAGCACAGGAGTTCACGCAGTAGTGACAGTGAGTCCTGATCATTAATAGTTACTATAGATTTGCTTTTTCGTTGAGTGAATTGTTGTGAGGATTATGATGTATCGGGCAGGAGCGCATTTTATTAGTACTTGATTTATTGTTACTATGGAGTCTCCCTTCGTGGAGATTTATTATATATATATGATCTTGTGGACTTTGACTTATACTATTCATTTATATTTATCTTCTCTTCTGCGATTGGTATGGCCAAAAGGATCGACTTTTTGTAGTGATGACCTTCCCGGGCGAGTTGGTGTCACCACAAAGCGGTGGTTCTTGGCATAAGACCCTGTATGTTTTAAAGAAAAAAATGGGGTCCAACAAACTAGTATCAGAGGGAAACCTTGATCGGAAGAGTAGAAGTCGATTAAACCTGGGTCACCCCCGCTCTAGTTTAGTTTGAGGACAAACTAAGCAACGGAAGCTGTGGTGTGCCCATATGGTGGATCACATGTAATTGTCCACTTTTAACTAGGTTTGACTCAAATTTCTTGCAATTGGCCTTTGTTATGCAGCCCCCGACACATCTTACACCGCAGGGCGGATCTCATCAAACTCTGAATATTACACCACCTCCCCGGACTCCCAATTCATTTCTACAGGCGGATATGGGGCAGACTCTGACGACCATTCTAGAGGTCTTCAGGGCCCAGCAGGCTCCGGCTCCGCAGCAGATCCCGGGGGCCAATTGGTTAAGCATCTACCGAGGACTCTCTCCCCCATCTTACATTGGGACGGAGTAAGCCGTACGTACAGAAGAATGGCTTGATATCATGTTCGAGATGTTGACCGAGATAAGGTGTCCGTGGGAAGAGAGGGTACCTCTAGTGTTCTCCTGTTTGGAGTCTCATGCCAAGAGATGGTGGAAGAAAATTCTGGATATGACATTTGCAGATCAGGAGATTGCTAACGTCACTTGGGAGGAGTTCAGGGTCGCACTGTTTGAGCACTTCGTCCCACAGTCATCAAAAGACGAGCTGGAAGACAAGTTCCTACAGCTGAGGCAGGGCAACTGGACGATGTAGGAGTACCATCGGGAGTTCAATCACTTAGCCCAGTTTGTGGACTCCTATCAGCTAGATGATGCGAGGTATACCAAAAGGTTTTATAAGGGCCTTTGAGAGGATCTGATACATGCTCTTCTGTTTGTATCCGACGGGCCTATACCTCATATTCTGGAGATGGCAAAGAGGAGGAAGGCTGACTGACACACGACTCGAGGACGAAAGAGGCCAACTAAGGATCAGGGCCGAGGAGGAAGGAATGATCAACGGAGGGGCCGCTTTGCTGATGAGAGAAGGGCAGAGTACAAACCCCGCCAAGAGGTGAGACAAGAGCCGGGTGAGCTGGTGGTATTGGCCCCTCAACATCTTCAGATGCGGGAGATATAGAGGACCGTTGGTGTGACACTTCCCTCGCCTTAGTGCTACAACTGTCATCAGGTTGCGAACATTCGAAGAAACTGCCCCATGAGAGGGGAACCTCTACTGGCACCACAGTTTTCCCACCCGCTCAGCAGTTTACTGGCTGAGGTCATGGAAGAGGACGTGGTTTCCAGGGCATAGATCAGAGGTAAGAGAGGGAGCATGTGTTTGCTCTAGACAAGGTTCCACCACGGGACACGGGTAGGGTGATTGCAGGTACGCTGGTCGGGCAGGGCGAGTCGACTAGTTTTTTAGACTCATCAAAATTAGATTTTTGACTTAGAAAATTAAAGTAATTAATTTAAAGCAATCTTGTGACGTTTCGTTGTGATCCGGCCTTAATTAGTATCTCGGTGAATTTTATAAGGATTATAGTTATTTTAACTTCGGGGAATTTTAACGCGAGTTTGGTTTTTTGAATCCAAATTTTGACTTCGACGTTCGATTTGTAGCATCAATATTTAGCTTTGGTGCGAATTTTATCGAAAACCGAGGTGATTTGGTCACTCACGTCATTTGAGTTTTTTCTTGTTAATATATTAAAAATATTATATTATATATATGTACTTATAAATAGAAAAACATATTCATCCTTCTTCCCCAAAACTTTTGTCCTGAGAGTGAAAAGAAGAGTTGGAGTACCCTTCCCTGTGAAGCTTCCGACCCCCGTTTCGGGAGCCCTGGTGGGAAAAATCCCTATGGAGCATATATCTGAAAAGCCCTCGTCGAGTTCTTGGAGGGCACAATATGTATTTCAGATTTCGTGAATTTTTGGAGTTAGGATTCTTAGCCTAACCCTCGTTATTATCCGAAAAGTTTCATAGATCATAGACGAGGAGTTCTTGCATCCGATTATTGAAGCAGAGGGCTTGAGAGGTCTGGTTTCTGAATATTTGAGGCAAGTGATGGTTTGCCACCCTTCTTGCCATTAGTTCTTCCTTATCATTTATCTTAGTAGATCTCTTGAAATAGCCTTCTTTACTTTTGAAAGATTTTGATCGAGTCAAACATAATTCGTAGGGATTGTGAGTGTAATTCGCCGGGTGTATCTAAGGAATTCACCAAATGCCTTCTATTAGAGTAAAAATCGATTAAAACTTTCTTGTAGTTAACTGTTAGTCTAGTAACAAAGTCATAATTCGTTGAATATTTTCGTGAAGCCAAGAGAAATTCATCAAATTAATTCGTCGGGACTAACCTTATTCGTCAAGTCCAATTTGTCAAGTATATTCGTGGAACAAAGTCCAATTATCAGAGTATATTCGTGGAACCAAGTCCAATTCATCAATTATATTCGTGAAACAAGTCTAATACGTAGAGTAAATCTGTAGAGCCATGTCTTTTTGTCGATTAGGCTGTGAATTCGTCGCGTGCTTTCGACGAATTTCTGTGGATTAGGATTTTATCATCGGGTACTTAAATTGAATTTGTCGAGTCTGACCTTAATCCTCGAGACATTTCATCGAGTATCGTCGGCGAACCTGTATGGACTTAGAACTTTTTCATCGAGTGGCCTTCCTATTCGACGAGTGATTTAGACGAATCTGTGTGAGCTTAGTAAATACGTCGAGTATACCTTAGAATTTTTTTTGTTTTTCTTCCCTTTACGTCGTTGTGGAAATCCGATGCTGGTTTTTTGGGTTTTTCTTTCATTATTAGTACTTTTGGAAGTTTATTTGTGTCCTTGGGTTGGCAGTGGATAAAGGACCACCACCTCAGTGTCAGTTTGTGAATCCTTATATCTGGTGGTTTTCTTCACTTCTTATGGTCTGTTGGGTTGGGTTGGACAATGTGGCCACCACCACAGTGTCTTTTTGAGGTGTTTGGTTTGATGGTTTATGTTGGACAAGTGGCCACGACCTCAGTACCATGTTTCTTTCACTGGTGATAATGATTCATTCTTTTTAACTGATTACTCTTTTTGTATATATGCTTATGTTTGTAAGCTTAATCTTGTAGATGTTAATAAGGCATAACTCTATATCGCACTTGGTGCAACTTTACACATTTAACCCCTTGAAATTTTCATTGCTTACTATGTTTTGATTTAGGTGTTGTGGTTTGACAACTAATCTGTTTGGGTTGGTAACCCTCTTAACTGGTCTAACTATTTGATTATGATCTTCGCTACCACTTGTATTTACTTTTGTTGAGGCATTCTTTTCTTTTGAATGCCTCAGGCCTAGAGCAGTAGCGATCTGAGTAGCTAGAGTCGGTGGTCTCAGGCGTTCTGAAGTAGTAGTAGTGGTGCTCCACTCACCTCCGTGAGGTTGTTTTGTTGTTCTTATTTTAGTTCAGACATACACTTATTATGTGGGTTCGTGTTAGGTTGTTGACACCTAGAGTGTATTATTGTAGATGGTAGACTATATGCTAGCTACTATGCTATTTTCTAGCTTGTTTATTGTAGCAACTTGCTCTCTGGGAAGGATTTATGCTAGGATTGCATGTTAGTTACTATCAATGAATAAAAGGATCAATATTCTTATCTCATACCCATAACATCTCTTTAAATCAAATGCCACTCTATTTTAATGAATGTAAAAGCTCTTTTAGCACTTATGTTAAATTTAGAAGTGTGCATATCATGAATTGTCCTATTGGATCTTCATACTCATATAGGATAATAAATGAAATAAACCATGTATTTTTCGCTGCCTATAAATATATTTTCACCCGTGGAGTAGTTGATTAACTGAGCTGAGGGACACGACAATTAAAACTAAACTCAAACTATACTTTCATCATAACAAACTTCAGCATTTGATTTGAAGTATTAGGAGTAGGTTCTTTCAAGAGTATCTGCGGTTGTCCCCTGCACGGTGTGGCATCACAACACGTATTTTGTCTTACTCTAAAAAATTATTTAATGCTGAGAAAATTTGGGTTGTGACGTAGATGTCGCGCATTGCTTGTGAGACTTTTGTTGTTACTTTGTGATCAAGTGGGAAACTGTTGGTGTTTCTAAGGTGATTGCAAAGCAATCAAGAAGTTAGTCTCACCTCTAACACGATATGAGCCTATAGGGTCACACATAAGAGTGTTTGGAGAAATTGGAGGAAAGATTGTGTTGGCCCCACTCATATGGGATATGATAAATGGACCAAAGCTATGATATAAAGGATATAGATAGGCTGCATTGAGTGAGTATCGACGTACGTTGAGTGTATATCAATGCACATCAAATTGATGTCGATGCTGTCAAGCTCAATATCGAAGCCAGCTTGTTATCCACAACACGTCAAGTAGAAATAGACAGAACATTCAGATTTACCCGACACAAGTACGTCTACTGCATGTTGACGCAGTTGTGTTGAATGCCGTCGAATGCATATCGACGATGCGTTTAGTTTTAATTGATGCATGTCGAGTATAAGTCAACTCTTGTCGACGCATGTTGATTTTTTGGCAGATTTCTAAGGAGACTTTTGTCTATTTTTTTCTTGGGGTATAAATAAAATTGTAAAAGAGTTTTCTAGGTAAATGCTAATGTGTACTTTTGATGCCATCACTAACCCTAGATCCTGTCCTGCCTTCACCTTATCACTGCCTATCAAGGAGCAAACCTACTAGTTTGTGGAGATGCAAAGGGCATTCTTTTCTCCATACCAAATCTTGTTGGACAAGATCTTGGGGTTCTCCTCCACTCGTGTGGATACCTGTAGAGCCACATATTTATTTTTATGAGGACTCAGCCTTCTGGAGTCCTTTGGTTGAGTATTGACTTAATCCATCTAAGGTATATTGAAATCTCTTTTTTATTTTACTTTTTGATCAATTTTTCATCGCAAGATCAAGGTTTTGTTTATGGTTTTCTTGAACTCTAGTTCACTATGCACAAATGATGTGTGGTTCCACTTCTCTTTAGAAAACCCAACAAATGACCCCTCGAGTCTCTTCAACCATTTGTACAGCCTCTCTTCCAAGCATAAGCACATCAATCTGATTATTTTCCCCTGTTTTGAAGAATATCATGGAGCTTAAGTAGTGGGATGTTATATACCATTAGTAGGATGAGCCCCTACCATGTTTAATCTTTTACCTCTTTCTCCCGCATTTCTCCCTTCAAAACCACATGAGACAAAAAGTTCTGGTAATTGTTGGAGAAGACAACATTTCATATATTCCTTTCATAGAGGCAATAATACTATGAATCTGGTTTTGCATGAATGTGAATGTTGTTTGGAACATTGTGGCTAGCTCATCCACCAGTTGGGTACGAGAATTAGTAGACTACCATAATATTAGAAGAATTATGGAATCCATATTAAAAGATAAGTTGGATGGGATAATAGATTAATTGGGTCTTGTATGAGAAGAAATTTGTTCTGTGGTATTCTGAGGACCCATGTTAGATATTTGTAGTGTAGTAGAGTTTGGAGGAATGGAAGATGATGGTGCTAATACAGGTAGATGAGTAATGATGTAGGTTAGCAGACTAGTTCAATAAGGAAAGAGGGGAATTTTATTGTTGTAGAAAGAGTGGAGGAGATTCTCTTCGAGACCTAGGTGTAATGATTTACTTGGTCCATTTAGAGAACACAGTTATTGTGATCCTTCTTCTAAGGGTTACATTCACGCCTTTTATTTACACAGAACAAGGTAGTTATGTTGTAGTATCTTGCTCATAAATGTCATATATGCATATCCTTTAGTGCATACTTATGAGATATCATCTTTAATAGACATTTCCCAAATTTATCTTCTTACCTAAAACCAGTACTCCCATCAAATGGCATTGAGATTTAGGAATGACATCATATGCAAATATCATGCACATCATTACTTTTCCTATAATGTTTGCAAGGAACCTGTATTTTTATAAAATCATTCTTTTTCAGATAGATTGGCTTGCCCTTTGAGAAGTTCATTCTTTTTAGCACCTCTTTATTTTCACTATATGTTAGTTCTACATCATCTTCTCCTAACATGAGATCAAAGGTTCCTTGATTGATGTCATGTATTATCCGAACTTTTGTTACAATATAGTCTCTTTCTTTGAGCTATCATCTTCAAATTGCACATTGGACACAAATGATGTCAATACAGCTTTATAAATTTTTCATTATGTGGATATTAACTTGTTGAGGCTTAGCCTGCTTAAGAGTTATAAAATCTATTTGAAGGCCTCAGTCATAACCCCAAAAGAGTCCTCCTAATTCACGAGGCAAGCCTATTTTAGCCAATCACCCAAAATTTGTTATCATCATAATTCAGAAAGCCATCATCACAATGAGTGAGCACATTCCTATATGCAGGACAAGAAAGTCCAACTGTTGGGTATTGTATCCACAATGTACCTGATTTGAAGAAGCTCCTGAACAAGTTAAGTTGAATTGACAATGTATTGGATGATTTTCTATCAAGTTGTGCTTGCAGCTATTCTATGCTAAGTACACACCAATGTCAGGGTGCAGTGGGTCAATATACACAGGTCTGCGCAACGTAATCCCTCGTTGAGCAGATCAGTGTGTTGACTCACGTGTGCTCTCTCTATTAGAGTGTACTTATTTTCAAGTACAGGGTCAAGATTGATCAAGAGCAGAAGAGGAGCAAAGATTGGTCAAAGACCAAGTTCATAGAAAGGAAGAGAAAAATCGTCTAAGTTAAAATCGGCGAGAATCACTAAGTCATTCCCGCCGACTTCGACGGGAGTCACTTGTGATTCTCGCTGATTTGACGGGAATTAGGCTTCATTCCCGCCGACCTCTTCCGGATGACTGTTTTCCTATCAGAAATTCTACTAAGGCAGAATCGACGGGAATCACCAAGTGATTCTCGCCGACTTCGACGGGAATCATTCTGATTCCTGCCGATTCGACGAGAATCAGGTTGCATTCCCGCCGATTCCCACAGGCTGACTAGTTTTACAACTCAAAATCGGCCAAGGCAGAATCGTCGGGAATCGTAAGTGATTCCCGCCGAGTTCGACGGGAATCACCAATGATTCTCGCCAATTTTGCCTTAGGAAATTCTCGCCTGTTTGCTGGGCCGAACTAAGAAGCCGTGCGTTGTTTCGGCCGGGGCTAGGGTTTTTCCTTGTGGGCCGCATAACGTTCATTAGGTTTGGCTCGGGTATATATACATGCTTATTTCGAACATCTACAACAACTATTTACGCGAAATCAAGAAGCCGACGTCATGCCCTAGCAGATCGTGAAAATCACTAATCGCTGTCTTCGCTCGCAAGCTCGTCGCGTCCGCAGATCTCAGAGATTATTTGATCTTCCATCGACAGGACCGAGGCTAGCAGTGCATCTCACGCTTCTCTCTTGAGATCTCTTGTCTCTCGAATCGTTGAACGAAGTTAGTTCTTCATTCCAAATCGATCGAGATGACTGATCCAACTGAGATCATTCGTAGACCTTGCTTGCTTCGCCAAGAAGATTGGATTCATAAAGCATCGCCGCTGCAACCTATTGCCTCCGCCGATCTTGTCAAGATCCTCTCCAAGAGAGTACTCCGGTCGTGGAATCTTCGTCTCTTTCAAGAAAGCATCAATGAACGAAGGGCGACATCGGATTCTCCACAAGTTTGTTTGTTTTTCTTGTACATTCAATTTTTGTTTTGTTGTAAAGGAATTTTTATTCCTAGTTGTAAGGGTTGGGTGCATCCAGTGGTGGAGGAGTTGTGACTCCTCTGGTTAGAAGGGTTCCTTCCGTAGTGTGAGGATTGGATTTTAATCTGGTTGGTGAAGTGACCGAGTCGTCCCTTTGTGGGAGATAGGTCGAAGGGGGAAAGTGGACGTACCCAAATTAGGAAACCACTATAATTGCTTGTGTGCTTTTTTTTGCTGTGTTTGTTTATTTGTGCATGTAATTTAAATTCCGCAAAAGACTGCACGACACTTTCCCCCCCCCCCCATTGGTGGATTTAGTTGACACTAGATACTTTCAAGTGGTATCAAAGCGAGGTTACTCAGCAATAAGGTTAACACATTGAGTAAGATCCCGTGTCTAATGTCAAGAAGATCTCAGAAATGGATGGACTCAAGTATGCAGGAAAGATTCCAGTATGCACCAAACTGAACTTTCCTATCTGGAAGGAAAGGATCAGGTTCTACATGGAAGAAGTCAACCCTCGACTCTTCATAGTAGTGGAGGAGGGACCTTATATCCCCACTAAGGCCTCCACCATTGATCCGACCAAGATGGTACCGAAGAAGCTCTCTAAAATGGATAAGGATGAGATGGTGCCAGTCGGTCTTGACAAGAAGGCTCAGAACATTCTTGTCAGCGCCGTCGATGGCTCCATGATGTAGATCTTCAGCAACTGCATGACTGCTAAGGACATCTTACACTGCCTGATCATCCTAATGGAAGGCACAGATGAAGTAAGGGATGATTGAAGATCCCTTCTGAACCAAAAGTATGAGGCCTTCGGGAAAGGTCCCGGAAGAGATCAGAGTGACTTTCGAGAACTTCCTGAAGATCGTCAATTCCCTGAAGGGCTATGGCAAAATATTCACCGATGGTGAATTAAATGACAAATTCCTTAGAACCCTTACTAAGGAATTGGACACCAAGATCTGTGCCATCAGAGAATTTTGCAAGCTGGCAGAAATTGATCCCCAGATTCTGTTTGGGAAGCTTATGTCCTACGAGCTTTAGCTAAACACCAGAAAAGCTGAAGAAGAAGCCGACAAAGCCGCTACAAAAGAAAAGACTATAGCCCTAAAAGCAAATCACTCAAGGAAAGGCAAGGGTGCAGCCTCGTCCCGCTCTTGGAAAAGTGATGAGGAAGAAGACTTTGAGCCATGCTCTTCCGGCTCAGAGCTATCTGAAGAAGAATTCTCCCTCATCACTCGAGAATTCAAGAAGTTCCTCAAGATGCAGAATCAAATAAAGAGAGACGGCTCCTCCTCCAGACATCAGAAGAAGAATTACTCTTCTGACAGGTATGAATTTAAACAGAAAAAACATCGCTCTACTGACATTATTTGCTTTGGATGCAATAAGCCAGGTCATGTCGTTGCTGACTGCCACCAAAGCAAGAAAGACAAGGGGAAGGGAGAGGACAATAGGTCCTCTAGAGATAAGAAGAAGGTGAGGAGCTACATTGCCAAAAAGACAAAGACACTGAGTGAGTCGGATTCATCAAACTCCAGTGATGATGAGGAAGCTTACTTTGGGCTAATGGGTCTCTCTGACTCAGAAGGAGACTGCCCCCCATTTACTGGGAAGGTAAAAGATCATACCCCCCTCTCTGACTCTAACTCTGAGTCTCCTTATGATGATCTCGAGGACAGCCCATCTGCCCGTGAAGCTAAGCTCCTCGAAAAGTATGAGCTTCTGCTCAATACCTTTGAGGAATGACGCAAGAGGTTGAGAGCTCAGAAAAAGGAAGTCAAATTCCTTAAGGCTGAGGGTGTTTCCCTAAGAGAAGAGATCACTAGCTTGATTTCTCTCCGATAGGAACACCTGGACGTGACTTCTGAGCACTCAGAGTCTCTAAGGCTCCTTGACCAGAAACAGGAAGAAATCAACAAGTTGGAAGAACAAGTAGCGGTTGAAAGGAAGATTGTCAAAAGCTTCTCCATGACCAAGACCGTTCTTCCTCTTGGTTATGAATTCTCTGCTCAGGCTAAAGGGGCTGGCTTAGGGCATGTGGGTGTGCCTCGTAAATCATCCAGGAGAAACAGAAAACAGAGGAAAAATAAGGCTGCTAAGAAGGCCTCTGCTAAAGAAAAGGGAAAGGCCCCACTCGATCCTGTTCTATTCAGAAAGCCTGGCTTTCCTTGTAATGAGCAGACTTTGAGTCAACCTATGGCCACTTCTAACGGCCCTCGGTTGAAAAGCCCAAGAGCCGGTATGATGGTTGGGCCTTCCCCCGCAACTACGGTGAGAGTGTCTTCAAGGCACCTTATGAGGAAATCCAAGTGGAGAATTATGGCCACTTCTCTAGCGGTCATAATAGGAAGAAGGCACAAAGGCCAAGCCTGTTATACTAAAGGAACAGGAAGTGAAGAAATCATGTGACTGCTATCATCAAGATGCCTCCACCTCCAGATCCAAGGCCCCGGCTAGACCCATCGTTCCAAGGGTGAAGTTGGAGCCTAGTAAGCGGTACAATAGGTTTAATTGTTGGTGCTACGGCAAAGTTGGTCACTTTGTCGTGGATTGCTGGTTTAACCCAAGATTCAATGAGACTCCTCATGTTAGCAATGTGAGGTCGACCACTCGTAGGGTTAACCACCCGAGGGGGAGTGTGCTAACAAGGAATCTAGGACCCAATTTCGATTGGGTTCCTAAGGGAAATTAATTCTGTTCTGCAGGTATGTACAAAGGCCACCAAAACGCCAATCTGGTACTTGGACAGTGGATGCTACCGACATATGACCGGGACTAGAATCCTGTTGCGTGATTACTCCCCAGTCGAAAATGGACCCAAAGTCATCTTTGGAGGATCTGATCGAGGAGTCACCAGGGGTTATGGTATGATTTCAAACGGTGTATTCTCTATCACTGACGTGGCCTATGTTGAAGGGTTAAACCACAACCTGATAAGTGTAAGCCAGTTGTGTGATAAAGGATACGACGTTAAGTTCTGCAAGAATAAGTGCTTGAAAATTCTGTTTTGCAGGTATGTCCAAAGGCCACCAAAACGCCAATCTGGTACTTGGACAGTGGATGCTCCCGATATATGACCGGGACTAGAAGCCTGTTGCGTGATTACTCCCCAGTCGAAAATGGACCCAAAGTCATCTTTGGAGGATCTGATCGAGGAGTCACCAGGGGTTATGGTATGATTTCCAACGGTGTATTCTCTATCACTGACGTGACCTATGTTGAAGGGTTAAACAATAACCTGATCAGTGTAAGACAGTTGTGTGATAAAGGATACGACGTTAAGTTCTGCAAGGATAAGTGCTTGATAATATCGTGTGCCTCTTCGGAGACGGTATTAACTGGTATTAGGAGCAGAAATATCTTTTGCTTAGATTTTCTTAGCTTAGATTCTTCTACCCCCGTGTGCCTAGTAGCAAAAGACAGTGCATCTCTTTGTGAACAATGGCACAAGAGATTAGGACATATTAATATCAAGACAATTAATATGTTGTTTTCAAAGAACTTAGAAAGGGAAGCCCCTACTATTAAGTGCATCAAAGATAGCTTTTGTCCTGCATGCCAGAAGGGCAAACAAACTCGGGCTACCTTTAAGAGCATTACAGACAAAGACTCCTCTAGATGTCTCTATCTTCTGTATATGGACTTGTTCGGTCCAGTGCAAGTTCATAGCTTAGGAGGCAAATCGTATATGCTAGTGATTGTTGATGATCACTCTAAGTTTACGTGGGTGTTCTTCTTGAAACGAAAGTCAGATACGTTTGACATCTTCACTAATTTTGTCAAGCAGATTCAGAACGAACTTAACTGCTCCGTGGTTAAGATAAGAAGTGACCATGGGACAGAATTCGAGTCTGGTGCCATATAAGAATTCAGTGAAGAACAACATGGTATCTTTCATGAGTTTTCCTCCTCGTGTACTCCTCAGCAAAACGGAGTTGCGGAGAGGAGAAATAGAACGCTAATTGAAGCATGTACAATAATGTTGAATGACGCTTCTCTTCCAGTATACTTCTGGGAAGAGGCTGTCAATACAGCTTGTCATGTGCAGAACTGAACATTGATCAACAAGAATCATCGTAAGACACCTTATGAGCTACTGAAAGGCAGGAAACCGACCATGTCTTATTTAAGTATTTTTGGCTGCAGATGCTATGTACTCAATAATGGGAAGTACCCACGTACTAAATTCGGAGAAAAATGCTTCGAAGTCATTTTCATGGGCTATAGTAGCCATAGTAGGGCATATAGGGTCTACAATAAGAAAACCTTAGTGGTAGAGTAGTCCATTAATGTTGTTTTTGATGAAGGAAGCTTGCTTCATAGCAATTCTTCCAGTGGCATTCTTGAAGATGCAGGTGCAAGGCTTGAACAGCTAAGTCTCGATGAGACTGCAAAAGGTGCTACTTTCAAGTATGTAAAGGTTTCCACCTTAACGCCAACTGGAGAAGATGACGATCAGGTTGGAGCAACTCTCCAAGAAGAAGGAGAAGCCCAAGAAGCTGTTAGAGCTCCAGATGCCAGAATCTTGGAGCTCCGACACGTGAGGGATCATCCCATAGATCAGATCATAGGAGATCCTCGTGACAGTATCAGAACTTGGAGAGGTACAATTAACGAGATTCTGCACCTTAGTTTTCTGTCACAGGTTGAGCCAAAGAAGTTCAACGAAGCGAACAAGGATGCATCATGGATATTGGCCATGCAAGATGAACTGCATCAATTCGAACGATGCAACATCTGGACGCTTGTTCCAAGACCAAAGAAAAAGAATGTGATCGGCACTAAGTGGATCTTCAGAAACAAGCTAGGTGAACACGGTTTCATCATCAGGAACAAGGCCAGACTGGTTGCACAAGGTTACAGACAGGAGGAGGGGATTGACTTCGACCAAACCTTTACAGCGGTTGCAAGGCTCGAGGCGATCAGATTGTTCCTTGCATATGCCTCTCACAAGGGATTCACGGTCTATCAGATGGACGTGAAATCTGCGTTCCTAAATGGAAATTTGAAAGAGGAACTATATGTCGCGCAACCCCCAGGTTTTATTAATCCATCACTTCCTAATCATGTTTATTTTCTTAATAATGCATTATATGACTTAAAACAAGCTCCTCGAGCTTGGTATGAGATTCTGTCTAATTTTCTTCTTGAGAACAAGTTCTCGAGAGGAAAAATAGATAAGACATTGTTTCTTAGGGAAGTCAAAGGCAAGATTTTGCTTGTGCAAATCTATGTCGATGACATAATATTTGGCTCAACGGACAACAATCTTTGCAAGAAGTTTTCTAAACTTATGCAAGGAAAGTTTGAAATGAGCAGCATGGGAGACCTAAAGTATTTCTTGGGACTTCAAGCGAAACAGTCTGAGGATGGAATTTTCATCTCTCAGATGAAGTTCACAAATGAACTCCTCAAGAAATTTTGAATGGAGAATGCAACCTCTATGAGGACTCCAATTGGATCCACTGTGTCTCTGGACAAGGATGAGAAATGGAAACCTTTTGATGAAACCAAATACAGAAGCATAATTGGATCCCTGCTCTACCTTACTGCCAATCGTCCGGATATTATGTTTTCCACATGCGTTTGTGCCAGATATCAGGTGAACACTAAGGAATCTCATTATGTCGCTGCTAAGAGAATTCTTAGATAACTTAAAGGTAAATCAAATCTTGGCTTGTGGTACCCAAGAAACAAGGATGTCAAGCTGATAGGCTTTTCAGATGCTGACTTTACAGGAAGCAGGGATGATGGGAAAAGCACTTTCGGGATGTCCTAATTCCTCGGAAGAAGGCTTATTTCATGGAACAGTAAAAAGCAGAATTATGTCTCAACCTCTACGGCTGAATCTGGGTACATCTCTGCAGGCAGCTATTGCGCACAACTTCTATGGATCAGAAATCAACTCAAAGATTATGACTTGCAGTTCAGAGAAGTTCCTATGTATTGCGACTCCTCGAGCGCAACAGCAATTGCGAACAATCCTGTGTCGCACAGCAGAACCAAGAATATTGAAGTGCGCTACAACCTAATTCAATAGCATATGGAAAACAACTCTCTACTATGTCCCCACGGATAAGCAGATTGCAGATATCTTCACAAATCCCCTAGACAAGGAAAAGTTCAGTCTCTTCAAAACTGAACTCGGCATGTTGAACTATGAAGATTGATGCCTGAAGGGGTCAAGGCTCTTGGATCAAGGGGGAGCATCTGCTATGGATTCAAGATCGAGCACGGATGCAAGAACTGAGGGGGAGCATTTGGCTCTAAGTGAAGTCCCAGATTTGTAGAAGCCAAAAAGGGGGATATTACCCTCTCGACTAAGGCTAAGGTGACTGCTAATATTAAGTATACTCTCAGGAAAAGGGTAATGAATTTCACTCTCAACTGAAATTTCATTTTATGATTTTCATTCTCATCTGTTCTATTTACCTTAGCTTGTAGGGTTTAGGCTTCTTCAAATAGGGGGAGATTGTTGGGTATTGTATCAACAATGTACCTTATTTGAAGAAGCCCCTGAACAAGCTAAGTTGAATTGACAATGTATTTGATAATTTTCTATCAAGTTGTGCTTACAGCTATTCCATGCTAAGTACACACCAATGTCAGGGTGTAGTGGGTCAATATACACGGGTCTGCACAACGTAATCCCTCGTTGAGCAGATCAGTGTGTTGACTCACGTGTGATCTCTCTATTGGAGTTTACTTATTTTCAAGTATAGGGTCAAGATTGATCAAGAGCAGAAGAGGAGCAAAGATGGGTCAAAGACCAAGTTCATAGAAAGGAAGAGAAAAATCGTCTAAGTTAAAATCGGCGAGAATCACTAAGTCATTCCCGCCGACTTTGACGGGAGTCACTTGTGATTCTCGCGGATTCGACGGGAATCAGGCTTCATTCCTGCCGACCTCTTCCGGATGAATGTTTTCCTATCATAAATTCTGCTAAGGAAGAATCGACGGGAATCACCAAGTGATTCTCGCCGACTTCGACGGGAATCGTTCTGATTCCTGCCGATTCGACGAGAATCGGGTTGCATTCCCGCCGATTCCCACAGGCTGACTAGTTTTACAATTGGAAATCAGCCAAGGCAGAATCGACGGGAATCGTGAGTGATTCCCGCCGAATTCGACGGGAATCACCAATGATTCTCGCTGATTTTGCCTTAGGCAATTTTTGCCTGTTCGCTGGGCCAAACCAAGAAGCCATGCGCTGTTTCGACCGGGGCTAGGGTTTTTCCTTGTTGGCCCCACAACGGTCATTAGGGTTGGCTCGAGAATATATACATGCTTATTTCGAACATCTACAACAACTATTCACGTGAAATCAAGAAGCCGACGTCGTGCCCTAGCAGATCGCGAAAATCGCTGATCGTTGTCGCCGCTCGCAAGCTCGTCGCCGCTGCAGATCTCATAGATTCTTTGATCTTCCGTCGACATGACCGAGGCTAGCAGTGCGTCTCACGCTTCTCTCTTGAGATCTCTTGTCTCTCGAATCGTTGAACAAAGTTAGTTCTTCATTCCAAATCGATCGAGACGACTGATCCAACTGAGATCGTTCGTAGACCTTGCTTGCTTCGCCAAGAAGATTTGATTCACAAAGCATCGCCACTGCAACCTCTTGCCACCACCGATCTTGTCAAGATCCTCTCCAAGAGAGTAATCCGGTCATGGACTCTTCGTCTCTTTCAAGAAAGCATCAATGAATGAAGAGCGACATCGGATTCTCCACAAGTTTGTTTGTATTTCTTGTACATTCAATTTTTGTTTTGTTGTAAAGGAATTTTTATTCCTAGTTGTAAGGGTTGGGTGCATCCCGTAGTGGAGGAGTAGTGACTCCTTTGGTTGGAAGGGTTCCTTCCGTAGTGTGAGGATTGGATTTCAATCCTGTTGGTGAAGTGACAGAGTCATCCCTTGGTGGGAGATAGGTCGAAGGGGGAAAGTGGACGTACCCAATTCAGGGAACCACTATAATTGCTTGTGTGCTTTTTTGTGCTGTGTTTGTTATTTGTGCAGGTAATTTAAATTCCGCAAAAGACTGCACGACACCTATTCCCCCCCCCCCCATAGGTGGATTTAGTTTACACTAGATACTTTCATTAACATCACATGTTATGTCTGTAACCAACCCGGGAACTATGCATTTGAATGTCTGATACGAAAGAAGTAAGTCACTTTAATTGAACGCACTACTGATACCGATGAACTCATATATGAAGAGCATAATGATATTGAGGATCCTGACCTTCCTATTGATATGGTAGAGGAACAAAATGAAATAATTCTTATGAACATTCATTGTATTTTTAATACACCACATATTCTAAATGATTGGACTCACTCTAACATTTTTTCTTTGTATTTCAAAAGTGGCAGAGGAACATAATGAAATAATTCTTACAGTCTTGCAATAAGCTCATTTAAGATGATTTGGACCGGTACAAAGGAGACCATTGGAGGTACCTGTTAAGCGTTGTGAGAGTCTAGTCACTATGCATATTAAACGAGGGAGGGGTAGACAATTAAATACTTGGAATGAAACTGTAAGGAAAGACATGATTTATTTAGGCATTAGTGAAATTATGTCAAAATATAGGGGACATTGGCGACAAAGGATCCATATAGCCGACCCCACTAGAGTGGGATATAACTTACGTGTTTTGTTGATGAATTCAAAGCATATGTTATTGGCGCCACAACCTCTTGCTCAAAGAGTTCATTTTTCTCTGGAATCATGATGTCTTACGCAATATCAATTCCCAACAAAAGCTTAGTCTGCATCAAGCCAAACAGATCTTTTTCCTACAAGAATATGCATTTGTAATCAAATATTGCAAGGGCAAGCACAATCATGTCATTGATGCGTTAAGTTGCGTTAATTTACTTTTATCCACTCTTGATGTTAAGGTATTCAGTTTTGAACACGTCAAATGTGATTATGTTAGTTGCAAAGATTCCAAGGATATCTTTCTTCCCCTATAAGATAAATCCCTGCACGTTATTTCTGAATGCTTCATTCGTGAGGCGTACTTATTTAAGGGTTATTTATAAAACATTTTTTAGTTTTCTTCCTAGTTTTTCATTTTTGTTTGAATTTTTTTTAAAATATAATAATAATAAAATAAGGAAGGCAAAAATAATAATCCTAATTTTTTTGTTAATTTCTGGATTTCCCGAGGTGTACCCTGTGAGGGGTTCATATTTGTACTAGGAGATATGATGGAGTAAAAGCCCAAATCTCCATTTTTAAGAAATTAATTTTTAATTTTATATTTTTCTTGAAATTTTTGTGATTTTTTTGTCAAAACAAAACATAGTTTTTCATATTTTTGAAAGATTTTCTATTTTTTTGGTGGGGTTTCAATTTTTTTTAAATAAAAAAAGCAAAATAAAACAGGACACACCCCCATACTTAAAATTATTATTATTCCCAATGTTTATAAGCCAAGTAGGGGGACAAGAAAAGAAAAGGCAAAAAAGAAGTACAGTGCAAGAAAAATAAAGATAATCAAAAGGTGCCTCCCAAACCCGCTTTCTTTTAACTATCCTTGAGCTAGACAGTTAAGGGTTAGCGAAAAGAATACTTATTAGAAAGGTGAAAACACAACTCCCTTACTTCGCGCCGCGGGAACAGTCAAAAGTTTGTTGCCCGGCGACTCCTCTGCTATATTTGTGATTGTTTTGTGTTCTCTGCTAGCTCAAAATGGTGAATCCAAATTACCTATACATATTAGAGATAATTTTGATTGCTGGAGTTGAGCGACATATTGATCATCAATGACGTTTGATTGCAATAACTCATCATCTACATGAAAATTATTAGTAATAAAAGAATAAAAAATAAGTGTATTATAAATAATTTCATAAGGAGGTGGTTCTTGTGAAAAAAATGATCAAGCTCTAGTTATTATTTTCCAAAATAGAAATATTATCTAAAAATTCTAAAGGAATATTAAAATCATGTGGCAAAATAATTTCATGAATTCAAATATTTAAATTATTTTAAAGATATTAATGAAAAATGAGTGGAATTGGGTGAAGACGAAAAAGATACATGTTCAACTTATATTTCGTCTGGTGCCTCTATGATTTTTTTAAATTCTTTCTAAAATTTATCTTCTTGAACTTGGGGATAATTATTTAAATTTGAAAAAATTTCAATTGTAGAAGAAAAAAAAAATTTCAGCATTAAGGATGATGAATGTAAATCATGATTGAATGATTTTTTTCATCGCTCCAAAAACTATCCGGGTGATCTTGCTACCATGAATAATTTATATGGGTGGATGAAGAAATTTCATTAGAATCATAATTATTATTTTCATTAGAAAGATAATATTTATTATAAAAATCACTTTCTTTATAATTATAAATATTATTTTCCTAATAAAATTTATTTTTGTAAAAACTTTGAAAATGATTTTTGTAAGAATTATAAAAAATATTTTCATAAATAAAATTTTGAGAATTATAAAAATACAAACATTTCACATTTTTATGATTTGCACGACAAAAGTTACAAACAATATTTCACTTTCTTGTGGCTTCCAAAATTTTACGTTTATTTCGAAGCACATCAAGAGTAGCGACTAATTATTTTAACTTTTTTTTTTGAAATAAAATAACTGTAGCTTAGGGGAATGCAATTTTGAAAATAATAAAAGATGCATTTCTTTTTCTTTTAAAAGCGAGTTAAGTCAGTCCCGAACTTCCCAACGTCTAGCATGTGAGGATTTCATATCAGTACTAGGAGATGTGATAGGATGACAAGTCCAAACCTTCCTTTTCGAGAAATTAAGTTGTGCCTAAGAAAAAATAAATTTTTTTTGGTGAAGGAAAAAAAAGAGAAATGAAAATATGATAAAATTAATAAAATTTACTCTCTTCAAAATATAAACAAATATCCCCGGCGACGACACAAAAAACTTGATGCGCAAAATCAAGACTACAAACGACAATTGAAAGTGTATCCTATCGAGAGTAGTATAGGATTTATAAATCAAGGTCATTTTAGACTCGGAGCTGTCGAGTACTTCTACTTCGAGTAAATTATTATTATCTTATCGATGGATAAATTGAGGGTTTGAGAAGCGAAATAAAGTAAAGAAAGAACAAAGCATTTGATCTAGAATTAACCATAAGAAAATTAAATTTGCGCAATTTAAACTCAAAAAAACTTAAAGAAGAGAACTTCACCATGGAGATTCCCGAAGCATGAACACACCTCTCTCGAGTAAAACGCTCAACTAAGATTAAAAAATATAAATCGAACTCTCGTTCAAATCAATAACATAAAACTTGCTTTATCGTAGTGAATCCCTCTATACGATTTGACACCTATCCGGAAGTGTTTTTTCATTCTATCTCAAGTGTTGTGATCAACAACATTTATTCTCGAGTTATCGATTCATTCGCATGAACCTCTCAGCTAACTAGAATATAAAAACAAATATGAGATCATACATCGATATATGAAATCAAGGTTAATAGAGAATAAATCTTTAGTTCACATTCAATGACTTCGATAAATAATTATGGAATATTTATTCTAAAATACATCATCTGATCAAATGCTAAATTAAATTAGCTAAACAGGATTAAGATTAAAGAAGAGATGAGATGTAGGAGAAAGAATAACAACAATTTTTATTAACTGGAAAAGAAATTACTATTACATGGAAAGATAAATTATACACTATGTATTGAAAAGTGCAATACATGAAATTGAAACTATAACTAAGTAAAAGAAAATACAAGAAAAGGAAGCTAGATATGGCCCAAGAGGGGCTTGAATTCATCTCCTTGGTAGATGTAGGATTGGGCTTTTTATAGCTACAAAGTTCAGGTTACACGCCTCACAGTCATGCCCGTGACCTAGGGCCATATCTTTGGCAAGAAGACATGGAGTGGAGCAGGCACGATATAGCTTTAAATCGAAGAGTTATGGATTGGTCATGCCCCTTGGTCATGCTAGTGACCAAGGGTGTGTGATATCGTTTGAGTCTTCTAGAGAGAGATTCTAGTAGGCTAGTGTATAGCCACGGATCTGTGTTACCTACACAGGTGTTACTTTTGAAGGTCATGTGCATGACCTGGGCATGATCGCTGAGAAAACTGATAGAGTAATTAGAAGGCAGGTCATGGTCTTGACACAAATTTCATGCCCCTGGTCATTGGTGTGACCTGGGCGTGATCGCTTAGGGCGCTAATAGAGATGCTGAAAGGTGGGTCATGACCATGACCTAAAGATCATGCCCCCTGGTCACGGATGTGATATAACACCTCCATCCATCACGTAGAATATAACAGAAGGTGTGGTCGGGTCCTTGTTGGGTCCATTGATCATAATGTCCTATTTTTAAAGAAGGCCCACAAGTCAATGGTAGATACATGAATATATTTAATATATGTTCAAGTTTGTTGTATGCAGGTTATACTCTATTATATTGATTTGACAGGCAGTCAGAGTCAAAATGACAGTTGGACTCAAGACAGGTTACTGGACAGGCATAAAACTACTAAGTCTTGAAGCGTTGAGTAAACTCACTTAACTCAACGCTTGAAGACTAAAAGCGTTGATATAACTATATGTAATCAAAGCTGTAGTGTAGCTAACAATAAATCTGTATAAGGACAGAAACATTGAGTGAAGACAGTTCACTTAATTCCTACTAATCAAGAAATCTGTCCAAGTATAGAGGCGTTAAGTGAAGACGGGCCACTCAATGCCTCATCAAGAAATATTTAAAAGGACAGAAGCGTTGAGTGAAGATAGTTCACTCAATAACTACTCATGAAGAAATCTATCCAAGTATAAAAGCGTTGAGTGAAGATGGGCCACTCAATGCCTCATCAAGAAATCTTTCTAAGGATAGAAACATTGAGTGAAGACAGTTCACTCAACGCCTACTCATCGAGAAATTTGTCCAAGTATAGAAGCGTTGAGTGAAGATGGGCCACTCACCGCCTCATCCATAAATTTATCTAAGGATAGAAGCATTGAGTTAATACAGTACACTCAACGCCTACTCAACAGGATTTTTGTCTAAGTACAGAAGCGTTGAGTGAAGATGGGCCACTCAACGCCTTATCAAGAAATCGAGCTAAGTTAGAATGCATTATGTGAAGAAGCTGCACACAATGCCTTAATACAGAGAAATTTCAACCAAGTCCAGAAGCATTGAGTGATGAAGGCTCACTCAACGCCCGAAGATGAAGAATTCTGCTAAGTACTTTTGCGTTGAGTGATAATGATTCACTCAATGCCTATACAAATTGTCTGAAAATTGCTAAGTCTAGAAGCGCTGATTAATGCTAACGTCATCAAGAATTCAAATGTCGCGGGCTTTGCACACTAGATAACAAAAGGCATCGTATGCCTTAGTACAATATTGATTGCAAAAATCAAGGATTAGTTTCCAATTCCGGCTAGTGATGACTTGATTTAGTCATCATTTTTGGTATAGTTTAATATGCAAAATTCCTAGTTTAATTGTATGTTTTAAGTATTTTTATGCATGTTTTGTTCTCAAAGTTTTTTTTTGTGTTAGGATAATATAATTCCTAGTTTTATTATAGTTTTATTGTTATGTTGCAATTTTATTTTGTGTTATGAGATAAAAAATACATAGTTTTATTATATGTTATGTTATGTTATGTTATGAATAGTTTTATTTATTTGTTTTATGTATTTTCATGTCTTATGTTTATGTCATGTTAAAAAAATTAACTAATGTTTTGTTTTATTTCTCTTGTAGGTTCAAGCCCAAGCTTCCAAGCAGCTCTCAAATATGATGCTACCCGAGCCTCCCTCAACTCAACACCAAGCAGCATGCCACTATTGGAGCAGCCCACCAAGCCTACATGGTGCTACCCGAGCCCTAACTTCAAGCCCTACCTGCGCCTATGGACCAGCCCACCATATCCTACCCGAGCACATGAAGAATAAAACAACAAGCCCACCAAAACAGCCCATTAATCCCCTTATAAGGCTGGCCCCCTCTCTCTCACATCCTCCTCTTCCCCCTCATTAATTAGATAGATGCATGTGGTCGGCCCCTATCTTTCTCCCTTCTACATACTTCCATTCATTCCCCTTGACATTTTCTTTTTTTGCTTTTCCATAAATTAAATACATTGAATTTATCTCTCTCCCCATCATTTATTACATGCATGCATTCTCCCTTACATGGTCGGCCACCCTCCTCTACCTTCATCCATTTTTTATTAAAAATCTTTTATTTTCATTTCATTGAATGTCATTGCATGCATTGAATCTCTTCCCTCTCTTTCCATTAAACTCATGCATGAACCCTCTCCACCAAGCATGGCCGGCCACCCCCTTATCTCCCCTCATTCTAGATCCTTCCTCCTCTCTTATAAAAGGACCCCTTGCCTCTTGTTTTTACAAGTAGTTTTTTTAGTGATGTTTTTGGTGGTAGAAAGTAGAGTGCTAGTTCAAGAGTGTTGGTTGTTCTTTTATTTTCTTTACTTGTTGTAGTTTTCTTTTATTGTAGTAATTTTCCTTCTTAATATAGTATTGTCTTTTTAATATTGTGTACTCTTTTACTTTATCAAGCAATGAAAATGATCCCTCTTTATCTTATTTTTGTTTCCTTTCATACTATGCGTAGCTAATTTATTTTGTGCCCGATCACGATGATCTTTGCGATAAAATAATATCTTTCATTTTATGCTGCATTTGTAATTTTATTTTTGATCCTTCCTTGATTTATTTTGTATCGACTCCGTATTGGTAGTTTACGGTAGTAGATTCTGATCTCATATTTGAGTAGCCGAGAGGCTCGTTAATATGAAAGATCACTCAAGGAAGGAAGGAGTTGAACGCAACCCTAGAGATAGGATGACGTAAATCCTCCGGATTGGAGTCAAATCCAGTAGTGCGGGTCACCTCGGTAATGCGACTTTAGGCCATTTTGACTTGTAAAGAGATTTCGATCAAAACGTCTACAAGTTAGGGGATTTAATGCTTTAGCGAGATTACTTCCTAATATCGGATCTGTCACGGTCTTAATAGAATTGCAAATGTTAAACTAATTTATTTCGTTATTTTATTTCAAAGTGAGTCATTGATTGAGCACTCGTTTGCAATAGTTTATTTCTCTTTTAACTAAGTTTAGTTTATTTTATTTTCAAAACCCATCAATCGTTCAATAGGATAATAGAATCGTTGTGAGTAATCGTGCTTGTCTCCCCCGAGTTTTTATACGACCTTGATATATTTTTATCACTATACTATAATACGATAGGTACACTTGCCTATTCGGATTGTAGTCCGTGAGACGATTTTTACGCATAAAGTTTTTGGCGCCGTTGCCGGGGAGATTTTTGGCAATATTACGAAAGCATCGAGTTTATTACTTCTACTAATTTTTTTTATTTTAATTTTTCTACTTCCTAAAAAAATATCAAAAAAATTTATTTCTAATCTTTGGTAACAGTTTTTTTATGGAATAATCATATTTTTGCGCTTTTTGTGGGTCACCCGACCACTTTTATTCTGAATGTCTTTCGGGAACACCTCCCTCTTTTGATTTTAATTTTTCTGGGGAAGATCAAAATGGCCAATTTGACTCTTACTCAAATTTTTATCCTACTTGGGAGATGGGGAACCCGTCTTATTTTTCTTATGATTTTGTCCCGCAAAGCGTCGCGCCTCTTAATTTTAATTCAATCGATAATAGGTATTTTGAATTGCAAACTTCTCTTGATATTATTAATTCGCATTTCAAAACCATTATGGATTATTTGTCTCGTGAGGCTGCATCATTTTCTTTATCTTCTTCTCTGTCTCCTCTAATTTCTTCATGTAATGAGTCATTAGATATCCCGACTTGTCTTGTTCCTCTCGAGGAGGATACCTATTTGGATATCCCGGATTGTTTCCTTCCTCCTTTGGAAGACACCTCCATGGATATTCCGGTGTGCTTCTTACCCGTTGAGGATGACGAGATGTCCCTTAATTCTTTTTTCGAAGACGTTTGTGATTCCATTTCGCTTCAAATTTCAACTGTTCCAAATTTATCTATTTTTAGCGAATCTTTTTCTTCTTCTTCTTTTATTTTAGATGACTCTCCTTTAGTTCATTCTGCCCCTTCTTCTCCCAAAATTTCACAAGTCTCTCCTTCTCCTTGTGAAATTTCCGTTGATGAAATTTCTTCTTCTACTTCTTTTATTTCTCTTTTTATTTCTTCTTCTTTATTTCTTCTTTTTTTGACGACCCCTTCTTTCCCATTTTACATAGGACTGAGTTCTTCTATAACTCCGTCCGTTCACTTTTGGGCGTCATTCCCTTGAAGATTCCACCGCATGTCGGTGCGATTCTTCAATTTTTCTTTTTTTTTTGATTTACTCCCCTAAGCGCATACTTAGGGAGTTACCTCTTCATTTCAATTTTTATTTTCCATTTAGCTAACAAATAACATCGGGCTCAGACGACGTTAAACAAAGAGCGCTCTTGGGAGGCACCCCTTGCTTTTCCTTTTTGTTCTTTATTTTTGTTTTTGTTTTGTTTTGTAGGAATAAAACCCCCGGCAGTTCGTTTGGCTCCATCCTTTCCTCTCTTCCTGAGGCATGAGCCGGTGTCCAGCTCAAGCATGGGGGAGAGACATCTGTATTCGGCCTTACAAATCCGGGGAAGTCATTTTTTATTTATTTATTTTCTTTACTGCATCCCCCTCCCCTTTCTTCTTCTTTTTTCTTTCTTGTTTTTTTTTCATTGAGGACAATGCAAAATTCAAGCATGGGGACGGTTTAGTTGTTATATTTTTTTTCTTTCTTTTCTAAAAATGTTTTAAATTTAAAAAAAAAAACAAAAAAATTAGTATAGTTTTATTAAGTTTCTTTAGTACTGCTTTTATTTAGCCTTATCAAAAACCTAAAAAAATTAGAAAAATAAAAAATTCCAAAAAAATATCATATTTCAAAATTCAAACAATTAAAAATCTTAGAAAATCAAAAAAAATATAATAAACCTCATGCTTAGCTTTTTGTTATTTTCAAGAATTTAGTTTGAGTTTGTTTATAAGCATTCTTTTTATTATTTGCAAATCTTGTATTTCATCATATTTAGTTAAATTTAATATTTAGTGATTTAGTTTTGAGGATAATCTTATGATTTTAATTTGCTTAGAGTAATTTATTTAGAACTTTTTCTCTTTATTTTAAATACTTTCAATTTTGTAGTAATTTTGCTTAACAAATTTGGATTCTAATTATTTTTACCACATGCTTTTTGATTCTTAGGAAATCTCAATCTACTAGTAGTTGCTCTCTACTATTTTAGTTTATTTTCTAAAATCTTGTTTAATCCCTTATCCTTACCCAATTCTCTTTTTCTTTCTTTTATTGTTAAATCATATGTCATGGGAATAAGGAGATGTTAGTTCCTTATTCTCTGGTACACATATGCAACCTAGATTAAGAGAGGAATTAAAAGTTCATATATGTCGTGGGATGTGATAGGATGTTAGTCTATCATTTTCTGGTATTACATATATAAATTTTATTTAAAAAAAATTGTGTGGGGTGTGAAAAAAAATAAGGATGATCACCTCCAATCAAAGACCTCTTCATGTTGATTTCCTCCCAAAACCCCTTAGCCAATATTATTGTCTTAGTCTTTAAATTAAAATATTGGGAGAGCATAAGTAGTAGGTTGCATTTTTTCCTTAAGTTTCTTTCAAGATTATGGTTTTTATAATTTCAATCTAACCTTGTTTGCACTTTACTTATTTTTTAGTGCTAGTTAATTTATTAAAGAATTTTTGGCTAAACATTTCTCTCTTTTCACTTTAATTTCATAATTTAGGACTTAATTCGTAAATCCCTAAATTTTATTTTTGGCTAGATTTTGGTGTAAATTAATTTTTAGTTTAATTAAAACTTTTATTATTGTCTTATAAATATTTCTCATACTTTTGCTCTGGAATAGCAAAAGCCTAAGCATGGGGGAGTTTGATGACTTGATTTAGTCATCGTTTTTGGTATAGTTTAATATGCAAAATTCCTAGTTTAATTTAATGTTTTAAGTATTTTTATGCATGTTTTGTTCTCAAAGTCTTTTTTTGTGATAGGATAATATAATTCCTAGTTTTATTGTTATGTTGCAATTTTATTTTGTGTTATGAGATAAAAATATATAGTTTTATTATATGCTATGTTATGTTATATTATGAATATTTTTATTTATTTGTTTTATGTATTTTCATGTCTTATGTTTATGTACTGTTATAAAAATTAACTAATGTTATGTTTTATTTCTCTTTTAGGTTCAAGCCCAAGCTTCCAAGCAGCTCTCCAATATGGTGCTACCCGAGCCTCCCTCAACTCAACACCAAGCAGTCAGCCACTATTGGAGCAGCCCACCAAGCCTACATAGTGCTACCCGAGCCCCAACTTCAAGCCCTACCCGAGCCTATGGAGCAGCCCACCATGTCCTACCCAAGTACATGAAGAATAAAACAACAAAGCCCACCAAAACAGCCCATTTATCCCCTTACAAGGCCGGCCCCCTCTCTCTCACATCCTCCTCTTCCCCCTCATTAATTAGATACATGCATGTGGCCGACCCCTCTCTTTCTGCCTTCTACATACTTCCATTCATTCCCCTCTACATTTTCTTTTTTTGCATTTCCATAAATTAAATACATTGAATCTATCTCTCTCCCAATCATTTATTACATGCATGCATTCTCCCTTACATGGCCGGCCACCCTCCTCTACATTCATCCATTTTTTATTAAAAATCTTTTATTTTCATTTCATTGAATGTCATTGCATGCATTGAATCTCTTCCTTCTCTTTCCATTAAACTCATGCATGAACTCTCTCCACCAAGCATGGTCGGCCACCTCCTTGTCTCCCCTCATTCTAGATCCTTCCTCTTCTCTTATAAAAGGACACCTTGCCTCTTGTTTTAGCAAGTAGTTTTTTTAGTGAAGCTTTTGGTGGTAGAAAGTAGAGTGTTAGTTCAAGAGTGTTAGTAGTTCTTTTCTTTTCTTTACTTGTTGTAGTTTTCTTTTATTGTAGTAATTTTCCTTTTTAAAATAGTCTTGTCTTTTTAATATTGTGTACTCTTTTACTTTATCAAGCTATGAAAATGATCCCTCTTTATCTTATTATTGTTTCCTTTCATACTATGCGTAGCTAATTTGTTTTGTGCCCGATCACGATGATTTTTGCGATAAAATAATATCTTTCATTTTATGTTGCATTTGTAATTTTATTTTTGATCCTTCCTTGATTTATTTTGTATCGACTCTGTATTGCTAGTATACGGTAGTAGATTCCGATCTCATATTTCAGTAGCCGAGAGGCTCGTGAATATGAAAGATCACTCAAGGAAGGAAGGAGTTGAACACAACTCTAGAGATAGGACGAGGAAATCCTCCGGATTAGAGTCAAATCCAATCGTGCGGTTCACCTTGGTAATGCGACTTTAGGCCATTTTGACTTGTAAAGAGATTTCGGTCAAAACGTCTACTGTAAGACCCCATTTTTTTTTGCAACAACCTTCGGGGTCTTAGGCCCAGAACCGCCGTTTTGCGGAGACACCATCCTCTGGGATGGTCGACACCACAAAACGCCAATTCTGCCGGCCATCTCAATCACCATCGACTAAAGAAGTAGTAAGAAGGACATAAGTGTCCAAGGCCATAATATCAATAAAGAGGAAATCATAACATCATATAGTCCACAACATAGCAGTCTAGAGTAAATGGAAAGGTAAAATAGGAAAAGAGGGCTTATGCCCAGTACATGTAATCCTCACTACAAGTCACTCGCGGAAGCAAAACTAAAACTAAGCATCACCGTAACTTTCATTGAACCGAGAGCACCCAAGCTAGACTTGCCCATCTCCATCGACTCCATACTCTGCTGGTGTTGTATCTCTTGGTGCTTTTTCCTTTTCGGCCTGCAGTCCCCGCCTCACAATCCACGTCTGTGTCTACATCTTCGGCCTCCTAGCCGCTGAGCTGGTGTGATTTCACGCATCATGGGGCATTTGACCCATTTATGCCCCGGCTGGTGACAATGGTAGCATGGCCGTGGGGTCAACTCTGTTGGAATCTGCAAAACCGGTGTCTCTTCCATATGGTACACATAAAATGTTGTGGTCCAAAAACTGTTAGTCTAAACGACAAAGTCCTATCATCCCCCACCCCTCCCCCGTGGCTTCTAGGCACCGAGCGGGAAGGTTGTAAAAGGAGGACCAAAAGCAGGGCAGAATCAAGCAGGTGACAACTATCTTAAGGAATAAAAGATGGCAGGGGTATCACAATAATTAAGTATGAGTAAATAAGTGTGTAACAAAAGTAAACAGTAAGGAGTAGCAAGTAAGTAATAGCAATAAGAAATATAACCAATGATTTATAGGGACTACCCCTATAGACCAAGGGGTCATTTTGCAGGGCCTATCGTATAAAACGTCCCATAAAATTTTATACGAAAAGTGTCAGGGGTTAAATGCAATGTTTATGCTATGTCATGCAAATATGCTATGGAATGCACAAGCAAGTGTAACTCACCTACACGCCTCTATGCGCACAGACCTTTAGTTCCCCTCTTCTGGAGTGAGCTAAACTCCATAGGAGCCTCCGATGTGGCCGTACGGAGACTGTGGTGTGAGCCTTCCACTCCTAGACTGGTTATCACACTACCCAACCTAGCCCTTTTTGTACATTTCCGAACTATTCCTAGCAACCAGCTTGTCTATACCGAGTCAACGTACTGACGACGGTGTGATCGATCGTCCAGTACCGATGACCCACCACTTTTATGTACATGCAATCATGGAAGTTATATTTATCTACATAACCCCGAGCTTTAAGCTCTCTAGACTACCAGTTCACATTTCTCCAAGTCCCTGAGCATCCAGCTCCCCGAACTCCCAAGTTTATACCAAGTCCCCGAGCATCCAGCTCCCTGGACTTCACGTTCATGACCTAGTCCGCTTAACACTACCAGTAGGCCCTCAGACCCCGGACCTACTCTATCCATTCAATATCAATTCCTCTGCCTAAGTGCAAAATTGAGGGTGTAAGGTGCAGCTAATATTAGGGTTACTCTTGTTCATTTTATTCCTAAGATTTAAGGTTAAACTTGGAATTTCCGAGGTCTGCCCAATGAAGGGCTCGCAACGGTACTAGGAACTACGATGGGGTGAATCTCAAAGTTCCCTTTCCAAGGCACTTAATGTTATTATTTTCTACCCTTACAAAACTCTCTTTAAATTCAGTAGCAATATTCATAAGTGAAATTAACTTCGAAGCTAACCTACTCCAATCCTATCACTATATGCGGACCATATCAAGCTACATAGTGCTCCTGTTAGGGGGTATTCTATTTCCTCATTCAAATGTCCTAAAATCAGTACTGGGAGTCTATCATAACCTAATATGACTAACTCCAAGGTTTCCAAATCTTCCTATTTATCGGGGCATTTAATTTATTTAAATTATGGCTCCAAATGCCCTATTATGAACATGAAGTGTACCATTTATTAAGCATAAATCACCGTAAAATTATGATGTATTTAGCAAGACATTTAAACTACAATTCCAAGGTTTGAGAATTTCCAGAGGTGTTTAGGGATGTCTTCCATATTTTACAAGTTAAGGTCATCAATACCATTTAATGAAGCAAAGGCCATCAATAATACTATAAAAATTATAGCAAAATTCCTGTAAGTGTATCATGGCCTAAAAACACACTAAAATTTTTCTCCCAAATTTTTCAGAGAATAAAACCCCCTAATTTAATTTATGATCAAAATTTACTAGCCATGTAATAATAAAACAAGTGCTGTAATTATGCATCCAAAAATTATAACAAAATTACAGGACTTTAATAATGATTTCAAACCATCAAACACCCAGTTTTATAATTTTTCTCTTCCATAAGGGGCTCTGAATCTAATTTAATGTAAACTTCCCATTTCCTATCTTAATGAAGAAAGTACTGTTTTTACTTATCTAAAAATACAGAGAAAATTACAGAATAACAATCATAGTTAGATACACCCACTGGTCTAATTTCATAATTTTCCTAGCAATAATGGGGCACTGTTTTGATTTTTGAATAAAAATCCCAAATAGTGAATTTATGAAGAAAGTTCTAGAAATAACTAGTTTAAAATTCCAAGAAGATTCCAGAGAATCTATCATGCCATAAAATGACCTATTCCATAATTTCATAATATTCCAGGGAATATAAACTTCATAATCATCAAAATAAACTCTTAAGGCACATTTGAGGTTGTGAATTAAGTACTATTTATAATAACCCAAAAATTATACCAAAATAATTTTAGGGCCATCTCTACCAAAGAACTACCTTGCCAAAATTTCATCTGATTTTAAATTCATTTGCTAGCCTAATAATATAAACAAGTTTGGTGCCCCAAAACTAGGGAATGGGTTTTGAGAGGGTTAAAGGCTCCCAAATTCCCTAAAATTTTAACCAGAGGACTATACTAACCCTATGGTCCTCTCTAGCAATTTTTAAGTTATTCAAAGGTCATTTGACCCCATGACCTTCAACCCTAAAAATTCCCATTAAAGGACCTACCCTAGGGTTATAGGGCTACCCTACTCCAAACCACCCCAAATCGCATTTGAGGGTGTTACATGCCATATAAAATCAGTGGCCAAAATATTAGCCTCTTTTGAGGGGATTTGACCACCTAAACACCATGGGGGTGTTTTAACCTAATTAAACTTATAGGGGTCAACCTAAGGTTGGCTAAAAGCCTAATCAAAACAACTCCAAATGAGATGGAATTTTTAACAGAGCCTTAATATGATCTCTTAGACAGCCCACCCAAATTTGGGGGGAATTTGATGTGTTTAGAACACCTAAATAATTTATACATCGATTATTAAATTTTTACAAAAACTATAGAAATATATTCTCCAAAAATTCTGATTTTTGGGTATGTCCTAGGTATGGCTAATAATAATCCATACCCCAAATTCCAAGTCATTTGGATGTCTGGATTGATGTGGGCATCCAAATCAATCTCAGGACAACCCTATGGATAGACCGCACCAAAATGTGTGTTGTGGTCTAATCAGGACTCCAAATCGAGTGAAATTTATTTTTAATTAAACTAGACTTCAAGGGCTACATTTTCTATGTTGACCACTGTTACAGTAGGGGTCTTTAAGAGCCTCATATTTTGGGTTCAAGACAGTTCACGTTCAGGGAATAAAAATAAAATCACAATAATATAATTAATATAAGTTTTATTTTGGACGGGATCCCTTCATCTTCCCCAATCAGCCAAGGGATGAGATTTCCCGTGCCTGTAACACCTTCCAGCCCAATTTACGGCCACCATGACCACCTCCCTGGCCGACCACCACCACCACCACCTCCGTTGAGGTGGTGGCTAGCGTATGACGGCGACTATGCCGCCGGAGGCGGTGGTTTCCGGCGAACTCACACCGCCATTTTCCATGAAAATCCGAAAATCTAAGCTCCCAATAAGGCTCAATTGAGCCCTATTTCCTTCCTATTTGATCTAAAGATCTAACCCACGTAGAGAGGAGTAGAGGAGGACCTTAGTGAAGGGTTGCTTCTTTGGCGGTCGCCGCGTCGCCATTACCGGTGGTGGAGCTTCTCATGCTTTGCAACAACAGAGTGAAGTAGATTGGTTTCTTCTGTTAAAGGGTGGAAACTTCTGCTATGAGTCTAGGGATTCTTTTAAGAGAGCGAAATTGGGGAGGAGAAGGGTCTAGCTTGATGGCCTTTAATGGCCATTAAGGGGAATTTTCGGCCATAGAGAAAACCCCATGAAATTCACCTCCCCTTGGTCCCAATTCTTTGGAAAACTCCTAAAAACTGATAGGGGAGATGAATACTAATTAATTAGTGAAGAATTGAGGGGTGATTCACCTTCCCAACCATGAATGGCCTTCTTTTTCTCAATTTCTCTCTCCTCCATTAAAGGGCAAATGGAGCTTTCTCTCTCTTCACCATCATGAACGAATTTGCTCATCTCCCTAGCCTATTGGCAGCCCATCTATCCCATATGAACAATAAAAAATGAGGTTAGCCCAAGTGGGTTTGGGTTTGGGCTCGAGTTAGCCTTTTCGAGCTAAGTTGACCTAACACTTAAATAGGGTTGACCTTGGTAATTTTGACCTTTTGGGTTGAACCCAATGGGTCCTTGGTGACATATTGGACTCCCCTAGGGTCTAGGTAGGTCTGGGTAGAGTTGACTTGGCACTTTGGAGGTCACATGACCCTTAGTAAGGGCACTTTGACCATTTTAGGATTAGAGTTAACTTTGGTCAACATGACCATTTGGGTTGACCCCAAGGGGTACTTGGTGACCCCTTGGCTTCCCCTAAGGTCTAGGTAGGTTTAGGTAGGGTTGTCTTGGCACCTTGGAGGTCACTTGACCCTTAGTAAAGGCACTTTGACCATTTTAGGGCTAGAGTTGACTTGGGTCAACTTTGGCTCTAGAGTTGACCCCAGGGGATCTTTGGTACCCATTGACCCCACTTTAGATCTAGGAAGACCCTGGTAGGGTTAGTTGGGCTTATTAGTGGCACATTGCCTTTAGTTAGGGCACCTTCCTCAATTTAGGCCTAAGATGGTCCTATGTCAACTTGGCCACTCCGAGTTGACTTCAATAGACCCTTAGGGCTCTAATAGACCTTCCAATGGTTTAGGGATATTTTGGTGGGGTCATGGAGTCATGTGGAAACCCTATGGTCATCCTAAACTAGTGTTTAGAATTATACTATTTGCAGACCATGGTGATCTCCACCTTCATGCCTAAGCTCACTTGATCTTCTTGGGCTTCTTATGGTTTTGTCATGACCTAGTCATGACAAAACCACTCCTAGGGGTCTAGCTGGAAATGAGATGTTACAAATCCCAATAGACAAACAAATAATTTCGTCCCCGAAATTCAGGTTAGGCTTGCGGGAGATCTACTGAATGTATCATCCCAAGGAGACAAGTTAAACTAGAGATGAAGAGCTCTGGATACTTCTACTGCATCGCTTCCATAGATTCCCTAAGTACGTTCCTCCTATCCATGGTTTGATCATCGGACGTTGCCTAGCTGGACCTTCTTGTGCCGCAAGGCCTAACACCGTTATATCGTATATCCTGGCCGTCTCTAAGCGGACTGATCGAACCTTCCTCCCATACAAACCTTGAGTCATTGTACTCCAACTCAGGTTGTCCCATATTTAATGCTCATATTAGCTCTTAATTACATATGGATCTATAATTTCTTCGAAATTTCGATCACCGTATTTATAAAGTCTTCATACTTAAACTAATTCCTAGAATCATGAGGCGATTATAGAGTATCATCTTCGTCGGTGGTTTTAGGGTAAAATCTTCCAAAATAACAAGATTCGTCATGAGTTAATTTCATTATACGAACGATCATGTTAACCTGTTACTTCTCGTAGTCATGAATCTGCCGAAGTTGAATGTCCTATTATCGAAGCTCTGTGTCCTATACTTGATATCATCAAGATAATAATTGCAAAATCATTACTTAGATGGACACTTTTTAACTAATCATTATACCCAATTTACAATTTTCGGGGTTAATATACTTCCAATGTCCTCGAGCATTTGTTCAATCAATGGCGTTTAACCCTAGTCCTGATAACATTGTAGGTCGTCAATCCAAACACAATTTTATCACAATCTCGTCTCTGTCCGAATAACCTCGAACAAAGTCAAGTTCAACATCACCATGTTTGCGACACTATAATAGCTACCTAGGTCCAAGGGGCCCTAAGTCGGTATATACTCCACCAAGAGCCAAGCCCCCAATAGACAAACAAGACAATCCCCTACCTACTCCGGGCTAAGTATCTCCATATATTATATCCACCCTAGGTATTCCCATAATCTTTAGGGCATATAAACCTAGACTTGGATTCCATATTGAGACTTGTCGACACTCTCCATACTTTAACTGTTCAATTCACCGGTTGCGACAATTTCCTCAAGGTCAACATGTGTCCTGATCTAAAATGAACTCGCACTAGGACCTGCACCTAGTCTCTTTGGGCATTTGCGTACCTTAATCCTACTAAAGTCCTACTATTGACTAGGCTACTGTTGGGATTGTCAAGGTAAGCTATTCGTCCTAATTAGGTTGAGTCTAACTCCTACAGTAGGCGGTCTACCTAGGTTTATTATGAGTGAACATTAGCATGTGATTCCCCCCATGGGCCCACCACTGCTTCCGCTTCTAGTTTGTCCTCAAACTAAGCTCGCGCGGGGTGGCCCAGGGTTTGTGGACTTCTTCTCTTCGGATCGAGGTTCGCTCTGATACCACTTGTAAGACCCCATTTTTTTGAAACAACCATCAGGGTCTTAGGCCCAGAACCGCCGTTTTGCGATGATACCATCTTCCGGGATGGTCGACACGACAAAACGCCGATTCTGCCGGCCATCTCAATCACCATCGACTGAAGAAGTAGTAAGAAGGACATAAGTGTCCAAGGCCATAATATCAATAAAGAGGAAATCACAACATCATATAGTCCATAACATTACAGTTTAAAGTAAATGGTAAGGTAAAATAGGAAAAGAGGGCTTATGCCCAGTACATGTAATCCTCACTGCAAGTTACTCGCGGAAGAAAAACTAAAACTAAGCGTCACCGTAACTGTCATTGAACCGAGAGCACCCAAGCTAGACTGGCCCATCTCCATCGACTCCGTAATCTGCTGGTGTTGTATCTCTGGGTGCTTTTTCCTTTTCGGCCTACAGTCGCCGCCTCGCAATCCACGTCTGCGTCTACGTCTTCCGCCTCCTAGCTGCTGAGCTGGTGGGATCCCACCCATCATGGGGCATTTGACCCGTGTATGCCCCGGTTGGTGACAATAGTAGCATGGTCGTGGGGTCAACTCTGTCGGAATCTGCAAAACCGGTGTCTCTTCCATATGGTACACCTAAAATGTTGTGGTATAAAAACCGTTATTCTAAAAGACTAAGTCCTATCATCCCCCACCCCTCCCCTGTGGGTCCTAGGAACCGGGCGGGAAGGAGTGAAAAGGAGGACCAAAAGAAGGGCAGAATCAAGCAGGTGACAACTATCTTTAGGAATAAAAGATGGCAGGGGTCTCACAATAATTAAGTATGAGTAAACAAGTGTGTAACAAAAGTAAACAGTAAGGAGTAGCAAGAAAGTAATAACAACAAGAAATATAACAATTGATTTATAGGGATTACCCCTATAGACCAAGGGGTCGTTTTGCATGGCCTATTGTATAAAATTTCCCATACCATTTTATACGATAAGTGTAAGGGGTTAAATGAAATTTTTATGCTATGTCATGCAAATATGCTATGGAATCCACAAGCAAGTGCAACTCACCCACACGACTCTATGCGCACATACCTTTAGTTCCCCTCTTCTGGAGTGAGCTAAACTCCACAGGAGTTTCTGACGTGGCCGGACAGAGATAGTGGTGCGGGCCTTCCACTCCTAGACTGTTAATCACACTACCCAGCCTAGCCCCTTTTGTACATTTTCGTACTATTCCTAGCAACCAGCTAGTCTATACCGAGTCAACGTACTGACGACGATGTGATCGATCGTCCAGTACCAATGACCCACCACTTTTATGCACATGTAATCATGGCAGTTATATTTATCTACATAACACCGAGCTTCAAGCTCTCTAGACAACGAGTTCACATTTCTCCAAGTACCTGAGCATCCAGCTCCCCGAACTCCCAAGTTTATACCAAGTCCCCTATTGGGTATTGTATCCACAATTACCTGGATTTGAGGAAGCCTCCTATCAAGCTAAGATGAATTCACTATGTATTTGATGAATTTCTTCTAGTTGTGCTTGCAGCTATTCATTGCTAAGTACACACCATTGTCAGGGTGCACTGGGTCAATATACACGGGTCTGCGCGACGTAATCCCTCGTTAAGCAGATCAGTGTGTTGGCCTACGTGTACTCTCTCTATTGGGGGTGTACTTAACTTCAAGTATAGGGCTATGATAAAGCAAGAGCAGACAAGGAGCAAGGATGGGCCAAAGACCAGCTCATGGGTTGGAAGACGAGAATCGTCTATGTGTAAATCGTCGAGAATCACTAAGTGATTCTCGCCGATTCGTCGAGAATCACTAGTGATTCTCGACGAGTCGTCGTGAATCACTAGTTATTCTCGACGAGTCATCGAGAATCACTAGATGATTCTCGCCAGGTTGGGCCGGCTGTCTCGACGCAGTCAGAAAATTCTCTAAGGCAGAATCGTCGAGAATCACTAAGTGATTCTCGCTGATTCGTTGAGAATGACCTTGCATTATCGACGATTCGGCGAGAATCAAATGTGATTCCCGCCGATTCTCCCCGGCCTCTATAACCTGTGCAGCCAGAATTCGCCAAGTAGAATTCGGCGAGAATCGTAAGTGATTCTCGCCGATTCGTCGAGAATCACCTACGATTCTCGCCGATTTTGCCTTGGGCGATTTTCCGAAATCCTGGACTGGTCCATGTTACCTGCAGCTATTTGAACCGGACTTTGGTCTTTGCTTTGGTGGGGCCCACAACGGTCATCTTTATGACCTAATGTATAAATATACAAGTATGTGTGAACAGTAAAAAGAGAGACATACGCGAATTCAAAATGTATAGCCGCCGTCGAGCCCTAGCTCTTGATCTTGCTCCGCCGATCATCTCCGCCGCCGTTCGTGCAGTAGTCACCACAGTCGATCCCGATCTCCTCCAGATCCCCGATGATAGAAGCCAAGTCGTGCACAGCGTCTCACGCGTCTAACCAGAGATCTTTTGTCTCTTGATTTGAGATAGGGAAATCCTTCCTCGTCCGCATCGATCGAGACGATTGATCCTAGTGTGATCGTTGGAAGACCTTGCCAACTTCGCTAAGAAGATTGAATCTCCAGTGCATCGCTGCTGCTTTCAGTTGCCGCCGCCAACACCGAGAGCCTTGTCGCCGCCCTTTTGCCGCCGCCGGTCTCGGGGAGATATTCTCCAAGAAGGATCAAGGGTTGTGGACTTTTCGTTGCCTACAAGAACAAGTAGTCTAACGAAAAGGGACACCTAGATCTTCAAGTTGTTTGTATTTCTTATACACTTCAATTTCTTTTTCATTGTAAAGGAACATTTGGTTCCTAGTTGTAGGGTTGGGTGCAACCCGTGTTGTGGGAGTGTTGACTCCTACGTGTGGAAGGGTTCCTTCCGATAGTGCTAGGATTGGATTTCAATCCTGTTGGTGAAGTGACCGAGTCGTCCCGAGTTGGGAGATAGGTCGTAGGGGGAAAGTGGACAAACCCAAATCGGGGAACCACTATAAATTGCCTGTGTTATTTTCTGTGCTGTGTTGTTTTGTTTTCTTGTGCAGGTACAATTTTAATTCCGCAAATACGCTAAGAGTCACCTATCCCCCCCATAGGTGAAGGTAGTTGACACTAGGTGAAATTTGAAGTGGTATCAAAGCGAGGTTTCTCATCAAAAAGGTTCACACCTTGAGTAGAATCCTGCCACTTGTGTCAACAAGGATGGAGCTGGAATATGATATCTCTCCGCTTAGACTCCCTACGTGCACAAAGGAATATTACCCCATATGGAAGATGAGGGTATCTTTTTACTTGGAGGCCATTGACCCGCAGACATCAATCATCCTGGAAGAGGGTCCATTCATTCCTATGAAGACCTCCTGCTCTGGACAGGGTCTTCAAACACCTATGGATGTCTCTGAAATGACAGAGCTTGAATACTCCTTATTCAACCTGGATATAGAGATTCGTAGAATCATCATGGAAGTCTGGTCTGGACCTTTTCGATCAAGACTGGAAAGGTGTAGGACAACCCAGTCCCTATGGCAGACAATATCAGACCTCATGGAGGGATCAGTATCTGCTGAAACAAGTTGCCAGCGAGAGGATGAGGCTTATGTGGGGGTCAGCATTTCAGAAGATGACAGTGATGACAAATCTCTCTATATCAGGGCTCCAGTATCCTTATCAGAGACTGAGGAGGAAGTCGAGGAAGACTGCTCTGATGAAGATGACGCAGCTGTCCCTGTCAAACAGAACGTTACCTCAGAACAGCTAAATCAGGAGCAGGTAACTCCTTCATCTTGCCCCTCTCCCTCTGAAACTCCTGAAGATAGGAATGGTTCAGAGAATAACCCCTCCGGTGTTGCCCAGTATAAGGAATGCCCTACTCCATGGCTTGAAACACCTGGCTCCCTTGAGTGTGCTCTTCAGAAAAGCAACCAACTTGTTGGGGAGCAAGCTCTGGAGATTGCTAGATTGAAGATCTTGATGGATCACCAATTGGAATCTATCAAGATAAAGGATGCTCAAATCTCAGATCTAGAGAGTCGTCTAGAAAATGAGAAAAGGATAGTATCGAATTTCTCCAAGGTTGATGCTATCAAAAGAAAGGAAGAAAATGGGTGGATCTCCCGTATAATTAAGTCTTGGAGAAATGGGGAAACGGTATTCCGTACCCCCATCTCAGGTAGGGAGAGTACTCATCATGCCTTCAGGTATGACCACAGGAATAATCGTGGTCACTACAAGGATGATTTGCCCTCATGTGGAGGCACCCATAATGCAAGGGCTGTCATGGCCACCCAGAAGAGAATACCTCAGGCTTCCACCAAGCCCTTTATATTCTCGGCCACAGCCCCAACTCGTCATGAATATGCCAGCATCAGCTCACAATGCGCCTCTCACCTCCCTAGGACTCAGGAAAGGGGGGTTAGAAAACATGTTGTTGGGACTCATGGGGTCCTTGGAAGGGGGCTGACTGAAAGGAAGGCACCACCTCCCAGGCCTCATGGCGCCTGCCATATGCATTCTTTCCACCCTTCCAATAGTCACGGTGGAAGAGACAACTCTGTTAGCATATCCGGCTCTATCCCGTTTAGACCTAGAACTATGACTCCCTCAGTCACCCGTTCAGGTCACAAATGGCGATACAACATTGATGAATGTTGGTGGTGTGGCAAAGTGGGTCATTTTGCCATAGATTGTTGGCACAACTCTTCTGTGTCAAAGGCAAGGGGACTTCCACATCCTCAAGACAATGGTAGTCCTCCCACCAGGATTCCTGAGGGGAGGCACTCCAATTATTATGCTGACAGGAACCTAGGACCCAATACTTATTGGGTTCCTTAGGCAAGATAACTTTTTCCTGCAGGGTGGTCTGGGTTCCCGCAATCCTGATGGGAATCGGACAGGAGATGCTCCAAGAATGACGTGGAAAAAGTGTCGAGCATGGGAGCAGTGCCATCATTACAGGCACATGCATACTGACCTCCTGATATACTCTGCGCTAATGATGTGAATGTTACATCTGGTTATCACAGGTAACTGCAATTAGCTTTAAATGTTTGAGCCATAAAGCATAAATAATTCCATATATGTATATATGTATGTTGACATATCCACACTTAATAATGAATGTTTTAGTCATATCGAATAATTATTCACGTATGCTCAGTCACTTAGGGAAGGAGTATAAGTTTAAGATAACCTTCAGTTACATTAATAGTGATTAGTTTGACATTTTCAGCCATAAGTTCGCCCTCGAAAATTTTGAACCCCTTGGTTGGATTAAGAAACAATTATGCCTATTAAGACTTTCCTACCCTTGACAATGACATAAATTTGGAATCTCAGGTGATTTCCCTCAAATCAAATTCCGCCATTCCCGACGGTCAATTTCAACTATTGCAGTTTCCGTCGAACAAAGCCTTCGAACATAAATATATATATACCCGCTTATAACATCGAACCTAAATTCCGTCGACCCTTCAAATTGGGGAGACCCTTCAAATTCCGTCGTTCGCCGAGACCCGCCGATCCGCCAACCCGCTTATATAAACCTGCGTATAACATAAACCCGCCGACCCTTCAAATTCCATCAGTCGCCGAGACCCTGTCCAAGCTCCGCAGGAATCCCTTCGACTTCTCCTCCCAGCGGGTTCCTCCTTCGACACTTCGTGGTGACCTAACGACATGGTATCAGCGGGTTCCTCCTGAAGACTTCCTCTCGCAACCAGGCACTCGTCCAAGCTCCGCCCCGAATCGACTCACCGTCTCTCTGGTAAAGCAGCCGGACCTTTCACTGCCTCTCCTCACTAGGTAATCTCCATCTTATCCCTTACCGTGACTTGAACTTAGTGTAGATTTTGTTCTCCCTCTCTTGATTTCAGAGATCCTTAGACTTGGAAATTGGTATTCCCCTTCTTCCCAGTTTGCTATGGCCCCACGGACTACTGCAGGCCTGGTCACTGGATACGAGCTAGTGAGAACCGGCTTCTCCCAGGCCTCAGACGAGTTCCGGAACATAATCATTATGCTCGAGGAAGCGGGACTGACGTTCGTGCTGGAGCACCCGTGCAAGATCTTGGATAAGGAAGTACTGGAGTTCTTTGCAACTGCCAAGCTCCGTCACAAAGACACTTCCATCAAAAGCAAGGTTGTTGGGAAGAAGATCAAGTTATCCGCCAGGAAACTGACCCAATGCCTGCGGCTATCCAGTTATGAGGAAGAAGATTTCCTGGAGGACGAGGATAGATCAAGGACCCTATCCTTCTGTGGACTGTCCAGGGGGACCAGGTCAATCAAAAGGAAAGACATGAACGAGGAGGGAAAATTGCTGTCTGACATCGCTAGGAAGGCTCTAATCTGAAAACCTGGATCCCACGACCATATTTCAGGGGAAATTGTCATGGTTCTGGTGGCGATCGTCTGCCGAAAGTGGTTCAATTGGGGAGCCATGCTCTTTGAAAGAATTAAAGACACACTCCGAACCCCCAGCTTTGGCAGAATCATCTGCCTTTATCTGAATCAGCTGGACGGAGATACATTTGACATGAGCAAAGGAGTTCCTTTGCACTATTTGAAAAAGATGGACGTAAGCATATTCGACCGGTGGGAGCGTCGAATAGGGTAGGTTGCCAGGGAAATAGACCAAGAGGAAGCATCTCCGGCCGAGGACACCAGTGCTCCTGCACATTCTACGACAGCACCCAGTGAAGTTCCTGACGCACTGATTGAAGGAACTGAGGGGGAGAATGTACTCTCTTCTGCAAACATCATATCTGATATTTCTCAGATAGCTAAAGATGTTGTGGAATCTTTGCAAGAAGACGGTGAGGAGGTAGTGGCAGTTGAGGAGGAGGAAGAGGAAGGTGAGGAAGATATGAATTACCTGGGAGATGAGGTAGCTGATGAGTAGGAGGAGGAAGAAGCATAGGAAGATATGCACAACTCTGCAGATAAGCCTGAGCACTTGGAGGCTGAGATGGAGGAAGAAGTAATTGAGAGGGAGAAAGTGGTGGATCCTCGGGAGGATGCTGCTGTTTCATCTGAGGAACAAGCTCCTGAGAGGTCGGATGCAGGAATGGAGGGGGAGCTCTCTCAGCAACCCTTTGTTCCCCCTGTGGACTTTCAAGTGGTATCCAGCTCTCCCAGTGCTTCTACTGAGGAGCCTGACTAGGGTCTGCCTGCAGCTCCACTTCAAGCAAACATAGCAAATCACACTGTTAATTTTGTCCAAGGGATGCTTGATGAGCTTAAGGATACGTTTGAGAAATCCCACAACAAAGTGCTAAAGAGACTGAAGGACTCTGAGGATCTCATGCTAAAGAATGTGGTTCAGATCAACCACAAACTAGATGTGATGGAGAAGAAATTTGATGAAAAATATACAGAGGCAGGCACAGTCGTATCTCTTCTCATGAAAGGACTGAAGAAGAATACTGACGACCTGACAGTAGTCAATAAAAATGTTCATGCTGTGGCACAGAACATACAACAATTTGATGCCAACATGGTAACGCTGAACGCAAATCAGAAATCTCTGCTGGACGAATTCAGTAAAACTGTGAAGCACATTGATGCATCTCTGCATTCCTATACAAACTCTATAGCAGCAGAAGCCAAAACGGGGGAGGAAGCGTATAATGCTAAGACGGCGGGGCTTCAAGAGTTAGTAATTCTAAACTTCGATCAGACCAATAGGTATGCCTTTCAAAACTACCAAATCATAACTGCACCTTTAATCAACTTAATAAATAATAATTAACAAATACAAATTCGATAATTCGAATAGGTACATTTTTGAAACGGCCCACTAGCTGGTAACAGAGGCATCGGGAATACATGTTCCTGTTGCTCCGCCTGAGGATGTGGGTCCTACTGGTACTGCTGCGGGTGAAATAAGGGTTGAAGAAGTACCAATGAGCAAAGCCGTGGCAAAGAAAGCTGCTGAAAGGGCTGAACGAAGAAGCTGGTTTGATCAAGAAGCCCTAGCAAAAGGCAGGAACAAGAGAAAAATTCAAGAAGGGACATCTAGGGAAACGCAAGCTGAAAAGAAGATCAGATTGAAGGAGGATGATGTGAGGAACGAAATATGGAGTCCTGTATCAAAGAGTATTATCTTGGACACATTTTTGTTACAGCAGAGGGGGCAAATAAATCAAAATGATGTATATAGTCAGTACGAATGGGAGCGGCATAAAGAATTTAAAGCTAAACGTAACATATTTTTCAGGAACAACACCGTGGCAGATAAAGCCCCTCCTCCGAGATACTATCCAAAGCCCAAGGAGTATCTTGAGCGACAAAGCAGAAAGTTATTAGCTCAGCAACTTAAAGAAGACATAGCTAAGGATAAAGATCTTTAGGATGTTAGCTTTTGTAATTATCACATTTAAACTTTCCTTATCATGTAATCATGTGAACATTTCTGTGTGGATATTCATATATACATGTGCGTGATTTATTAATTGACTCTCACATTGATCTGATTATGTTTATTATTCACTCTTTTGGTTAATGCATATTTTGTCTGGAGTGTTGAAATTCATCTTAGCTTAGTAGGATTTTGGCTTCGTCAAATAGGGGGAGATTGTTGGGTATTATATCCACAATTACTTGGATTTGAGGAAGCCTCCTATCAAGCTATGATGAATTCACTATGTATTTGATGAATTTCTTCTAGTTGTGCTTGTAGCTATTCATTGCTAAGTACACACTATTGTCAGGGTGCAGTGGGTCAATATACACGGGTCTGCGCGATGTAATCCCTCGTTGAGCAGATTAGTGTGTTGGCCTACGTGTACTCTCTCTATTGGGGTGTACTTAACTTCAAGTACAGGGCTATGATAAAGCAAGAGCAGACAAGGAGCAAGGATGGGCCAAAGACCAGCTCATGGGTTGGAAGACGAGAATCGTCTAAGTGTAAATCGTCGAGAATCACTAAGTGATTCTCGCCGATTCGTCGAGAATCACTAGTGATTCTCGACGAGTCGTTGAGAATCACTAGATGATTCTTGCCAGGTTGGTCCGGCTGTCTCGACGCAGTCAGAAAATTCTCTAAGGCAGAATCGTTGAGAATCACTAAGTGATTCTCGCTGATTCGTTGAGAATGACCTTGCATTCTCGACGATTCGGCGAGAATCAAATGTGATTCCCACCGATTCTCCCCGGCCTCTATAACCTGTGCAGCCAGAATTCGCCAAGTAGAATTCGGCGAGAATCGTAAGTGATTCTCGCCGATTCGTCGAGAATCACCTACGATTCTCGCCGATTCGTCGAGAATCACCTACGATTCTCGCCGATTTTGCCTTGGGCGATTTTTCCGAATTCCTGGACCGGTCCATGTTACCTGCAGCTATTTGAACCGGACTTTGGTCTTTGCTTTGGTGGGGCCCACAACGGTCATCTTTATGACCTAATGTATAAATATACAAGTATGTGTGAACAGTAAAAAGAGAGACATACGCGAATTCAAAATGTATAGCCTCCGTCGAGCCCTAGCTCTCGATCTTGCTCCGCCGATCGTCTCCGCCGCCGTTCGTGCAGTAGTCACCACAGTCGATCCCGATCTCCTCCAGATCTCCGGTGATAGAAGCCAAGTCGTGCACATCGTCTCACACGTCTAACCAGAGATCTTTTGTCTCTTGATTTGAGATAGGGAAATCCTTCCCCGTCCGAATCGATCGAGACGATTGATCCTAGTGTGACCGTTGGAAGACCTTGCCGACTTTGGTAAGAAGATTGAATCTCCAGTGCATCGTTGCTGCTTTCAGTTGCCACCGCCAACACCGAGAGCCTTGCCGCCGCCCTTTTCCCGCTGCCGGTCTCGGGGAGATTTTCTCCAAGAAAGATCAAGGGTTGTGGACTTTTCGTTGCCTACAAGAACAAGTAGTCTAACGAAAAGGGACACCTAGATATTCAAGTTGTTTGTATTTCTTATACACTTCAATTTATTTTTCATTGTAAAGGAACATTTGGTTCCTAGTTGTAGGGTTGGGTGAAACCCGTGTTGTGGGAGTGTTGACTCCTACGTGTGGAAGGGTTCCTTCCGATAGTGCAAGGATTGGATTTCAATCCTGTTGGTGAAGTGACCGAGTCGTCCCGAGTTGGTTGATAGGTCGAAGGGGGAAAGTGGACGTACCCAAATCGGGGAACCACTATAAATTGCCTGTGTTATTTTCTGTGCTGTGTTATTTTGTTTTCTTGTGCAGGTACAATTTTAATTCCGCAAATACGCTAAGAGTCACCTATCCCCCCCCCCATAGGTGAAGGTAGTTGACACTAGCTGAACTTTCATCCCCGAGCATCCAGCTCCCAGGACTTCCCGTTCATGACCTAGTCTGCTTAACACTACCAATAGGCCCTCAGACCCCGGACCTACTCTATCCATTCAATATCAATTCCTCTTCCTAAGTTCACAATTGTGGGTGTTAGGTACAGCTAATATTAGGGTTACTCTTGTTCATTTTATTCCTAAGATTTAAGGTTAAACTTGGACTTTTCGAGGTCTGCCCGGTGAAGGGCTCACAGCGGTACTAGGAACTACGATGGGGTGAATTTCAAAGTTCCCTTTCCAAGGCACTTAATGTTATTATTTTCTACCCTTACCAAACTCTCTTTAAATTCAGTAGCACTATTCATAAGTGAAATTAACATCCGAGCTAACCTACTCCAATCCTATCACTATATGCGGACCATATCAAACTACATAGTGCTCCGGTTAGGGGGTATTCTATTTCCTCATCAAAATGTCCTAAAATAAGTACTGAGAGTCTATCATAACCTAATATGACTAACTCCAAGGTTTCCAAATCTTCCTATTTATCTGGGCATTTAATTTATTTAAACTATGGCTCCAAATGCCCTATTCTGAACATGAAGTGTACCATTAATTAACCAATAAATCCCCATAAAATTATAATATATTTAACAAGACATTTAAACTACAATTCCAAGGTTTTAGAATTTCCAAAGGTGTTTAGGGTTGTCTTCCATATTTTACAAGTTAAGGTCATCAACACCATTTAATGAAGCAAAGGCCTTAAATAATACTCTAAAAATTATAGCAAAATTCCTGTAATTTTACCATGGCCTAAAAACACCCTAAAATTTTTCTCCCAAATTTTTCAGAGAATAAAAACCCCTAATTTAATTTATGATCAAAATCTACTAGCCATGTAATAATGAAACAAGTACTGTAATTATGCATCCAAAAATTATAACAAAATTATAGGAGTTTAATAATGATTTCAAACCATCAAACACCCAGTTTTATAATTTTTCTCTTCCATGAGGGGCTCTTAATCTAATTTAATGTTAACTTCCCATTTCCTATCTTAATGAAGAAGGTACTGTTTTTACTTATCTAAAAATACAGAGAAAATTACTGAATAACAAACATGGTTAGATACACCCACTGGTATAATTTCATAATTTTCCTAGCAATAATGGGGCACTATTTTGATTTTTTAATAAAAATCTCAAATAGTGAATTTATGAAGAAAGTACTTGAAATAACCAGTTTAAAATTCCAAGAAAATTCCAGAGAATCTATCATGCTATAAAATGACTTATTCTATAATTTCATAATATTCCAGGGAACATAAACTTCATAATCATCAAAATAAACTCTTAGGGCACATTTGAGGTTGTGAATAAAGTACTATTTATAATAACCCAAAACTTCAACAAAAATTATTTTAGGGCCATCTCTCCCAAAGAACTACCCTGCCAAAATTTCATCTGATTTTAAATTCATTTGCAAGCCTAATAATCAAAACAAGTTTGGTGCCCAAAAACTAGGGATAGGGTTTTGAGAGGGTTAAAGGCTTCCAAATTCCCTAAAATTTTAACCAGAGGACTATACTAACCCTATGGTCCTCTCCACCAATTTTTAAGTTATTCCAAGGTCATTTGACCCCATGACCTTCAACCCTAAAAATCACCATTAAGGGCCCTACCCTAGGGTTCTAGGGCTACCCTACTCCAAACAACCCCAAATCCCATTTGAGGGTGTTACATGCCAAAAAAAACAAGTGGCCAAAATATTAACCTCTATTGAGGGGATTTGACCACTCAAACACCAAGGGGGTGTTTTAACCTAATTAACCCTATATGGGTCAACCTAAGGTTTGCTAAAAACCTAATCAAAATATCTCCAAATGAGATGGAATTTTTACCAGAGCCCTATTATGATCACTAAGAAAGCCCACCCAAATTTGGGGGGAATTTGATGTGTTTAGAACACCTAAATAATTTATACATGGATTATTAATTGTTTACAAAAACTATAGAAAAATATTCTCCGAAAATTTTGATTTTTGGATATGTCCTAAGTATGGCTAATAATAGCCCATACCCCAAATTTCAAGTCATTTGGATGTCTGGATTGATGTGAGCATCCAAATCAATCTCAGGACAGCCCTATGGATAGACCACACCAAAATGTGTGATGTGGTCTAACCAGGACTCCAAATTGAGTGAAATTAATTTTGAATTAAACTAAACTGCAAGGAATACATTTTCTATGTTGACCACTATTACAGTAGGGGTCTTTAAGGGCCTCTTATTTCGGGTTCAAGACAGTGCATGTTCAAGGAATAAAAACAAAATCACAATAATATAATTAATATAAGTTTTATTTTGGACAGGATCCCTTCATCTTCCCTAATTAGCCAAGGGCTGAGATTTCCCGCGCCTGTAGCACCTTCCAGCCCAATTTCCGGCCACCACGACCACCTCCCTTACCGGCCACCACCACCACCACCTCCGTCACCACCTCCGTTGAGGTGGTGGCTAGCGTTTGACGGCAGCCATGCCGCCGGAGGCGGTGGTTTCCGGCGAACTCACACCGCCATTTTCCATGAAAATCCGAAAATCCAAGCTATCAATCAGGCTTAATTGAGCCCGATTTCCTTCCTATTTGATCTAAAGATCTAACCCACGTAGAGAGGAGTAGAGGAGCACCTTAGTGAAGGGTTTTTTCCTTGCCGGTCGCCGCGTCGCCATTACCGGTGGTGGAGCTTCTCATGCTTTGCAACAACATAGTGAAGTAGCTTGGTTTCTTCTGTTAAAGGGTGGAAACGTCTTCTAGGAGTCTAGGGGAGCTTTTAAGAGAGCGAAATGGGTGAGGAGAAGGGTCTAGCTTGATGGCCATTAATGGCCATTAAGGGGAATTTTCGGCCATTGAGAAAACCCCTTGATATTCACCTCCCCTTGGTCCCAATTCATTTAAAAACTCCTAAAAACTGATAGGGGAGATAAATACTAATTAATTGGTGAAGAATGGAGGGGGTGATTCACCTTCCCCACTATGAATGGCCTTCTTTTTCTCAATTTCTCTCTCATCCATTAAAGGGCAAATTGAGCTTTCTCTCTCTTCACCATCATGAACGAATTTGCTTATCTCCCTAGCCTATTGGCAGCCCATCTATCCCATATGAACAATAAAAAATGAGGTTAGCCCAAGTAGGTTTGGGTTTGGGCTTGAGTTAGCCTTTTCGAGCTAAGGTGACCTAACACTTAAATAGGGTTGACCTTGGACATTTTGACCTTTTGGGTTGACCCCAATGGGTCCTTGGTGACCAATTGGACTCCCCTAGGGTCTTGGTAGGTCTGGGTAGAGTTGACTTGGAACTTTGGAGGTCACATGACCCTTTGTAAAGGCACTTTGACCATTTTAGGGCTAGAGTTGACTTTGGTCAACATGACCATTTGGGTTGACCCCAAGGGGTCCTTGGTGACCCCTTGGCTTCCCCTAAGGTTTAGGTAGGGCTATATAGGATTGTCTTAGCACCTTGGAGGTCACTTGACCCTTAGTAAGGGCACTTTGACCATTTTAGGGCTAGAGTTGACTTGGGTCAACTCAGGCGCTAGAGTTGACCCCAGTGAATCTTTGGTGACCCATTGACCCCACTTTAGATCTAGAAAGACCCTGGTAGGGTTAGTTGGGCTTATTAGAGGCACATTGCCTTTAGTTAGGGCACCTTTCTCAATTTAGGCCTAGGATGGTCCTATATCAACTTGGCCACTCCGGGTTGACTTCAATAGACCCTTAGGGCTCTTATGGACCTTCCAATAGTTTAGGGATATTATGGTGGGGTCATGGAGTCATGTTGAAACCCTATGGTCATCCTAAACTAGTGTTTAAAATTCTACTATTTGCAGACCATGGTGAACTCCACCTTCATGCCTAAGCTCACTTGGCCTTCTTGGGATTCTTAGGTTTTTGTCATGCCCTAGTCATGACAAAACCACTCCTAAGGATCTAGCTGGAAATGGGATGTTACAAATACCAATAGACAAACAAATAATTTCATCCCCGAAATTCAGGTTAGTCTTGCGGGGAGCTCTACTGAATGTATCACCCCAAGGAGACAAGTTAAACCAGAGATGAAGAGCTCTGGATACTTCTATTGCATTGCTTCTAGAGATTCCTCAAGTACGCTCCTCCTATCCATGGTTCGATCATCGTACGTTGCCTAGCTAGACCTTCTTGTCCAGCAAGGCCTACACCGTTATATTATCTATCCTGGTCGTCTCTAAGCGGACTGATCGAACCTTCCTCCCATACAAACCTTGAGTCATTGTACTTCAACTCATGTTGTCCCATTTTTACTGCTCATAATAGCTCTTAATCACATATGGGTCTTTAATTTCTTCCAAATTCCGATCACCGTATTTATGAGGTCTTCATACTTAAACTAATTCCTAGAATCATGATGCGATTATAGAGTATCATCTTCGCCGGTGGTTTTAGGGTAAAATCTTCCAAAATAACAAGATTTGTCATGAGTTAATTTCATTATACGAACGATCACGTTAACCTGTTACTTCTTATAGTCATGAATCTGCCAAAGTTGACTGTCCTATTATCGAAGCTCCGTGTCCTATACTTGATATCATCAAGATAATAATTGCCAAATCATTACTTAGATGGACACTTTTTAACTAATCATTATACCCAATTTACAATTTTCGGGGTTAATATAATTCCAATGTCCTTGAGAATTTGTTCAATCAATGACGTTTAACCCTAGTCCTGATAACATTATATGTCGTCAATCCAAACACAATTTTATCACAATCTCGTCTCTGTCCGAATCACCTCGAACATAGTCAAGTTAAACATCACCATGTTTGCGACACTATAATAGCTACCTAGGTCATAGGGGCCATAAGTCGGTATATACTCCACCAAGAGCCAAGCCCCCAATAGACAAACAAGACAAGCCCCTACCAACTCCAGGCTAAGTATCTCCATATATTATATCTACCCTATGTATTCCCACAATCCTTAGGGAATATTAACCTAGACTTGGATTCCATCTTGAGACATGTCGACACTCTCCATACTTTAACTCTTCAATTCACCGGTTGCGACAATTTCCTCAAGGTCAACATGTGACCTGATCCAAAATGATCTCGCACTAGGATCTGCACCTAGTCTCTTCGAGTATCTGCGTACCTTAATCCTACCTAAGCCCTACTAATTACTAGGCTACTGTTGGGATTGCCAAGGTAAGCTATTCTTCCTAATTGGGTTGAGTCTAACTCCTACAGTAGGCGGTCTACCTAGGTTTGTTATGACTGAACATTAGCATGTGATTCCCCCCATAGGCCCACCACTGCTTCCGCTGCTGGTTTGTCCTCAAACTTAGCTCGCGCGGGGTGGCACAGGGTTTGTGGACTTCTTCTTTTCGAATCGAGGTTCGCTCTGAAACCACTTGTAAGACCCCTTTTTTTTTGCAACAACCATCGGGGTATTAGGCACAGAACCGCCGTTTTGCGGTGACACCATCCTTCAGGATGGTCGACACCACAAAATGCCGATTCTGCTGACCATCTCAATCACCATCGACTGAAGAAGTAGTAAGAAGGACATAAGTGTCAAAGGCCACAATATCAATAAAGAGGAAATCACAACATCATATAGTCCACAACATAACAGTCTAAAGTAAATGGTAAGGAAAAATAGGAAAAGAGGGCTTATGCCCAGTACATGTAATCCTCACTACAAGTCACTCGCTTAAGCAATACTAAAACTAAGTGTCATTGTAATTGTCATTGAACCGAGAGCACCCAAGCTAGACTGGCCCATCTCCATAGACTCCGTACTCTGCTGGTGTTGTATCTCTGGGTGCTTTTTCCTTTTCGGCCTACAGTCGCCGCCTTGCAATCCACCTATGCGTCTACGTCTTCGGCCTCCTAGCCGTTGAGCTGGTGGGATCCCACCCATCATGGGGCATTTGAACCGTATATGCCCCGGTTGGTGACAATGGTTGCATGGCCGTGGGTCAACTCTGTCAGAATCTGCAAAACTGGTGTCTCTTCTATATGGTACACCTAAAATGTTGTGGTCCGAAAACCGTTAGTCTAAAAGACTAAGTCCTATCATCCCCTACCCCTCCCCCGTGACTCCTAGGAACTTGGCAGGAAGGAGTGAAATGCCGGACCAAAAGCAGGGTGGAATCAAGCAGGAGATAACTATCCTAAGGAATAAAAGATGACAGGGGTATCACAATAATTACGTATAAGTAAACAAGTGTCTAACAAAAGTAAACAGTAAGGAGTAGAAAGAAAGTAATAACAATAAGAAATATAACCATTGATTTATAGGGATTACCCCTGTAGACCAAGGGGTCGTTTTGTAGGGCCTATCGTATAAAACGTCATATACCATTTTATATAATAGGTGTCAGGGGTTAAATGCAATGTTTATGATATGTCATGCAAATATGCTATAGAATGCACAAGCAAGTGCAACTCACCCACACGACTCTATGTGCACAAACCTTTAGTTCCCCTCTTCTAGAGTGAGCTAAACTCCACAGGAGCCTCCGACGTTGGCGGACTGAGACAATGGGGTGGGCCTTCCACTCCTAGACTGGTAATCACACTACCCAGCCTAGCCCCTTTTGTATGTTTCTCGTACTATTCCTAGAAACCAACTTGTCTGTACCGAGTCAACGTACTGACGATAGTGTGATCGATTGTCCAGTATCGATGACCCACCACTTTTATACACATGCAATCATGGCAGTTATATTTATCTACATAACACCGAGCTTCAAGCTCTCTAGAGTACCAGTTCGCATTTCTCCAAGTCCCCGAGCATCCAGCTCCCCGAACTCCCATGTTTATACCAAGTACTAGAGCATCAAGTTCCCTAGACTTCACGTTCATGACCTAGTCTACTTAACACTACCAGTTGGCCCTCAAACCCCGGACCTACTCTATCCATTCAATATTAATTCCTCTACCTAAGTGCACAATTGTGGGGGTAAGGTGCAGCTAATATTTGGGTTACTCTTGTTCATTTTATTCCTAAGATTAAAGGTTAAACTTGGACTTTCCGAGGTCTGCCCGATGAAGGGCTCGCAGCGATACTAGGAACTACGATGGAGAGAATATCAAAGTTCCCTTTCCAAGGCAATTAATGTTATTGTTTTCTAGCCTTACCAAACTCTCTTTAAATTCAGTAGCACTATTCATAAGTGAAATTAACTTCCGAGCTAACCTACTCCAATCCTATCACTATATGCGGACCATATCAAGCTACATAGTGCTCCTATTAAGGGGTATTCTATTTCCTCATCCAAATCTCTTAAAATCAGTACTGGGAGTCTATCCTAACCTAATATAACTATCTCCAAGGTTTCAAAATCTTCCTATTTATGTGGGCATTTAATTTATTTAAATTATGGCTCCAAATGCCCTATTCTGAACATGAAGTGTACCATTAATTAAGCAAAAAATCACCATAAAATTATGATAAATTTAACAAGACATTTAAACAACAATTCCAAGGTTTTAGAATTTCTAGAGGTGATTAGGGCTGTCTTCCATATTTTACAAGTTAAGGTCATCAACACCATTGAATGAAGCAAAGGCCATAAATAATACTCTAAAAATTATAGCAAAATTCCTGTAAGTGTATCATGGCCTAAAAACACCCTAAAATTATTCTCCCAAATTTTTCAGAGAATAAAAACCCATAATTTAATTTATGGTCAAAATCTACTAGCCATGTATTAATGAAATAAGTACTGTAATTATGCATCCAATAATTATAACAAAATTACAGGAGCTTAAAAATGATTTCAAACCATCAAACACCCAGTTTCACAATTTTTCTCTTCCATGAGTGGCTCTGAATCTAATTTAATGTAAACTTCCCATTTCCTATCTTAATGAAGAAGATACTGTTTTTACTTATCTAAAAAAACAGAGAAAATTACAGAATAACAAACATGGTTAGATACACCCAGTGGTCTAATTTCATAGTTTTCCTAGCAATAATGGGGCACTGTTTTTATTTTTGAATAAAAATCCCAAATAGTGAATTTATGAAGAAAGTACTTGAAATAACCAGTTTAAAATTCCAAGAAATTTTAGAGAATCTATCATGCTATAAAATGACCTATTCCATAATTTCGTAATATTCTAGGGAACATAAACTTCATAATCATCAAAATAAACTCTTAGGGCACATTTGAGTTTGTGAATAAAGTACTATTTATAATAACCCAAAAATTCTACCAAAATTATTTTAGGGCCATCTCTACCAAAGAACTACCCTGCCAAAATTTCATCTGATTTTAAATTCATTTGCTAGCCTAATAAGCAAAACAAGTTTGGTTCCCCAAAATAAGGGATAGAGTTTTGAGGGGGTTAAAGGCTTCCAAATTCCCTAAAATTTTAACCAGAGGACTATACTAACCCTATGGTCCTCTCCACCAATTTTTAAATTATTCCAAGGTCATTTGACGCCATGACCTTCAACCTTAAAAATCCCCATTAAGGGACCTACCCTAGGGTTCTAGGGCTACCCTACTCCAAACCACCCCAAATCCCATTTGAGGGTGTTACATGACATATAAAATCAGTGGTCAAAATATTAGCCTCTGTTGAGGGGATTTGACCACTCAAACACCAAGGGGGTGTTTTAACCTAATTAACCCTATAGGGGTCAACCTAAGGTTGGCTAAAAACCTAATCAAAACATCTCTAAATGAGATGGAATTTTTACCAGAGCCCTAATATGATCTCTAAGAAAGCCCACCTAAATTGGGGGGGGGGGAATTTGATGTGTTTAGAACACCAAAATAATTTATACATGGATTATTAAATATTTACAAAAACTATAGAAAAATATTCTCCAAAAATTCAGATTTTTGGATATGTCCTAGGTATGGCTAATAATAGCCCATACCCCAAATTTCAAGTCATTTAGATGTCTGGATTGATGTGGGCATCCAAATCAATCTTAGGAAAGCCCTATGGATAGACCGCACCAAAATGTGTGTTGTGGTCTAACCAGGACTCCAAATCGAGTGCAATTAATTTTGAATTAAACTAGACTTCAAGGGCTTCATTTTCTTTGTTGACCACTGTTACAGTAGGGGTCTTTAAGGGCCTCATATTTCGGGTTCAAGACAGTGCATGTTCAGGGAATAAAAATAAAATCACAATAATATAATTTATATAAGTTTAATTTTTGACGGGATCCCTTCATCTTCCCCAATCAGCCAAGGGCTGAGATTTCCCGCGCCTGTAGCACCTTCCAGCCCAATTTCCGGCCACCACGACCACCTCCCTGGCCGGCCACCACCACCACCAGCTCCGTTGAGGTTGTGGCTAGCGTTTGACGACGACCATGCGGCCGGAGGCGTTGGTTTCCGGCGAACTCACACGTCCATTTTCCATGAAAATACGAAAATCAAAGCTCCTAATCAGGCTCAATTGAGCCTGATTTCCTTCCTATTTGATCTAAAGATCTAACCCACGTAGAGAGGAGTAGAGGAGGACCTTAGTGAAGGGTTGTTTCCTTGTCGGTCACCGCGTCGACATTACCGGTGGTGGAGCTTCTCATGCTTTGAAACAAAAGAGTGAAGTACCATTGTTTCTTCTGTTAAAGGGTGGAATCGCATGCTAGGAGTCAAGGGAAGCTTTTAAGAGAGCGAAATGGGGGAGGAGAAGGGTCTAGCTTGATGGTCATTAATGGCCATTAAGGCGAATTTTCGGCCATAGAGAAAACCCCTTGAAATTCACCTCCCCTTGGTCCCAATTCATTTGAAAACTCTTAAAAACTGATAGGGGAGTTGAATATTAATTAATTTGTGAAGAATGGAGGGGTGATTCACCTTCCCCACCATGAATGGCCTTCTTTTTCTCAATTTCTCCCTCCTCCATTAAAGGGCAAATAGAGCTTTCTCTCTCTTCACCATCAAGAACGAAAGTGCTCATCTCCCTAGCCTATTGGCCGCCAATCTATCCCATATGAACAATAAAAAATGAGGTTAGCCCAAGTGGGTTTGGGTTTGGGCTTGAGTTAGCCTTTTCGAGCTAAGTTGACTTAACACTTAAATTGGGTTGACCTTGGTCATTTTGACCATCTGGGTTGACCCGAATGGGTCCTTGGTGACCTATTGGACTCCCCTAGGGTCTAAGTAGGTCTGGGTCGAGTTGACTTGGCTTTTTGGAGGTTACATGACCTTTAGTAAGAGCACTTTGACCATTTAAGGGCTAGAGTTGACTTTGGTCAACATGACAATTTGGGTTGACCCCAAGGGGTCCTTGGTGACCCCTTGGCTTCCCCTAAGGTCTAGGTAGGGTTAGGTAGGGTTGTCTTGACACCTTGGAGGTCACTTGACCCTTAGTAAGGACACTTTAACCATTTTAGTGCTAGAGTTGACTTAGGTCAACTCAGGCTCTAGAGTTGACCCTAGTGGATCTTTGGTGACCCATTGACCCCATTTTAGATCTAGAAAGACCCTGGTAGGGTTAGTTGGGCTTATTAGAGGCACATTTTCTTTAGTTAGGGCACCTTTCTCAATTAAGGCCTAGGATGGTCCTATGTCAACTTGGCCACTCCGGGTTGACTTCAATAGACCCTTATGGCTCTAATGGACCTTCCAATGGTTTAGGGATATTTTGGTGGGGTCATGGAGTCATGTTGAAACCCTATGGTCATCCTAAACTAGTGTTTAGAATTCTACTATTTGTAGACTATGGTGATCTCCACCTTCATGCCTAAGCTCACCTAGTCTTCTTGGGCTTCATAGTGTTTTGTCATAAGCTAGTCATGACAAAACCACTCCTAGGGGTCTAGCTGGAAATGGGATGTTACATCTACAAGTTAGGGGATTTAATGCTCTAGCGAGATTACTTCCTAATATCGGATCCATCACGGTATTAATAGAATTACAAATGTTAAACTAATTTATTTCGTTATTTTATTTCAAAGTGAATCGTCGATCGAGCACTCGTTTGCAATAGTTTATTTCTCTTTTAACTAAGTTTAGTTTATTTTATTTTCAAAACTCATCAATCGTTCGGTTGGATAATAGAATCGTTGTGAGTAATATTGCTTGCCTGCCCCGAGTTTTTATACGACCTTGATATATTTATATCACTATACTATAAAACGATAGGTACACTTGCCTATTCAGATTGTAGTCCGTGAGATGATTTTTACGCATCAGCTAGTCCATACTCTGCAAAGAGCTGTTGGATGGAGATCGATAAAAGGAGAGTTTCGAGAAATTAGAAATAGCTTTTTTGTCATCTTCTTCCATGATAGAAAAGAAGAAATAGTTTTTTGAGAACTAATTCTTACAACGAGTTTGTAACACCCCAAATCCCAAATTTGAGTTCAGGCTGGGCAACATGGCCTGGGACACGGGCGTGTCCCAGGGCATATCCTGCTGTGTTTGCTCGAGTGTGATTTTTGGTCTCCCGTGTATCTCGAGTGAGGTGCACAGTCTGGGACACGGGCGTGTCCCAAGCCATGTCCTTCACTGTATTGTCACGAGTACTCGACAAAATGTAGTCGATGATCTTCGAGAGGAATGCCGGTCGGGCATATGGCCTACGACACGGGTGTGTGCCTTGGCCGTGTCCTTCTTGGGTTGTGACCAGGCTGTGTAAACAGATGAACATGGCTTGGATACGGGCGTGTCCGAAGCCATGTATGACATACGGCCTGTGACACGGGCATGTCCCAGGGCCGTGTCCTGGTCTGGATTGAGTCAATTCCTTTGACGCTTAAGGTATACAACATGTGACACGAACGTGTCAGAAGCCGTGTCAGCCCAGGAAAAGTTATTTTAGGGCGGATAGTGGCCATTCATTTTTTTATCTGGGATCCATTGGTCCAAGCTTCTTCCTGTTGTTATAAGGCCGAGATTTGAAGATAAACTCTCATTTATCTTTGTCCATTCTCTTTCTAAAGAGATATAGAGAGGGGAGAGCAAGGAAGGAATAAGAATAAGGAATCCGACCACCGGAAGAACTTCAACGATCCGAATCGAGAGCCGAGTTCAGATTTGTGGAGGCAAGGCTATTGTAGTGATTACAATCCGGCTAGATTTCCATTGCTCCAAAGCGATCGTCAAGGGTAACGATCTCCTTCATGGACAAGTGAAGTACTCCTTTATGCAAGTGTATGGGATCCTCCACCAAGTTATGGAAAGCGTAAGCGATTCCACCAGGTTGATAGTTGATATCCCCGGTTGAGTCTGCATCTAGATCCAGAAATGAGTAGTACGGAATAGGCATGCTGTGTTATGCCCATCCAGATAGTTAGCCTGGATTGGTGATGTTTATATTGCAAACCAGAGAAGACTCTGTGTATGAAACCTGTAGGTTACAGAGTTTGTGAGGATGCTTGTGAGTTTCTTATGTTATATGCTCTGTATGAGCTGTATGCGATGTGGCCGTGAGAGCCATTCTTTGTGGCGGTGGAGCCTTTATGGCATTGGAATTGTACGATCTGCATGAGCTGTGTACCTGTGTTATGAGAAATCCATTGGTAACACTACAAATGGGGGCTGCAAGCCTTCCCGGCTGATTACACTACGGTGGTAGGTCGATCTAGAGGTACAGTGTACCTGCGTTGTGTGCAGTCGATTGGTGGCAATGCAAATGGGGGGCTGTGAGCCTTCCCATCTTGTTACACTATGGGGGTAGGTCGATCTAGAGTGCTCACTAGTTGTCGTGAGGTGAACACCTCTGAGTGGGATGGGTGAGGATGTCTCCAGCATGCGTGTTATAGTAGACTAGTGCCCGACCAACAAGCTAATAACCTCTAATCTGTGGTGGTACAAAGGATGATTCGGTACACCGTAAGCGTCACCTGAGTGCACGGAGTGTCTGGCACAAAGGCCGGAATTTGTGATGATGTTATACATGAGTGCACTTATTGTAATATATATATGTTGTGATTGCAATTCATGCAGGGAAGGAACCACTGCCCCGGGTAAGGGGTAGGTTCATTATAATTGGTAGGAAGAATGCCGACCGTTGCTTTATTTATCACCCTTGGGGTGGACGTCCATATACAGGTGTTGCCCTTGCTGGTGCTGACATTGATTGAGTTGGCTGAAGCCCTTGTTGCTGCTGCTTGTAGGACCTAGAAGGCCGTGCGAAGAATTGGATTTCATTTGTGGCCGGCCTGCGTGCCGATGTATGAAACCACATCTTGTAAACAACAACATGTAAGTCCTTAATGACGTGAGAGTTTGTGTTATTGCATATAATCCTTGTGTTATATATAGACGTGTTATTTATATATTTAGTGGACATTCATTGGATGAGTTCTTGCAAGTTATAAACTTCCGCTATAATGCTCTGAGTTAAGATGCGAGTAGAATGTAATTTTGATATTCACACGTGATTCCGTCATTTGTCTGTGAAATATGGCGTAGGGACCCAGCCGGACCCTCTATTATATTCCATATGACGGATGGAGGCATTACGAAGTGGTATCAGAGGTTAAGGTTTGGTAGGGATAACATAATCGAACTCATGAATGTCCACTAGGAATGCAATACATGTCTTTGAGAAGTGTAAGCGTGTATACTAGGCATATTTGCCATTTTGGAATGGATGTTAATGATGTCTTATTCACGTATAGGTGATAAGGAGTTGATCTGGGCAGTCTGAACCCCAGAGTTTGGATGAGAGTGCGTCACCAGCTGAGGTGCCCACACCTCCTCCTTCTACGAAAACCATACGCTTATTTACGGAGGCACTATTTGCTATATTTCATGCATAGCCTATTCGGCAGGCAAGGCCTACAGTGGAGAGAGTACGGGTTAGTGCGAGGCAAGAGCGTGTTTAGGATCTGATTGACGAGCAAGCAGCTGATGAGTAATTGAAATTCTTTATGGAGTTTCATCAACCTACATTAGATGGGGCGGGTTCCCCAATATAAGCCGAGGATTGGCTCGCAAGAGTGAAGAGGATCCTGACAGCAATTAGAACTGATGAGGGGCAGAAAGTTACATTAGTCACTTTCTTGCTGGAAGGAGAGGCGAGGCTTCGGTGGGATGAAGTCAAATTGAACCAATTGGTAGGCAGAGGCCTAGGAGAAATATCGATAGAGGAATTCTCAAGATTATTTTGGGCAAAGTATTTGCCAGTATCGCGACAAATTGCAATCGAGAATGAGTTCCAACGTTTGGTCCAGGGTGAGAGTACTGTTGAGAAGTACCTGCATGAGTTTACCAGGCAAGGGCGCTATGCGGGGTATACTTTTGTGGAGGAAGCATGGAAGACAAATAGGTTTAATGAAGGACATCGTGATGAGCTGAGGTTGGCTCTCCCGAGTTCGGTGAACCAAGTCTTCAAAGCGTTAGTAGTTACAACCTATGCGCTGGAGAAGGATTTGAAATGGATGCAAGATAAGAAGAAAATGGAGGTGGAAAAGCCAGAGTTCAAAGTTCCGCTGTCGGAACAATTCGAATTGAGGAAACGAGATAAGAAGAGGTTCAGGCCTGCTGAACAAACTTCTTCGGATGTTGCTTCGGGAGCAACGTATGGGCAAGGACGTGTGGAGACACGTACGTGTTTTAATTGTGGGAAGCAGGGATTTGTCGCCCGTAATTGTTGGAGTGGCCCATCAAAGGGTGAGAAAAAGACCGGTGCGTCCTATGAGGAAAAGGGCAAGGCAATAGCAGAGTAATCTAAATACCGAGCGCAACCTTGAATGTACACTCTCGAATTGCAGGAGCTGCAAAGCTCAAATCATGAAGCACAACAGCCTAGTGTGTATAATCTGGAATTACAGGATGCCATAAAGCAGATTATTAGGGTTGCGGATGAGCAGAAATAAAGTAAGGAGTGTACGTTACTGATGTCGTGATATAATAAATTACCCATTGTATGTATGTTTGTAAAGACTTTGTTTGTGTGAAACTGTGGGGCGAGACAAGTTGCGGCCTCTGAGCTCTAAAATCGGATAATTTTTAGTAAAATTGCAACAAAGGAGTTGTTGTGTTGGTGTCTACAATTGAGCTATATTTTGGGAGGAAATTTATTTTAAGTAGGGGAGGGTAATAACACCCCAAATCCCAAATCTGAGTTCAGCCTGGGCAACACGGCCTGGGATACGGGTGTGTCCCAGAGCGTGTCCTTCTCTGTTTGCTCAAGTGTGATTTTTGGTCTCGAGTGTGTCTCGAGTCAGGCACACTGTTGGTTTCCTAGTTTTGATTTGGGCCATGCCATCTCAATTAGGCTTAATTTACCCAAGAATTATCTCTGGTCAATGGTTAGACTAAAGTGTAGTCTACCCTTAGGTTAGGTTATTTGAGATTGGATTGAAATGAAAATTGGTTAAGTAGATTTGTGCTCGACGATAGTCGAATATCGCTCTACGGTCTTCGATTGATGATCGACGATCTCAGAGTTATATGAACTCTGAAGTGGGATCGACGATCTGCTTATTGTAATCGACGAGCGTGTAGCCTTGGTCGACGATTTCTGTGAAGACAATTTTTTTCAGGTCGACGATCTGCTTGTTCAGATCGACGATCTTCGATCTCTGGTCGATGCTTTCTGTCTGCTATTATCTATATTCATTTCATTTGATCATTGTTTTTTCCTCTTATTTAAGACATATTTTATTCAAAATATTCTTCTTAATTTAATGCCTATATTCTTTTGCTTATTTGCCATATTCCTTATGCATTAATTAAGAGATTTGGCAGAATAAAGTCGTTTGTTTTATTAGAGGAAATCGTGTTTTTTATACAGCTGTAATATAGTCGTTAGGCTTTGTTTCCTGCGCCAATTTGTAAAGTAAAATTGATGGGATATTTTTTAATATCCTTAATTCCTTTTTGGGAATGACAGAAAAGATTACAGGTGCAGTTTCTTTATTTGTTTTATTTTATTATTTGGAAAGTTTTCAAGTGTAGGGCTCGTGGCTTTTTCAAAAAGAAGAGAAGTTTCTATGTTATCAGAGCAGTCGGCTGAAGATAAAAAACACACATACGAACTCACAGCAGATACAGAACTAGAAATCAAAAGAGAAAGAAAAGTTCTTCTTCTTCCTGAGTTCATCCTATCTTCAGGAAAATCAATACTCAGAATTCTAGCTTTCAAGAAGAAGAACCTCCCAGATTGCTGAACATTCATTGTTGCAAACTCTCCTAGATTGCAAAAGCTGCTGAAGAAGAACATCCATTCAAAATCTAGAGTCTTCTTTAAGGCTGCATAAGAAAGTCATCTCAAGCAATTTGGAGACACTACACCCTTAAGCAAAGCTTCTTCCTGGACATTCTCTAAGCCAGGGGGAGCTTTGATATATTCCGAGCTATCCACTTGCTTCTCTAAACACAGAAAAGACATCTTTAATTCTCTCCTTTAACCTCCTGTAAAAGGGTTATTACTCTCTTCAAAAGTGAACTATTGGTGGCAGGGCACCTGATCAAAAACCTGTGTGTTTGGTTTCTAGGCACCTGATCAAAAGCCTGAAGGGTCTTTAGATCTACCTTAAGCAGATCTACTGGTGGCAGGGCACCTTATCAAAAACTTGTAGTGGATTCCTACCAGGGTGGTAGAAGAGTGGATGTACCCAATTGGGGAACCACTATAAACTCTTGTGTTGTCTGTTGCTTATTTTAATCAATGCTCTATGGCTGTGATAGTTTTAACTAGGGTGCTAGTTGCTGTGTTAGGATATAAGCTCAACTAAAACTTCAGTTACCTTCTTCTTTTATTTACTACACTCAGTTAGGATTTAGGTTTAAAGCTTTTATTTTTATATTCCGCAAATAGCTCGAAGAGAAGTGTTTAGAGTCTCCTTCTTTTTGAATACTCTATTCACCCCCCCCCCTCAAGAGTAGTAAGTATCTTATCCCCTCACTTTCAATTTATATCATAGGGAGGTTGATTGGTTGAACAGGCTAACACCTGAACCATAAGATCTTGTGATAAGATACATTGATACCATATACACTCTCATTAGATTCATGGCCCAGTACAAAGATTACTCTAGCACCAGACCTCCAGTATGCAACTTAGCCAAGTTTAGCATCTGGAAGGCAAGAATTAGAATTTACATAAACTATATTAATGAAGATATTTTCTCTTATATCTTAACAGGGCCACCAACACCACATGCTGCAGCTACTGCTACAACATCTGCAAATCTCAGTGCAGTGTCACCTCCTGACTATAATGAAACTTACAAAAAGGCCAAGATAGCTGATTCCAAAGCTATGAATATTCTGGCTCAGACTATGTCTGATGAGACATTCCAGAAAGTGGTTGATTATACCTCAGCAAAAGCCATGTGGGACTCACTGAATTAGATTGTAGCTGGTTTAGCTGATGAGAGGAAGGATAGAAGGTCCAACCTCATATCCCAATATGAGAACTTCAAGAAGGAAGAAGCTGAGACAGTAGAATCTATGTACACAAGGCTCACCTCCATTATCAATGAGCTGAGGACACTTGTTAAGGAGATCACGTTGACAGAAGTCAATGATAAAATACTGATGTGCTTCCCTAGCATATGGGATCTCAGACTCTGGCCAATCAAGGAGTCCAGAAGTACAATAGAGATTTCAACTGAAGATCTCCTTGGCAAGCTCAAATCATTTGAGCAAGTACTAAAGACCAAGGAAGCTGAAGCTGAAGCCAAAGCATTTACTCCAACAAGGAAAGAGCAAACCCTTGCTCTTAAGGCTGATGATGAGTCCAAAGTGACTCAATCAAATTAATAACTGATGGCACTCTTTGCCAAGAGGTTCTAGAAGATGGGCAGAAAGGACAACATAAGAATGTCATCAAAATATGATGACAAACCAAGGTATGATAAAACCCCATCTAAAGAAATTGTTTGTTATGGATGCAGGAAGCCTGGACACATTCTCCCTGAGTGTCCAGAGACAAAGCATAATGAAAAGAGAAAGGAGAATGAACATGAGAAGCACTATTCCAAGACATCTTCTCACAAATATAAGAAGAAAGAGAAAGGTCTTGTTGCAAAGACCTGGACTGATACTGAGGAAGACTCCTCTTCCTCCAGCTCCAGTGAAGATGATGAAGAAGAGAAGAAAGCTAAGGAGATTTGCCTTATGACAATCAATGCCTGCAATAGTAACTCAGCTGCAGAGATGACTGAAGATGAGGAGGATGAATTATCTGATGAAGACCGTCTAATTGCATCTTATGATTTTACCTCTAATGAATTTAAGAATGAATTTAAAATTCTTTGCCTAGATTTACTTAGCTCAGAAAAGGAGATTAAGTTGCTTAGAGATAAACTAGCTAAATCAGAATCTTTATCTAGTGAAAACATTAGGTTAGAATCTGAACTCACTAGATCATCTGAAGAAATTAAATTTCTTAAATTTGAACTAGCTAAATCTAAGAGGTTAGAAGATTCACTTAATGGCAGAAGCCTTAAATTGCTAGAAATCACAAGCACTGCAAACACTAGGACAGGCAACAATAAGTTAGGCTTAGGTGCCTCCCCTAGTGAATCCCAATTGCTCCTTGAATACAATCTTTCTACTCCAGTAAAGTTTGTTTCTGAAAAGGGAATACACAACATTGAGGTTATTCAAAAGGCTAAGAAATTCTTAAATAAGATTAAGAGAGACAAAAGGAAATAGAAATTCATAGAAATACAAAAATCATTGACTGCCTATCGACGATCGCTACACCCATCATTGAACGACAATCGACGGTCTCTGAACTCACCTGCTGGGTATAACTACTTAGCAATGAGTGATCGACGATCTCATCCTGAGTCGTCGAACAGAGATCGACGATCTTGGAATCCAGAATCCTTTTCTGTTAACCAAGATTGACGATCTGGGTACCGATCGTCGAACATCGATCGACGATCAGAACTAAATTTCCAGAATCATAATAATGCTCACAGAAACAATAAGTTTAATAACAACCCTAGGTCTGTTAATTATATTATCCCACCTATGAGATCTCATCCCTTAGGATATCACCCTCAACCTGCATACTCTTTCATTTCTAGTTTTTCCTATATGAAGAACAATGGACCCAAGGTTACCTGGGTCCACAATGTCTAATTTATCTGATTGCAAGTAAAGACCTATCCTATCACTCTGGACAAGTGGTATTTGGATAGTGGATGCTCCAAGCATATGACTGGAAACAAAGAGAACCTTTCAAGCTTCAAAGCCAAGTTGGGACCAAAGGAAGTCTTTGGTGATTCCAGCTGTGGTCAGACTGAAGGATATGGTAAATTCACCATAGGGTCAGTGACTTTCAAGAAGGTAGCTTATATCACAGGACTGAAGCACAATCTCATTTCTGTAAGTCAGCTTTGTGATGCTGGCTACCAGGTTTGGTTTTCTAATACTCTATGCAATATTACTTTTAATAATAAAGTTATATTAGTAGGCATTTGGCAAGGAAATATTTTTCTTGTAGATTTTAAATCCACCTCTTCTGAAATTTGTTTATTTAATGAGGTGAGTAGTAATAATACTTTGTGGCATAAAAGCCTAGGTCATGTTAACCTTAAGAATATATCTAGGTTATCTAAATACAACCTTGTCAGAGGTTTGCCCTCTTGCCCCTACAAGAAGGAAGGCCTATGCAAGGGTTGTCAACTAGGCAAGTAAACTAAAAATAGTTTCGAAGTTGTAAATAAAAGTGATTCACCTAGAATCCTGTACCTATTGCACTTGGATCTCTTTGGTACAATAGTTGTACAGAGTCTAGGAGGGAAATTCTATACCCTAGTAAGTATAGATGATTACTCTAGGTTCACTTGGGTGTTCTTCTTGAGAACTAAATCTGATAACTTTAAAGTTCTTACAGATTTTTTACTTTGTATACAGACTGAGTAATCTACTGAAGTTGCCTTGATCAGAAGTGATCATGGTACTGAGTTTGAATCTCTTATTATGCAAGAATTCTGTGAGAAAGAAGGTATCAGGCATAGCTTCTCTACTCCTAGAACTCCTCAACAAAATGGGGTAGTGGAAAGGAAAAACAAAACCCTGATTGAAGCTGCAGGAACATTGTTAGCAGATGCTAATATGCCTCTATCCTTTTGGGCTGAAGTGTTAACACATCTAACTATATACTGAATAGGAGTCTGATACATAAACTAAAGGGAAAGACTCCCTATGAATTGCTTAAAGAAAAGAAACCTAAAATAGATTATTTTAGAATTTTTGGCTGTGTAGTTTACATTCACAACAATAACAAAGACTACATTAGAAAGTTTGAAGCAAAGGCTTCAATGGGAATCTTTCTAGGATATTCCCAAGTAAGCAAAGCTTATAGGGTATTTAATAAATCCACATTGAAAATTGAGGAGTCGGTACATGTATCTTTTGATGAAACTAAAATGCTTTACAGAGAGAAGGAAACTTCTTCCAGTAACTCTTTGCAGGTACCTGACTTGTGCAAGAATTTGGATGAGCTGAAACTCACTCAGGAGATTTAACCTCAACCAACTCTTCAGATAGTTGATTCAGAAAGTGATGAAGACCAAGTGGAAGTGATTGTAGCTCTACCAACAGCCAATCTATTTCCACCTTAGGAATTGATTCCAACTGCTGTTGAAGGTCACATACCACCAACTGATTATGTCACACTTAGAGATCATTTTACATATCAAGTGATTGGAGACATTTCAACTGGTGTGCAAACTAGACATCAACTAAGTCAAGATGTGGTGCTTGCTTGTTTTCTTTCACAGATTGAGCCCCTAACCATAAAAGATGTTGAGCAAGATCCCCACTGAATCATTGTTATGCAAGAGGAGATAAATCAGTTTTAAAGATGTAAAGTTTTGAATTTGGTTCCCAGACCAAAAGGTCAATTGTTTATAGGCACTAAATGGGTGTTTAGAAACAAGTTGGATGCTCAAGGAATTATTATAAGGATTAAAGCAAGGCTTATAGCACAGGGCTACAGACAGGAAGAAAGCATAGATTATGATCAGACATTTGCTCTTGTTGCATGGCCAGAGTCAATAAGGATCTTTCTTGCCTATGCAGCCTATATGAAGTCTAAGGTGTTCCAAATGGATATAAAGAGTGCATTTCTGAATGTAGAGCTAAAGGAAGAGGTATTTGTTGAACAACCCCCTGGTATTATTTCTTCAACTCATCCTTCACATGTTTTTAAGTTGCAAAAAGCTCTGTATGGACTTAAGCAGGCTCCTAGAGCATGGTATGAAACTTTAGCTAATTTTTTATTAGAATATAAGTTTGTCAGAGGCATTGTTGATAGAACCCTTTTTATTAAGCACCATAAGGACAAGATCCTGTTGGTTCAAATTTATGTGGATGACATTATATTTGGTTCTACTGATCCCAATCTATGCAAAAGGTTCTCAGACCTAATGCATTCTAAGTTTGAGATGAGTAGTATTGGTGAGCTATCTTATTTCCTTGGTCTCCATGTGAAATAAGATGCTGATGGCATCTTCATCTCCCAATCCAAATATGCCAAGGAATTGGTAAAGAAGTTTGGGATGGCAGATGCCTCTGCAATGCACACTCCTATGGCTACTAATGTAGTTATTGATTCTGATCAAAAGGGAAAGCCTATTGATCAGAAAAATTATAGGTCCATTGTTGGTTCCCTATTATATCTAACTGCAAGTAGGCCTGATATAATGTTTGCCACATGCCTCTGTGCTAGATTTCAGGTCAACCCCAAGGAATCTCACTTGACTATTCTTAAGAGAATCTTAAGATACTTGAAGGGATGCCCAAATTTAGGACTTTGGTACCCAGCTGAATCAGAATTTGAGTTGATTGGATACTCAGATGCTGACTATGCTGGCTCTAGAGTAAACAGGAAGAGCACCTCAGGGACTTGTCAGTTCCTAGGTGAGAGATTAGTCTCTTGGTTTTGAAAGAAGCAGGCTTCTGTTTCAACTTCAACTGCAAAGGCTGAATATATAGCAGCTGCTAGTTGCTGTTCACAGATAATGTGGATTCAAAATCAACTCATGGATTATGGGTACACACACAAAAACCCCAAAATTATTTGTGACAGTACCAGTGCTATTTCCATAGCACAAAATCCTGTGCACCATTTTAGAACTAAGCACATTGATATTAGACACCATATTCTTAGAGACTGTGTTGAAAAGAATAAAATAAATCTCGAGTTTATACCCACAGATCTTCAGAGAAGTGATATATTTACAAAGCCTTTAGATGAACAGAAACATCGATTCTTTTTGAATCAACTAGGCATGATGAATGGATCAGACTAAGTGTAAAAATATGCTAAGTTGAAATCTGTTCTGAGATCGTCGAACGGTGTTCGAAGATAGTCGCACAAGTTGAGCGAAATTGTCGACCCTTGGTCTACGACAGCTCTTTTCTTTTAGAGACAGAAATCGTCGATCAATGATCGACGACTCTGCTCCGGAAATCGATCGACGATCGATGACTAACTCTCCTGATCTTCATTCAGAGATCGACGACTCTTGTTCATTTCAAAACGATCGTCTATTGATGTCTGAAGATCGTCGACGGAGCTCGTCATTTCGTATTCTGCTTCCAGGTCTGTTTCGAGCTCTCGTCCCGCGCTTTCTCCTCTCTCTCATCTTGTGATTCTTCTCATCGATTCTATGGCGATTTCCTCTACAACTCTGTCTGTGATGAAGTTTGATGCCGGTTTTAGTGTTGATTTCGATTCCTTCAGCGACTGCGAACAAGTTTTCTGAGAGATTCTGCAGTTATGCGATGATCAAGGTCTCAAGAAACTCATGTATACAAAAATCAAACTCCACCTATCAGAAATAAAGGAATGGGTTTATATATCTTCTTCCGATGATAAAGCAATGACAGGAACCATCAACGGCGTGGAGGTAGTTCTTACTCCTGAAATTCTGACTAAAATCTTTGAGTTAAAGAATGGATCTGATGAGTATGAGCAAGATACTACTGAGTATGGTAGGATGTTGTTAGAGATGGGACATGCAGAAGGAATTCCATCTAAGCTCCTGAAAGTAAATTTATCTGTTGGATTTATGTTCTTGGCTGACTTGGTTGGAAAAGTTTTTCCTGGAAACCATTCAGCCCATGACAACATCAACAGGCAATAATTTGCCTTTATGTCAGCGATAGTGAATAAGAAAGCAATCAACTGGGCTGGATTGCTATTTGAACTTCTCAGGAAAAAGAACAACAAGAAAGAGGTGACTCAAGGTAGGCTGATTGGGTTCTTTCTATCAAAGAAAGCTTCCCAGCTGTTAGGTTCTGCTCCTACAGCAATTAATGCCAGCAAGAGAATTGATCCTTCTCTGTTTGTTAAGTGGAAAAGGACCATTCAGAATTCATCAAATGCTGGGTCTGCCCCTACAACATCTGAGGGCACAAGGGCTCCTTAAGCCACTTCCCACCCTAGTGAAGAAGTTCCTACTTCATCCTCCTTGCCATCCACCTCCATTGAAATTCATTCTTCTCCTGTGAACCATCCATCCCAATCAACTTCCCCAACACCAGCTTATCTAGCTCAAATACCAAACTTCAACATAGATTCCATGTTCAATCTGCTTACTCCATCTCCTCATCATTCCCCATCCACTTCAAATAATCAATTACCCACTAATGATCATCCATCTCATCAAAATTCCCCAATTGATGAAGCCCCAGTTCAAAAGAACATAAATTCTAATGATTCCCCATCCATCATTCCTCCATCATTTCAAATTACACTAGAATTAATTGCAAATATCCTAGACCTCAATACTCCATCCATCAAAACAATGATAGCTGAAGCCATTGCCCCCCTCACTCTCTCCTTCTCATAACTTGCTGCTTTCATTACTACCCTCTCAGTCCCTTCTTCATCTAGGGGCCTGGGTTTAGTTCCCACTGAACCCAAGCAGGGGGAGATGCTCAATTATGATGATTCAGGCTCTGCTTGGGCTCATCAGGTTATGCAATCTTCAGCAGTAATCGAGCTAGAAACGTGTTTAGATGCAGTACCAAATAAAGTCTTTCTAGATTCAGTACAGAGGATAGTTGTAGATATAGTTGCTTTAGTAGTTCCAGATGAACTGGATCCATTTCTTGATTCAGATGATGAGTCTTCTCTCTCATCCTATGGCGACCATTATATCTATTAGTCCTCCCCTTATACATTTGATCCCCTTAAGGCCACTGTGTGCTATCAGTGACCAATGGGACTTCAGATTTTGGATAATTTTATTATTGTTGAAGCAATAGCTGAAGCAGCTTTTGCTTTCAAATTTTGCCTTGAGGAAATTTCCACTCCTGTAGTTGCCAGATATCTAGAAGGAATCATTACCTCCTTCTTAGAAGCTAAGTGGAATTCAGTAGAGTCTTTAGATAAAGATGTGTCAGTTGTTGTTCCAGAAGTTGAAGTGCCCTCTACTCTTTGGGATGACTCCCCAGGTCCAGATTTTGACTCTCTCTTGGCTCAAGATATATTAGAAGAAAAAAGAGAAAATGCTCTTCTGAAAGCTAAAGAAAAAGAGGAAGCTATGTTAAAAGATATTGATGATCTTTATGCAAAACCTCAGTCTCACATTCTGAAGATGAGGATGAGGATTCTAATGATTCAGAAGGTAATAAGAAAAAGAAAAGGACTGCTCAAAAGAAAAGAAAGGACATAGCTCCAGCTCCTCCTAATCCAGACCATGATATTCCCTACTATATTCTGAAAGGGATTGATCCTAAATCTAAAAATTTAGAGGCTTGGATGTGGTATTCTAAAAATGCTCAGAAAGCAAGGAAGAAGAGCTGGAAGAGCTCTCTTCCTCCCAAGGGAATTCAGAGAGGTCCTCCTCCTCCTCCCTCAGCTGGTGCTTTAGGAAATGTTGCTCCCAGATCTTCTGCTCCTTCTACCAGACCAAATCAATCATACATCTATCAAAGGAAGGGCAGACAGCCTCCTCCCAGCAGGTCTTATAATCAGGGGGAGTCTACGCATTCAGACAGTTCAAGAGAGCAAGTAAAGGAAGTTGTATATCAACAACCAACCTTCTCTCCTCCTCTAGCTCCTAGGTATCCTCTCAAAACAAAATTGTCACCTTCAAAGGAAAAACCTGCTCAGGCAAAGCCAGTAGATGTCAAAGGAAAAAGAGTTACATACTCTGACAAATCAAGCAAGAAGTATGCTGAGTATGCTCCTCCATCTATTCTTATGATTCAAGAGCCAAAAGATTCAAATGTCAAGCCATCTCAAGAGCAAACTGAGAGTTTTCTAACTCAATCAGTAAAATTTAAGGCTGTAAATCCATTGAATTCAGCTGATGTAAACACTTATGAAAGTCAAGAGCTTGATCCTAACTTCAAAATGGCTAGACTTCTAGAATTGGTGGGAGCTGCTCAAATCAGGAAAGCTAAAGCTGAAGGTAAAGATATCACAGGACTTTCTACTATGTCAAAATACAGAAATGAGGAATTGGATAGGTTCCAAGTCAATTCAGAAGTTTTTGATGCTTCAAAGTATATGGAAAAACATCCTGAAGATGTTCTACCTAAGGCTGGAGAACTAAAGATTATTGGAGAGCATGACTTGAAGTTATCAAAGAAGGATGCATATGATCCTAGATGAAAAATCACTTTCTCTCCTGCTACTTCTACTCCTCCTTCAGACTCTATTGATAAATGTCTGTGATATCTGTTTTGACAATCTAATTTATTCAATCTGTTTTATGTTATATCTATTGTTGTTTATTCTTATCTGCTTTTATTAGATTTGTTTTTGTTTGAGTGACATCACCCAGATAGGGGGAGATTGTTGGTTCCCAAGTTTTTATTTGTGCCATGTCATCTTAATTAGGCTTAATTGACCCAAGAATTATGTATGGTCAATGGTTAAACTAAAGGGTAGTCTACCCTTAGGTTAGGTTAGTTGAGATTGGATTGAAATGAAAATTAGTTAAGTAGATTTGTGCTCGACGATAGTCGAATATCGCTCTACAATCTTCGATTGATGATCGACGATCTCAGAGTTATATGAACACTGAAGTGGGATCGACGAGCTGCTTATTCAGATCGACGACCGTGTAGCCTTGGTCGACGATTTATGTGAAGACAGTTTTTCTTCAGGTCGACGATCTGCTTGTTCAGATCGACGATCTTCGATCTCTGGTCGACGCTTTCTGTCTGCTATTATCTATATTCATTTCATTTGATCGTTCTTTTTTTCCTCTTGTTTAAGACATATTTTATTCAAAATATTCTTCTTAATTTATTGCTTATATTCTTTTTCTTATTTGCAATATTCCTTATGCATTAATTAAGAGATTTGGCAGAATAAAGTCGTTTGTTTTATTAGAGGAAATCGTATTTTTTCTACAGCTGTAATATAGACATTAGGCTTTGTTTCCTGTGCTTATTTGTAAAGTCAAATTGATAGGATATTTTTTTAATATCCTTAATTCCTTTTAGAGAATGACAGAAAAGATTACAGGCGCAGTTTCTTTATTTGTTTTATTTTATTATTTGGAATGTTTTCAAGTGCGGGGCTCGAGGCTTTTTCAAAAAGAAGAGAAGTTTCTATATTATCAGAGCAGTCGGCTGAAGATAAAAACTCACGTACAAACTCACAGCAGATACAAAACCAGAAATCAAAAGAGAAAGAAAAGTGAAAGTGAGTGTAAGATCTACTTTACTCTAGAGGGGGGGGGGGGTGAATAGAGTATTTTAAAATAATTTACAATTTAAAACTGTAAATCAGTGGAAGTCTTGATTTATGTATATGTGTAAGGTGCTTGCAAAAAGAAAAACTAAGTAAGCAAGAAATAAGAAATCACAGCACACAACAAAAACCAAACAAAGCAAGCCAAATGACATAAGGAGCTATAGTGGTTCCCCAACAACCTGGGTACATCCACTCTTCTACCACCATAGGTAGGAATCCACTGCAGGAATAGTTGATAAGGTGTCCTAGGCACCAATGAGCTTTTGATAAGGAGCTCAAAAATTAAACCTAGATTTTTTGATAAGGTGTCTTGCCACCACTGAGTTTTGACAAGGTCTCAGAAATCATCCACAAAACTTTTGAAGGGAGTTTTGAGAAACCATTTTACAGAAGGAATAAAGAAAAACAAAAAGGTAGAGATGTTCTTCTCTGTCAATAATCTGAGAGAAGACAAGTGGAAGATGTTGTCAAAGCTCCCCTTGAGATCTGTAAGGGTTCAGGAAGATGAGCTTTGCTTAGGGTGATAGGCCTTTAGTTGCTTCAGATCTCCAGTAGTAGATGATTTCAGCAGATGCTGAAATGTATGATGTCTGGAGTTCTTAATGAAGAAGCTTTTGAACACTTGATGCTTGAAGGAGTAGAATAGAAGATGATCTCCTTCACAGTAATGTTCCTTGTGTTCTTGAAGAACTCTGACTCAGTAATTCTGTAAACTTTTGTCTAATGAGTCTATTCCCAGAAGATGAAATATTGATGAATAATTTTTTTGTTCTCTCTTCTGTATTCTTTTTCAAATCTTGTCTGTTCTCTTTTTTTCAGAATGATTCTCTAGGGAGTTTATAAGATTCTTTCTTCTTAATAGCCTTTAATCAGTCATAAATGACTACCTTAACAGATATCTGCCTCTGGAGGGAAGTCGTTAAGAAACATTCCAATTTGTCTTCCTTGAAACTTTCTCCAGATTGATTGAAACGGCTACAAAAGCCTTTGCCATAAATGATGAAAATAAGTCTGAATGAATTCCATAACTGTCCTAAATTTGAATCCTGAAATCGCCGATCTCTCAGAGAAATCGTCGATCTGAGCTCAACGATCGTTGACCTTAGCTCAGAGACTGAAGCTATACTGAAAACAGAAAATGTCGATCTGAGCTCAACTATCGTAGACCTGAGCTCAAAGATTGGATTTAAATTGGAAATAGAGATCGTTGACCTGAGCTCTACGATCGTCGAACTGAGCTCAGAGACTTGGAAAACAACTAGAGACAGAACGTAGACCTCAGCTCGAAGATCTTCGAACAGAGTTTGACGACACGTTGAACTGAGCTCAAAGAAAATTGTCTTGGTCCTCAACACTGAATCCTTATCTTTAGAAGGTCTTGAGGGCAGATTTCAAACCTAAGTACTAACCCTAAGACTCATTCTAATTGACCTATCGGACTATACAGCAAGGTCAAAACAAATTCCTAAGCACATAGTGATCCTTACCCAAATTACTAATAGGGTGTTCCAACAATCTTCCCCTATTTGGGTAGGATTACTATTTACATGACAGAATATAAAATAACAAGCATACATCAGAATTAAAAATAAAACAAAAACAACAATGCAGATAACACATGTTAAGCATTGCAAAATCACAGCAAGAATCACAAATTCAGTCAGAATAGATATAAGTATCAGCATACTCAATTTACTCATTGCCCTTTTTGAAAAGAATTTCTCTGTTGGGATTGAGGGCTTCCTTTTTGGATCTTCTATCATCATCTACACCTAAGGAGGTTTGAGATTTTGGCCTTGGAATAACAGCCTTAGGATGCAGCTTCATGTAGCTTTCAGGATCAAAGAATTTTCTGGAAGCATATCTTTCTAATTCTTTCTTTCTCTGCTCTGATAGTGTTGTGATGTTGGAGGTATCTCTGCCTTGCTCTCTTCCTTTCTTGATCTGATCTAATGCTGCAAGTTCTTTCATTCTGGCTGTCCATGATAGTGGATTGTTCTACGGGTCTTCAAATGGAACTGGAGGTTCATATCTGTTTATTTCCACTGAGTCAGTAGGAGGAGCTCTAGTGATAACTGTATCTTTCAGCTTGTAAGGTAAAGGACCAGATGTAGAATCAGTAGGGCCTTGTCCTTCCCTTTGATATGGGTATAGTCTAGCTTGATTTCTGGAGTGAGTCCTGTAATCTCTCTGTCTGCCTCTTGACTGATCTCTCCTTGACTGATATCCTCTTTATTGTTGGCCTCTTGGTTAATATCTATCTTGAGACTGGTAAAGGCTTGGCCTAGCAGCAGAAGAAGACTGAAAAGCTGAACCTCCACCAGATCCTGAATCTGGAGGAGCAGGAGGAGGATGGAATTGGGAGGATCCCTTTTCATACTTATCAAGTTTTCTCGTTTTATTCATGGCCTTAAGTTGATTTCTGGAATGTTGCATCCAAGGCTCAGAAATTGGACAGTCATGAAGAATGTAATAAGGTATATCATTATCATCTTTTACTTTTTCTTGAGGAACTCTTTTCAGTGCCTTGCTTATTGTTTTCCTATTCCTTGAAATAGTTGCAGAGGAGTCATCAGAATCAGTAAAGAGTTGGTCACTGTCTGAACTTGGAGGATTATCATAAAGCTCATCAATCCTTTGAATATATTTCTCCTGTTGTTTTGTTTATTCAGCAACAGTGATGGAAGAAGCACTCTCAGATATAACAGTAGCAGCAGCAGGCTTAGCAGTAGTAGAAACACTATCAGCAGCAGCAGGCTCAATAGGAGCATCAAAAACTATCTCATCAGAAACTGTATCAGCAATTGTATCAGCAACTATATCAACAGCAGCAAGAACACAATCAGAACCAATAATTTCCTCAGCCTTTAGAGAATTGATATAAGAAGCAATCAGGCTGGGATAACAGCAAGCAATAGGCATAATGGCCTTAGTCAGATCTTCAACTTCCTGAGTTGGTGGACAACTGAAGCGAAGAGTATCAAAAACTGATAACAGTGACTTGAAGTCAACTATTAGAGTTGGAACTAGAGCTGGAACTAGAACTGTCTCTGGCAAGAATTTTCTGAAGCAGCAGGCACTATCTCTTCTTCACATAGCATCTCCCCCTGCCTTGATTCAGTTGGAACTAGATCAAGGCACCCCATAGAAGGGATTTCCTATGGAGGGGAAATAGAGGAAAGCCTGTCAGATAACTCATGTATAGACTTCAGGAGTGGAGCCATGGAGGTCTCCAGCAGGGCTACTAGCCTAGGAGCCAGTATCTCATAAAGCTTATCTGCCAGGGCAGAGAAATCCACTTGCTCAAGTGATACTTGAGTAGAGGTAGAAGATGGAGTGACTGGGGCTGGTGATGGATGGGCTGCAGGAGGTGTGGTTATGGTTGGTAGGATGGTTGGTTGAGATATTGGAATGGTGGAGATAGAGGTTATGGTAGTAGAAGTGGATGGAATGAATGATGGTTGGGAAAGAATATCATGAAGGAGTTGTTGATGGGATGTGGTGGATGATGGAAGCTCAGTAGGTGAGGAGGGGGAATCATCCATAAATGAATCTTCCATGAGATTGAAGGATGGTATGGTGGTGTCTAGGTCAAGAGGTGGATAAAAGTGTAGGGGATGGAATTGGTCTTCTGTGGTTGGAGGTGGAGATGAAATGGTTATGGGGGAAGAGATAGAGATGGTGATTGTGGATAAGGGGATGGTTGAAGGAACAATTGGAGAAGGTGGAGAAGAGGAGGAGGCAGGAAAATCTTCCATGACGGCAGTTGCCTAAGGGGAAGAGACTGCAACAGTCCTTGTGCCTGAAGAAGCAGTAGTCCTGGTTGGCTTAACAATCTGCCTGTCCCATTTACGAAAAAGGGCACATGTAAGACTCTTGGAGGAATTAATATGCATGTCAGAGGACACCAGCAGCTGAGGGCACCTGTTGTTCAAGAACAGCCATAAGATCCTCCCAAAATTAACAAAACTTTTGTTCACCTTCTTCTTAATCAGCTCAAAGAAAATTTCTCCCCAGTTTAAGTGCTTCTTATCAACCAGTGCACCAATCAAGCAGAAGTGATACCTGTAAATGGTATCATGGGCAGAATGTTTGGCTTGCAGGACCTTGCCAACAACATCTGTAAGGAATCTGTACTTAACAGACAAATTCTTTTTCGGCCGCTTGTTAGGGTTTGCTGCAGAATGCCATATTCTATCTAACATCATCTCAAATTCCTCTCCAGACAAATCAATAGAACCTTGTCCTGAACTTAACTGAAAAACCTCTGTAAGCAGGGCAGGTGTTAGAGGTACCTGGGTTCTTGCTATTGTACCGACCACTGTTGTTGAATGCATGTTCTGTGCAGTATATACCCACTCTTTTATCTCATTGGCTGCCAGCTTTATTCTTGTAGACATAATCAGGGCCAACTGATGTTCCTTGAATAGTTCCAGTATATCCTTGAAAATTTGATCGCTGTCGTTAAAGGAATTCATGTCTATATCAAAACCTGTGTCTAATTTCATTTTGGCGAGGGAGGCAACAGACACTGCCATTGTATACCGTCAAAAATTAAACAAACACAACCAAGTGCAGAGAGATTTGGAGGGAAGGAAAAGGTTTTGCAAAGAGTATGAATGTGCAAAAGAGAACGACGGCCAAAAAATGAGTTTTATTTTAGGGTTCGACGCCGAAAAGAAAAGATCGTTGAACTTCGTTCGATGATCTAGGATACTAAAGGAATCTGAAGAGTCTTCAATAACGTCGATCTCCGTTCGACGATATTTGAGAGCGTCGAACTCCGTTCGACGATCTCTGACCAGAAGAGAATAACCTAGCGCTATCTAAAAGAGCTGAACTCAGATCGACGCTTTTGGAAAGCGTCGATCTCCGTTTGACGATCTTGGGGACAAACGTCGAGCGTAGTTCAGAGATCAGAAACACCCTATAGACACTAGAAAAAACAAGTTTTTAGCCTAGTCTTGGTCTGTTTTTAGAGTTTTAAAATCTAGGGTTTTATTTTAAACTTCCTCCATCTAACATTCCTTACTGATTCAGGAAGAAGGTGTGTTTCTTTTCATCCAATAATTTGGTGAAAATATCTCCCCTTTACAAATCAGTTGGGATATTTCAATTTTATTTTTCTCAACATTTTCCCTTAAGAAGTGATGCCTAATCTCTATATGTTTTGTCCTACTATGGAGAACTAGATTTTGTACTATAGAAATAGCACTGGTGTTATCACAAAAGATTTTTGACCTTTGTAAGTTGTAACCATAGTCTAGGAGCTGGTTTTGAATCCACAAAATATGTGAGCAACAACTACCTGCTGCCATGTATTCAGCTTCAGCAGTTGAACTGGACACAGATGTTTGTTTCTTACAGAACCAGGAGACAAGTCTGTCACCAAGGAACTGGCAAGTTCCACTGGTGCTTTTCCTGTCTACTCTACATCCAGCATAATCAGCATCTGAAAATCCAGTTAATTCAAATCCTGAGTCTTTTGGATACCAGAGACCTAGATTTGGACAACTTTTCACATACCTAAGAATCCTTTTTACTCGTGTTAGGTGTGACTCTCTAGGGCTTACTTGGAATCTAGCACATATTCATGTAGCAAACATTATGTCAGGTCTACTAGCTGTAAGGTACAATAAAGAGCCAATCATTGCTCTATATGTTGTCTGATCAACAGGTTTCCCATGTTCATCAGCATCTAGTACATCATTAGTAGGCATAGGTGTTTTCATACAAGATGCTTCAGACATACCAAATTTCTTAACAAGTTCTTTTGTATACTTGGTTTGAGAAATAAATATGCCATCAACATGTTGTTTGACTTGTAATCCTAGAAAGAAGGAAAGCTCACCAATGCTACTCATTTCAAATTTAGAATGCATCAGATTAGAAAACCTTTTGAACAAATCTGAATCAGTAGAACCAAATATAATATCATCTACATATATTTGTACTAGTAGGGTATGGGACTTATGGGTTCTAATGAAATGAGTTTGGTCTACTCTACCCCTTATAAAATCATTTTTCAGAAGAAAACTTGCTAAGGTCTCATACCATGCTCTAGGAGCTTGCTTGAGACCATATAATGCTTTATGCAATTTAAAAACATGGTCAGGATAAGTTGAAGAGATAAAACCTGGGGTTTATCTAACAAAGAGTTCTTCTTTGATGACTCCATTGAGAAATGCACTCTTCACATCCATTTGGTAGAACTTGAATCCTTTGTGAGCACCATGAGCTAGGAATATTCTTATGGCCTCTAACCTTGCAACTGGTGCAAAGGTCTTGTCATAGTCTATTCCTTCTTCTTAAGAGTATCCTTGTGCAACTAGCCTTGCCTTATTCCTGACAATGATTCCTTGATCATCCAACTTGTTTCTGAACACCCACTTTGTTCCAATAATGGAGTGATCCTTAGGCCTTGGCACTAGTTCCCAAACTTTATTTCTCTTAAATTGATGTAGTTCCTCTTGCATTGCAATGATCCAGTGTGGATCTTGTTCTGCATCTTGATTGGATTGAGGCTCAACTTGAGATAGAAAGCAAGTGTGCATCAGGTTCTGGTTGACCTGATTTCTTGTTTGCACACCAGCTGAGATGTTTCCAATCACCTGGGAGATTGGATGATATCTTTATGTTACTAAATCAACAGGGGGTGTTGAATGTTCACCAACATGTGTTTTTATTTCCTCTTGTGGAACAATAACTAGCTCTTCTAGATGATGAGCTTCCTCTTCATCATCACTGCTCTTATCCTTTTTCTGGATAGGTGGAGGAGCTGTATCTTTTTCTTTAATATGCAATCTGTCCATACTTTCTGAAAGAGAGTGTGCCTGTAATGGTTCTATGGTAGAAGTAGACTTCTCCTTTTAAAACATGTTAGTCTCATCAAAATATATATGAACAGATTCTTCAGTTTTAAGAGAAGTTTTATTATAAACCCTATAAGCTTTACTGATCATGGAGTATCCCAGAAACACTCCTTCATCAGCTTTAGCATGAAATTTTGCTATGTATTTCTTGTCATTATTGTGAATATAACAAATGCAACCAAAAATTTTGAAATAGTCTACTTTAGGTTTCTTCCCTTTGAGAAATTCATAGGGAGTCTTTCCCTTCAGTTTATGTATCAAACTTCTGTTCAACACATAGTTGGAGGTGTTCACTTCCTCTGCCCAAAAAGATAGAGGAAGGTGCGCATCTGTCAACAATGTGGTGGCAGATTCAATAAGGGTTCTATTTTTCCTTTCAGCTACCCCTTTTTGTTGAGGATTTCTAGGAGCTGAAAAAGTGTACCTGATCCCTTCACTCTGACAGAACTCTTGCATAAGAAGAGAATCAAACTCTATCCAATGATCACTTCTGATCAGGGCAATGTGAGTATTGAACTCAATCTGTATGCATTTGAGAAAATCTGTCAAACACTTAAAGTTATCAGACTTCTTCCTCAGAAAGAACACCCAAGTGAATCTAGAGAAGTCATCTACAATCACTAAAGTATAAGATTTCCCTCCTAAGCTTTGTACTGTTATGGGTCCAAAAAGATCCATGTGTAACAGATACCAGATCCTAGGTGAATCACTCTTATAAAGTGTTTTAAAACTATTTTTAGTTTGCTTGCCTAATTGATAAGCCCTGCAGAGTCCTTCCTTCTTGTAGGGGCCAGAAGGTAGTCCTCTAACAAGGTTGTCCTTGGATAGCCTAGCAATGGTTCTAAGATTTAAATTCCCTAGTCTCTTATGCCATAAATCATTTGGTTGGCAAACAGAATTGAATAAACAAATATCTATCTTAGTGGAAAGAAAATCTACAAGATAAATGTTACCTTTCCTTTTACCTGTTAACATTGTTGTGTTATCCTCTGATTTGATTTTTCATGAGGATTTGTTGAATATCACTTGATAGCCTTCATCACACAGTTGACTGATGCTGATTAGATTGTGCTTCAGTCCTTCCACATAAGCCATCTTCTTGAATGTGACTGAGCCAATCTGAACAACACCATATCCTTTTGTTTGACAAAAGTTTGAATCACCATATATCACTTTGGGTCCAAGGTTGGTTTTGAAGGATGTTAGATTCTCCTTTTTCACTGTCATGTACTTTGAGCACCCACTATCTAGATACCATTGTTGGTTCATTGCTGGATAGGTCTTTACCTGCACATAACAATTTATATATTTTTGACCCAGTTTACCTTGGGTCTAGGTTGATAACCTTTAAACTCAGAAATAAAATACATCCCTGGCTGACTCTTATATCCTTCAGGATGGTATCTCCTAAGAGGTACTATCCATTCAGTATAAGGGTTAAAGCTTTGGGATGTAGGACTTCTAGGATTGATTTTAGATTTACCTCTGAAAGATTGTTCAAAGCTTCGAGCTCCGTTCGACGATCATTGAGCTGAGTTCGACGATCTTGGGTTAGATCGTCGAGCTTCATTCTAAGATTGACTATGCCAGAGTTCAGAGTTCAGAAGTCGTCGACCTGAGTTCGACGGTTCAGCCTGAGATCGCTGAGCTCTATTCGACGATCGTCGAGCTCTGTTCGACGTTTTCTGTTGAACTTTGTTTTTGTTTGGTAAATCAGGATTCTTCCTAGCTACCTCTACAACACCCTTTCCTTTATCTGAGATAAATTTAATTTGGGTTCTTAATATTATAGGTTGGCTAGATGAAGCACCCAAGCCTAGTGTACTGTTGAGTCTTGAGTTCACTGTGCTTGTAATGTCCATCAGTATGATGCTTCTCCCATTAAGGGATTCATCAAACTTCTTTGCCTGGGATAGTTCACTTTTCAGTGAGGCTATCTCCTCCCTACAGCATTCTAACTCCTCAGAGAGTTTTAGGTTGTCTTATTTTAGAGTATTATGTTCAGACAATTGATTTCTGAGAGAGATAATCTCTTTCTCAGACTTTAGCAGGTATAAACAAAGTGCCTTAAATTCAGATCTAAAGTCCTCTAAATTAAGATAAAAAGAATCAATTACCTGATCTTCTTCATTTTCATGTTCAGATTCAGATTCTGACTCATGTTCAGCATCAGAATTATGTTGGGAGGCATTGATAGCCATCATGCAGAACTCCTTCTCTTCTGAATCATCTTCATCATCACTTGAGCTTGATGAAGCCTCTGATTCTTCTTCAGTTTCACTCCAGGTTTCAGCTAAAAATCCTTTCCTGGTGTGTTTGTTCTTGTTGGAAGAGGATTTGTCTTTGTTGTTTCTCCTAGAGTCCTTGTCCTTTCTCCTATCATTCCTGTCCCTCTTGTCTTTATTCTGATTTTCTATACAATCAGGCACAATGTGGCCTGGTTTCCTGCATCCAAAACAAATGATTTCTTTATTATTGGATTTGTCATACCTTAGCTTCTCATGCCCTCTAAATGACCTCTTTCTGAAATCTTTCCTGGCCATCTTATAGAATCTTTTGGCCAGTAAGCTCAAAAGCTCATCATTGCCTATGATTGTGTCTTCAGGCTGCTCCTCTATAGCTTTGAAAGATATGGTCTTCTCCTTTCTGATGGCTGGAGAAGTAGTATTTTGCTCTTCTTCTTTATTCTTGATGAGCAGCTCATAAGATTTGAGCTTTCCCAAAAGAGCCTCTATGGTGATCTCACTTAGGCTTCTGGCATTCTGATTGGCCAGATTCTTTAATCCCAAGTGCTGGGGAAGCATATTAGGATTTTGTCATTTAGTTCAGTGAGTGAGATCTCCTAGTCTAATGTTCTTAATTCACTAACAATTAGGCTGAGCTGTTTGTACATATCAGCAACTGACTCAGTTTCTCCTTTCTTGAAATTATCATACTGGGATATGAGATGGGATCTTCTGTCCTTCCTTTCATCAGTAGATCCAGATACAATCTTAGAAAGCTTATCCCATATATCTTTTGCTGAACTGCATTCAGCCACCTTTTGGAATATCTCATCAAACATAGTCTGAGCAAGGATATTCATAGCCTTTGCATCTGCGACTTTCCATTTCTTTATTTCTGCATCTATTCTTGAGGGAGGTGGAACAACACTTGTTCTTGTGATCTCTGGAGGTCTTGGATAAACTGTCAAAATAGAATTAAAGATGTCTTCATCAATAGAATTCATGTAAAGCCTAATCATTGCCTTCCAAAGTGCAAACTTAGAAAGGTTACACACTGGAGGTCTGGTGCTAGCATAATATTTGTTCTGTGCCATGGTTTTGTATGAATATAAATATAATACAAAAAGTAATAACCCTCTATAGAAGATTTATCTTATCAATGATCTTTTGGTTCAGGTGTTAGCCTGTTCAACCAATCTGTTTAAGATTCAGTTGTTGAGTAACCAACCTGACTCTGATACCAATTGAAAGTGAGTGTAAGATCTACCTTTACACTAGAGGGGGGGGGGGGGGGGGGGGGTGAATAGAGTATTTTAAAATAATTTACAATTTAAAACTGTAAAGCAGTGGAAGTCTTGATTTATGTATATGTGTAAGGTGCTTGGAAAAAAGAAAAACTAAGTAAGCAAGAAATAAGAAATCACAGCACACAACAAAAACAAAACACAACAAGCCAGATGACACAAGGAGCTATAGTGGTTCCCCAATAACCTGGGTACATCTACTCTTCTACCACCCTTGGTCGGAATCCACTGCAGGAATAGTTGATCAGGTGTCCTAGGCACCAATGAGCTTTTGATAAGGTGCTCAAAAACCAAACCTAGATTTTTTGATAAGGTGTCTTGCCACCACTGAGTTTTGACAAGGTCTTAGAAACCAGCCACAAAACTTTTGAAGGTAAGTTTGAGAAACCCTTTTATAGAAGGAATAAAGTAAAAACAAAAAGGTTGAGTTGTTATTCTATATCAATAATCTGAGAGAAGACAAGTGGAAGATGTTGTCAAAGCTCCCCCTAAGATCTATAAGGGTTCAGGAAGATGAGCTTTGCTTAGGGTGATAGGCCTTCAGTTGCTTCAGATCTCAAGCAATAGATGATTTCAGCAGATGCTGAAATATGTGATGTCTGGAGTTCTTGATGAAGAAGCTTTTGAACACTTGATGCTTGAAGGAATAGAATAGCAGATGATCTCCTTCACAGTAATGTTCCTTGTGTTCTTGAAGAACTCTGACAAAGTAATTCTGTAAACTTTTGTCTACTGAGTCTATTCCCAGAAGATGAATTCTTGATGAATAATTTTCTTGTTCTCTCTTATGTATTCTTTTTCAAATCTTATCTGTTCTTTTTTTCATAATGATTCTTTAGGGAGTATATCAGATTCTGGCTTCTTGATAGCCGTTAATCAGTCATAAATGACTACCTTAACTGATATCTGCCTCTAGAGGAAAGTCCTTAAGAAACATTCCAATTTTTCTTCCTTGAAACTTGCTCCAGATTGATTGAAACGGCTATAAAATCCTTTGCCATAAATGCTGAAAATAAGTCTGAATGAATTCCATAACTGTCCAGAATTTGAATCTTGAAATCGTCGATCTCTCAAAGAAATCGTCGATCTGAGCTCAACGATCGTCGACCTGAGCTCAGATACTGAAGCTATACTTAAAACAAAAAACGTCGATCTGAGCTCAACTATCATCGACCTGAGCTCAGAGATTGGATTTAAACTAGAAACAGAGATCGTCGACCTGAGCTCTACGATCGTCGAACTGAGCTCAGAGACTTGGAAAACAACTAGAGACATAACGTAGACCTGAGCTCGAAGATCTTCGAACGGAGTTCGACGACAGGTTGAACTGAGCTCGACGAAAATTGTCTTGGTCCTCAGCACTGAATCCTGATCTTTAGAAGGTCTTGAGGGCAGCTTTCAAACCTAAGTTCTAACCCTAAGACTCATTCTAATTGACCTATCATACTATACAGCAAGGTCAAAAAAAATTCCTAAGCACATAGTGATCCTTACCAAAATTAGTAATAGGGTGTTCCAACAAAAAGTTCTTCTTCTTCCTGAGTTCATCCTGTCTTCAGGAAAATCAATACTCAGAATTCTATCTTTCAAGAAGAAGTACCTCCCAGTTTTCTGAACATTCATTGTTGCAAACTCTCTCAGATTGCAAAAGCTGCTGAAGAAGAACATCCATTCAAATTCTAGAGTCTTCTTCAAGGCTGCATCAGAAAGTCATCTCAAGAAATTTGGAGACCCTACACCCTAAAGCAAACCTTATTCCTGGACATTCTCTAAGCTAGGGGGAGCTTTCATATATTCAGAGCTATCCACTAGCTTCTTTGAACACAGAGAAGACATCTTTAATTCTCTTCTTTAACCTCCTGTAAAAGGGTTATTACTCCCTTCAAAAGTGAACTATTGGTGGCAGGGCACCTGATCAAAAACCGGTGTGTTTGGTTTTTAGGCACCTGATGAAAAGCCTGAAGGGTCTTTAGATCTACCTGAAGCAGTTCTACTGGTGGTAGGTCACCTTATCAAAAACCTATAGTGGATTCGTACCAGGGTGGTAGAAGAGTGGATGTACCCAATTGGGGAACTACTATAAAGCTCTTGTGTTGTCTGTTGCTTATTTTAATCAATGCTCTGTGGCTGTGATAGTTTTAACTATGGTGCTAGTTGCTGTGTTAGGATATAAGCTACCCTGAAACTTCAATTAGCTTCTTCTTTTATTTACTACACTCAGTAAGGCTTTAGGTTTAAAGCTTTTATTTTTATATTCCGCAAATAGCTCGAAGAAAAGTGTTTAGAGTCTCCTTCTTTTTGAATACTCTATTCACCCCCCTCTAGAGTAGTAAGTATCTTATCCCCTAACTTTCACACACGGCCTGGGACACGGGGTGTCCCAAGCCGTGTCCTTCACTGTGTTGTCCCGAGCACTCAACAAAATACAGTCGACAATATTCGAAAGGCGTGTCGGTCGAGCACATAGCCTACGACACGGGCGTGTGCCTTGGCCGTGTCCTTCTAGGGTTGTGGTCAGGCATTATAAACAGGATAACACGGAATGGTTACGGGCGTGTCCGAAGCCATGTCTGGCAAACGGCTTTGGAAACGGGCGTGTCCCATGGCCTTGTCCTGGTCTAGATTTAGTTGGTTCCTTTGCCGCTTAAGGTACACGGCCTGTGACACGGGTGTGTCACATGCCATGTCAGCCCAGGAAAAGTTATTTAAGGGAAGATCGTGGCCATTCATTTCTTTCATCTGGGATCCATTGGTACAAGCTCCTTCCTGCTGTTATAAGGCCGGGAGTTGAAGATAAACTCTCATTTATCTTTGGTCATTCTCTTTCTAAGGAGATAGAGAGAGGGGAGAGCAAGGAAGGAAGAAGGATAAGGAATCCGGTCGCCAGAAAAGCTTCAGCGATATGAATAGAGAGACGAGTTCAGATTTGTAGAGGTATGGCCGTTGCGGTGATTACCTTCCGGCTAGATTTCCATGGCTCCAAAGTGATCGTCAAGGGTAACGATCTCTGTCTTTGACAAGTGAAGTCCTCCTTTATGCATGTGCATGGGATCCTCCACCAAGAGATGTAAAGCATAAGCGATTCCAGCAGGTTGATAGTTGATATCTCCAGTTGAGTGTGCATCTAGATCCAGAAATGAGTAGTATGAAATAGACATGCTGAATGAAGCCCATCCGGACGGTTAGTCTGGATTGGTGATGTTTATATTATAAACTGGAGAAGACTTCGTGTATGAAATGTGTAGGTTATGGAGTTTGTGATGATGCTTGTTAGTTCCTTGTGTTGTATGCTTGGCATGAGCTGTATGCGATGTGGCCGTGAGAGCCATTCTTTGGTTAAGTGGAGCCATTGTGTCATTGGATGTGTACGCTCTGCATGAGTTGTGTACCTGTATTGTGAGAGATCGATTTATAACACTGTAAATGGGGGGCTGCGAGCCTTCCCGGATGATTACACTACGGTTGTAGGTCGATCTAGATGTACTGTGTACCTGCATTGTGAGCAGTCAATTGGTTGCAATGCAAATGGGGGGCTGCGAGCCTTCCCGGCTTGTTACACTATGGGGGTAGGTTGATCTAGTGTCCTCACTAGTTGCCGTGAGATGAACACCTCTAAGTGGGATGGGCGAGGATGTCTCCAGCATTCATGTTCTTGTAGACTAGTGCCCGACCAACAAGCTAATAACCTCTAATTGGTGGTGCGACCAAGGATGATTCGGTACACCGTGAGCATGCCTTGAGTGCACGGAGCGTCTGTCACGAAGGCTGGGATTTGTGATGATGTTATGCATGAGTGAACTTGTTGAGATATATATATATATATTGTGATTGCAAGGCATGCAGGGAAGGAACCATTGCCCCGGGTAAGGGGTAGGGTCATTATAATTCGTTAGCTGAATGCTGACCGTTGCTTTGTTTATCACCCTTGGGGTGGATATACATATGCAGGTGCTGCCCTTGCTGGTGCTGACTTGGATATAGCGGGTTGAAGCCCTTGCTGTTGCGGTTTGTAGGCCCTAGAAGGCCTTGCGAAGAATTGGTTTTCATTTGTGGCCGGACTGCGTGCCGATTTATGAAACCACATCTTGTATAGAGCAACATGTAAGGCCTTAAGGCCATGAGCGTTTGTCTTCTTGTATACATTCCTAGTGTTCTATATAAATGTGTTATTTATATATTGAGTGGACATTCTTTGGATGAGTTCTTGCAAGTTATAAACTTTTGCTAGAATGCTCTTAGTTAAGATGCGAGTAGAAAGTAATTTTAATATTGACATGTGATTTTGCTGTTTGTCTGTAAAATATGGCGTGCGGCCCCGGCCGGGCCCTCTATTATATTCTATGTGACGGATGGAGGCATTAAAAAGTTTGTGAACTACATACATAGTTTGGCTGTTGAAAAAAAGCAAGAATTGAAGAATCGTTTCGTCTTCGACATCAAGATCAGAAATCTCATTTTCTGAGTAAGAATAAGAAGCGGATTAAACTTAAAGTTTATGTTCATCTTCAAGGACACTGCAATCAACTCAACAACATAAATGGCTTGAAGAGTTAGTGCTCTGCAGTTATCTTCTTAGCACAAGCTTAACTCCTGAAGATCTACATTCACTATGCGGAGAAGAAGTTAGGGCTTAGTTTACTCAGTCCAAGAAGAAGTCTTAGAGAACACTTTCTCTGGAGTCAATCATCAAAAACAACTTACTCTTTTTGTAGGATCAAACTTAATCTGAGTTGTAAGCCTGGATAATAAAGGCTGAGAGGTAGGGCATATTTGGCTGATGTAGGATTCTGTTGTTGATCTTAGGTAGGGCCTGTGTGCCCGTGGTAGGATTATGTTGAGAATCTGAGGTAGGGCCTTTGGCTTGAGGTAGGATCTGAATCAGATATGAGCTGTATGAGATTTATACTCTCTAAGTGTAGGGCTATCCTCGTAGCCTGAGTTGTAGAACTTTTGATTAAGTCTGAGGTAGATGATCTGAAGGATCACTAAGCTGCAGGAGATATTATCTCCGTGTTTTAGGGCTTTGGCCTGAGGTAGGAATTGGAGGATGTCTAAGAGATCCCGAGGGATCTGTGCTGTAAGCTCTTTGAGCTGAGTTCTGAGAAGATTGCCTATCTAACATACTGTTAGAAAGGTGGGATGGACAGTGGATGTACCCATAACTTGGGGAACAATTATAAATCCTAGTGTGCTATGTCTCATTCTTGAAATCTAACATAATAACGGAACACTCATCAAACCTAAATAAAAAAGTAGTCAAAAAGACTAAGAAACCTATTCACCCCCTCTAGGTGTATAACTACTCTTAAAATAAAGACGTTCAAGTAGTATCAGAGGGAGGTTGTTAAAAAAGGACTTAACAGTCTGAACAGATCTACAAGAGTAGCTGAAGATTTTCTCCATGGGTTCAAGTGAGAACCACAAGGAGTTTATCTGTATGAAGTTACCTATCTACAGAAAGGAAAATGTTGGGATTTGGAAAGACAGGGTCAGGCTATTCATGGAAGTCTCAAACCCAAGGATTTTCATCACAGTCCAAGAGGGACCTTCATTCCCTTGAAGATCTCTGTCTTAGATGTCAATTTCCAAACTCCTAAGAAGTACACTGAGATGACCAAGGATGAGTTCATCCTAGCAATCATGGACAAGAGGGCACAAAATATCATTGTCAGTGTCATAGATGACTCCACCTTCCCGAACCTTATCCATTATAAGACAGCCAAGGAAATGTGGGACTCCCTCTTTATTTACATGGAAGGGACAGAGGAGGTGAGGGATGACAGGAAAAACCTCCTGAATCAACATTATGAAGCATTCAAGTAAGGGAAGAAGGACTCCATAGCTTAATGCTATGATAACTTTTTCATAATAGTGAACAACCTGCTCATATATGGCATACAGTTCACTAGTTTTTAGCTGAATGAGAAGTTCTTGAGATCCCTAAATAAGGAATGTAACATCAAGATCTGTACCATCAGAAAAGTTAGAAACTTGGCCAACACATTGCCTCTGAATTGGTTTGGAAAGCTTCTATCCCATGAGATATAGCTGAACACAGGGAAGGCTGAAGAGGATGCTACCAGATCTCTTAGCAAGGAGAATATTGTGGCCTTTAGAGCTTAAGCCACAAAAAGGAGCAGGGAAAAGACTCCTTCTCCACCAATGAGAGATATAGAGTCAGAGAGATCAGATCCTAGCTCCTCTGGAAATGGCCTGTCATATGGAGAACTAACAATGTTCTCCAAACAGATCAAGAAGATGCTGAGAAGGAGAAGATATGGAAGAATATGGGCTCTTCAATCTCTTCATAAAGAAATCCCTACTCCAACAAATACAAGTCAAGAAATGACCCCTCTGGGGAAAGGTTTGACTCCAAACAGAATAAATATGTTAAGTCTAATGTTGTATGCTACTGTTTTAATAGGAGGAGATGTCATTACTGACTGTCAAGTTAAAAGGAAGGAGCTCATGAAGCCTGATGGCAAAAACCATGACAAGGTCAAGAAGGCTGAAAAGAGCTTCTTGGCCAAGAAGACTGTCTGCCTATCAGACAATGACTCTAAATATTAAGAATCAGATGAAGAGGAGGCCTACATTGGTCTCATGTCCATCATAGAAGAGGCTAAACTTCTTGCTACCCCATCTGGAACCAGGGCCCCACTGTCCTCTGTTAATAGTGATAGTGAGTAGGATGTGGAGGTCAGTCTCTTGGCAATATTAAAAGACAATCAGGACAATCCTACTCCTGATGAGGTACACTCTATCCTTAACTCCTCCTCTATCTATGAGTCTAGATTAGACTCTAAAGTATATACTTCATCAAGTGGGAATGATGGATTTGATTCTGAAAATTATTTCAATCAATTGATTGACATGTATGGTGCAATTTTTGATGCTCTGAAGAAGAGCAAAATGCTTGTCAAGAGAGAAGCTGATGAGATTGTCTCCCTATAACAAGCTACTTCCATGCTGTCTGAGTCAACCCCCTTGCTAGCTTAGATGAGGAGGGAAGTTTGCCAACTGAAGAAAATCTCAATTATCAAAATTGGTACCATTATCCAGAAGAATAAGATCATCTTGGATCTTGAAGAGATGCTCCTTAAGGAGAGAAAGATTGTGGCTAAATTCTCTAAGCCCAAAAATGTGTTGCTACTAATTGACTCCTTTACCTCTCAAAAGGATATGAGAGGTTTGGGGTTTAAGTGGAACTCTAAAGCTTCCCATTCCAAAGGGAAGAGCAAAGCTCCTGTAGTGCCTCAGACCACCTATCCCAAGGTAATCCTCCCTTCCAAAAGGTATGACCAGGACATATGTATGGTCACTGGAAGAATGGGAACTCTTCTTCTAAGAATACAAAGCTATCTTACCATGTAGGGATAAAGGATATGGGTGTGATTGCACTAAAGGCTCCCAATGAGGAAATCCAAATGGCCCATTAAGGACTATTTGTGTTTGGTGCTCCAGCCTCCAAACTCAAGAATAAGGCATTGGCCCATTCAAAGGTTCCTCAAGTAGACACCTTGACTAAGGGTAAGTCAGTCAGTAATCCACACCTGGCAGTTTATGAATCCATCAACTCCATATCAATTGCAAATATGACATCAGTTAGTGATGCTCAGGATAAGCCATGTGCATCCACTGGCAGACTGTCCTTCAGTCCAATACTTGTTGAAAGAAACAAGAAGAAGGCTGCTGCTCTCCACTCTTAATAGACAACCATTGATAGCTTGCACTCTTCAAAGGCTCTTTAGAAGAGGAGATACAACATTCATGAATGTTGGTGCTTTGGTAAGGTGGGTCACTTTACCATAGACTATTGGCACAACCCTAGTATGCCAAGGGCAAGATCGAGTCTTCCTGTCAGAAGAGTTGCAGGTAGACATATTTATTTTTAGACTAACAAGAACAAAGGACCCAATCCCTTTTGTGGTCCTAAGGTACACTAAACCGTGTTTGCAGTATAGTCCAAGTACCCATACAATTCTAATGTTGTACTTGGAGAGTGGATATTCAAGACACATGAATGGAATAAAGGTGCCACCTTAATGACTACACTCCAGTGAATAACGGACCTAAGGTGATCTTTGGAGGTTCAGACAGAGGTGTTACCAAACGTTATTGTATGATCACGAAAGGCATAGTCTCAATCTCAAAAGTAGCTTATGTGGAAGGATTGCAACACAATCTGATCAGTATAAGTCAACTATGTGATATGGGTTATGTCATTGTATTGCACAAGGATCAGTGTCTGATCAAAAGGTCAAGTGACCAAGAGGTCATTTTGACAGGCACTAGGAGTGGAAATATATATTGTTTAAACTTTTTATGTTTCAGTACAGACACACTAGTTTGTCTGGTAGCAAATGAGAAAGTCTCATATTATTTACAATGGCACAAGAGGCTTGCTCACTTGAACTACAAGATAATTAGCAAGCTGACCAAAGCATCTTTTAAGAGAATTGCTCTGCATGTGAAGGGCTAGCCAGAAATGGACCCAATATGAGATTTACTAAATAGGGTATTTTCTCTGCATGTCAAAAGGGCAAGCAGACAAAAAAAATCTTTTAAGAGCATTGGGGCCAAAGATTCAGAGAGGTGCTTATACCTCTTGCATACGGACTTATTTGGACTTATACTAGTTCATAGTATAGGTAGGAAAGTCTATATATTTTTGATAGTCGATGACTAATCCAAATTTGCATGAGTTTTCTTTTTAAAGAAAAAGTCTGAAACCCTTGACATCTTTGTGACAATTGTTAGGCAAGTTCAGAATGAAAAGGATAGTTCTGTTGTCAAAATCAGAAGTGACCATGGTACTAAATTTCAGTCTGAAGGCATGAAAAAGTTCAGTGAAGAATAAGGGATTCATCAGGAGTTTTCTTCTCCAAGAACACCCCAGTAAAATGGGATTGCTGAGAGAAAAAATAGAATTCTCATAGAAGCTAGCAGGACACTACTCATTGACACCTCTCTCCTAAAAGACTTCTAGGCTGAGGCTGTGAACACTGTTTATCATGTCCTGAATAGAGATTCCATCAACAAGTGTCATAAGAAGACTCACTATGAGATTATGAAAGGCAAAAAACCAAATCTAGCCTATCTCAAGATATTTGAAAGCAAGTCCTTTGTGCTCAATAATGGGAAGTACTACTTGACTAAGCTTGCAGTCAAATCCTATGAAGTATTTTTTGTTAGGTATAATAACCATAGTAAAGCCTATATAGTCTACAACTTGAAAAATTAAGTAGTAAAAGAGTGTGTAAATGTTGTGTTTAATGAATAATCTATGATTAATGGTGAGCTGCCAAGCTCCTCTAGATCTGCAGGTTTAGAGTTAAAGATGGAAAAAATCTGACCATCAAAAACACTCCTACTGCCCAAGAGGAAGAGGTTGTTATGGGCATTCTTGAAGAAGGACAATGCATGCAGGACATGGGTGGGGACTAGTAGGATCCAACCATTGAAGCACAAAATGCTGAAAATAGATGCCAGCAGCTATCAGGCATTTAAGGGATTATCCCAGAGACCTAATTATATGTGATGCAAGGCAAGGTTTATAACAAGGAGAAGAAGCCTCGATATTGCTATATATATAAGATTTCTGTCTCAAGTTAAAGGAAAGAGATTTGAAGATGCCTACATAGACCCATTTTAGATTGTGGATATGCAAGAAGAACTGAACCAGTTCAAGAGATACAAGGTCTGGAAGCTTATTACGAGACCATAATGACGTAACATCATTGGAACCAAGTGGATCTATATGAATAAACTTGATGAGAATGGTGTTATAATTAAGATTAAAGCTAGCCTAGTTGCCAAGGGATTCAGACAAGAGGAAGGTATTGATTTTGATAAAACCTTTGCACTTGTAGCTAGATTGGAATCTATAAGACTATTCCTTACATATGTTGTACATAAAAGATTCAAGGTCTACCAAATAGATATAAAGTAAGCTTTCCTAAATGGTGACCTAAAAGAGGCAGTCTATGTTGAGCAGCCCTAAGGTTTTTTTAACTCTAACTTTCCTAATTATATATTTAAGCTTCAAAAGGCTTTATATGGGTTGAAGCAATCCACTAGGGCATGGTATGAAACCCTATTTAGATTTCTCATTGAGAACAAATTCTCAAGGGGAAAGATAGACAAGACATTATTACTAAGGGAATTCAAGGGTAAGACCATCATTGTCTAAATTTATGTAGATAAAAAATTTTTTGGGTCTACTGATGATGAAATCTGCAAGAATTTTTTTAAACTTATGCAAGGAAAATTTGTGATGAGATGTATGGGTGAACTCAAGAACTTCTTGGGCCTCCAAGTAAGAAATTCTTAGTATAGATTATCCATCTCTCAGTCTAAGTTCACTAAAGTGTTAATTCGAAATTTTGGAATGGAGAGTGCCTCCATAATTAAAAATCTTATGTGGTCAAATGTGTCATTAGACAAGGATGAGACTAGGAAACTATTGATGAAACCTTGTATAGAGGCATAATATGCTCCCTCCTCAATCTAACTGCTAGTAGGCAAGACATTATTTATTCTACATGTGTTTGTGCTAGATACTAGAGTAGCCCTAAGGAGTCTCATTATTCTGCAGCAAAAAGAATTCTAAGATATCTTAAGGGCACACCTGATCTTGGCCTGTGGTACCCTAGGATTAATGTTTTTGAACTAACTGGTTATTCAGATGCAGACTTTGCAAGTTGTAGAGAAGACAGGAAAAGTACCTCAAACACTTGTGAATTTCTAGGAAGAAGATTGGTCTCTTGGAGCATCAAGAAGCAAACAAGTGTTGCAATCTCAACTACTAAATCCGAATAAATATCAGCTGGTAGTTGTTATGAATATCTACTATGGATCCAGCATTAGCTCAAGGACTACAATCTCATGCTAAGTAGAACTCCTATGTTGTGTGATTCTACTAGTGCAATCTCTATTGCTGGGAATCCTATATCCCATAGCAGGACTAAGCACATAGATATATGTAATGTCCCATTTCGAGCAAGACCCCTTGGTGCGTGTTTGGGTATCACCTTGGGTGGTTTAGGTTGATAGGAAGGCGGGGAAAGAGTACACAGGCAACAGGTAGGCTGTGAGATTAGGCTTGAGGAGTGTTTCCGGTGAAAAAATTATAATTCGTCGGATATCGTCGAGAATATCCGACAAATTCGTCGAGTGATACTCGACACATACGATGCCTTTACTTAGAAAATTCAGAGAAACTCGTTGATGAAACTCGACGAATTTGTCGAGTTGGACTCGACGAATTTGTCGAGTTGGACTCAACGAATTTGTCGAGTCGGACTCGACAAATTCGTTAGATTTACTCGTAATGTTTATCTGATTCGTCGAAAATGACTTGGACAATTCGGTGGGAATTGTACTATTCGTCGAGTATCATCGGTGATACTTAACGAATTCGTCGAGTTAGACTCGATGAATTTGTCAGAACTGCTTTGAAGTTTTAGTTGATTCTTCGAGTATATAAGATGAATTTGACTTGGAACTTTTTCAGCGAGTGGGATTTTTGAAGAATTTGTCTGATTTGACTTGAAGTGTTGAGCCAATTCGTCAAGACTACATATAAGCTTCCTACGACTTGTCGAGTATGTATATGTATATACAACGAATTTGACTAGGCAGAATTTCGGCTCAGGTGGTGTTTGCTTGTTCGTACTTATAGTCTAAACAAGGTTCAAATATGTGTTGTGTGACTCTTTATGTCCGGTCATTTCAAGGGGACTTAAATGTAATAATGGGTGGCCCAATGATATAATGGAATATAGTGAAGTAACCTAAACACTAATGCCTCTATATAAAAAGGAATACACAGAAAACCTTAGCCGAAATTTTCCTTGTCGGGTCGCTCTTTCAGTGTCGAGCTCGATGAGAACGACGAGGCTGATAGTGGAAGATTTCAAGGAAGGTTGACGAGGCGAACTTATCTCAGAAGAGGAGAATGAAGATTTGTCGGTGGTTGACTTTTTTAGAGGAACCAAACTCTTCCTCTGTGAAGAACGATACTGATGTGGAAAACAAACATGCTGCCAAGGAGGAGAACGAGATTTATAGCCAGAAATGAGGTGAGATTCCTACCCTCTCCATTGGTGCTAGATATTTAGTTATGAAATAGGAGAGATGTCGGCTCAAAAGATCTTGACTTTGGTGCAAAATGAAGATCTCCTAGGAAGATACCACGCTAGGACTTTTGTCCTAGTGTTTTATTGTCTTCAACCTCTCTTCTCTTCATTATGAAGACGATGGACTTGGTTTCGTGAAGAATGGTGTTCTATTAAAGGTTAATAAGAGAGGAGGAAGAGCTGAATGTAACTTTATAGGAATGGATAGAGGAAGAAGACCAACTGTTATTGTTCGTTTGAATTTAAGATACGGGCAGAAATCTATTTTTTGTACGGAATAGGCTTTGTGCTCGATTTAATCAATGAACCGAGTACTTCTAGGTCTTTGACTGAACATAAAAGTTGTTGCCCTCAAAAATACCTTTCCAACGGATGGTTGTTCATTGTTGGGGTATTCTTGTAGCCCCGAGAATGTTCAGTCAAAGTGGCTGTCTTGTAATATATTATTTGCAGGTTGTGATTTGTCTAAATTAACATAAGGACAGAATATACTTTCTGTATAAGTTTTGTGTTAGTCGTGAATCCAAATGTTTGGGTTTAATAGGAAGATCATAGCCAAATGAAATTTTAGATTGGGTGAATTTCATATATATCACCATGATAAGCTAATGGTTTTAGATGAATCGTTGTTGTACAAATAATGCATTCATGAAATCCGGTTGAGATGCACTTGATAACAATGCCATGAATGCTATGAATTTTGGAAGAATTTGTGATGCATGTTGCATGAGTGTGTGATCTATAGCTATGTGGTGATTTATAATTATTGGGAGAACATATGATGTATCCCTTGCAAGGTTATGTTGATCATATTGAAGCTTAAGTATTTAATAAAATAAAATTTGGGGAAAGATGCATGATTTGATATGCAGGTGCATTCTAAATTGTAAAAGAAAGGATAGATAAGAGAATGTGCATGGCCATGTGATGTGTTAATCACTTATCTCAGGTAATGAAGATATGACGGGATTGACAACTAAGAGGATTAGTCTCCCATTGATGAGTTATAGATATTCATACTTTTTAGTACTTTATTTAGGCTGTTTAAGTTTGTTTTGTTGTTTTTAGTTACTTTTGTTTAATAAAATGTTCCTTTTTTGAATATACTATTCTAACATAGCTTTATTTTTATTTTTCAGAAATTTCAGGAGAAAGTCGAAAGAAAAATAATGTACATGCCCGTGTCCAATGGGTCACGCCCGTGTCCACTGGGTCACGCCCGTGTCCATTGGGTCACGCTCGTGTCCATTGGGTCACGCCCATGACATGGGAGTGGCACTTTGATTCCAGTAGAAAGTTGCCGCTGCCAAAGCCAAGTAACGCCCGTGTCGGATCTAACACGCTTGTGTCATGCTTCTCGACGCTCAATGCTTCTAATTGGACGATCGATGCTCAACACTTCCAGTTTGATGATCGACGCCGATTTTTCACGCCCGTGACCACCGGCCGTTCTAGAAAAGACATCGCCAGTGATACAAGGACTCAACGCTTTACTAGTCACGCCCATGCTATACGCCCGTGATCGCAGGGTCACGCCCATTACCTCCACATGGAATTCCTCGAAGTCAACCATCAATAAATTCTCGGCTTCAACTCTACGCTAGTACTGACACGCCCGTGCCCTACACGCCCGTGACCAGGGCGTGTAATCTGATTTTTTTTCCCTATAAATAAATGTTTTCTGTAAGGTCCAAGGGTTCAATCTTTTGATCCATTTTGCCGTTGGGCTGTTGCTTGGAGGCTTTTTGTGCTATGTAAGGATTATTTTTCCCCCTCCTCTTTGTGTTTATTTTATCTTTTGTAATCAGACTTTCTTCTTAATAAAATTTTTTAGTTTTTCATCCTTATATTATACTGGAATGCCTCTGAGTGCCTCTCTTTAAGCAATCTTATATATCTTTGTTTTTATTTTTTTAAACGTGTGTGTGTGTATGAGTTAGCTTTGTGGAATTTATGCTTTCACATCCTCAAATTGCTTAACTACATTTTAGATTTTCTCAAATTTACTAGTTGTTATTATAGCTTTTTTTTATCATATTCCTTAGATTGGTATAGATTTAGGATTTTTGTGCCCTTTTTATTCATCCTTATTGGTTTGTTAAAATGGTTTCAAAGTGGTTTTTATTTCTCTTTAACTTAGATTTTCCTTTTTTAGCTTGTAAAACTTTTGCTTCTTTTTCACTTTCTTCCACTTTTTAAACATTTTTTATAAAGTTATAAGAATGGATTAGATATTATTTCAATTTTTCAAACCTTTTGATTTTCACATTTATTTAAAAACTCCTTTGCTCCAACAATTTTTATTTCTACTTTTTATGCTTTTCCAGCAAATTCTAACGGTAAAAACATAATTGTTTTAATTTTTCAATCACCTTGTTTTTCTCCTTTTTGCTTGTGTGTGTGAGTTTATGAGTTAGCTTTTTCTTGCTTTCCTTCAAGTTGTGTCTGTGTGTGTTTATGAGTTAGCTTTTATCGCTTTAATTTCCTGCCTATTCATTTGAGTAGGACTTGTCATTTTCAGCCTACTCGTTTGAGTAGGACTTGTCATTTCCCGTCTACTCTTTTAAGTAGGACTTGTCAATTTCCGCATATTCACTTGAGTAGGACTTACAATTTACCGCTTTAATTTTTCCGCCTACTGGTTTGAGTAGGACTTGTCATTTCCTGCCTACTCGTTTTAGTAGGAATTGTCATTTCCCACCTACTCGCTTGAGTAGGACTTGTAATTTACAGCGTTAATTTCCTGTTTACTCTCTTGAGTAGGACTTACAATTTACCTCTTTAATTTTCTGCCTACTCGTCTGTGTAGGACTTGTCATTTCCTGCTGATAGAGAAAATTGTATTCTCCAATCTATACTCGATTAAGGCAAGTGTACCTATCGAAATATAGCATAGGATATGAAAAATATCAAGGTCGTATAAAAACTCGGGCAGACAAGTACTATTACTCACAACGATTCTATTATCCTACCGAACGATTAATGATGTTTGAAAATTAAAATAAACTAAACTTAAAGAGAAATAAACTATTACGAGAAAAGAGTGCAGGATCGACGATTCACTTTGAAATAAAATAACGAAATAATTTAGTTTAACAATTGTAAATCTATTAAGACCGTGACGGATCCGATATTAGGAAGTAATCTCGCTAGAGCATTAAATCCCCTAACTTATAGACATTTTGACTGAAATCTCTTTACAAGTCAAAATGGCCTAAAGTCGCATTACCGAAGTGACCCGCACTATTGGATTTGACTCCAATCCGGAGGATTTACGTCATCCTATCTCTAGGGGTGCGTTCAACTTCTTCCTTCCTTGAGTGATCTTTCATATTCACGAGCCTCTCGGCCACTCGAATATGAGATCGGAATCTACTACCGTATACTAGAAATACGGAGTCGATACGAGATATTTCAAGGAAGGATCAAAAATAGAAAACTACAAAGGAAAACATAAAAATAAAGATACGTTATTATATCGCAAAGATCATCGCGATCGGGCACAAAAATTATTTAGCTACGCATGATAAGAAAGAAAACCAAAATAAAAGAAGAAGAAAGTGTTTTCATTGCTTAAATAAAGAGAAGTACACAAAATAAAGACAAGATAATATTGCACTAGTAAGAGGACTATTACAACAATGAAGAAATAAATCTACTTAGCAACAAGGAAAGAAGAGAAGAGAACTACTAACACTCTCTACCATAACACTCTCTACCAAAAACTACTCCCCATAAACAAAGGGGGAGGGGTTCCTTTTATAGATGAAGGAGAAGGATCTAGAAAGGAATAAAGAGGAGGGAGACATAGGGTGGCCGGCCACATGGAGGGGGAATGATTCATGCATGAGTTTTAATGATGGTGGATAGAGGAGGCTTGGATGCAATGTATGATATTAAATGGAAGCAGAGAGAATGGCTACATGCATTGTATGATAATTATGGGAATGAAAAATAAATATATAAAATAGAGAAGAGGGGATGAATGGAAGTGTGTAGAAGGAAATAATAAAGGGAAGAGAGATGAATGTGGAGGAGAAGTAGAGGGGGGTTCGGCTATGTTAAGGGAGGAATAATGCATGCAATAATAAAGAGAGAAAATAATAATAGTGGGGAGAGAGAGAAATTAAAAGGTGGCAAGATGCATGCATGAGAGTGGGAAAGAGAGGGTGTGGCCGGCCATAGGGGGAGAAATGGGCTGTTTGTATGGGCTCGGGCTGCTTGGGCTTCATGTAGGGGCTCGGGTAGCAATGAGGGCTGCTTGTAGTTGATTGGTGGGCTGCTCCATAGGCTTGTAGAGGGCTCGGGTAGCATGTTTGATTGGACAAGGGCTGCTCCAAGTTGTTGATTGGCTTGCATGTGTGTTGGAGAGCTTGAACCTATAAGTAACAAGACAAAACAAATATTAGACATATGACATAATATCAAACAAAACATTAACATAATATAACAAGACAAATTAACATAAATAAAACATAAATAAAGTTAGAGATTAAAAACATAACGAGTATAATAATAAAAATACATATAATAAAACTATATATTTTTATATCATAACATAAAATTGCGACATAACAATAAAATTATAATAAAACTAGTAATTATAATATAAGATAAAAAGATATTAAAACATGAAATAACAAGCATAAATTATAAATAAACTAAGGTATTTAGACTACTAAATTACCCCAAAAACGATGACTAAAACTAGTCATCAAACTCCCCCATGCTTAGGCTTTTGCTATTCCAGAGCAAAAGGAAGAGAAATATTTATAAGGCATTATAAAATTTTCAAACAAACTAAAAATTTATTTACATCAAAATCTAGCCAAAAGTAAAATTTAGGAATTTAAGAATCAAGTCCTAAATTATGAAATTTAAGTGAAAAGAGAGAAATATTTAGCCAAAAATTCTCTAATAAATTAACAAGCATTCAAAATGGAGTAAAGTGCAAACAAGGTTAGATTGGAATTATAAAGACCATGACTTAAAATATACTTAAGGAAGAAGACAACCTACTACTTATGCTCTCCACATATTTTAATTTAAAGACTAAGAAAATGATATTGGCTAAGGGGGTTTTAGGGAGGAAATTTAACATGAAGAGGTCTTTGATTGGAGGTGATGAATTTTATCCTCTCACCCCACTCATTTTTATTTTTTGAATAATATATATGTAATACCAGGAAATAATAGACTAACATCCTATCACTTCCCCTGACATATATAAACTTTTTAATTCCTCTCTTCATTTTATTTTTGGGTTCCATATGTTTACCAAGGAATAATGAATTTTATCCTCTTATTCCCATGACATATGATCTAACAATAAAAGAAAAAAATGATGGGTTCAAACCAAATTTTAGAAAATAAACTAAAACACTAGAGAGCAACTACTAGTAGATTGAGATTTCTTAAGAATCTAAAAGCATGAAGTAAGAATAATTAGACTCCAAAATTGTTTAGCCAAATTACTACAAAATTGAAACTATTTAAAATAAAAGAGAAAAAAGTGCTAAATAAATTACTCTAATCAAATTAAAACATAAGATTTTCCTCAAAACTAAATCACTAAAAGTTAATTTTAACTAAATATGATGAAATAAAGATTAGCAAATAAAAATGCTTATAAACTAACTCAAGTTAAATTTCTGAAAATAACAAAAAGCTAAGCATGAGGTTTATTATATTTTTTGATTTTTTTGACATTTTTCATTTTTTTGGATTTTTTTGATTTTTCTAATTTTTGGAATTTTTGATATTTCTATTTTTTTTTTGGATTTTGGTAAGGGTAAAAAAAAACTTAATAAAACTATACTAAACATTTTGTTTTTTTAAAAAAAAGGAAAGAAAACAACAAAACCCTCCCCCATGCTTAAACCTTTCATTGCCCTCAATGAAAAATAAAAATAAGAAAGAAAAAGGAAGAAGAAAGGGGAGGGGGGATACAATAAAGTAAAGAAAAAAAAAGAAAACGACTTCCCCGGAGTCGTAAGGCCGAATACAGATGTCGCTCCCCCATGCTTGAGCTGGACACCGGCTCGGGCCTAAGGAAGAGATGAAATGATGGAGCCAAACGAACCGCCGAGTGTTTTATTCCTGCAAAACAAAATAAACAAAAAGAAAGAAAAAAAAGGATAAGCAAGGGGTGCCTCCCAAGAGCGCTCTCTGTTTAACGTCGGCTGAGCCCGACAATATTTGTTAGCTAAAGGGAAAATAAAAACTAAAGTGAAGAGGTAACTCCCTAAGTATGCGCTTAGGAGTGTAAACTAAAAAAAAAGAAAAATTGAAGAATTGCACCGACATGCGGTGGAATCTTCACGAGAATGACGCCCAAAAAAGAACGGACGGAGTTATAGAAGAACTCCGCCGTATGTAAAGCGGGAAAGAATGGGTCGTCAAAAGAAGAAGAATAAAAAGAAGAAGAAATAGAAAGAGGAATAAAAGAAGTAGAAAAAGAATTTTCATCAAGGGAAATTTCACAAGGAGAATGAGAGTCTTGTGAAATTTCGGGAGAAGAAAGGGTGGGGAGAACTAAAGAAGAATTATCGAAAAGAAAAGAAGAAGAAGACTCGCTAAAACTAGAAAAATTTGGAACAGTAGAGATTGAAAGCTTAATGGAATCACCAACGTCTTCAGATGGAGAAATAGGAGATGTCTCGTCATCCTCAACGGGTAAGAAGCACACCGGAATATCCATAGAGGTGTCTTCCAAAGGAGGAAGGAAACAATCCGGGATATCCGGTGACTCTTTACATGAAGAAATTGGAGGAGACGGAGAAGAAGAAGAAAAAGAAGCGATCTCGCGAGAAAGATAATCCATCATGGTCTTGAAATGCGAACTAATATTATCAATAGAAGTTTGCAATTCAAGATACCCATTATCGATAGAATTAAAATAAAAATTTAGAGGCGCGGCGCTTTGCGGGGTAAAATCATGCAAAAAATAAGACGGGTTCCCCACCTCCCAAGTATGATAAAAATCGGAGTAAGGGTCAAATTGGCCACTTTGACCCGCTCCAGAAAAATTGAAATCAAAAGAGGGAGGGGCTCCAGAAAGACATTCCGAATAGAAGTGGTCGGGCGACCCGCAAGAAGAGCAAAAATACGACGATTCCATAAAAAAAATAAACTGCTACCAAAAAGAAAAAAAAACTAATTTTTTTTTAGATATATATATATATTTTTAAAATAGGTTTCTTTTTAATGGATTGGCTCTCGAACTTCCCGAGGACTACCCGGTGAAGGGTTCGCCCGGTACTAGGTAAAATGATGGCGCTTAAAGCCCCTTACCCTTTTCGAGAGATTTTAGGTTGGGTAGAATTTAGATGATGTGGGTTGATTATATAATAATAATAATAATAATATTAAATTTTTTTTGTTTCTTTTTTTAGTAGAAGAAATAAATTCGAGGCTTTCGTAATATTGCCAAAAAGAATCCCCGGCAACGGCGCCAAAAACTTGATAGAGAAAATCGTATTCTCCAATCTATACTCGATTAAGGCAAGTGTACCTATCGAAATATAGCATAGGATATGAAAAATATCAAGGTCGTATAAAAACTCGGGGCAGACAAGTACTATTACTCACAACGACTCTATTATCCTACCGAACGATTAATGATGTTTGAAAATTAAAATAAACTAAACTTAAATAGAAATAAACTATTACGAGAAAAGAGTGCGCGATCGACGATTCACTTTGAAATAAAATAACGAAATAATTTAGTTTAACAATTGTAAATCTATTAAGACCATGACGGAGCCGATATTAGGAAGTAATCTCGCTAGAGCATTAAATCCCCTAACTTATAGACGTTTTGACCGAAATCTCTTTACAAGTCAAAATGGCCTAAAGTCGCATTACCGAAGTGACCTGCACTATTGGATTTGACTCCAATCTGGAGGATTTACGTCATCCTATCTCTAGGGGTGCGTTCAACTCCTTCCTTCCTTGAGTGATCTTTCATATTCACGAGCCTCTCGGCCACTCGAATATGAGATCAGAATCTACTACCGTATACTAGAAATACGGAGTCGATACGAGATATTTCAAGGAAGGATCAAAAATAGAAAACTACAAAGGAAAACATAAAAATAAAGATACGTTATTATATCACAAAGATCATCGCGATCGGCCACAAAAATTATTTAGCTACGCATGATAAGAAAGAAAACCAAAATAAAAGAAGAAGAAAGTGTTTTCATTGCTTAAATAAAGAGAAGTACACAAAATAAAGACAAGATAATATTGCACTAGTAAGAGGACTATTACAACAATGAAGAAAGAAATCTACTTAGCAACAAGGAAAGAAGAGAAGAGAACTACTAACACTCTCTCCATAACACTCTCTACCAAAAACTACTGCCCATAAACAAAGGGGGAGGGGTTCCTTTTATAGATGAAGGAGAAGGATCTAGAAGGGAATAAAGAGGAGGGAGACATAGGGTGGCCGGCCATATGGAGGGGGAATGATTCATGCATGAGTTTTAATGATGGTGGAGAGAGGAGGCTTGGATGCAATGTATGATATTAAATGGAAGGAGAGAGAATGGCTACATGCATTGTATGATAATTATGGGAATGAAAAATAAAAATATAAAATAGAGAAGAGGGGATGAATGGAAGTGTGTAGAAGGAAATAATAAAGGGAAGAGAGATGAATGTGGAGGAGAAGTAGAGGGAGGTTCGGCTATGTTAAGGGAGGAATAATGCATGCAATAATGAAGAGAGAAAATAATAATAGTGGGGAGAGAGAGAAATTAAAAGGTGGCAAGATGCATGCATGAGAGTGGGAAAGAGAGGGTATGGCCGGCCATAGGGTGGAGAAATAGGCTGTTTGTATGGGCTCGGGCTGCTTGGGCTTCATGTAGGGGCTCGGGTAGCAATGAGGGCTGCTTGTAGTTGATTGGTGGGCTGCTCCATAGGCTTGTAGAGGGCTCGGGTAGCATGTTTGATTGGACAAGGGCTGCTCCAAGTTGTTGATTGGCTTGCATGTGTGTTGGAGAGCTTGAACCTATAAGTAACAAGACAGAACAAATATTAGACATATAACATAATATCAAACAAAACATTAACATAATATAATAAGACAAATTAACATAAATAAAACATAAATAAAGTTAGAGATTAAAAACATAACGAGTATAATAATAAAAATACATATAATAAAACTATATATTTTTATATCATAACATAAAATTGCGACCAAACAATAAAATTATAATAAAACTAGTAATTATAATATATTATAAAAAGATATTAAAACATGAAATAACAAGCATAAATTATAAATAAACTAAGGTATTTAGGCTACTAAATTACCCCAAAAACGATGACTAAAACTAGTCATCACCTGCCTACTCGTTTGAGTAGGACTTGTAATTTCAATTATGCAATTTTTCTTTTTTGTAACTTAGTTTTTTTTCTTTATTATGAGTTTGGCTGAGTGTGTGTGTTTATCTCTTTTTTAGTAGCTTTTCTCTATCTAATGTTAGACTATTCCATTTCTTCTTATATTTTTGTAACCCTTCAGCGTTTAAGTTTAGAACTCATGCCTCACCAAACTCATAAGCCATCCCCATTTCGATAAGTGGCTAATAGTTTTAAGCCCTCGGCATCGAAGTGCATTGGACATAAAAAATGTTTTTAAATAATTAAAGGTCTTGTTTTTCTATTTAATTAAGAACTTAAGGTTTACCCTGGTTATACGATGTGTAGAACCACATATCGATCTGTGGGCTCTATTTCTGTTATCCATACGCTATCTAGCCGAGAGGTCGTGCTTATGGACTGATAACCCTTGGGTAAAGAGAGCTTCGCACTAAACCTCAAGAGAGGAGGCTCAGAATTATTCTGGATTGGGTCCCCCCCAATAGCGAGGTTATTAGCATAAAGCGTGCATTAAGAAGAATCCTTCATCAGATGAGAGCCCGGTCAAATAGTCTTAATGTTTAGGTGAGTGATAGTCCTAGAGATAGGTGAGCTAATTCTTTTGGAACCTCCAAGGCTAAGTTTCCCCTTTAATTGAATTGAAACCTAGGATCTCTAATTATATAAATCTATTTTAGTCCTAACATAATTCGATATCGAGTGTTATTCCTTCATCGATCTTTTTCAATCTATTTTCAGCACTTTTTTATATCCGCTTTAACTAGTTAAACTGACAACTTAAAATTTTCAGCAAGATAATATTCCTTCTATGAGGAGTAGAGATAATCAACCCGTTCCCCGAAAATTTATGATCTCGATATTCACCAGAATATCTTGTATTACTTGCGATAGGTGCACTTTCCTCCTAGCTCGCCATGTGAAATCCGAGCTCGGGCTTCGCGTGCATCAAGTTTTTGGCACCGTTGCCGGGGATATTTGTGGTGTTATTTCGAATTCCGGAGTCTATTACTTTTACCTATTTTTCAAAAAACTAAAAAAAAACTTTGAAACTCTACTTAAAATCTTAAAAAAAAAAGTTAATTATTTATTATATATTTTTAGGTGTATGACCCGTGGACAACCTTCAGAGTTTATGAATTTTTTTTCAATCCTTAGATCGAACGCTCACTCGCGCGTATTCGATCCCAACCCAGAAATCCCTCTTTGGACCCCGAAGAATCCGTCGGAGAACCCTCTTCCATGTTTATGGCCGACCCTAATCCGAACACGGTCGTTGAGTATACAATGTCTTATTACGCCCGAACGAATTTGGGCGATATTGGGTCCATTATTGTTCGCCCGATGATGGCAAATAATAATTTCAAAATAAAATCAAGTGTAATTAAAATGATCCAAAACATTGTGCAGTTCATTGGACTACAGGATGAGGACTCGAACGTCGATTTATCTTGTTTTCTGGAAATCTGCGATACTTTTAAAATTAATGGCATCATTGATGATGCTATTCGCCTGCGCTTTTTTCTATTTTCCTTAAAAGCCAAAGATAAAGCATGGTTGAATTCCCTTCTGCGAGGATGTATCACTACTTGGGCCGAGCTTGCGGAACGGTTCATGACGAAGTATTTTCTGCCCGTCAAAACTGAAAAGTTGCAGGAGGACATTTCTTCTTTTATGCAAAACGATTCTGAGTCTTTATTTAAGACTTGGGAAAGGTTTAAAGAATTCCTCCATAGATGTCCGCACAACGCGTTGCCAGCGTGGTTGCATGTCCAAATTTTATATAATGGGCTTAACTATTAGACGTGTCAAATGATTGACGCGGTTGCCGGGGGTACCCTGAATAACAAGACCCCCGAGGCTGCCCAAACTCTTATTGAATAGATGGCCATGAACGCCTACTAATGGAATATCCCGTTGGGACGTCCCAAGCAGGCGGCCAGCCTCTTTGAAGTGGATGTCGCTGTCTACTTAGCCCTTCAAGTTAAAAGGCTGATGAAGTATGTGACAGAGATATCTGCTGCCTCCTCAACTCCGCCTTGGGCGATTCCCTCTTACGTCAGCATAGTCCAAGAGTTTGTAGACTATATGGGAAATCCTGGGAGACCTTCCTTCAACCCCAACAACAACCCTTATAGTAATAACTATAGTCTGGGATGGAGGAACCACCCCAAATTCTCATGGAGCAACGCGAACAATGCGCAGTGCCCCAAAATTATTTTGCGCCCGGATTTCCGTCGCCTCCCCCTCTTCTAAAATCCTAAACGATGGAGGAAAAGTTTTCTAGATACATTGCGTCTAATGAGTCAAACATTCGGAACATCACCAGATCGTTAAAAAACTTAGAACTCTAGGTTGGACAGCTGGCGCGGATGATGTCCGAGCGCACACTCAGGGCACTACCGGGGAACACTGAGCCCAATCCTCGGAAGAATGCTATAACCCTCCGTAGCGGAAAGGAGGTGGTCGATCCAAAACGGATCTATCGGTAGGTATATATTTCACCTCCAACCCCTCTTCCCCCTTCTTCGGTTACGCCTCCTTTACCAATTTTAAATGAGAATATTCTTTTAAAAACCCCTTGTTGTATCCACATAAGCTAGATATTGAGAGTAAGGACGTGTAGTACAAAAAAATTATTTAATTATTAAAACAAATTCATATTAATGTTCCCTTCTGCGAGGCAATCACGCAGATGCCTAAGTATGCGAAATATTTAAAAAACTTCTTTCTAATAAACAAACATTAGAAAATATTTCACATATCTCTCTCAATGCAAACTGCTCAGCGACTCTTACTAATAAATTGCCCCTAAAACAAAATGACCCAGGAAGGTTTTCCATCCCATGCCTTTTTGGTAATATATTAGTAAAATACCCTCTTGCAGATTTAAGAGCGAGCATATATTTGATGCCATTCTTGCTCTTTCAAAAATTAGGTTTGGGCACTCCGTACCCTACTAAAATGCGAATCCAACTAGTAGATCGCTCGGTTAAGTTTCCCGTCAGGGTAGTGGAGGATGTTCTTGTCCGAGTTGATATGTTTATCTATCCTATAGACTTCATCATCTTAGACATCGAGGAGGACATCGATGTACCAATTATACTCGGTCGCCCTTTTCTCGCCACCTCCCGTGCATTAATTGATGTGTGTAATGGTCGTCTCCTCCTTCGGGTAGGAGATGATTAAGTTACATTCTCTATTAATCCCTCCATAGGAGACTCATCATTGAGCGATGAATTTTTGATGCGCGCCGCGAGCGCCAGTATTTTTATTAAAAATAGAAGAGAAGGGTTTTTATTTAACTAGTTAGAGGGAAGAGCTTGCGGTCGATATTTCATTTTAAATGAAAGGAGGTAAGTGCGCCTATTGCGTGTAGTACAAGATATTCCGGTGGGGAATATCGGGGTCGTATTGTTCTCGGGGTCGGTTTGACTATTTCTACTCTTTCCCTGAAAGAAATATTATTTTACTGATGATATTTTGTCGTGTGATTTAATTAATGACGGATATATATATATATATAAATACAGAAAATGAAAGCAAGAAAATAAAAAGGGAGATGATGAAGAAATAGTGCGACGATATCAAATGGAATTCGAACTAAAATAAAATTTTAATAAATAGAGATCCTTAATTTCAAATTAATTAAGACGGAGACTTGGTCGTGGAGGCTCCAAAAAAATGAGCACACCTATCTCTAGGTAATATCACTCACCTGAACATTAAGACTATTCGACCGAATGTTAGTCCGACGAAGGATTCCTCTTAATGCCCGTATTACGCTAAGAACCCCGCTATTGGGTGGGGAACCCAATCCGGTAGAGTTACGTGCCTCCTCTCTCGAGGTTATGCATGCAATTATCTTTACCCAAGAGTGATCAGTCCATACGCACGGCCTCTCAGCAAGCTAGCGTATGGACAACATAAATAGATCCCACATATCGATATGTGGTCCTACACGTCGAATACCTGAGGCAAACCTTACGTAATTTTAATTAACAAGAAAAAGAGGACGTTTAATCATTTAAAGCGATTTTTTTCATCCCAAAGCTCTTCGATATTGAGGGCTAAGAGTGGTTAGCCACTCATCGTAATGGGGACGGCTTGCGGAAAGAAGGCGATAAAATGAAAGCAGAAAATGGAAGTAGTAAATTAAAGCGATAAATAAATAAGTAAATGTGTGAGTCTTACTCAAACGAGTAGGCTGGAAATGAAAGCAGTAAAGGCTATTTCATACATGCACATACTCTATACAAATAAAACTCACACACCCACTCTACTTGAATAAAAACGCACACACTCTACTTGAATAAAAACACACTCACAACCTCTATTTGAATAAAAACACACTCATACACTCTACATAAATAAAAGAAAACAAAAAAATCTAACTCATACACTCACCCACACAAATGAAAATAAGAAAAACAAAGTGACTGAATGATTAAAACAACTACATTTCTATAGCTAAAATGTGGTAGAAATGCATAAAAAGAGAAAATAAAAATTAAACGAGCAAAAAGTTTTCAAAATAAAAGTTAAAAACCAAGTGAGAAAAAAATAAAAACAATTACGTTTTCATTCTTATATTTTTATAAAAATGCATAAAAAGTGGAAATAAAGCTAAAAAAGAACGAAAAGTTTTACAATCCTAAAAAGCCTAAATTAAAGAAAATTAAAAACCACCTTTTAAAACATTTTTATAAACCCATAGAAATGAATTCAAAGAAAAAATAATAAACTAAACATAAACAAGTAGGATGCAAGAAAATAAAATCGAGATTACGACGGCTAAAAATTAGGCAAAAGTCCTAAGCTATAAAGATTTTGAAATACATAAAAATCACGAAATAAGAACGATCATTAAAAATCACTTCGAGTAGGGCGCATAAATGAATTCCAAGCTATGTAAAGAGAAAAAAAACTAACATATTTTATTAATAGAAAATTGATTACAAGAAAGCTCAAAACAAACACTAAGAGGGGGGGGGGGAGAAATTCCCGTACATAGCATAGCAAACACCCAAGCAGCACCTACCCTAAGCAAAGTGGACCAAAAAGTGGAACAAGAGTTTATATAGAAAACTTCTATTTATAGGCAAAAAAAGTGGGGTTACACAGGCGTGTCGACTATTAGGACATGGGCATGTCGGGTCTAGTGTGATGGAGAAGTCAAAATTCATTGATTGGCCAATTTATAGAAGTAGCAGGATGGGATACGTTTCGGACACGGGCGTGTCGGGATGCGTGACACGGGTGTGACTGGACACCATGCAACTTATTGTCGGCAGTTGGTAAACTTGAACTGGTGACAGGCATGTCGACTTTTGGGACACGGGCATGTCCTGTTCGGGTTGACGAAGGCCGAATGTCGAGGGTCGAGCTGTAAGCATCGAGTGTTGAATGATGAGGGCGTGACACGGGGGTATTGGGTCATTAGACACGGGCGTGTAAGATGATTTTTTGACTTTTTCCTAAGAAATTTCAAAAAACAAAATAAACTTAAGTTAGGATTATATTTACAAAAAGAAGCAATTTATTGAACAAAAATAACTAAAATGACAAAAAAAACTAAAATGACTTAATAAAATTACTATAAAATAGGTATATTTACAGCTTATCAAATACCCCCATAATTAAGCTTTTGTTATTCCAAAGCAAAAGTTGGAGATGTACTTATAAGGAATTAAAGAAATTCTAAATTTAGCTTCCGCTTAAATTAATTAAAAGAAAGATCAATATAAACATCCGGGGTACTACCGTTAAATCCTAAATTATGAAAATGTTATAAATGGAGGAAGAGATTCAAAAAGACTTCGAGATGAAACAAATAGAAGCAAAAATAATTTTTGTTTAGTTTGACAAAGATAGATTGAAATTATATAAAAAACTTTAGCTTAAAAGAAGTTAAAAGAAATAATGTAATTTAAAAATTATGCTCTCAAAAAAATTTTAAATTAATTCTTGAATCATTAAAATAGGCTAAGTGGATTTTTTTGTTTATGAATAGGGCTTGGATTTAGAGGCGAGGTAATTTTTTCTCAAACCTCTATATTTTGTTTAAAGTTACGGAAAATGAAATTTTATTTTCCTAACATAAAGATAATTTTTTTTCTTTCTTCATAAATAATAAATTACCCAATGTATATATATAGGAGTAATGAATTTTATCCTCTCACTCAGTAACATATAATCTTTTTAAATTTTGGGTGTCTATGTTTACGGAATGAAATCTTATTCCTATTGATATAAGATCTTTTTAGGGATAAAATAGGGGTAATCATGCCAAGTAAGATATGAAAAAAATGGAGATGGGTTTATATTTTTTCAAAAAGAAAACTAGATTTTAAAAAACAAGTTTTGAGAACAACCTTTTTAAAATGAACATTCCTATGTTTCTAAAAGCATGAAAGAGTAATAATTGAAAACCATAATTGTTATTTTCTAATATAGATACGAGTTTCTATTTATAAAAATTAGAAGTGGGTGTGAAAAACAAGTTCCTTATTATAAGGAAAAGACATATAAAATTCTTTAAAACTTAACCCAGAACACTTAAATCAATCAAACTTTATATAATAAATGAATAGTAAACAAAGAATGAGTAAAATTCACTTATAAATAAACTCGTAACAAAATTTTTGTAGAGCGAAAAGGGGTTAAGAATGAGATATTCAATTTATTTTTTTCATAATAAACAAAATTTTTTGGATTTTTAGGGTTTTTATTTTTTTTGTGTTTTTGATTATTATCTTTTCTTGGATTTTTAGAGTTCTTCTCTTTTTTTTTGGATTTTTAGATTTTCAATTTTTTGATTTTTTATGTTATTTACAAGAAAGGTGAGATAAAGAGGTGTTATTAACAAAGAAAAGTGGAAAACGAGGAAAGAGAATATTTAAAAAAAAAATTTGCAAAGTAAAAAAAAATGGGAATTTTGTTTTATAATTTTTTTGAGTTTTTGTTTATAAAAATATGAAAAAAAATTTGAAGTTTATAATTTTTTGCATTTTTTTGTACGTGTTTTATTAGTGTAGAATATAAAAGGGCAATATAAGAAAACACCCTCATACTTTAATCTAACATTGTCCCCAATGTTGCAATGTAAGTATGCAGAACGATAAAAAATAAATACAGGTATGTACAGAAATAGAGACAGGAGGGAGGAAACTTCCCTGAAATGCATTCGGGGAGGCCCGTTAAGAAAATCCTGCATTATTAATAAAAAAAGCAAAAATATAAAAAAATGAAAAAGATAAACTTGGCTAGACGTTTGAGGGTGGTAGGGGTGGCATGTGCGTGTGTGACTCGATTAGCTAACATCTTAGATATATGAGTGTAATGGAAACACGTTCCCCTATCGCTCACAATAGCGTGAAGCGCACTGAAAAGAAATGAAAAAAAGTGAAAACAAAATAAGTTTAAAAAATAAGTTAAACATATATACATTTCTAATAACAAATTATTATTATTTGCATTTTAAGTAGTTTTTTGATTTTTTAGTTGGTTTTCAAGTAGGTATTTTATTTTTTTGTTAGGTTTTTTGTTTTTTATTTTTTTAGGTTTTTGTTTTTTTTTTTGGTTTTTATTTATTTATTTTGTAGTATATTTTTGAGTTTTTTTTTTAGATTTTGAGTTTTTAGATTTTTTTATTTTTTAGGTTTTTTTAGTTTTTTAGTTTAGTTTTTTTTAGATAATAAAATTTTTTCTTTGTTTTTTTAGATAAGTTTTTTAGTTTTTTTACTTAGTTTTTTAGTTTTTTTAGATTTTTTAAGTTTTTTAGTCTTTAGATTTTGTTGGTTTTATAGTTTTTTCAATTTTTAGTTTTATAGTTTCTTTTTGGAAACATCACTATTTCATGTTTGTGTTTTTTCATAGATAAATATATATGAAATAATATGTATAAAATAAACTCTCGTTTTTGTCTTTAAGTTTTTCTCTTTTTTTAAGTAGTTTTATTATTATTATTTATTTTTGTTGGAATTTTTTTTATAAATATAAATAAAAGGTAAAGTAATAGTTTTCAGGAATTCAAAATAGCAACTCGAAATGTTTCCCCGACAACGACGGAAAAACTTGATGCGCGCAGCGAGCGCCAGTTTTTTTATTAAAAGATAAGAGAAGGGTTTTTATTTAACTAGTAAGAGGGCAGAGCTCGCGAGCGATATTTCATTTTAATAGAAAGGAGGCAAGTGCACCTATCACGTGTAGTACATGATATTCTGGTTGGGAACATCGGGGTCGTATTGTTCTTGGGGTCAGTTTGACTATTTCTACTCTTTTCCTTAAAGGAATATTATTTTACCGATGATATTTTGTCGTGTGATTTAATTAATGGCAGATATATATATATAAATACAAAAAATGAAAACAGAAAATAAAAAGGGAGCCAATGAAGAAATAACGCGACGATATAAAATTGAATTCAAACTAAAATAAACTTTTAATAAATAGAGTTCCTAATTTCAAATTAATTAAGGCGGAGACTTTGTCGTGGAGGCTCCAAAAGAATGAGCAAACCTATCTCTAGGTAATATTGCTCACCTGAACATTAAGACTATTCGACCGAACGTTAGTCCAACGAAGGATTCCTCTTAATACCCGCATTACGCTAAGAACCCTGCTATTAGGTGGGGAACCCAATCAGGTACAATTACACGCCACCTCTCTAGAGGTTATGCACGTAATTCACGTTACCCAACGGTGATCGGTCCATATGCATGGCCTCCCGGCAATCTAGCTAATGGATAACAGAAATAGATCTCACACACCGATGTGTGGTCCTACGCGTCATATACCTGGGGCAAACCTTAAGTAATTTTAATTAACGTGAAAAAGAGGACCTTTAATTATATAAAGCGATTTTTTCTGTCCCAATGCTCTTCGATATTGAGGGCTAAGAGCGGTTAGCCACTCATCGGAATGGGAACGGCTTGCGGAAAGAAGGCGATAAAATGAAAGCAGAAAATGAAAGTAGTAAATAAAGTAGTAAATGAAAGTGGTAAATAAAGCAAAAAATGTGCGAGTCCTACTAAAACGAGTAGGCAGGAAATAAAAGCAGTAAAGTCTATCTCATACACGCACGCACTCTAAAGAAATAAAACTCACACACCCACTCTACTTGAATAAACATGCACACACTCTACTTAAATAAAAACACACTCAAAAACTCTACTTGAATAAAAACACACTCACACACTCTACATAAATAAAAGAAAACAAGAAAATCTAACTCATACACTCACCCACACAAATAAAGATAAGAAAAACAAAGTGATTGAAAAATTAAAACAACTACATTTCTACCGCTAGAACGTGGTAGAAATGTATAAAAAAGAGAAAATAAAAATTAAACGAGCAAAAATTTGTCAAAATAAAAGTCAAAAACAAAGTGAGCGAAATATAAAAACAATAACGTTTTCATTCTTATATTTTTATAAAAACGCATAAAAAGTGGAAATAAAGATAAAAAAGAACGAAAAGTATTACAATCCTAAAAAGCCTAAATTAAAGAAAATTAAAAACGACATTTTAAAACATTTTTATAAACCCACAGAAATGAATTCAAAGCAAAAATAATAAACTAAACATAAACAAGTAGGATGCAAGATAATAAAATCGCGATTACGACGGCTAGAAATTAAGCAAAAGTCCTAAGCTATAAAGTTTTTGAAAAACATAAAAAACACGAAATAAGAACGAACATTAAAAATCACTTCGAGTAGGGAGCATAAAGTAATTCCAAGCTATGCAAAGAGAAAAAAACTAACATATTTTATTAATAGAAAAGTGATTAGAAGAAAGCTAAAAACAAACACTAAGAGGGGGGGGAGAAATTCCCCTACATAGCATAGCAAACATCCAAGCAGCACCTACCCAAAGCAAAGTGGCCTAAAAAGTGGAAAAAGAGTTCATACAGAAAACTTCTATTTATAGGCAAAAAAAGTGGGGTGACACGGGCGTGTCGACTATTGTGACATGGGCATATCGGGTCTGGTGTGTTGGAGAAGTCAAAATTCGTTGACTGGCTGATTTCTTGAAGCAGGAGGATGGGACACGTGTCAGGAGGCATGACACGGGCGTGTCGGGACACCTTGCAACTTGATGTCGGCAGTTACTGAACATGAACCGGTGACACGGGCATGTCGGCTTTTGGGACACGGGCGTGTCCTGTTTGAGTTGATGAAGGCCGAATGTCGAGCTTTGAGTTGGAAACATCGAGTGTTGAACCTCGTGTGCGTGATACGGGCGTGTCGAGTACTTGGGACACGGGCGTGTCAGGTGATTTCTTGACTTTTTCTTGAAAAATTTCAGAAAACAAAATAAACTTAAGTTACGATAATATTTACAAAAAGAAGCAATTTATTGAACAAAAATAACTAAAAATGACAAAAATAAACTAAAATGACTTAATAAAAATACTATAAAATATGTATATTTACAGCTTATCACTTTTGTTATAATTTAGATACTTATTTCAGAGATTATTCTTCCAATGTTTTCGAGTCTACGCTTTTAAATGACGATATTTTTGCGCTCAAAAACTTTAACTTTGAAGAGGATAACTCGAAAAATTTGTCTTTTGAACCTTTTGAATCGAAAGACATTAAAATTAGAACCTCATTAAAAGAACCGCCCTGCCTAGAGATCAAACCCCTACGCGAATCACTCAAATACACCTTTTTGGGAAAATATGATACCCTTCCCGTTATAATTTCTTCGCATTTGAACGATTAAGAGACTTTCAATTTATTGGAAGTTTTGCTTAAACATCGTCACGCAATTGCGTGGAAAATTTCTTATTTAAAGGGGATTAACCCTTCTTTTTGCACCCATAAGATCTTCCTTAACGATAATTGCCGCAAAATCATTCAGCCACCGCGATGTCTTAATCCAAACATAAAAGACGTCGTTAAGACCAAAATCATAAAATTATTAGATGCGGGGATTATTTATCCCATTTAAGATAGTGCTTGGGTTACTCCAATTCATGTCGTGCCCAAGAAGGGCGGTCTTATCGTAGTAGAAAATTAGCATAATGAACTCGTCCTAACTCGTACTATTACGGGTTGGCGGGTGTGCATCGATTATAGAAAACTAAAAGATGCCACACATAAGGATCATTTCCCACTACCATTTTTAGACCAAATTCTAGAGCGTTTATCTGGTCATCCGTACTTTTGTTTTCTTGATGGTTTATCGGTGTTTTTCTAAATTTCCATTTCTCCTGATGACGAAGAGAAAACAACTTTTACCTGCCAGTTTGGCACCTCGCAAACCGAAGAATTCCATTTGGCCTCTATAACGCGCCAACTACATTCCAATGATGTATGCTGGGGATCTTTGGCAAGCTGGTAGGAGACATTATGGAAGTCTTTATGGATGACTTCTCTATTTTCGAATGCTCATTCCCAAATTTCCTTTGTAATTTAGATCGTGTCCTTCAACGATGCGAGGACACGCATCTTGTTTTAAATTGAGAAAAGTGTAACTTTATGGTTCGCAAAGGTTTGGTTCTCGGCCATGAGATTTCGTCTAAGGGGATGGAGGCTGATAAGGCCAAGGTTAAAATTATCGAAAACTTCCCCTGTCTTTTAACGTTAAATCTATTAGGAGTTTCTTAGGCTACGTGGGCTTTTATAGACGTTTCATTGAAGATTTTTCAAAAATAATAAAGCTGTTTACTCGCCTTGTGGAAAAGGAATCGGATTTTATCTTTAGTAGAGAATGCGAGTCCGCTTTTAATTTTATAAATCAAAAACATATCAATTCCCTTATTTTAGTGGTGTCGATTAGTCCCTTCCGATTGAGATTTTGTGCGATGCTAGTTATATTATCGTAGGTGCCATTCTTGGGCAACACATAAATAAATATTTTCATTTTATTTATTACGCTAGCAAGACGCTCACTTCTGCACAAGGTAATTACACGATAATGGAAAAGGAACTTTTAGTCGTCATTTTTGCATTTGATAAGTTTCGCACGTATATAACGCAATCTAAAGTTATTGTATTTACCGACCACTCTGCCTTAAAATATTTATTAGCTAAAACGGATGCCAAACCCCGCCTTCTTTGATATATCCTCCTCCTACAAGAGTTTGATTTGGAGATCCGTAATAAGAAGGGCGCGAAAAATTTAGCCGCCAATCACCTCTCCTGTTTAGAAAATCCTGGTGCAGAAGCGCTTGTCGAATCTGAAATAAATGACAGGTTCCCTGAGGAATGCCTCCTAGCCATTCAAAATATTTCATCTTCTTCGTCTTGGTTCGTAGATTTTGCTAACTACTTATTTGCACGGGTGCTTCCAAAAGACTTTTCAAGCCAGCAAAAGAAGAAATTCTTTTCTGACTTGAAAAATTTCATTTGGGGGGACCCTTTTCTTTTTCGTATCTGCGCGGACCAGGCGGTCTGAAGATGCGTTGCTGGTGTTGAGTGCACACAAATACTTAGGCACTGCCATACGGGTCTGGCTGGTGGGCATTATCAAGCTAATTGGACCGCGCGGAAGGCGCTAGAGGCGGTCTTCTATTGGCCCACTCTCTTCAAATAAGCGCACATTTTTGTGCGCTCCTGCGATATCTGCTAGTGGTCGGGTAACATCTCTCGTCGCGACGAGATGCCCTAAAATTTATTTTTAGAGTGTGAAGTCTTCGATTTGTGGGGCATCAATTTTGTTGGCCCCTACATCCATCTATTAAAAATAATTATATTTTAGTGGCGGTCGACTACGTCTCGAGGTGGGCGGAAGCGCAAGCTCTCCCCACCAATGATGCGCAAGTCATCGTTACCTTTCTTAAAAAACTATTTTCTCGCTTTGGCACAACTCGAGCTATTCTGAGGGATAGGGAAACGCATTTCTATAACGCCTAAATGGCTAAGAAGTTAGCTAAATATGATGTCAAACACAAACTTTCCACCACCTACAACCCGCAAACAAGTGGCCAAATTGAGGTAGTAAATTGCGAGATTAGGTGTATATTAGAAAAAATCGTTTAACTTAATAGGAAAGATTGGTCTGTCAAACTCGACGATGAGTTATGGGCATATCATACGACATACGAAACCTCAATTGGTTGTACACTGTACTGAAAGTCTATCTAGTGTCAACTAGCTTCACCTATGGGGGAGGGATAGGTGATGTGAAGTCTTTTGCGAAATTTAAAATTAACCTACACAAGAAAACAAAAACAACCACAACACAGAAACACACAAGCAGTTATAATGGTTCCCCAATTAGGGTACGTCCACTGTCCCCCTTCGACCTATCTCCGAACAAGGGACGACTCGGTCACTTCACCAACCAGATTGAAATCCAATCCTCACACTATGGAAGAAACCCATCCACCCGAAGGAGTCACTACTCCTCCACCACGGGTTGCACCAAACCCTTACAACGAGGAAACAAAGTTCCTTTACAACAAAGTTAAAATAGAATGTACAAGAAATACAAACTACGTTTGGAGAGCCTGATGTCCCTCTTCGTTCAATGAAGATTTCTTGATGAAGACGAAGAGTCAACGATTGGAGCACTCTCTTGGAGAGGATCTTCCCAAGTTCGGAGGTGGCAAGTGAATGCATCGGCGATGCTCTGTAGATCCAAACTTCTTGACGAAGCAAGCAAGGTCTACCAACGATCTCAATCGGATCAGTCGTCTCAATCGATTCAGAATCTAGAGCTATCCTCGTTCAACAAATCGAGAGACAAGAGATCTCGAGAAAGAAGCGTGAGACGCTAGGCTTGCCTCGGTCCAGTCGTCGTACGATCAAAGAGGATCTAAGATCTACGACGACGACGACTTGCGAGCGGCGACGGCGAGCGGTGGAGTTCCGCGATCGGCTAGGTCACGCCCTGTAGCTTGTTATTTTTCTCGTGAAGCGCTCCTGTTCAAGTTTGAAATAAGCGAGTATATATATTGTAGACCAACCCTTAATGACTGTTGTGGGCCCCACAAGGAGAGGCCCTAAGCCCGGTCCAAACAGCGCTTTAAATCTTGGTTCGGTCCAGTGAGCAGGTAGAAATCGCCTAAGGAAAATTCGGCAGGAATTGCTTGTGATTCCTGTCGAAGTCGGCGGGAATCACTTACGATTCCCGTTGAATTTTCCTTGGTAGAATTCTAGTTGGAATTCTGGTCATCCGGAGGGAATCGATGGGAATGCGCGGTGATTTTCGACGAATCAGCGAGAATCACTTGGTGATTCCCGCCGATTCTGCCTTAGCAGAATTCTTGAAGGCGTTGAGTCCGCCGGATGCAGTCGGCTGGAATCGGCAAGTGATTCTCGGCGATTCAGCGAGAATCACTAGTGATTCCCGTCGAATCGGCGAGAATCACTTGGTGATTCCCGTCGAATCGGCGAGAATCACTTGGTGATTCCCGTCGAATCGGCGAGAATCACTTGGTGATTCCCGTCGAATTTTCCTTGGAAGATTTCTTCTTCCTTCCTCTACACTTGGTCTTTGACCCATCTTTGCTCCTCTTCTGCTCTTGATCTATCTCAGCCCTATACCTGAAAATAAGTACACTCTAATAGAGAGAGTGCACGTAAGCCAACACACTGATCTGCTCAACGAGGGATTACGTTGCGCAGACCCGTATATATTGACCCACTACACCCTGACATTGGTGTGTACTTAGCGTAGAATAACTGCAAGCACAACTTGAAGACGTATCATCAAATATAATGTGAATTCATCTTAGCTCTACAGGAGGCTTCTTCAAATCTAGGTAATTGTGGATACAATACCCAACAATCTCGCCCTATTTGAAGATGCCAAAATCTTACTAGCTAAGATGAATTTCATCAACCAGAGTAATATACATGACGAATTAAGAGAGACAACACACAGAATGTTAAAAGCATACAGAACAATACTTGAGTCAACAAGAGATCATATATATATATATATCCAAAATCAAATTGTTCATATAGAAGTATGAAGAGATAAACGTGCATGAAGGAAATGACAAGCAAAAATCCTAAGGCTATTTCTCCTTAGCTAGATTATCCTTCAGTTGTTGAGCCATGTACTTCTTTCTTTGCCTCTCAAAATATTCCTTAGGCTTTCGATAGTATCTAGGGGGAGGATCTTTATGTTCCACTTTGTTAGTCCTGAAAAAGATGTTTCATTTAGCTTCATTTTCTTTATGTAGCTCCCACTCATACTGATTGTATACATCATTCTGATTGATTTCCCCCCTCTGCTGTAGCATAAAAGTATCCAAAATAATGCTCCTTGAAACCGGACTCCATCTTTCATTTCTCAATTCATCCTCCTTCAATCTTACTTTCTTTTCGGTTGGAGTTTCTTTGGACGTCCCTTCTTGGAGTTTCCTTTTTTCCTCTTGTTATGGCTTCCTAGTCAAATATGACCCTGAGAGTAGCTTTGTCAGCAGCCCTAGCATCCTTCTTAGCATCAGCTTCACGAAGAGGAACCTCCTCAACATTTTCACCCTCATCAGCAGTAATGGTAACCTCATCAAGAGAAGGAACCGGAATTGGGATTTGTATACCTGATGCTTACTACACTAGCCAGTGGCAGCTATCAAAGATGTTGGTACCCTAGTTTGGATTTGTGTTAAGTCTTCTCAATTAGTTTCTTGACCCAAGATGTATCTATGGTCAAAGGTTAGTTGTTAGGATAGATTCCCTCAGTTGTAGAGTTGCTTATCCAGTGAAATCTGGTTAAGTTGTTGTTTGGTTCGACTATAGTCGAACGCCACTCGACTATCGTCTATCAACCGATCGCTATCGTCTATTAGTTGGTCGAATATCATCAGTCAGCAGATTGTTTCTCTCTGAGTTAGTTCAACTCTGTTCGTTCGACGATCTATGGTCTCAGTATCGTCGATCATCGAGTCTTGCTCGACTTCTTTTGCCATGACAGATGTCTTCATAGTTCAACTATCTGTTAGCTCGACTATCTATTGTGATAGTTCGACTATCTGTCTTGATAGTTCAACTATCTATTAGTTCGACTATCTGTCTTGATAGTTCAACTATCTGATAGTTCGACTATCTGTTGTGATAGTTCGACTATCTGTTGTGATAGTTCGACTATCTGTCTTGATAGCTAAACTATCTTATAGCTCGACTATCTGTTCTGATAGTTCGACTATCTGCTCTGTAGTTAGTTCGACGATCTCTGGGGTTCGTTTGACGATCTCTGTGAGTCGTTCGACGATCTTTTGTTCACTTTTAGTAATATTGTATTCCTTCTGTTCTATACATTATTTCTTATTTATCTGGCATATTTTATTAAAGAATATTTAATTGATTTCATTCTTATATATCAAGGCAATATTTGCCTCATTTTTTATGCATAAGTCAAGTTCTATCTGACAAAGTCTTTTGTCTTATTAGTTGACAAATCTTTATGCTTTATCTGCCATGCTGTCCTTTAAAGCTGTTAGACACAAAAGTCTTTCTCTGGCCGTAAAGAGGTTGCTTTTGATGTGACTTTTTCTAATATCTTTTAGTCTTGCAGATTGGATAAGCAGCTTCTAAGGAAGCTTTATTTCTTTATAGAATGTACTTTCTGCAGGCTAGTTGTTTTGTGCTATTTGCAGCCAAAATTGCAAATCTCAGAACAAGACAAGTTTTCAAATCAAGAGAAAGTTTAAAGTCGTTACAAAGGCTAATATATAATGTGCTTTTGAAAGAAGTTTTGACATATAGAGATACATACACACATATATATATATTCATATACTCAACCAGAAAAAGAAGATACAGCTCTCAGACATTTTCACATACAGCTGAGAAGATCAACTTTCTTCAGTGCTCTCTTTTTCAATCCTGAGTTCATCCTGTTTACAGGAACATTCATACTCAGTGCTTGAGAAGAAGAAGAAGAAAGAAAAGCTGATTGAAGAAGAACAACTATTTCTCCTCAAGAGTCTTCTTCAAGCTGCTCCTTCAAGAACTTCAAGACAATAGATCATATCTGTCAAGAGTTCAGAAGAGATCCTGCACCCTGAAGCAAGGCTTCTTCCTAGATATTCTCTAAGCTAGGGGAGCTTTGATTCCATCAGAGCTTTCTATAGATCAGTGCAATCCACTAGCTTCTCTAATCTTGTTTAACAATAGAGAAGACATTATAACTCTCTCAACCTCCTGTACAAAAGGTAATTACTCCCTTCAAAAGTAAACCTTGGTGGCAGGGCACCTTAGCAAAAACCTGTGTTGGATTTTTAGCTCCTGATCAAAAGCTCAAAGGGTCTACCTGATCTACCTGAATCAGATCAGTTGGTGGCAGGGCACCTGAATAAAAACTTGTAGTGGATTCCTACCAGGGTTGTAGAAGAGTGGATGTACCTATTTAGAGGGAACAACTATAAACTTTCTTGTGTTGTCTGTGTTGCTCATTTTAATTACTGTACTGTGGCTGTGAGTAGAACTAACTAGGATTGCTAGCTGCTGTGTTAGGACTAAAGCTTAAACTGTAATTACAGTTAGCTTTCTCTTGTGCACCTCACTTTGTGTTAGGCTCTAGGGTTTTAAATATCTTTAAGCTCATTCCGCAAATTAACTCTAAAGTAGTTGAGTAGATTATCATAATTTTTGAATACTCTATTCACCCCCCCCCCTCTAGAGTTTTATCTATCCTAACTTTCAATTGGTATCAGAGGAAGGTTGTCTGACTGTATAGGCTAACACTTGAGTCACAAGATCTAAATAGATACCAAGTTTATAGATATTCACTTCATGGCCCAATATAAGGATTATTCTAGCACTAGACCTCCAATATGCAACTTAGCTAAGTTCAGCATCTGGAAGGCAAGAATCAAGTTGTATATGAATTCAATTGATGAAGATATTTTTTCTTCTATTTTGACAGGACTACCAACACCACCTGCTGCAACTACTGCTACAACATCTATAAATCTCAGTGCAGTGCCACCTCCTGACTACAATGATGCTTACAAGAAAGCAAAGATAGCTGATGCAAAAGCTATGAACATTCTGGCTCAGACCATGTCTGATAAAACTTTCCAGAAAGTGGCTGATTGCACTTATGCAAAAGCCATGTGGGACTCAATGAACCAAATTGTAGATGGTTCAGCTGATGAGAGGAAGGACAGAAGGTCCAACCTCATATCCCAATATGAGAATTTCAAGAAGACTGAAGCAAAATCTGTTGAGGCAATGTACACCAGGCTCAACTCCATCATCAATGAGCTGAGAACCCTTGATAAGGAGATAACATTGACAGAAGTCAATGACAAGATACTGATGTGCTTCCCCAGCACATGGGATCTCAGGATCTGGCCCATCAAAGAGTCTAGAAGCACAACTGAGATCTCAACTGAATCTCTCCTTGGCAAGCTCAAATCATTTGAGCAAGTAATGAAGACCAGGGAAGCTGAAGCTGAAGCCAAGACTCCCACTCCAACAAGGAAAGAGAAAACTCTTATTCTAAAGGCTGCTGATACATCTGAAGTTAGCCAATCAAATGAGGAGCTGATGGCACTCTTTGCCAAAAGGTTTCTCAAAATGGGCAGAAATGACTTCAGAAAGAAGTCTTCCAGATATGAAGACAAGCCAAGGTATGACAGGTCACCTGCTAAAGAAATTATATGTTATGGTTGCAGGAAACCTGAACGCATTCTACCTGAGTGTCCAGAGGAAAAGAACGAAGAGAAGAGAAAAGAAAAGGAGCATCAGAAAAAGCATTCCAAGTCCTCCTCCTACAAAAATAAGATGAAGGAGAAAGGATTTGTGGCTAAAACCTGGAGTGATTCAGATGAGGAATCTTCCTCCTCAATCTCCAGTGAAGATGAGGAAGAGAAGAAGGCAAAAGAAATTTGCCTAATGGCAATTGATGCCTGCAGCAATAATTCAGCTGTAGAGAGTTCTAATGAAGAAGAAATGCCTACTGAAGATCAGGTATTGTCTTCTTATGATTTTACTTCTATTGAATTTAGATCTGAATTTAAATCTCTATGTTTAGATTTAATTATCTCAGAGAAGGAAATTAAGGAGCTTAGAAATAAGATAGCTGAATCAGAATCCCTCTCCAGTGAAAATGCTTGGCTAGAAGCTGAACTCACTAAATCTAGTGAAGAAATCAAATTTCTTAAAACTGAATTAGACAAATCTAAAAGATTAGAAGAGTCTCTTAATTGTAGAAGTCTTAAGCTGCTAGAGATTACTAGCATGTCAAACACTAGGATAGGTAACAATAATCTAGGCTTAGGAGCTTCACCAAGTGAACCCCCCATGGTTCTGAAAAATCATCTTTCCACTCCAGTAAACATTATTTCATCTGAAGGAATAAAGAAAACTGATCAAGTAAATCAAGTTAACAAAGCTTTAAATAAGGCTAAGAGAGAAAAGAGAAAGCAGAAATTTAAAAAAATACAAAAATTGTCGAACTATGCTCGACGATCGAAAGCTCAATGGTCGAACAATACTCGACGATCTAAGCATTAATCGTCGAACGCTAATCGACGATCTGAATATGATTTTCAAAATAAAAATCAGAACTTTCGAAACCCTAAGGTAAATAGAAACACTAGGTTCATTGACCCATCAACTGCATGGAGTATTCAACCTAGGAGATCCTATCCCTTAGGATATAAACCTCAGCCTGCTTATTCTTTCATTTCGAGTTTTCATTATGTGAAGAATAATGGACCCATGGTTGTCTGGGTCCACAATGTCTAACTGTTTAATTTTCAGGTGAAGAGCTATCCAATTACTAAAGACAAATGGTATTTGGATAGTAGTTGTTCCAAACATATGACAGGGAACAAAGACAATCTGTCTAGCTTCAAGGCCAAGCTTGGACCAAAGGTGATCTTTGGGGATTCCAGCTGTGGTGAAACTGAAGGATAGGGTAGGTTTACCATTGGAGCAGTGACATTCAAAAGGGTTGCATTTGTAACTGGACTGAAGCACAACCTAATCTCAGTAAGCCAGTTATGTGATGCAGGTTATCAGGTATCATTCACTGACACTCTTTGCAATATTACTTTAAATAGTAATGTAGTGTTTGTAGGCATTAGATAGGGTAATATTTATTTAGTAGATTTTAACTCAACTCAATCTGAAATATGTCTGTTTAATGAAGTAACAAATAATAACACCTTATATCATAAAAGGCTTAGCCATGTTAACCTCAAGAATATATATAGGTTATCTAAATACAACCTTGTTAGAGGCTTACCTTCTTGCCCCTACAAGAAGGAAAGTCTATGCAGGGCTTGTCAATTAGGCAAGCAAACCAAAAATTCCTTTAAATCTGTAAATAAAAGTGGTTCACCTAGAATCCTGTATTTATTACACTTGTACCTTTTTGGCCCAATAAATGTATAGAGTCTAGGAGGGAAGTATTACACTTTAGTGATTGTAAGAAGGTATTGAGTTTGAGTCTCTTCTCATGCAAGAATTCTGTGAGAAAGAAGGTATCAAACATAGCTTCTCTGCTCCTAAAACTCCCCAACAAAATGGGGTAGTGGAAAGGAAAAATTGAACCCTAATCGAAGCTGCAGGAACATTATTGGCAGATGCTAACATGCCTCTCTCTTACTGGGCAGAAGCTGTTAGCACAGCTAATTATGTTTTGAACAGATGTCTCATACACAAGCTTAAGAGTAAAACTCCTTATGAGTTACTTAAAGGAAAGAAACCTAAAATTAATTATTTTAGAGTTTTTTGTTGTGTAGTGTACATTCACAATAACAACAAATAATACCTTAGAAAGTTTGAAGAAAAATCTTTAATGAGGATTTCTCTTGGATATTCCCAAGTAAGCAAAGCTTATAGGGTGTTTAATAAATCAACATTAAAAATAGAATAGTCTGAGCACGTTTCCTTTGATGAGTCAAAGATGTTTTACAAGGAGAAGGTAACTTCTCCTTCCTCAAGCTCATTGTAGGTACCAGAATTATCCAAAGATCTCACTCAAGAGATTCTTCCTCTATCAACTCTTCATATCACTGATTCAGATAGTGATGAAGACACTGTGGAAGCAGTTGCTGTACCACAACCAGTTAATCCTATTCCTCAAGAGGAATTAATCCAAAGTGTTGTTGAAGATCACATCCCACCTACTGATCTTGTCACACTTAGAGATCATCCTACATCTCAAGTGATTGGTGACATATCAGCTGGTGTGTAAACAAGACATCAATTAAGACAGGATGTGATGCATGCTTGTTTCCTTTCACAAATTGAGCCCCTCACCATAAAAGATGCTGAGCTAGATCCCCACTGGATCATTGCTATGCAAGAGGAGCTCAATCAATTTGAAAGATGTAAAGTTTGGACTTTGGTTCCAAGACCAAAAGGCCAACTGATCATAGGCACCAAGTGGGTGTTCAGAAACAAGTTGGATGCCCAAGGAATTATTGTAAGTAACAAAGCTAGGCGTGTAGCTCAAGGCTACGGACAGGAGGAAGGTATAGACTATGACCAAACCTTTGCCCCTGTTTCAAGGCCAGATGCAATAAGGATATTTCTAGCCCATGCAGCCTATATAAAGTTTAAGGTTTTTCAGATGGATGTCAAGAGTGCATTCCTAAATGGTGAGCTAAAGGAAGAGGTGTTTGTTGAACAACCTCCTGGGTTTGTCTCTTCAACTCAACCCTCATTTGTTTATAAGTTGCAAAAAGCTCTTTATGGACTTAAGAAAGCACCCAGAGCCTGGTATGAGACTCTAGCTAGTTTCATGTTAGAGCACAACTTTATTAGGGGAGTAGTTGATAGAACCCTATTTGTCAAACGTCACAAGGAAACACTCCTTTTAGTTCAAGTCTATGTGGATGATATTATTTTTGGTTCCACTAATCCCAAACTATACAAAAGGTTCTCCGACCTGATGCACTCTAAGTTTGAGATGAGTAGTATGTGTGAGCTGTCTTAATTTCTTGGTCTCCAAGTAAAGCAAGATGCTGATGGCATCCTCATCTCCCAATCCAAATATGCCAAGGAATTGGTAAAGAAGTTTGGGATGGCTGATGCTTCAGCAATGCACACACCCATAGCTACAAATGTAGTTATAGATTCTGATGATCAGGGTAAGCCAGTTGATCAAAAAAACTATAGGGCCATTGTTGGTTCCCTATTGTATTTAACTGCAAGTAGACTAGATATAATGTTTGCCTCATGCCTATGTGTTAGATTCCAGGTCAACCCCAAGGAATCTCATTTGATTTTTCTCAAGAGAAATTTGAGATACCTGAAGGGATGTCCAAATTTAGGACTATGGTACCCAGCTGAATCAGAATTTTAGTTAATTGGATACTCTGATTCTGACTATGCTGGTTGTAGAGTTGACAGGAAAAGTACCTCAGGGACATGTCAGTTCCTGGGAGAGAGATGAGTCTCTTGGTTCTATAAGAAACAGGCTTCTGTCTCAACTTCAACTATAGAGGCTGAATATATAGCAGCTGCTAGTTGTTGTTCACAGATCCTGTGGATTCAAAACCAGCTTTTTGATTATGGGTACACACACAAGAACACAAAAATTATGTGTGATAGTACCAGTGCTATTTCCATAACACAAAATCATGTGAGCCACTCTAGAACCAAGCACATTGAGATCAGACATCATTTTCTAAGAGATTGTGTGGAAAAGAACAAAATCAGTCTTGAGTTCATATCCACTGACCTTCAGAGAGTTGATATTTTCACCAAGCCCTTAGATGAACAGAAGCATTTATTCTTTTTGCTTCAACTAGGCATGATAAATGGAAAAGACCAAGTGTGAATTCTGCCTATGTTGAAATCTGCTCGAATATCGTCGAATGACATTCGACGATAGTCGAACAGGTTGAGCCTATCGTCGACCTATGGTTGATGCCGGCTCATTTGTTTGTGAAGACAGAAATAGTCGAACGATTGCTCGACTACTCTGCTTCAGGAAATGATCGTAGAACGACCGTTAGACTATCGTTTCTAGTATTTATTTAAACAGGTCGACGATTATTGTTTTAATATAAACCGATGGTCGACCTAGGTTAATAGATCGTGCTTTTTGTAGTCGACAGAGCTCGTCTTTTCGTATTCCTCATTCCTGTTTGTAAGGTTTGACTTGAGCTCTGCCCCGCGCTTTTTGCTCTTCGTTTCTCTCGTCTTTCTCAACCAGAATCCATGGCGATTGCTCCAGCTCTGCTGACAGTAATGAAGTTTGATGTCTGGTTCAGCGTTGATTTTGACTCCTTCTGTGCCTGTGAGGTCGACATTCTAGAGATACTGTAGTTATGCAAAGATCAAGGATTGGAAAAGCTTATGTCAACACGAATTAAGATAAACATTCCAGAGATCAAAGAATGGGTCTTCACATCGTCCTCCAGCAACGAATCAATGACCGGGACTATCGTCGGCGAGGAGGTAACTTTGACTCCTGCCGTCTTGACTGAAATTTTTGGATTAATAAATGGACAAGTAGAGTATAATCAAGATACTTAGGAGTATGGGAGGATGCTAGTAGAGCTAGGACATGCTGAAGGCATTCCGTCAAAGTTACTGAAGATAAACTTCCCAATGAAGATTAAGTTCTTAGCAGAACTGGTAGGGAAAGTGTTGTTGGGTAAGCACTCTGCTCATGACAATATTACCAGGCAGCAGTTTTCCTTGATGTGTGTCATTGTTAACAAGAAAGAAATTAATTGGGCAGGAATAGTTTTTAATTTGATCAGGAAGAAAAAATCTAAGAAAGAGGTAACCCTTGGAAGGGTAATTGGGGTATTTCTAAGAGAGAAATATCCTCAACTGTTGGGAATAGTTTCTACATCCATCAATGCAAGCAAGAAGATGGATCCCACTTTGTTTGTCAAGTGGAGAAGGAACATCCAGAAGCCTTCACCTGCTGGGGTTGCTCCTGTTTCATCTGAGAGCACCAGGACTGTACCAGTCACTCCCTACCTACCTGTAAAAGGCTCTTCCATTCCCCCCATTCCACCTTCATCTGTATTGCCATCTACTTCAACTACATTACCATCCACTTCTACTGAAGTGCCATCTACATCCACTGTCTCTCTTCCACTGGATTCTTCAACTATTCTCCATGCATCACCTCCAGCATCTCCACCCCCTTCACATCTTGCTGGGATTTAAAATCCTAGTTTTGATTTGTTTGCCTCTGAAACTCTTTCCACTCCACCTCAGTCACCTCAAGATCATATTTATCTTCTTGCTTCTACACATCAATCACCAGCTCAAAATATATCTCATAAGGAGAACACCATCCCTAATGATCTTCCATTTGTTGTGATTCCCCCATCCACCTCTTTTCAAATCACACCAGCCTTCATTGCTAGCATCATGGAGCTAATTACTCCTTCAATCAAATCAATGATTGAAGCAGCAATTTCCCCTCTTGTTTCCTCCATCTCTTCCCTTGCATCCTCCATTACAGCCCACTCAAACTCTGCTGAGCCCTCTTCTCTTAGAGGCCTGAGTTTAGTACCCACTGAAGTCAGGCAGGGGGAGATGTTCCAGGAAGATGTTTTAGGACTTCCCCTGATCTCTCTCTCAGCTGAAGTTCAATAGAAAACACCATCAGATGAGTTGCCTACAACTGCAGATTCAGAACTTACAATAACAGTTGCAGTGACAGTTCTATATACAGCTGAATAAATAGCTGAAATTATAGTCATAGCTGTTGATCTAGAAACTCAAGAATAGAGGAAAGCTGAAGTATTAATGGAAGCTGGAGTTGCTTTTAGAGTTTTTCTTGAAGAATCCTCTACTCCCTTTATTGCCCTGTACCTAGAAGGAGTCATTACCTCCTTTCTAGATGACTTATGGGAGTAAGGGAATCCTGCAAGTAATTCACTTACTCAATTCACTAACTTGTTAACTGACAAGTTAACCTGTGAATACCTTGAAGGGATGTTTCTATATCGTTTAGAAAACCTTTGTGTTCCTTTGGATACAGATCCAGTTCAAGAACCTGTTCAAGAACAAGCTCCAGAACCTGCTGCTGAAGATAAAGAGCCTGAGTTATCAACAGTCTGGGATGACACCCTAGGACAAGATTTGGATACTCTATTGGCTCAAGATGCCATAGAAGAAAAAAGAGAGAAGGCTACTCTAAGAGCCATAGAAAAAGCTGATCAAGACATGTTTGACCCCTATGATCATCCTCTGTCATCACTCTCTGATGATGAGGAAGATTCTGATGATTTTGAAGGGATAAAGAAAAAGAAAATTACTCGAAGGAAAAGGAAGGTTGTTGCTCCTCCTCCTCAAAACCCCGATCATGACATTCCCTACTACATATTGAAAGGGATTGATCCAAAGTCAAAGGAATACCAACATTGGATGGGACTGTCTAGAAAACAACAAAAGAAGAGGAAGAAAAGTAAAAGATATGACTCTCCAGCTCCAAAGTGGACTCCTAGAGGTCCTCCTCCTCCTAGTGCAGGAGCCTCTGGAAATATTTCTTCCAACCCCTCAGCTCCTTCAGCAAGATTTACTCCCTCTCAAGCTTATCAGAGAAGAGGTAATCCAAGTTACCAAGGCAGATCCCAGTCAGGCCAACAAGGACAAGAGACTGAACCAAAAGAGCAAGTGAAGGAGATGGTTTACCAAAAACCAACATTTTCTCCTCCTCCTTCACCCAAGAGAAAAGCTTCACCTCCCAAAGAAAGCAAAAGTCTATCATCCAGAAAACCAACTCAGACAAAGCAAATAGATTCAAAAGGAAAAAGTGTAATTTACTCTGAAAAATCAAGTAAGAAATTTGCAGAGTTTGCTCCTCCATCCTCTCTGGTCATTCAAGAAAACATAGAGCCAGCTGCAGGTCTGCTAGACCTTTCCACTAAGTTTAAAACTTTAAAGCCTCTTGATCCAGCTGATGATAATGAATATGAAAGCCAAGAGCTTAATCCTAATTTCTGGATGGCCAGACTTATTGAATTGGTTGGATCAGCCCAGATCAAACAAGTTAAAGCTGAAGGCAAAGATATTACAGGATTAACAACCATGTCAAAGTTTAGGAAGAAGGAACTATATAGATTCCAGGTCAGACCTGAGGTTTTTGATGCTTCAAAGTATATGGAAAAGCATCCAGAAGCTGTTGTGCCAAGAGCAGGAGAATCTAAGATCATTGGAGAACAAGACTTAAAGACATCAAAGAAGAATGCTCCTGATCCCATCAGAAAAATTTCTTTCCTTCCTGTTTCTTCTGTTTCTAAATAAGACTCTAATATTGTTTAAATTTATTGTCAGTCTGTTTGTTTGATGTTTTGATTTTATGTTTGAGACAAAATGATGCTTAATTGATATTATATGATACACCTTGATCCTAACAGGTTATTATTGTTTTTATATCTATTTTATAGCATTTTTTTTTGTTATTGTTGTTTTGAGAGACTTGACCCAAATAGGGGGAGATTGTTCGTACCCTAGTTTGGATTTGTGTTAAGTCTTCTCAATTAGTTTCTTGACCCAAGATGTATCTATGGTCAAAGGTTAGTTGTTAGGTCAGAATCCCTCAGCTGTAGAGTTGCTTATCCAGTGAAATCTGGTTAAGTTGTTGTTTGGTTCGACTATAGTCGAACGCCACTCGACTATCGTCTATCAACCGATTGACTATCGTCTATCAGTTGGTCGACTATCGTTAGTCAGCAGATCATTTCTCTCTGAGTTAGTTCAACTCTGTTCGTTTGACGATCTGTGGTCTCAGTATCGTCGATCGTCGAGTCTTTCTCGACTTCTTTTGCCCAGACAGATGTCTTGATAGTTCAACTATCTGTTAGCTCGACTATCTGTTGTGATAGTTCGACTATCTGTCTTGATAGTTCAACTATCTATTAGTTCGACTATCTGTCTTGATAGTTCAACTATCTGATAGCTCGACAATCTGATGTGATAGTTCGACTATCTGTCTTGATAGCTCAACTATCTTATAGCTCGACTATCCGTTCTGATAGTTCGACTATTTGCTCTGTAGTTAGGTCGACGATCTCTGTGGTTCGTTCGACGATCTCTGTGAGTCATTTGATGATCTTTTGTCTGCTTTTAGTAATATTGTATTCCTTCTATTCTATACATTATTTCTTATTTATCTGGCTAATTTTATATAAGATTATTTCATTGATTTTATGCTTATATATCAAGGCAATCTTTGCCTCATTCTTTATGCATAAGTCAAGTTCTATCTAACAAAGTCTTTTGTCTTATTTGTTGACAAATCTTTATGTTTTATCTACCATGATGTCCATAATAGCCGTTATACACAAAAGTCTTTCTCTGGCCGTAAAGAGGTTGCTTTTGATGTGACTTTTTCTAATATCTTTTAGTCTTGTAGATTAGATAAGCAGCTTCTAAGGAAGCTTTATTTCTTTATAGAATGTACTTTCTGCAGGCTAGTTGTTTTGTGCTATTTGCAGCCCAGATTGCAGATCTCAGAAGAAGACAAGTTTTCAAATCAAGAGAAAGTTTAAAGCCGTTACAAAGGCAAATATATAAAGTGCTTTTGAAAGAAGTTTTGACAAATAGAGATACATACACACATATACAGATATTCATATACTCAACCTGAAAAAGAAGATACAGCTCTCAGACATTTTCACATACAGCTGATAAGATCAACTTTCTTCAGTGCTCTCTTTTTTAATCCTGAGTTCATCCTGCTTACAGGAACATTCATACTCAGTGCTTCAGAAGAAGAAGAAGAAAGAAAAGCTGATTGAAGAAGAACAACTATTTCTCATCAAGAGTCTTCTTCATGCTGCTCCTTCAAGAACTTCAAGAAAAAAGATCATATCTATCAAGAGTTCAGAAGAGATCCTGCACCCTGAAGCAAGGCTTCTTCCTGGATATTCTCTAAGCCATGGGAGCTTTGATTCCATCAGAGCTTTCTATAGCTCAGTGCAATCCACTAGCTTCTCTAATCTTGTTTAACAATAGAGAAGACATTCTAACTCACTCAACCTCCTGTACAAAGGGTTATTACTCCCTTCAAAAGTGAACCTTGGTGGCAGGGCACCTTAGCAAAAACCTGTGTATGATTTTGAGCTCATGATCAAAAGCTCAAATGGTCTACTTGATCTACCTGAATCAGATCAGTTGGTGGCAGGGCACCTGAACAAAAACCTGTAGTGGATTCCTACCAGGGTGGTAGAAGAGTGGATGTACCTATTGAGAGGGAACCACTATAAACCTTCTTGTGTTGTCTGTGTTGCTCATTTTAATTACTGCACTATGGCTGTGAGTAGAACTAACTAGGATTGCTAGCTGCTGCGTCAGGACTAAAGCTGAAACTGTAATTACAGTTAACTTTCTCTTGTGCACCTCACTTTGTGTTAGATTCTAGGGTTTTAAATATCTATAAGCTCATTCCGCAAATTAACTCTAAGGGAGTTGAGTAGATTGTCATAATTTTTGAATACTCTATTCATCCCCCCTCTAGAGTTGCATCTATCCTCACTTTCAAAAGACATACTTATTTGACTGTTTGAAGTTGTCGACCATAATTTGTTCCAACCCTACCATCTTAGCTTTATATTCTTCCTCCCCATTTTTGGCTTCGAGGGCAATTTAGTTTGCATAAGTGTGCAGTGACTCATCGATGTGCTTCACAGTCTTTGTAAACTCAGTCAGCAGGGTTTTTTGATTTGTATTTAGAATCACCATGTTGGCATCGAATTTCCGGATGTTGTCGGCCACAACATGAGCATTCTTATTTACTACTGCCAGATCGGTCGTATTTTTTTTTGAAGCCCTTGCATGAGATGTGTTACAGCAATGCCGGCCTCTCTGTACTTAGCATCAAACTTTTGTTCCATCAGATCCACCTTTTGATTGATTTCCACAACATTCTTCAGCATTAGCTCCTCAGATTGTTTAATTCTTTATAATACCTTGTTGTGTGATTTCTCAAAAGAATTTTTGAGTTCATCCACTATCCCTTGAATGATGTTCACGGTGTGATTTGCTAGATTTGGTCGTAGTAGATAACCATGCGGCATACCTTGGTCTTCTTCTTCAGCAGAATCAATGGGGGAGCTTGATACGTGCACAGTCTCCAATGGGGGGATGGGGGCAGCCTCCGTAGTTTTCTCAGGAACACTTATCATCTTTTGCTGAGAGGACTCCCCCTCCATTGTTGCACCAGATTTCTCATGAACTACCACTGGAGTCCGTTCCTTAGATGGAACTTCAACTTCACCCTGTGGCTCCACCATCTCCACCATCTCCCTCAAGGTTGTTTCATTTTCAACGACATGATCCCCTTCTTCAGTAGACTCATCTTCCATATCCTCATTGTAAATTGCCGCATCGTCCATGTCCTTTTAGGCTTTCTCCTCATCACCCTGATAAGTGGCAAGGATATCAACTGCATCTTTTGCAATCTGAGAGATGTCAGAAACTATATCAGCCTGATCTGGGACTGAGATATCTGTCCTGTGAGTTTCAGTAGGAACTGATAGAGACTCCCCCTCAGTTTTTGCATGCAGCAAGTCAGGAACGTGACTGGGTATATCGAAGGGATCTCAGTTTTCTGAATCTCTGTTATATTCCTCCTCATGGGCTTCAGCCACAGGTTCACCATGTGCTTCAGCTACAGCTGCTTGACTAATCCTTCTTTCCCATCTGTCAAATACACTTGAATCCATTTTCTTCAAGTAATGGAGAGGAACTCCCTTACTCATATTGAACCTGTCTCAATCCAGCTGGTTGAGATACAGGCTAATGATTCTTCCAAAATTTGGGGTTCAGAGAGTGTCTTTAATTTTCTCAAATAGCATAGTCCCCCAGTTGTATCTTTTTCGACACACAATAGCCACCAAGATCTTGAATATATCACCAGAGATATGATCGTGGGAGCCTGGTTTGCAGATCAGTACTTTCCCAATGATATCCGACAGGAGCTTCCCTTCCTTATTCATTTCCCTTCGCTTGATCGATTTAGTTCCTCGAGTAAGTCCACAGAATAGGAGAGTCCGAGCTCGATCCTCTTCCTCGAGGTAGTCCTCTTGTTCAGAACTGGTGAGCTGTAAATATCGGGACAGTTTTCCCGCAGTCATCTTGATATGTAGATTGGAATTCTTACTCCTGATCACTGTATCTTCACGCCGTAGTTTTGCAGTTGCAAAGAATTCCAGCACTTACTTATCTAGGATCTTGCAAGGATGCTCCAGGATGAAGGAAAGCCCGACTTCTTCAAGCATGAGGATGATATTTCTGAACTCATCGGAGGCATGAGAGAAGCTTGTCCTAACTAGTTCACTTCCTGTGAGGAGTCTTGATGTGATTCTAGGAGCCATTTAAAACCTAAATAGGAAATGTCCAAGTGTCTAAACCCTATTAGAATTTCTAGTATCGGTGCTACACTAGACAAGAAACTTCAAGGATGAGGGAACGTTACCCTAGCACCGAGCGATGATAAGGCTTCCAGCGGGACGATGGCGACTGGAAAGATCGTCGTCGGGATAGGGAAACCTAACGTGGAGATGACAGAAGCACGACACGATCCTTGCATCCTGAGGATGTTGTCGACAGCAGAACGGAGGAGTGACGGGGCACTCCAGGCGACCAGGCAAGGGAGCAGCTTCTACACGAACAACAGATTCAGTGAGATTTCAAGGGGAGTCGGCGGGATGCTCGCGAAAGTAGGAATGTGAAGAGTCAAAAGGGATTTTGCGCTATTTATACATACCGATGGTTAGCCGCTAATTCACTGTATAGGGAGTTTGTAATATACGGTGTGATGTGGAATCTTAGCCCCCTTTTTCATTTCTTGGTCACAAAACCTTGGTCGAGTTGAGTGGTAAATTAACCTTAGAAATAAATGCTTAGTAATTCTAGGTAATTCAAAAATGTAGAGTTTTCATTATAACCCATTGCACACACTCCTTAAATTTCAAGTGGACTGATTTACACCCATTGAAATACATTATCAATTATATATATATATATATAAATGCACGTAATTCTTCAGATTTTAACTATTTCGTCCTTTTACTAGGTATGTGAACATATATGTGCATATATATATATATATATCAACATTTACTTTTTAGAAGAAGAATTGACATATTCGTGTGGATATACATATATATGTAAGCATCTTTATAATATGACTCAAGTATTGAAACTGAATGCATGTACCTGGGATCATTAAATTGATCATTCAGATCTTCTATTTGAGGTACACCAGGTGTCCACAAGGCGTAGGCCATTGTAGTTAGCTATATCTCTTAACCCATACACTTATTCCATATCATTTTTGGAACATCTCATGTCTAGTTCCCCTCATATTTACGGGAACCTAGACTATCCTGCAACACAAAATTACCGTACCGTAGGAACCCAATATGTATTGGGTCCTAGGTTCTTGTCAGCATAAGCTATCGGATGCCTTCCTACAGGAATCCTGTCAGGAAGGCTAACTTTGCCCAGAGGAAATGGTCGTAGCCTTGCCCTTGGCACAGAGGGATTGTGCCAACAATCTATGGCAAAGTGACCCACCTTGCCACAACACCAACAGTCATGAATGTTGTATCGCCATTTCTGACCTATTCTACTGACTGAGGTAGTCATGATCTTAGGTCTTACAGGGGCAGTTCAGGTTCTGCTCACAGATTTGCCCTTTCCACTGAGACACGAGGGAGGGTGGATGGAGAACATGTGATGAGTGTCATGAGGCCTGGGAGGTGGTGCCTTCTTTTTAGTTAGCACACATCCGGGGGCCCCATCGGTACTTACTACATGTTTCCCAACCCCCCCCCCTTTCTTGTGTCTTGGGGTGGTAAGAGATGTAGTGTGAGCTGGTTCCTGCAGATTCATGACGAGTTGGGGCTGAGGCCAAGAATACAAATGGTTCAGGATTAGCCTTGGGTATTCACTCATGGGTAGCCATGACAGCTCTTGCACTGTGGGTATCTCAACCTGAGGGCCGATCACTCTTGCAATGACCAAGGTTGTTCCTGTGGTCATACCTGAAAGCATGATGTGTGCCCTTCCTACTCGGGGTGGGGGGGGGGGGTCTGAAAACAGTTTCCCCATTTCTCCATGAATTAATGATTTGGGAGATCCACCCATTTTCTGTTTTTCTTTTGATAGCATCAATCTTGGAAAAGTTAGAAACTATGCTCTTCTCGGTCTCTAGACGACTCTCTAGATCCAAGATCTTTGAGTCCTTTACCTTAATGTATTCCAATTGGAGATTCATCAAGGTCCTCAACTGAGCAATCTCCATAGCTTGTTCCTCAACAAGTAAGTTTCTCATCTGAAGGGCACTCTCAAGGGAATCAAGATTTTCAATCCTTTGATTGAAGCTATCCATTTCCCTTGCATCACTAGATGGACTACCCTCTGAACTGTTCTTGGCTTCAGGAAATCCAAGGGGAGAGGAGCATGATGAAGAAGTTACCTGATCCTGACTTTGATGTTCTGGGTCAGCGTTTAGATCGGCAAAGACTGTTGTGTCAGCTTCATCAGAACTGCTTTACTCAACCTCTTCTTCAGTCTCAGACAAGGACACATGAGCTCTGATACTGAGAGATTGGTATTTACCTTCATCTTCGAAAATGAGGACCCCCACATAGGCTTCATCCTCCTGTTGGCAACTAGTCCCTACTGTCTCTGATCCCACCATGAGGTCTGAGATAGTTTGCCACATAGACTTGGCAGTTCTACACTTGTCCAATCTTGAACGAGATAATCCAGACCAGACTTCAGAGATGATCTAACGAATCAGCTTGTCCAAGTTGAAGAGAGAAAGCTCAGTCTCATACATCTCTTCGGGACTCTTGGGGATTTGGAGATCTTTTCCTGAGCCAGACACCTTCATTGGAATGAAGGGACCCTCATCCAAAATGAGTGACGCTCGAGGGTCGATGGCCTCTAGATGAAACAAAACTCTCATCTTCCAGACTGGATAATACTCCTTTGTGCAGGCAGGGAGTCTCAGAGGAGAGACATCAGAATATAGCTCCATGCTTGAGTCTTGTTTTCTTCTTTATACTAGAGGCAGGATCTTACTCAAGGTGTTAACCTTATAGACGAGTAACCTCCCACTGATAACACTTGAAAGTCTATCTAGTATAAACTAGCTTCACCTATGGGGGGGATAGGTGATGTGCAGTCTTTTGCGGAATTAAAAATTAACCTGCACAAGAAAACAAAAACAACCACAACACATAAACACACAAGCAGTTATAGTGGTTCCCCGATTTTGGTACGTCCACTCTCCTGCAACGACCTATCTCCCAACTAGGGACGACTCAGTCACTTCACCAATCGGATTGAAATCCAATCCTCACACTATGGAAGAAACTCTTCCACCCGAAGGAGTCACTACTCCTCTACCATGGGTTGCACCCAACCCTTACAACGAGGAAACAAAGTTCCTTTACAACAAAGTTAAAATAGAATGTACAAGAAATACAAACTACGTTTGGAGAGCCTGATGTCCCACTTCGTTCAATGAAGCTTTCTTGATGAAGACGAAGAGTCCACGATCGGAGCACTCTCTTAGAGAGGATCTTCCCAAGATTGGCGGCGGCAAGTGAATGCAGCGGCGATGCTCTGTAGATCCAAACTTCTTGACGAAGCAAGCAAGTTCTACCAATGATCTCAATCGGATCAGTCGTCTCAATCGATTCAGAATGAAGAGCTATCCTCGTTCAACAAATTTAGAGACAAGAGATCTCGAGAGAGAAGCGTGAGACGCTAGGCTTGCCTCGGTCCTGTCGCTGGACGATTAAGGAGGATCTAAGATCTGCGGCAGCGACGACTTGCGATCGGCGACGACGAGCAGCGGAGTTCCGCGATCGGCTAGGTCACGCCCGGCGGTTTGTTCTTTTTCTCGTGAAGCGCTCCTGTTCAAGTTCTAAATAAGCAAATATATATACTATAGACCAACCCTAAATGACCGTTGTGGGCCCCACAAGGAGAAGCCCTAATCCCGGTCCAAACAATGCCTGAAATCTTGGTTCGGAACAGTGAGCAGGTAGAAATCGCCTAAGGCAAATTTGGCTGGAATCGCTTGAGATTCCCATCGAAGTCGGTGGGAATCACTTACGATTCTCGTCGAATTTTCCTTGGTAGAATTCTAGTTGGAATTCTTTTCATCCGGAGGGAATCAACGGGAATGCGCGGTGATTCTCGACGAATCGGCGAGAATCATTTGGTGATTCCCGCTGATTCTGCCTTAGCAGAATTCTTGAAGGCGTTGAGTCAGCCGGATGCAGTCGGCAGGAATCGGCGAGTGATTCTCGACGATTCGGCGAGAATCACTAGTGATTCCCGTCGAATCGGCGAGAATCACTTGGTGATTCCCGTCGAATTTTCCTTAGAAGATTTCTTCTTCCTTCCTCTGCACTTGGTCTTTGACCCATCTTTGCTCCTCTTCTGCTCTTGATCTATCTCAGCCCTGTACTTGAAAATAAGTACACTGCAATAGAGAGAGTGCACGTAAGGCAACAAACTAATCTGCTCAACGAGGGATTACGTTGCGCAGACCCGTGTATATTGACCCACTGCACCCTGACATTGGTGTGTACTTAGCATAGAATAACTGCAAGCACAACTTGAAGACGTATCATCAAATACAATGTGAATTCATCTTAGCTTGACAGGAGGCTTCTTCAAATCCTGGTAATTGTGGATACAATACCCAACACATACTGATTAGTCTATGGCAAAGCGTGCCATCTCCCCGTTGAACTAGAATATTGTGCTCATTGGCCTTTAAAACTCTTAAATCTCGACGCTAACTTAGCCGCTCAAAATAAAAAACTACAACTAAACGAGCTCGATGAATGGAGTGCAAACGCTTACGAGAGCAATAAGTTCTATAAGGAGCGTTCTAAGTTTTATCACGATCGAAAAATAAGGCCCCAAAAAATCTTTTCTCCGGGCGATCTTGTCCTTCTTTATAATTCAAGTCTTAGACGTTTTTCGGATAAACTAAAATCACGCTGGTCCGACCCCTTCAAAGTTGAAGAGGTTTGGCCTTATGGAACCGTACTCATCTCCCACCCGAAAAAAGGCTCGTTTAAAGTAAACGATCATCGCTTTAAATTATATATAGCAGGCGGTCCTGTGGGCGGTAATATCAAAACCATAACCATCCTCGACATATAAACCCGCCAAAATAGTAAATATACAAGATTATAAACAAAGCGCTCCTGGGAGGCACACCATGTTTATCTTTTTCGCTATTTCTTTGCATTTTCTTTGCTATTTTTTCTTAATAATGAAAGGTTCCTAATAAAGCCTCCCAGAGCACGTTTCAGGGAAGCTTCTCCCCCTCTTCATTTTTTAAATAATGCATTTTATTTCTTTTTTTGTTCCGCATACTTACATTGCAATATTAGGGACAATGTTGGACTTAAGTATGGGTGTGTTCTCGTACATTCTTTTATGCACCTCTATTTTCTGCACTCCTAAATTTTAATATATATATATATATACACAAAACAAAATAAACGAAAAAAATTATAAAATGAAAATGCAAAAAAAAAAAAAAATTTGTTTTGTCTTCAAAAATTAAAAAAAAAATTATAAAATGAAAATTCAAAAAATATATTTAGATTTACTTTGTAAATATTATTTGTAAATATTTTTTTCCTATAAATATTTTTCTATAAATATTTTTGTAAATATCCTTTTCTCTTCCCTCTCTTCCTTTCTTCCTCCTCTTTGTAAATAACTTTTCTCTTTTTCCTCACTTGTAAATATTTGCTTAAAAATCTTTAAAAAAAAATTCAAAAAAAATATATCTTTTTTGTATTTTTAGTATGTATATATTAAAGAAATAAACACAAAACACATAAAAAGATAATAATTCCAAAATTAAAAAAAACATTATAAATTAAAAACACAAAAAAAGATGATAACTTTAAAAATCAAAAAAATTATAAAACAAATAAATCGAATATTCCATTCTTAACCCTTTTTGCTCTCCAAAAATATAGTTGTAAGTTTATTTATAAATGAATTTCATTAATTATTTGTTTACTATTCGTTTGTTAATTAAAGATTGATAGATTTTAATATCTGGGGTTAAGTTTTAAAGAATTTTTTATGAATTGTTCTTAAGATAGGGGACTTGTTTTAGGCATTACTTCTAATTTATCTAAAATAGAGGCATGTGTATTATGTTAGAAAAAAACAAGTATAGACTTCAATTTTTTTTACTTCAACCTTTTAGAAACACTGAAACGTTTAATGTATAAAGGTTGCTCTCAAAATTTATTTTTTAAAAATCTAGTTTTATTTTTGAAAAAAACCCATCTCCCCATATTTATCATGTCTTACTTGGCATGATAAAATTTTTTATCCTTAAAAGAACCTATATCAATGAGAATGAGATTTTATTCGGTAAACATAGACATCCAATATTTTTAAAAATAGATTATATGTTACGGAGTAAAAGAATAAAATTCATTGCTCCTATACATATACATTGGGTTATATGAAGTTATTCAAAAATTACATGTTATGGAAAATAAGATTTCGTTTTCCTAAACATCCACATTCAAAAACAATTTTTTAGAGGTTCGAGTGAAAAAAAATATACCTCACCTCATCTGAAGCCCTCTTCATAAACCACAACAACCCCTTTAGCCATATTCAATGATTCTAGACTTAATATAAAAATTATTTTGAGAGCATAATTTTTAAATTGCATTATTTCCTTTAAACTCTTATAAGCTAATGTTTCTATAATTCCAATCTATTTTTGTTTGCTAACGATTACAATTTTTGCTTGCTATTTGTTTACTTCAAGAAGTCTTTCTGGCCAAAACTTTTCCTACATTTAAATCATTTTCATGATTTAGGATTTAACTCTTATACCCCTGATGTTCATTTAGATCTCTCTTTAAATTAATTCATGTGGTAGCAAAATTTAGGTTTTTTTAAATTTCTTATGAATATATCTCCAACTTTTGCTCTATAATAGCAAAGGCTTAAGTATGTGGGTATTTGATGAGTTATCAATATTCATACTTTTTAGTACTTTATTTAGGTCGTTTAAGTTTGTTTTTGTTGTTTTTAGTTACTTTTGTTCAATAAAATGTTCCTTTTTGTAATATGCTATAGTAACTTAGCTTTATTTTTGTTTTTCAGAAATTTCAGGAAAAATTCGAAAAAAAATAATGTACACGCCCATGTCCATTGGGTCATGCCCATGACTTGGCGTGGTACTTTGATTCTAGTAGAAAGTTGCCGCCTACAATGCCAAAGCCAAGTCACGCCCGTGTCAGATCTGATACGCCCGTGTTATGCCTCTCCACGCTCAATGCTTCTAGTTTGACGAACGACGCTCAATGCTTCCAATTCGACGATCGACGCTCGATGAATTGTCGGACATGCCCACGCCATTTGGTCACGGCCGTGACCACCAGCCATACTAGAAAAGACATCGCCAACGATGCAAGGACTCGACTCTTTGCCAGTCACGCCCATGCTTCATGCCAATGACTGCAGGGTCACGCCCGTGACCTCCACATGGAATGCCCCGAAGTCAACCACCAATAAATTTTAGGCTTCAACTTAGCGCCAGTATTGACACGCCTACACGCCCATGACCGGGGCGTGTAATCTTATTTTTTTCCTATAAATAGATGTTTGCGGTAATGTCCAAGGGTTCAATATTTTGATGCATTTTGCTGTTGGGCTGCTGCTATGACGCTTTTTGTGCTATTTAAGGATTATTTTTCCCACTCTTCTTTGTGTTTGTTTTAGCTTTTGTAATCAGACTTTCTTCTTAATAAAATTTGTTAGTTTTTCATCCTTATATTGTACTGGGATGCCTCTGAGTGCCTCTCTTTTTGCAATCTAATGTATCTTCATTTTTATTTTTTTATACGTGTGTGTGTGTGTGTGCGTGTATGAGTTAGCTTTGTGGAATTTATGCTATCAAATCATCAAATTTCTTTGTTTCATTTTAGATTTTCCCAAAAAAACTAGTTGTTATTATAGCATTTTTTTTATCATATTCCTTAGATTGGTTTAGATTTATGATTTTTGTGCCCTTTTTTATTCATCCTTATTGATTTGTAAAATGGTTTCAAAGTGGTTTTTATTTATCATTAACTTAGATTTTCCTTCTTTAGGTTGTAAAACATTTGCTTCTTTTTCACTTTCTTCCACTTTTTAAACATTTTTTACAAAGTTATAAGAATGGATTATATGTTATTTAAATTTTTCAAACCCTTTGATTTTCACATTTAATTAAAAACTCTTTTGCTCCAACAATTTTTATTTCTATTTTTTATGCATTTCCAGCAAATTGTAACGGTAAAAATGTAATCGTTTTAATTTTCAATCACCTTGTTTTTCTCCTTTTTCCTTGTGTGTGTGAGTGTATGAGTTAGCTTTGTCTTGCTTTTCTTCAAGTTGTGTGTGTATGTGTTTATGAGTTAGCTTTTACCGCTTTAATTTCCCACCTACTTGTTTGAGTAGGACATGTCATTTCCCACCTACTCGTTTGAGTAGGACTTGTCATTTCCCGCCTACTCATTTGAGTAGGACTTGTCATTTCCAACCTACTCGCTTGAGTAGGGCTTGCAATTTACACCTTTAATTTCCCTCCTACTTGTTTGAGTAGGACTTGTCATTTCCCGCCTACTCGTTTTAGTAGGACTTGTCATTTCCCGCTTACTCGTTTGAGTAGGACTTGTAATTTACCGCTTTAATTTACTGCCTACTCGCTTGAGTAGGACTTGCAATTTACCGCTTTAATATCCCGTCTACTCATTTGAGTTGGACTTGTCATTTCTCTCCTACTCGTTTGAGTAGGACTTGTCATTTCTCACCTACTCGTTTGAGTAGGACTTGTAATTTTAATTATGTAATTTTCCTTTTTTACAACTTAGCTTTTTTTTTCTTTATTATAAGTTTGGCTGAGTGTGTGTTTATCTCTTTTTTAGTATCTTTTCTCTTTCTGATGTTAGAATATTCCATTTCTTCTTATTTTTTTGTAACCCTTTAGCGTTTAAGTTTAGAACTTATGCCTCACCAAACCCATAAGCCATCTCAATTCCGATGAGTGGCTAATTACTTTAATCCCTTGGTATTAAAGAGTATTGGGACATAAAAAATATTTTTAAACAATTAAAGGTCTTGTTTTTCTATTTAATTAAGAACTTGAGGTTTACCCCGGGTATACGGCGCATAGAACCACATATCGATGTGTGGGCTCTATTTCCATTATCCATACACTAGCTAGCCGAGAGGCCGTGCGTATAAACTGATCACCCTTTGGTAAAGAGAGTTTCACACTAAACCTCAATAGAGGAGGCACGTAGTTACTCCGGATTGCGTCCCCCCAATAGCGGGGTTCTTACCATAAAGCGGGCATTAAGTGAAATCCTTCATTGGACGAGAGCCCAGTCGAAGAGTTTTAATGTTCAGGTGAGAGATTCTCCTAGTTATAGTTTAGCACATTTTTTTGGAACTTCCATGGCCAAGTTTCCCCTTTAATTGAATTGAAACCAAGAATCTCTAATTATATAAATCTATATTAGTCCTAACATAATTTGATACAGAGTGTTATTCCTTCATCGATCTTTTTCAATCAATTTTCAATACTTTCTTATAGCCGCTTTAATTAGTTAATCTGACAACTTAAATTTATCGGTATGATAATAGTCCTTCCAGGAGGAGTAGAGATAATCAAACCGTTCCCAAGAAATTTACAATCTTTATATTCCCCCGAATATCTTGTATTACATGCGATAGGTGCACTTGCCTCTAAGCTCGTCGCATGAAATCCGAGCTCGGGCTTCGCACGCATCACCCATGCTAAGGTATACCTTGCGTACTTTTGAGCACTGGATAGGCATGATGATAAGGGACTCAGTGTGAAGCCCTTTAGTGCTTTTAAGCACTGGACTGGTATGCCGATAAGGTACTCAGTGTGGAGCCCTTGCATGCTTTTGAGCATAGGACTTGTAATGATGAGAAGGGACTCGGTTAGATCCCTTAGATGATTGATTGCAAGGCCAAGTGAAATTACATGCGGTGTGTGTTGACACGTGGTGTCATAATCTTGGGTTAAGGATAGTGTGGAAAGTCTACTGAAAAATCAGTCATCACACTGATGGGAGTTTGCAGATAGACCTTGGGCAGTTGGGCTTGGTCCTAGGTGCTCATTCGTGAGTCTCCTTTCATGCTAGTGGACGGTTGAGCTTTGTCCTTTGGTGATAGGATCCCAGAGGCTCCTTTAGTACCACGACTCTAGGCTAGTTTGGGTTGTGTTCTTGGTGCCCATCTACCCGAGAGACCTCTGAGACATAGTAAATAGAGGCTCCGCTGTTTTGTTTTTAGCATTGTGGCATATGGAGTCTAGGCCTGATAGTGTGGATACACGCATAGTAGTGGAGACACCCGGTTTACTGTCATCATTTAGCCACGACGGATGACGCCTTAGAGGTTAGCTACCTGCTCAAAAAGTGGGTACTAAAGGACTATGCTGACATATCAAAACAGTGTTCATGAGTTGCATGGGTGCATCATAAACCATCATTGCATTGCATTTCATAAGGTCCTCATCATTTAAATTTGTACGAGCACTTTTATAGTATGAGTTACTTTCTGCTAAGACGGTCCTTAAATTATAAATTTGTATGGGATTTTTTATAAGTTAAGTTCTAATTTTTTTTGTTAAATTATATGTTGTAGATGATTGATGTACCTTTACTCAATTGCTATTGTAGAATGATGCTTTCACTTGTTATACATTGATTTCGTTATTATTATGATGTGTATAGATATACCACATACTTGTACTTATTGTTATATATATATATATATTGTACCTCATTTCTTTCTCTCGCCTGGTTCCCAAGAGCCGCTGGGGTGAGAGGATGAGATTGCCACTTAGTTTCTATGACTAACAATTTCTAGGATGAGCTTTTTAGGAGGACACCCAGCGGATAAAGCAGTAGTAGCAGGTTATGTAGGAGGGCAGCCAGGCCAGGAAGATAGCGCCTGATACGATGATACCCTTGCTGTCGTCGGTTACTGAGGTGTGAGAATTTTGAGAGACTTTGTTATAGCCTTCAGGCAAATTTTGTTGTACTCTGATATTAGAGAAATCGATGTAGTTCCTTATTATTCATGCACTATGCTATGGCCATTTATTTATTGTGATACTTTGACTTTTGTTTATTGTCTTTATGTTGGGTTGACATTAATGATATTGTGAGAGCCGGCAGAATAGGCATCTTATAGTACCAGTCAACCCATGTGTTGACGCTACCATAAGGAGGCGGTTCTGGGCATAAGACTTCCTTCGTAAATTATGTTCCCGGAGGGGGGGTCTTAAAAATTTTATCAGATTGCAACGATCCTGACCTAAAGAAGTCATTGAACAATGGTGCCACCCCCACTAGATTGTTCAGTTTGAGGTCAAACTGACATAGCGGAAGAAGTGGTGTGCCCATGTGTAATTCACACTAAGTATGTCCAGTTGTTTCCCTATGATTATCCCACCTGACCTTAGGTTTGTGACTTTATACGTAGATCCTTACATGTATAGAGCAAGTAGTGGGAACTCCTGCCCCTTATGTCCCTACTGAATTTCAGCAGTCAGAAGTAGGACAAACCCTCACCACAATCTTAGATGCGTTTAGATCACAGCAAGACCTAGTGCAGCTGCAATACCTGAGTTCTAACTGTTTGAGTCTCTTTCAAGCCTTCTCCCCTCCTGCTTACCATAGGACAGAGTCGGATGTTCATAATGAGGAATGGATTGATACTGTACAAGAGATGATGGCTGGAATTAGATGCCCAACAAACATTTCGATTACTCTAGCAGTGTTTGTCCTCAAAACACATGCAAAGAGATAGTGGAAGTCCCTTATGGGCTCCACTTTTAAGGGATGTATTTACACAAACATAAGTTGAGATGAATTCTCAAACGTCTTCCTAGAGCATTTCATTCCTTCCATGGATCATGACATGCTTGAAGAAAGGTTCCTATAATTGAAGCAAGAATCTAAGTCAGTTGCAGAATATCAACGGTAGTTTCAACATCTTGTAAGGTTTGCAGACTCCTACGATTTGGATGATCGCGGATATGCGAAGCGGTTTTACAAAGGTTTGTGAGATCCCCTAAGGCAAGCACTTTTGTTTATAGAGGACTTGAGCTTGGTGGAGATAATAGATATGGTAAAGAGGTTGGAAGTGGACCATTTGGGAGTCCAAGATAGTAGTTTGAGACCCTTAGAAGGTATGATGGAAGTGAGGCCCAGCTTTAGATGGAGGAAGAATGCTCATGGTACAGGAGGAAATCAAATAGGGGGTGGTTGCTTTCGTCAAAACATTTTGATAGAACACAAAGCCACACAACCAGCTTGCTTCAACCTCAACAGATTCAACGGTATCAACAAATTAAGGAGCAGTTCAGGCAAGTTTGTTTCCACTGTAATCAGTGGGGCCACATCCTCCATTATTGTCCGTAGCAAGGAGGAGATGTCCATGTTGTTCCTCTAGTGGCTCAATTAGGAAGAGGACGAGGGAGTGGTCGAGGAATGCAAGAAAGTAATCCGAGAATTCAGCGGGAGCAATTGTTCGCGCTAGATATGATGCAATAACGAGACCCATAAGATGTCATAGCAGGTATTTTATGCATAAGTATATTCCCTTACTCCTGCCTGAAATGAGGTAAAATAGCAATATTATTGTTAACATTTAGGCATGGTGACTATTAGTGGCAGGCCTGCCTATGCCATATTTGATACGGGTGCGACGCACATTTTTGTCTCGTCAGATTTTGCGAAGGAACTGGAAGGGGTGCGACATTACACCAGAGCCAACCAGAGAGTTCGACTACCTGATGGATTCATGATAAATGCATCCGCCAAATGCACCCAGGATGTGTAAATAGGAGGAAGTCTTTTTGAAACCCCGACAATGGTATTACTGCTACCCGAGTTCGATCTTGTTTTAGGCACGATATGGCTGGAGTGGACCCAGTCCCGGATCAACTTTGCCGCAAAGGAGATTACATTAATGCTCGGGGATTCAAAGATCATATTCCAAGGTATTAAATCTGTACCCTGTGCGTTTATATCTTCTATTCAGGCCAATAAGGCCTATATTCACGGAGACGAGGTTTTTTCTATAAGCTTTGAGATTAAGAAGGAAGTGAGCATCATAGCGGATGTTCCCATAGTTCATGGTTTTCCCGATGTTTTCTCGTAGAAGCTGACAGGATTACCCCCATATAGAGCAGTAGACTTTCAGATTTAACTAGTACTGGGTGCAAAACCTTTCTCTCGAACCCCATACAGGATGGCCCATACGGAGCTAGTAGAGTTTCGAGTGCAGCTCCAAGAGTTGGTAGATTTTTGATTTGTTCTCCCCAGTTCATCTTCATGGGGAGCTCCAGTGTTGTTCATAAAGATGAAGGATAGGTCACTTTAGTTGTGCATATATTTCCAAGAGCTTAACTGGTTGACCATTCAAAACACTTACCCTTTGCCATAGATCGACGAGCTTTTCGATCAGTTGGTAGGGGCATACTGGTTTTCTAAGGTTGACTTACGATCGAGGTACCATCAATTTTGAGTTAAGGAGGAAGATATCCAGAAAATGTCCTTTAGCTCAACGTACGACCTGTATGTGTTCACGGTGATGCCGTTTGGACTCACCAATGCCCCTTACGCATTGACGAGTTTGATGAATAGGGTGTTTGAGCCGTATCTGGAAATCTTCATCATCATTTTTATCGATGATGTGTTAGTTTATTCAAAGATGGAGAAGGATCAAGTGGAGCACTTGGCCCTAGCGTGGGAGAAGTTGAGAGAGCACTCCTTGTTTGCTAAGTTCAGCAAGTGCGAGTTCTGGCTTGAAGAATTTATCTTCTTGGGCCATGTTATTTGTCGTGTTGGATTAGCAGTAGTCCTGTCCAAGGTGTGTGCTGTGATGGAGTTGTCTCCATTGACGTCGGCGGTCGGCGTGCGAAGTTTTCTTGGATTCACATGGTATTATCACAAGTTTTTTGAGTGATTTTTGAAGATCGCCCTCCCACTCACTTCCTTGACAAAGAATGGTGTGCCATATGAGTGGACACATCAATATGAGGCTATATTCCAACAGATGTAGGATCGACTTACCTCCACACCAATCCTAGCTCTTCCATCCAGGAAGGAGGGATTTCAGGTTTATACGAATGCATCTTATTAAGGTACGGGAGCAGTGTTGATGCAACATGGGAATGCGATTGCTTACGCTTTAAGACAACTGAAGAAGCATTGATAAGTTGTAAATTACCTAAATTTTGAGTACCTTTTTAAGTTTGTTTTAAGTTTTTTTGTAACTTTTAATTTTTATTATGTAAAAAAATCTATCTTTTTGTAAATATTATTTAATTTTAAGTTATTTTATTTTTCTGAATTTTAAAATTAAAAAAAAAATTAAAGAAAAAAAAAATTAAATTAAAATATAAGGACTGTCTCAACGCTTTTACTATTCACCTCTCAACGCACTCAACGCTTTTACTGTTCACCTCTTAGCGCACTCAACGCTTTTACTGTTCACCTCTCAACTCCTCCAGGCAGACTCAACGCACTCAATGCTTTTACTGTTCACCTCTCAGCGCACTCAACGCTTTTACTGTTCACCTCTCAACTCCTCCAGGCAGACTCAACGCACTCAACGCTTTTACTGTTCACCTCTCAACGCACTCAACGCTTTTACTGTTCACCTCTCAACTCCTCCAGCCAGCAAAGTCAACTTTTGCTTCCTCTATCCGGTGGCTTCTAGAACATGCCTTGTCATGAGATATTTTGCCTTATCTTGTAAGCAAACTTTTGCCTATAAATAGGAGTTCTTTTGTAAGCCCAAGGGTTCACTTTTTTGAGCCAAATTTTGGTGTCTTTTGTGGGAGCTTGGTGCATTCCAACTCATGTAAGGAGATTTCTCCACTTTTGCTTTAGTGTTTATTTTAGCTTTTGCTTTAGCTTTGTAATAGTAATTTTTTCATGAAATAAAATTGTTGTTTTAGTCTCTTTTTAATTGAGTTTGGAATCAACTTGTATGCCCACTTTTCTCTTTTTTTTTTCTCTTGTTTAACTTAGTAATTCTCTTAATGTAAAAAAATCCAAAAAAATTCATGTGTTAGTTTAACTAGTTTTTTTTTTGCTGGATTAATTTTTGTTTCATTTTTGTTTGTTTTTTCTCTTAGCTTTTATATCAAATTATGAAATGTTGTAATGGTAAAATTTCCTCCTTTTTTTTAGTCTTTTAAAAATCATTATAATTTCATTCTTATGAGTTTATGAAAGTGGTTTTAAAAGTGTTTTTGATTTATTTTACTTAGCTTTATTTTAGGATTATAAAACCTTTTTTGTTCTTTTATTTTTATTTCAACTTTTTCATCACTTTTATAAAACCCTAAGAATGAAAATATAATTATTTTGATTTTCATGCAACTTTGTTTTATCTTTAATTCTAAAAAAATTTTGCTTCTTTAATTTTTATTTCATCTTTTTATGAATTTCTACCGCATTCTAGCTGTAGAAATGCAGTTGTTTTAATTTTTCGAGTACTTTCATTTTGCGTTTATTTGCAAAACAATTTCGCTCGGTTAATTTTTATTTTCACTTTTTATGCATTTCTACCGCATTCTAGCGGTAGAAATGCAGTCATTTTTATTTTTCAGCAACCTTGTTTTTCTTATTTTTGCAAGAGTGTGTGCGTGTATGAGTTAGGTTTTATTGCTTTATTTCAATTTCTGTAGAGTGCGCGTGTGCGTATGCATTTATTTTCGCCTACTCGTTAAGAGTTAAATGGCGCTCTGCTTTCATTTTCCGCCCACTCATTTGAGTGGGACTTAGTGTGTGTGTGTTTACTTTTCTGTAGA